>CM060929.1:237399065-238616565 GCA_030765085.1 Allium cepa | reverse complement strand
TTCAAACATATAAATAAATAAATAAATCAAGCTTACATTTTTACATACACTTAAAAAAAATATACCTTGAAATCAAACATATACACACATTACATTATATTTTAAATCAATATATATACATATACCATACCCTAATATATATTCTAATGCATAAGGCAGTGAAAACCAGATTTAGTAAACCGACCATTTATAACTTTGAAACCATATGTATTGTCGAAATAAATAAATACTTATATAACTTACTATAGTATAATAAAATTATTTATACTCAATAAAACACATAGAAAACAACTTATAAAATGTCAACTGCAAATCTATCACTATATACTACTTACATTATCTCAATACCTCATAATATATTACTGTACATAACCTATATCAACCAAAAAGAAAAAAAGTTGACTATTGTTTCTAAAATATGGGCATAAACACAGACTGCTCATGTATAAACTGAACTAACTCTTATATAACCAGAAACATATTACAGTTATAGATATACATATATATTCATACGTGCTTATAAAAATTTCAAAACATCAATAAAACTAACTACTGACTCACAACATTCTATACAACCAGTTGTATAACAAATATATGATATATACTCATCTTAAAATAGTAAAATATAGAATGACAAAACAAAGCAGCCTGGATATAATATATATATGTGACGCACCAGATGTTCAAAAGACAGCTATCTTAAACTCATATAATATAAACTTTACATATATAATAACTCGTATTAACATATATCATAAAATTTTATATAAAACTTATAGTTTATAAATAACTTACTTCATATACTAAATAGAACCTATGCAAGTTAAAATATGTAAGCTAATATAGGCTGCGGCCATTTTAAAAAAATTTCAAAATACATTATATACTTAAACAACAATAAATTATGTATACAGTACATATTAAAATAACTTAGTCTTACTATACATATCATATAATAATAATATATATAAAACAAAAACCGATTTATATAAACAGACATATTGAAGAATAACATATCAAACTTATGTAAACTTATATATACATAAAATGTCATTTCTACTAACATATATACACTGTCAAACTCATATATTACTAACATTTACAGTGGAAAACTGACATAAATCATTTATACCAAAAATCCTTTTTTTCATAACATATTTTATAAACGTAACATACCAAGATGTTAACAAAACATATTTTGTATAAATATATACTCTGCCAAAATATATAATAATACTATAAAAGCTATATATTTTATATGCAGAACCATATAGCCTGCATATACCTAACACAAACAACTAATATATATAATAATTTGTACAACATAAACTTATCCAAATATGCAGAAATCATATATACATACTGAAAAATAAATATGTGTTATGAAAATCTATTTCAAACTTATAAATAAAAAATTAAAATAACCAAGGAGATTATATATATGCGCTCTAAAACCAACTCACCAGGATACTTGAAATCTTGTATAAAATAAAATATACATATAAATCTATGTTTTACCAAACCTTTCGTATGCTTGAATATATATAGAGCTGCAAGTATAAGAAATAGATATAATATATAAAGAAATACTTACATATAAATAATGAAAGAAGAGAGGAAACGGTTGTGGGTAATCGAGCATGCGGTGAACGCGTGGAGCAAAGAGGAATAGAGGAAGAGTTTTTTCCAGAGAATGAAAAGAAGAAGGAGAGATATGCTTATCATGGGCAATATATATATGCGTTTTGCATTTTTCTTATATATTATTTTCATATAGTTAGTACAAGATACGCTAAATTTATACAAAAAGTAACGTATCTAAATTTATACGTTACTTATTTATTCTCTACCTATTAATTTATACGTTACTTTTTTATTCTCTACCTATTAATTAATACGTTACTTATTTATTCTCTACCTATTTATTTATACGTTTTATTCTGTACCTATTAATTTATACTATTTATTCTCTACCTATTAATTTATACGTTTTATTCTCTACCTATTAATTTATACTATTTATTCTCTACCTATTAATTTATACTATTTATTCTCTACCTATTAATTTATATGTTTTATTTTCTACCTATTAATTTATACTATTTATTCTCTACCTATTAATTTATACGTTACTTTCTCTACCTATTAATTTATACTATTTATTCTCTACCTATTAATTTATACGTTTTATTCTCTACCTATTAATTTATACGTTTTATTCTCTACCTATTAATTTATACTATTTATTCTCTACCTATTAATTTGTACGTTACTTATTTATTCTCTACCTATTAATTTATACGTTTTATTCTCTACCTATTAATTTATACTATTTATTCTCTACCTATTAATTTGTACGTTACTTATTTATTCTCTACCTATTAATTAATTCAAAATTATTAAAATTTTATGGGTCGTTACACTCTCCCCCACTCAAAACTTTTCGTCCTCGAAAAGGAAGGAGGTAGGAGAATAGAACAACCAGAAATAAAAGTAGATTGAAAGTCAGAGGTAAGTAATTGATTTAACTATATAAATTTTACTTGAGATATTCATACTTTTCAAAGCCCATTTGTAAAACTTCTTTCTTCCTTTATAAATACCATTTATATGTTTAAATAACACCTTTATAAGTATATGAAAACTTTTGAAAACAATTATTTACATCACTAGTTATATTTAAAGAAGCTATTTGAAAACATTAAATCCATAGCTCATGAAATTTTTAATTTATCTCAAGATAATTTTCAAATATTATTAATAAATTAATAATCATTTTCTTTAAATATGTTTTATTTAACTAATAACTTCAAAAATATTTATACCACTTAAATTTTCTATTAACCAATGTAGTATACAGATAAGCAATATTTAAAAGATTATATTCAAAAAGGAAAGGAAGGTAGATTCTGGAAACGCAATATAGATGAACAACTAAAGCTGAGAAGATAAGGTAGATCCAAAGAATAGAATCGGGCACGAATCGAAAATTTCAAACCATAAGAGTTTCAATCTCAAATATTAACACAAAATTTCTTTGTTGGGAAAAATATTTTTATAATAAATACCTTTATAATAATACTTTTATAATAAAATACTATTATATCGAAATAGATTTTCCTTTCGAAGATACTTTTATAACTCGATGTTTCAACAAGTTTATCCTCGTTCTTGCAGACTCTGGCCATGCGTTGATCAGGCGCAAAGCTAGAATTCTCCAAGTACTTAGTAGACTTGTTTCAACACCCCGTGAAAATACTTGAAAAACCTTTAAACTAGATATGGAAAGTACAATCTGTGATGACCCGGAATTTCTAGCAGTTTAAATTTGAATAGTTAATTGGTTTTAAATATTTAAACGTTAATTTTAATTTGAATTTAAGATATCAATATTTACTTGATAATAAAATCATTGAATTGTATAGCTTAAATATTGAATGTTATAATTGGAATTGGGTAAATTGTTGAATCTGAGATTCTAAGCCTGTTTCAAATAATTTGAAGGCTTATAAAATCTATAATAAGGATACTGAAGATAATTAAATGGTTGAAATTTAATTTAAAGGTAATTTGTTCAAATTTAATAATATATCGTTTAAATTGAATTTAAAAATAGCCTTCCGAGGCACAGTCTCGGAATTCGACGAAACCAGATCCATTGGATCCGTGATAGTTAGTTATTATCGGATTTCAAATCTCGTAGCAATTGGATTTACCGTTGGCTCATATGAGGGAGAAACGCATCACAATTAAAATCCGAAAATACAACGAGATATTTTCAATATTAAATTATTTTATAAACAGTGTGCCCAAGAAGCCATCTCCCTTCGTTATATTTCCAGTATTCTCCACTCTTCCCTTATCTTCTCTAGGAATACAATTTCGAACGAACGAAAAAAAAAACAAAACAAATGGCCGAAGCCTTAGAAATCTTAAAAAAAAAAGAACGGAGACTGAACGTTCCTTCTCTTCCCCATATATGCGTTCATCCCTTCCCAGTGTCGAGCGAATCAATTCGTTCATCTTAAAAAAAAATCGCGATTTCCAGAAATCATTGGCCGAATCAATTTGCGACATGGGGGAGCTTCATGTAGTGATGGTCGTTCGGAGGGGGGGCGCGATTTCTGAGGCGATTTCAAGGAGCAGACTCGCGACATGAGAGTCGCTCGCGTGAGCGAGATGCATATCGACTGAAGCTTTATTGAGGTTACCGATTCATCTTCGACCGTGATTGGCGGTGGGCTAGGGCTCGCGATGAATTGGTTGTGGGCGCGACGTCGTTGGAGGGGCTCGCGGTGAGGAGGGCGATGGGTTCTTAGATTTAGGGGCAGCGTTGTTGATGCCGTGTTAGGGTTTTCTCACAACCATCTTCTGTGAGTAATTGCTTTCCTTTATTTTATTTATTTATTTCAGCTTTGTTGTTTTAAAACCTAGGCTAAATAAATAAATAAAAAGGTAATAAAGGAAATGGAATTGTTAAATCATTTATAAATCCTTTAAGTTAAGTACCTTTCAAACTTAAATCAAGACAGTTGATATGTTAGACACATAAAGGATATTTAAGATTTAATTAGTTTACAAATAACGTTAAATGTTTTGTGATTTAGTATTTAACAAAAGATGTTTACCTTAAGTGTAATTCAGATTTGATAATTTATGAAATAAGTTGAAGATTAATTAAGTAATTGATTTGCAATTATTGATTCAGTAATTTGAAATTAGTGATTTACAAATGGGGATTATGTTTAGAAATTAACAATGAAGATTAATAAGTAATAGCTAAGGAGTAATGAATTAAAATCTCTTAGGGAAGTAATAAATTTATAATTCACTAAATGTAATTAATTGAATGAAGAGGATTTCCAATTGTGAAGCTAAGGTGAGTAAATCTCACTCTGTTGGATTTCTATTTAAATTTAAATGGTTAAATTTAAATATTTAGTCGAATGATTGAATTAATGTAGTATGCTCTGTGGATTGATGATCTGGTGACTGTGATTTTAGGATGGTTCTTGAGTTAGTTGTTGCTTAATTCGAAATACTGGGAATTTTAAGTTGTTTAAAACTTAAAACATAAGTAAGAAAATGTCTTCGTTATTAAGTTACTAAAGGATTAATGATTTGGGACTCAATAAATCACTAAAGTAATTAAAAACAATTTGGGATTATTTAACTTAGGAATTAACGAGTTGAATAAATAATAAATTAAATGGTAAGTTAATTAACTAAGTATAAGTAATTCAGAATAATCATTTGATGGTGTAATAAATAATTACTTCATGTAATTAAATAAAATATAATTACTTCGAGAAATTAATCAAGAGATTGATTGAGATAGTTTAGTAAGAAGTAATTAATTTATGAATAAGGTAAAATGAAAGATAGTTAATTACAGTTTGGGTTAACCGAAAATGATTAATACTGTGGTTTCATAAATATAATTAAACTTGATTGGGATAAATTAAAATATAATTGAAAATCCTTAATTTATGTAACTAATGATGTAATCAAAGATTGATTAATTAAGATTAATTAATCCATAATAAGTGACCTATGAAGTGAATTAATAGTAATTAAGGATTAATGTAATTAAAATAGTTAATTAATTCATGAAGTAATTGAGATCTCTTATTGATCTTGGTTAAGGATAATTAATATGGTGAAGGTAATTATGCATAATTACTTGAATGTAATTGTAAAATAATTAATCCAGGGTGATTAATTAAGATGAGTAATAATGGGTTGACTAATTAATTGATTTGGAATTAATTAACGTTAAATGAAAGAATCTAAGTGATTGAGGTTAGAAATTTAAATTTGAATCAATTGTATTGATTTGTATGTGATGGATGATTGAATGGTATTGGATGTTATGAATAAGTTGATGTCTCTGATATGAAATGTTGTGTATTTCATTTGGGTAACTTGTGTTATTTTATCGTGAGTTTTGAAGAGACTGGGGTCGGGGATTAGGAAATTCCCGAAACCACTTCAGAATTAAAAATAAATCGATGAGTAAAATCAATAGGTTGGAATGAAATAATTTAAGTGAAGTGGGTTATTTTTATCTAAGTTAGGTACGTAGAAATTGATATGTGAAATAAGTGTTGTCTATAGCAAATTGTGAATTGGTTAAATTGATATGTTACCCCAGGTTTATATAAGTTGATTGCTTTAGTATTCCATATTAGTTGGGATTACTCATGTTGGTTTCCAGCCTGACCCGGGTGTTACTTTGATGTAATGCTCGGGTCAGACTGAGTATTACAGATTTTCAGGTAGGTATGTTCTGGAGCCCAGGAGGCGAGCTGGATGGCAAGAGCGTATAGATATTTCCGCTGTATTTATATATTCTGGGACATGCTTGTTTGTATATGTTCAGTGACTGTATATATATGTGAAACTCTGATGTAAATTAAAATGGAATCGACAGATATAGTATTCTTTTGTAAACTGTTATTATTTATTATTATATTTTATCCGCTGCGAATGTGAGATGTTTGGTGTTTCTGTTCTTCTTCTTCTTTCTTCTTTTCATAACTATCTGGGATTTTCGTGTTCGAAAATTCTAGGTCGTTATAGTTGGTATCAGAGCTGAAGGTTAAGCGAGAACCTTGGCTCTGGTAGGAATTACTCATTAAATAGAGTCCGTAGTACTCTAGAATGAGTTGAGTGTGTGTCTATATATATATATATATATATATATATATATATATATATATATATATGAGAGCGTACTTGTTATTTGCTTATAGAGATTTTTAATGATTTTATATAAAAATATATATTTTGATATATATATATATATATAGCAATATTTCCTTCTAAGGAATACCTAGATGATTGGTTGTTAAATTATTGAAATTAAGTTAAGAAGTAAAATAAAATACGACCAAATTGAAACTTATAACCAAGTTGAAGAATAACTTATATAACAAAATGGAATTTGAAATATAGATTGTAAATGTAATTTATAAATTGAAATAAACTTCATAAATAAATAAGATTATAAATGGAAATAGAATTCCAGAGAATATTCGAAATAGAGTAAGATGAATATTCCAGAGTAATGTTTAAATATGAATTTGATGGATTGGGAGTTTGGAATTTTGGGAAAAATTAAAATTCCTTTGGGTTTGAAAGTGGTTTTCAAGGGTTTTGAAGAAAGAATAGTATTATTTCAAAAATATTTTTGTGTTTGAAATTTGGGAGATTTGAAATCAAAAATAGTTGGAAGTGTTTTTAGAGAGATAAAAGCATTGAACTCTTTTGGTCACTGGAAAGTAAAGTCGGTGATGACTGCAGCATCATTGATGTTCATTTTCGAGTTTTTAGAAGAGAAATTGCTAACAAATTGTTTTAAATTGGGATTGTTTGTGAATTGGGTTTGATTTTGAAATTCAAAGGGATAATTGAATTCGCCAAAGAATTTTGGATATAGTTGAATTCTAAGGTGATATTGAAATTTGGAAATTTGTTTAAACTCTGGAATCTTGATTAAATGTTTATGGAATAATAAAAATATATTGGCTAAATAAAATGTATAATTCTAAGTTAAATGTAAATGTGAATGTAATTGATTATAAATAGAAGGAATAAAATTGAAATTATACTTAAGGTTGTAAGTTTAAAGATCAAATGGAATTTGATCTGAAATTGGAAGGAAATTGAGAATCAATTCAATTTGAATTGGGAATGAATCAAGTCCAATGGAAATTGGAGTTAATTAAATTGGGATTGGGTTAATTTAAATGGAGTGGATATTTAAATTAAATTGTTGGGGAAGTGAACAGTTTTGACTCTAGACCATTTTCAATGTAAATTGTTTTAATATAAATAGTTTTAAATCTATTTTCTTATCTATTTATTATACAACTTTCTGTTTAAAACCTAAACTGGTTTTGCCACTACTTTTGGAACTCTTTAACTATTTTACAACTGTTCTATAAACTAATTATTAATTTTCAACTAAGTTACGAATTAATTTCTATTTTACAACTATTTCGCAATTATCTAAGATTTCTATAACTATTTAACTATTTTCTAACTCTTTTACGATTAGTCAATTATTCTACAACTATTTTGCAAACTATTGATTATTTTTCAACTACTTATCTATTTTTAAAATTTTCAAGCTATTCTCTAAACTGGTTGGAGTTTAAACTATTTATGATTAAATACCCAACCGGGATAAGAATTTAGGTGATAATCCAAATGGGGATTAAGGCAAATATGAATAAGTGAATGGAAATTTAAGTGAATGTGAATAGAAAGGAATTGATATTGGAAAGAGTAATCAAATGTGAATATTTGATTTTGGGTAAACAAAGTTATACCTTTGATATATATTCTTCCCTTGTTGAATCTATTGTGGGAAGAAAAAGGATTTTAGAAGTGTTTGAAGTATAAAAAGGAATTTTATACGAGTTTAAAGTGATCCAAGGTTTTAAAATTTATATATATATATATATATATATATTTAAAGGATCTTATGAGGATTTTGGAAAATTTTTTGGGAACCTTTGGATTCGGAAAGGCTTTTGATTTTTGGGTAAAATCAATATTGAATTTGGAAAGCCTAGTTTGAAGAATTATCGATTTTGGGATAATCGATTTTGTGTAAAGGAGCTTTGATAAAATTTATACTAGGTATATGATTTGAAAGATACTATATGTGTATAGTATAAAGTGTTTTGATGGTAGCTCTGGGAAAAAAGGCACTCCCTTGGAATGGACTTCTCAGGAGTGCCACCGGGTGGTGCTGCCTTGAGCCCCAAGGGGGGTTCTAAAGTTGATCATGTGAGGAGTCCGGACAAAACTAGTTCCTGAGGATTATGAGTTGAGTTTACCATAGCGTAAGTCGTGTGTGCCGCGGAGAGCCAACAGTTACATGGACTTTTGTTGTGACTGCAACGTAACCCAGGATGTAACTGCGACCTATGGTAACATTGCGAAAGTCGTGTGTGCCGTTGAGAGCCAACAGTCTGCGTTTGAGTTTATCTCGGTAGACTGCGACCTATGTAGGAGTGGAGAAGTTTCATTTCGACAGCGAAAATCAGAGTGCCGCGGAGAGCCTGCAGTTACAGGGACTTTTGCTGCGACGGCAACGTAACCCTGGATGTAACTGTGATCTGTTGTGTGGGTTCCATGGCGTAATCGAGAGTGCCGCGGAGAGCCTGCAGTTACATGGACCTTTGTTGCGACTGCAACGTAACCCTGGTGTGTAACTGTGACCATGGAATGGGGGTGATGATTTTCAGAGCATCCTCACTAACGATATTTCCTCTGTTTTTCAAAAAAAAAAAAAAAACTGTTTTCGATAATTTCAATAAAATTGTTTTCCAAGTATTCCCACTGGGTGTTGAAAACGGGTTACCAAGTACTTATAGATTTTCAGTCCTACGCCTGATCAACGTATGATTGAATTTCTGTGAGAACAAGGATGGACTGGTTGAGACATCGAGTTATGAGAAATATTTTATAAAATCTATTTTAATTGTATTATCCGAATTTAAGGCATTTCTAAATCTTCAAGTAAAAAGGGAATCCAAACTGGAATTATAAAACAAAACTGAACTCAGAAAAAATTTAATGAAGTGATTTTTGTAAATTAAGTTGGAGGGTAGCTAATCATCTAAATAAATTATTTAATGGAGTATGTTGATAAAAATTTAACTTGGTTAACTAAAATGGATTGTAAGTTGATAAAGGAGTTTTGAAATGAATTCGAATTATAAATAGAATTCGACTTGGATTTGGTAATGAATTAAATTAGAGGTGTTATAAAAAATAAAATAAAGTTGGCTTGAAAGGGTGATGGTTTGACTTGCAAAAAAAATTCAAGTGATTTGAATAATATATAGTGTAATCTGCAAGTAAATTTTGATAAAATGGAAGTGTTGTTGAATGAAATAAAATCGAATTATAATAGAAATGGTTTGGGTTGCACACAAAACCCAAGTGAATAAAAATAAATTGAGAATGACCATGTATTAATAAAATAAATTCGAAATTGAATTAAATAAGTAAATTTAAAATTTAATATGGGTTACTGGGATTATCACACCGAACTTGAGTTCGGTGGCATATTAATTTGAAGTATAAATGAGTTAAGTAGGTGCTTGGATATTATTTCGATAAATTGTGGGGGTGAAGTAAAATGAAGGTGATAGACTAACTGAATTAAATAGAATTTAAGTTGATGTTGTATATATTTGATGAATATATGAATATTCTGGACAAACTTATTTAATATAATGATCTAAAATATACATATCCTTGAAGAATTCAGAATTATACCGTTCATAAAAGAAAAGGGGTACAGTAAACTATTCAACATAAGCTATATACCAATCCAAAATATAGAACTCTTATCATAGTTGAGCAAAACTGATATTCATTCAACTAAACTAAAGAAAGTATTGTGCATGTTGGCATCAATAACTATTCCTAGCTTGTTGGCGTGTTAGGAATCTCATCCTCAAGTATTGTTTGTGCTAGAGGTTGAAAACTTGAAACAGAAAAAGAAAATGAAATGAAATATATTTTATATATTGTCTCCCCTCCTAGATGCAAGTCTAACTCGCAAATCAAATGTCTATGATATCTATCTTGTTGCTACTCTCGTTATGTTATAGAAATTTTTCACTGTAGAATTCATTATTCACTTTAGCTGTGTGACTGCAGGCCATTGAAAGTTAGAGGTACAACCTCATGCTAAGAAATAATTATGTACAAAGCGTATGTGTTAGCAGTTTACAGGTTCAATACTGTCATGATAGTGAAATTTGAACTGCAGGATTCTCAATTCTTATAATACTAAGCCTTAAGAGAAGTGTAATTTAAACCAGTTAGATGATCTCTAAAAATATGGTGGAAGCTACAATCAGAAATTTGCAATAGGGTAAGAATAAGAGGGTATTTGTTTGCCAACAAATAAATGTACCGCGGTACCTAAATTAGATTACTATCAGCAACCATAAGAGGAATGGAGAGTATGTATAGGTTTTCCAGTAAATCCTAACATTGTCCCTGGGAGATATGGAATACTGCTCATATACGTTCAGTAAATACACACTGAAATATATAAGTTTGCTCATATACTCATTTATGACTTTTAGACTAGATTGGAATGGAAGTGAACTTAAGTTGACGTTGGAATAAATTAAAGTAATTAACTTAAGTTTAAAATTTATTGAAGCTTGGTTTCGAATAAGGATTAAAGCCCATTAAATAAAAGCTTGGATTAGATTAATTTGGAAATGGTTATTAATTTAGAAGTATTGAATGAGCCAAACTTAATAAATAGTTTGAATGAAGTCAATGCGGAGAAGAAATGAAATGCGTATGTTTGGTTTGTGAATAAATTAAAAATGAATGGAATTAGATATAAAATGAGTTGAAAATTAATTTTAAGAAGTTGTAAACTAAAATAAATACTCTATTAGGCGAATATTGTCAAATTTGCACAAAATGAATTGTCGTTTAACGTGAATAAAAGAAATTAAAATTCTTTGAGTTGAAAAAGGTTAGATAACTTGAATTTGTAATCAATTGAAGGGAATATGATCTTGTTTGGATTTAAAATAGATTGAATGTATGAGGTTGAGTTGAATGCAAGTAATTGCGTGTAAACCATTAAAATTGAATGAAAAGGCATATAAATTTGGTTGGAAACAATTAGATGTGCTTTAAAAAATATAAATTGCTTATTGGAAGTGTTTGGTGCTTGTTATTTATGTAATGCTTGTGTTTAGCTATTAAAAGTAAGTGAAATGTTAATAGATTTTTTATGTATGACACTTACGTATTTAAATTGAGTAAGTACAGATACAGGGAAGCCGTTTGGCTAGATTTGGGGTATGCTAATTGCTAAAATTTATAAGCTGTTTGCTTAAATTGCTAAATAAGATACGCCTACGCAATAAAAATAGGAAATATGAACTGTTTTCGCTTTTTCCGACCGTGTGGGTCGATGTATACATATTTATATCTATTGTCAAATTGCAAAAGCTCCTCCGTACAAAGGAGACTGCCAAAATTTTTCGAAAATTTTGGGAGTTAGAAAATTTTTGGAAAATTTTGGTTAACTACAAAACAAGTTCAAATGGGAAACTTAAAATAAACTAGTAAATGAAACTAATATGAATCAGTTTAAATGAAAGATATAACTCCATATTAGAAATCGAAAATAAATTGAATTCATATGAAACGGTGTAATGTGAAGGCTTCTGTAAGAAAATGTATAGAATGATTTGAAAGATTACGATTGGATATTGTTGTTAAATAGAATATGCAGGTGTTATAAAGGAAAAAGGAAATTGGATTTGGTTCTAAAAGATAAATTTGAATTGCCCGACTGAAAGGTACTATTGTGATTCTGTATGATATTGGATTGGGTTTTTGATGTAGCCACCTGGCTTTTGTTTTCATTTTTGAATTTGGGAGCCCGTAGAGGCCTTTTGTAGTAGTACCGAGCTAGCCGCGCAAAGGAGACGCTGGCAAAAATTTTTGGGAATTTAGAGCTGGGAAAATTTTGAGAAATTTTGATAATTCAAAATTTGGTTTTAAATTGAAATTTAATTGATTGAGCAGAAGAGTATTGATTGAATCTATAGAAGGTTTTGGGAAAGTTGAATAAGGTGTTAGTGGACCTTTACTAAAAGATAGGTGGTAGGATGTTGAATTGTGAATTTTGGAAAAGATAAACGGGTATTGGTCAATTCTTCCTAATTAGTAATTTCGGGGACGAAATTCTTTTAAGGGGGGAGGAATGTGATGACCCGAAATTTCTAGCAGTTTAAATTTGAATAGTTAATTGGTTTTAAATATTTAAAAGTTAATTTTAATTTGAATTTAAGATATCAATATTTACTTGATAATAAAATCATTGAATTGTATAGCTAAAATATTGAATTTTATAATTGGAATTGGGTAAATTGTTGAATCTGAGATTCTAAGCCTGTTTCAAATAATTTGAAGGCTTATAAAATCTATAATGAGGATACTGAAGATAATAAAATGGTTGAAATTTAATTTAAAGGTAATTTGTTCAAATTTAATAATATATCGTTTAAATTGAATTTAAAAATAGCCTTCCGAGGCACAGTCTCGGAATTCGACGAAACCAGTTCCATTGGATCCGTAATAGTTAGTTATTATCGGATTTCAAATCTCGTAGCGTTTGGATTTACTGTTGGCTCATACGAGGGAGAAACGCATCACAATTAAAATCCGAAAATACAACGAGATATTTTCAATATTAAATTATTTTATAAACAGCGTGCCCAAGAAGCCATCTCCCTTCGTTATATTTCCAGTATTCTCCACTCTTCCCTTATCTTCTCCAGGAATACAATTTCGAACGAACCGAAAAAACAAAACAAATGGCCAAAGCCATTGAAATCTTAAAAAAAAAAGAATGGGGACTGAATGTTCCTTCTCTTCCCCATATATGCGTTCATCCCTTCCCAGTGTCGAACGAATCAATTCGTTCATCTAAAAAAAGAAAGAAAAGAATCGCGATTTCCAGAAATCATTGGCCAAATCAATTTGCGACATGGGGGAGCTTCATGTAGTGATGGTCGTTCGGAGGGGGGGCGCGATTTCTGAGGCGATTTCAAGGAGGAGACTCGCGACATGAGAGTCGCTCGCGTGAGCGAGATGCATATCGACTGAAGCTTTATTGAGGTTATCGATTCATCTTCGACCGTGATTGGCGGTGGGCTAGGGCTCGCGATGAATTCGTTGTGGGCACGACGTCGTTGGAGGGGCTCGCGGTGAGGAGGGCGATGGGTTCTCATATTTAGGGGCAGCGTTGTTGAAGCCGTGTTAGGGTTTTCTCACAACCATCTTCTGTGAGTAATTGCTTTCCTTTATTTTATTTATTTATTTCAGCTTTGTTGTTTTAAAACCTAGGCCAAATAAATAAATAAAAAGGTAATAAAGGAAATGGAATTGTTAAATCATTTATAAATCCTTTAAGTTAAGTACCTTTCAAACTTAAATCAAGACAGTTGATATGTTAGACACATAAAGGATATTTAAGATTTAATTAGTTTACAAATAACGTTAAATGTTTTGTGATTTAGTATTTAACAAAAGATGTTTACCTTAAGTGTAATTCAGATTTGATAATTTATGAAATAAGTTGAAGATTAATTAAGTAATTGATTTGCAATTATTGATTCAGTAGTTTGAAATTAGTGATTTACAAATGGGGATTATGTTTAAAAATTAACAATGAAGATTAATAATTAATAGCTAAGGAGTAATGAATTAAAATCTCTTAGGGAAGTAATAAATTTATAATTCACTAAATGTAATTAATTGAATGAAGAGGATTTCCAATTGTGAAGCTAAGGTGAGTAAATCTCACTCTGTTGGATTTCTATTTAAATTTAAATGGTTAAATTTAAATATTTAGTTGAATGATTGAATTAATTTAGTATGCTCTGTGGATTGATGATCTGGTGACTGTGATTTTGGGATGGTTCTTGAGTTAGTTGTTGCTTAATTCGAAATATTGGGAATTTTAAGTTGTTTAAAATTTAAAACATAAGTAAGAAAATGTTTTCGTTATTAAGTTACTAAAGGATTAATGATTTGGGACTCATTAAATCACTAAAGTAATTAAAAACAATTTGGGATTATTTAACTTAGGAATTAACGAGTTGAATAAATAATAAATTAAATGGTAAGTTAATTAACTAAGTATAAGTAATTCAGAATAATCATTTGATGGTGTAATAAATAATTACTTCATGTAATTAAATAAAATATAATTACTTCGAGAAATTAATCAAGAGATTAATTGAGATAGTTTAGTAAGAAGTAATTAATTTATGAATAAGGTAAAATGAAAGATAGTTAATTACAGTTTGGGTTAACCGAAAATGATTAATACTGTGGTTTCATAAATATAAGTAAACTTGATTGGGATAAATTAAAATATAATTGAAAATCCTTAATTTATGTAACTAATGATGTAATCAAAGATTGATTAATTAAGATTAATTAATCCATAATAAGTGACCTATGAAGTGAATTAATAGTAATTAAGGATTAATGTAATTAAAATAGTTAATTAATTCATGAAGTAATTGAGATCTCTTATTGATCTTGGTTAAGGATAATTAATATGGTGAAGGTAATTATGCATAATTACTTGAATGTAATTGTAAAATAATTAATCCAGGGTGATTAATTAAGATGAGTAATGATGGGTTGACTAATTAATTGATTTGGAATTAATTAACGTTAAATGAAAGAATCTAAGTGATTGAGGTTAGAAATTTAAATTTGAATCAATTGTATTGATTTGTATGTGATGGATGATTGAATGGTATTGGATGTTATGAATAAGTTGATGTCTCTGATATGAAATGTTGTGTATTTCATTTGGGTAACTTGTGTTAGTTTATCGTCAGTTTCGAAGAGATCGGGGTCGGGGATTAGGAAATTCCCGAAACCACTTCAGAATTAAAAATAAATCGATGAGTAAAATCAATAGGCTGGAATGAAATAATTTAAGTGAAGTGGGTTATCTTATCTAAGTTTGGTACTTAGAAATTGATATGTGAAATAAGTGTTGTCTATAGCAAATTGTGAATTGGTTAAATTGATATGTTACCCCGGGTTTATATAAGTTGATTGCTTTAGTATTCCATATTAGTTGGGATTACTCACGCTGGTTTCCAGCCTGACCCGGGTGTTACTTTGATGTAATGCTCGGGTCAGACCGAGTATTACAGATTTTCAGGTAGGTATGTTCTGGAGCCCAGGAGGCGAGCTGGATGGCAAGAGCGTATAGATATTTCCGCTGTATTTATATATTCTGGGACATGCTTGTTTGAATATGTTCAGTGACTGTATATATATGTGAAACTTTGATGTAAATTAAAATGTAATCGACAGATATAGTATTCTTTTGTAAACTGTTATTATTTATTATTATATTTTATCCGCTGCGAATGTGAGATGTTTGGTGTTTCTGTTCTTCTTCTTCTATCTTCTTTCTTCTTTTCATAACTATCTGGGATTTTCGGGTTCGAAAATTCTGGGTCGTTACACAATCCAAACAAAACAACCAAGTCAAAACCTTTGTCCGACTATGGTTCGAAGATACACAATGGTTACGCCTGGATCCCCGAGGAAACAATCCATATCCATAAGCTTTCTCAGCCCTGCGAGTTACGCCATGATGACTAGTAGAGTGCAGGATACACAATGGTTACGCCTGGGTCCCCCAGGAAACAATCCGTACCCCTAGGCTGTCTCAGCCAGGCAGTTTCTCTACTATTCTCGACCTACACAGATTGCAGGATACACAATGGTTACGCCTGGATCCCCCAGGAAACAATCCGTACCCCTAAGGCCAGACTTAGCCAGGCAATTGCGCTATGCAGTCGCGCGAGAGAGAAAAAACCATGGGTTACGCCACGGTGGGAACACTCGAGTATTACATTCGAAAAACCAAAAATCAGAGAGAATAATATCGATAGAATGAATCCACGATGTGGCCACAAAGCAGATATCAAGCAGAAGGCACTTTCAATATCTTTACTTCAAAAATATATATCATATAGTACCTTTTCAAATCACTTTCAAATATCATACTTATATAAAGTCCATATATATAGGATTCCATTTTTTCCAAATTGAATACTTTCCAAATCAATAGTAGATCAAATCATACTTATATAGACTTCGATTATATAAAATCTCTTTCCAAATTGAGTACCTTTCAAATCAATAGATTTCAAATCAACTTCATACTTATACAATCCATTTTATATAAGTTCGACCACTCCCAAATCAAGTGCTTAATAATATAAGGTTCTCAAATTTCAAATCATTTCAATATCAATTCAGTTTCAAAATCATACATGATTTCACCAAACTTTCTTCCAAATTAAATATCTAAATTTCAAAATTCCCAAAATAATAGGTTTAGAAAATTATCCCATTTTCCAAATTAAAATAATCCAAGTCAAACAAATTCATTTCCAAAAATCACCACATAAGTACTGGTTTTTAATTCCAATTTAATTTCAAAACCAAATATTTTCCCAAAATCAATTATACTCAAAATGCTTTCCAAATTTATAATTATCCTTTTTTTTTAAAACTTTTAAACTATCTATTTCTATGTGAAATATCCAATTTACCTTTCTGAAAACCATTATTCAACTTTTTTTTCTAAACATTTCAAAACTAAATTTATATTCTTTAACAAACATTTTATACTCTTCGAAATTTCTTAGCTTTGAAAATTTATTCTTGATTTGGAAGTGTTCGAACATTCAAAATAGTTACGGAAATCAAATTTTCAATTCAAGAGTTGAAAATCAACAATAAATCAATAAATCAATTAGTAAATCCGAACCTCGAGGACTGAACACAGGTCTCATTTTAAATTGTTTCAAATATATACTTATATCTTTCTAAAATATAGAATTATACTTCGGAATTTGAAATCAAAAACGGTTTTACAAAATCACTTGCATAGCGAAGCTATTAAAGTGGCCTCTCCTCCACTCTGAAACTCGAAAATCCATGTCGATGATGCATGCACTCATCACCGAAATTATTTTTCAGCGACATAAGTGAGTTCTGGACTTCTATTTTCTTGAAAACTTCTTTGAAATTTCTTCAAAATTATTGGAATTCATTTGAACTCATTTCAAACATTTCTTATTAGAAAAATACTTTTAAATCGTATTATTTTTATATATTTTCTAAAATCTTAAAACCAATTTCAAAATACCGGAATTCAATTCTCGAATTTCAAATTATAAATCATTTTTATATAAATCAATTTCTTATAAATTTCCAAAATTTTAAATCCTTTCAAAACTTTTATATATAGAATAACATTTCTTATTTTTTTTATATAAGTATATAATCCTTATCGAAAACATTTTTACTTTTATATATAGAATAAAATCATAGTCATCAAAATAATAATTTCGGTATAAACAAATTCAAAAATACAACATACCCGATTTTTCAAAGGGTGATTCAAGAATGGATTTCAAAACAAAGATAGAGATTTAAATTAGTGGAACTCCAATCAATAGAATCCTGATTTGAAGATAGACTCGATCGAAGATGAGATAATTAAATTACAAAATAGAAGA
Source organism: Allium cepa (assembly GCA_030765085.1). Taxonomy (NCBI): domain Eukaryota; kingdom Viridiplantae; phylum Streptophyta; class Magnoliopsida; order Asparagales; family Amaryllidaceae; genus Allium; species Allium cepa. The sequence continues at coordinate 238,598,425 of CM060929.1, read as the reverse complement.
TGGATATCCTTCTACAAATCGCGGCGACCTTAATCAGGTCGACCGTGACCTTAGGAATATAATCCATGAGGAATTCCAAAACAAATCGACATTCGATCGCCAGAGATAGAATTCAGCATATCAAGATATAGCAGCATCGTAAACCGAGGATACAAAAATGTTCGGTGAATCAATGCCGATTGTAAAGGAGTTTTCACCCCCTTTACAAAACATTCAGTGGAGTTATGGGATACTCAAGAATCAAACGAATATAAATAGAAAGAGACAAGAATGAATTTCGGAACCGAGGGACATTCCAAAATTCAAAGAAATCAAGTCAGAAAGGAAGAGATTCAACTCGAACGAAAGTGATTCTATAAATAAATTTACCATATATGCTAAGTTTTGCCTAGAGCCAAAGCTCTGATACCAAACTGTAACGACCCGCTATTTTGGACCATTCAAATCGACAATAAAAACATACATATCCGACTTGAATAATTCAAAATACTGAATTGTGAATTAAAATTTGGCAAAACTTAAAATATACAGTAAATAAATCAATCACAGATCACAGAGTAATATAATGCAGTGGAATAGATAAAGAATAGTAGTTCATGAAGCTACTATATACATCAGAGTTAGAAAAATACAACCGAATAGTTCAAATGCAGTGAAGTCTCCAATGCAATAGATGACTTCTCTGAACCAATCAACTGGAAAGGCTGGAATTTGAATCGATAGTTGGATTTCCAAATGAAGCTCCAAACTCCAAAGGTGAGTCTCAAATGCTGTATCACTCAGTCTGACCCGAGCGTAAAGCAAAACACAAAACACTCGAGTCGGGATTAACATTCTTATATCAATAAATCCAACTCAAGTGAAATATCAACTGAAATACAAATAACTTAAAGGATGTTTGGGATAACCATCCTCTAAGGGTCCATGGAACTTTCTACAAGGTAGAAATATACACTATAACACTGTGGTCATTTCAGCTTAATTTATACTTCAAAAACAAATCTCGTTTTCACTTCAAATATCTCTATATTTCCCAAAATAGTATTTATATATATTAAATAATTTATACAGTAAAGTATTTTCAATTTCCTCAACTTAACAAATCATTCCAACATCAACCCGACCTTCCCATTCAAATTAAATTCAATCTCAATTTATCAATTTAAATTCAACTCAATTTCTAAAATAACCATTTAAATTTTATCGATCTCAAATTCGGATTTATAATCACAAATACCCCCTTATATTTCCATATATTTCAAAACTTTAAGTATTCAACATTTCATCTAAATTTTCATTCAATTTAGTTTTCTAAATAATAAATTGAAATTTAGTTCAACCTAAATTTTCATTTTAATTCAATTTAGTTGCTAAATAACAAATTCAACTACGTTGATTTCAAATACAGATCCGAAACTCAACATAAACCATTTAAATTCCAATATAGTTCAAGGCTTTAATATTTAAATGTTTTATATAACAGTTTCATATAGATCTCGATTTAACCTCATTATTATTTACTCTTGAAATACTCCCTTATTAGATTCAATATCATTTAAGTAACCTTAAATTACATTTTACTCAATATTTTCTTTAATTTATTTAAACGTGAAATATTCATTAAATCACTTAAATCAAAAATCCAGTTATAAAGTCATACCCTTTAAATTTCCCATTCAAAAATTTCAAATCGATTTAATTAAATAAATCCTTATTTAAATACCATTTTTATAAACCCAAATTTATCTCCCAATCTTAATTATTCAATTTATTACAGGAGAATCTATTTGAAATATAGATTTACATAAATACTTAACCATATTATACGTATTAAATAAATCTAATTTAAATCAAATATTATTACTAAATCTATATATACAATTTTCATTTATATAATATCTTAAGAATCAAATTTATTAAACCATATATTTCTTTCCAAAATTATAGAAATTATTTTCAAAATATTTATATGGACCAACGGTGTCTGTATATATTTCCTATCATATAGTCAAGTGCTACGGATATTTATCATTTCAATCCGTATACTAAATATATACTGGTGGATATCATTTCAACCCGTAATCCCAAATTCAATTAAATGAAAATCACTTGGGTTTATCATTTCAACCCATAATGATTTTCTCCTATTCTAAAGTCTGTTCAGGTATGTATCATTTTAACCCATAGTGATTTCTAAACTACAGGGAACTTGCGGAGTGATAACAGAAAATACAATAAAATAACAGGCATATATCATCAATAACAATATAATATAAACAACAGGATATGGTGTCATATCCCGCAGGTGAACAGTTACAGATAATAGCATATATATCAAATTTAAATAACTACAGCAGCATATTTCAATTGTCGTTTCAATTGAAATCCAATTTAATGAATAAAAAAATGTTAATCGTGAGTGATTGCTCACCTTTCGAGGCTAGAGAATGTAGAAGGAGACTCGGATATGCACACTGATACAGACGTTGAAATTAAATTTCAGATCCAAGCAAAGCAAAATCGGCACGAATTCAACGATCAAAGCTGATTGGCTCGAATTGATGAAACGGATCAGATCAGAACTGGAACGATGAAGATAAATGGTATAAGCAAACTTTTATAACCACCTATAACTATATATACACATATGAAATTTATATTCTAAGTTCAAACATCACAAATTTAATTTACATGTTTTTCAAACATATAAATAAATAAATAAATCAAGCTTGCATTTTTTTTTAAAATCAACATACACATAAAAAAAATATACCTTGAAAAAAACATACACACACATTACATTATATATTAAATCAATATATATACATATACCACACCCTAATATATATTCTAATGCATAAGGCAGTGAAAACCAGATTTAGTAAACCGACCATTTATAACTTTGAAACCATATGTATTGTCGAAATAAATAAATACTTATATAACTTACTATAGTAGTAAAATTATCTATACTCAATAAAACACATAGAAAACAACTTATAAAATGTCAACTGCAAATCTATCACTATATACTACTTACATTATCTCAATACCACATAATATATTACTAAACATAACCTATATCAACCAAAAAGAACAACAGTTGACTATTATTTCTAAAATATGGGCATAAACACAGACTGCTCATGTATAAACTGAACTAACTCTTTGTAACGACCCATAAAATTTTATTAGTTTTAAATGGTTTTATTTAACGCATTTAATTGAAGTTTGGTGAAATTTTAATAAATTAAATTGCAAATAAAAAGCTAATATTTGGGTTACGCCCAATTAAACATAGCAGATGGTAAAATTTCAATTTATTTTATCAAAGTTTATTTCAGTGTGAAATTCTATTAAATTCAAGCTGGTTAGTAATTGCTGATAAATTTTTTTTATTTTTAAGCCTGAATATTTTTCGATAGTAAATTTCTAAATCGTCTTCTGAGTGAGACGTCATCTTTTGTTTTTCCAAATTTGGACGTGTACTGCTCCGTTTACCTTATTTCGGACAAAATAGCAGCATTTTGGGTACCGGTATCGACTTTTGATCGGATGATCATACTACTAATATCCGTATACCATTGCGATCGTCTCGTAGTGCCGTCCTCAATAGTATATTTATTTCTGTATTTTGAGGTCCGGTCCGCGACGGAAACGATGACAACGGCCCGTTGTAACGATACCATATTTGTGTCCATTCACTTTCAATTGCATTTCAAATTGAAACGTATACCACCATAATAAATCGCTTTTTAACCTTCAGCTAAATCAAAGCTCTACCGTTCACTTTTCTTTTGATTCTTTTACTAGTAAATATTCATTTGCCTCTTCTTATTTTAATTGAATCCAGCCTGTCTCCTGATTTTCCCCAAAGCAAACATAACGTGGATCCGACCTTTCTCTTCTCAGTCCTTATGTTCTCTAAATATTTAATAAAGCTTATTCTATAAACTTGGCATGTCATTTCGCATAGGAACTGTTCATTCATATACAATGTTTATGCCGAAGCCAATTTCTTCTCCACCTGGCCGAAGCTTTTCGCCTTGCCCCGAGCCTGCCACGTGCACCGCCGACTCATCTCTAATCCCATCACCGAGCGGCCTCTCCTCTCTATGCCAGATCCATCACAGCCCCGTGACCCAGCTACCCGAAGCCATGGCGAACCCATTGACCACACCTCTCACCGAAAGCGCCACCTCCGGCTCCGCCTCAACGAACCCGCACCACCCAAAACAGCATCTCCCGTCACCCCTCCCTGCCGCCTCATCACAACACATAACCCGTCCGACCACTTGTCCTCCGCCCTACCCACTACCGCGTCTCTGCCGTACACCCTCCGCAAGCACCGACCTCTCCTCCCTACATCGGCCACCCTCAGCTCGCCTAGTCTCACCTTTCACCTTCCAGCTGCCGTAAGTTTTGTACATATATACTTTTGTTTACATCATGTTGTTTAGTATATTTTCTCGTATATTTATGCGTATATATATTCGTATATATATAAGTTTTAATTATACAAGTGGCCATGTTAATGGAGATGATGATCATTATGAGCAGCAGCAGAACAAGTTGCATGAGCAAAATAGAGGAGGAGATCATCATTATTTTTGGAGTGATCTGATTTGTGGGGGTGGTGATTGATTAGGTTAAACTATGAGTATAATTAAGTATGAAAATCATTTATTTTTATATGGTTTTTCTTTGAAAGCAAAATGTTAATTTGCTTAGTTCATGCAATTTTAACTGCCGTTGAACATGTGTGAAGCTTATGTTTTGAGTTTTGAGTTTGAATGCGTGAGCAGTATAGATTTAGTGCAATTTGCAATGTTGAAGTGAAGGAACGGTATCATTTCATTCTTTCTTCTTCTAAAACAAATATTATATATAGTTATTTGTACTTTATGCTTATAATGTGCGGTTTCTCAGTGACGAAATATAATATATGTCTTGATTTTAAATTTAGATGTTCTTAAAAGCTATGATCTTTAATATATATATACTATATACTGGTTTACAAGACGGTTATGAATTGAACGTATATTTTGGAATTTTTATATTATTGATAAGATAGGTTATATATTAATCGGTATGCAATGGTTCACGTCTATTTTCATACTAGCATTTTGGCATACGAATGTCTACAGTTCGTGTACAAAACAATAAAATAAAATAAATAATTTGACTTACATATTAGTTATATATTTATAGTAATATTATATTTCTATAAAGTTTATAAAGATGTATATTATAAGTAGTATAAATGAATACTTTATTTTATAAGCATGAGTAAATATAAATTTGAAATTAAATATACGTTTTAAATCGATTTTAGAATAACAATATATGTATTCAGTTCAAATTATATCAACTGATTCGGTCGTTTTCATCGATTTCCTTTTATCAGCTTTTGTTTGTCGTGCCTGCTTTCTTCATCGCATTTGGGCCAATCTAGCTTTGTTTGGGAGTCGTGCTTGGATTGTAACTCATCCCGTTGTTTTTCTCTCTGGCCTCGGAAGGTGAGCAATCACTCACGATTAACGTTCTTTATTTATTAAATTTGATTTCAATTGAAACGTCAATTGAAATATGCTGTTGTTAGTTGTTTTACTGTATGACTGCTATTATCTGCACCTGTTCACCTATGACATCTGACACCATTATCGGTAAATTATTTATATACAGATTGGTTGATAATTGATTGTTTGATGGATTGTTGTTCAAATTGGATGTTTATTATTATTGTTAAGTGATAACTAGTTTGCTAGTTTGATTTGGGGTAGTATAGTTTACAAATTGAAACGGGTTATATATGACGGACCTTGATTTATTAAAACCTGACCCCGCCATATGTACATTTGATAGGTTAAATTTTACCCATAAATTGTCGTAGAAATTGATAAATTTTACTTTAAATCTTTGAACGTAGTTTGGATTAATTGTTGTAGTTTTAAATTGAAATTTAAAATGGAACGACAAGTGAAAAACTGTAATGATATAATCTTTAATCTACATGAAACGATAGTGTAGATTCTAGAAATAATTATACCAATAACAATGCAAATTAATACGATTATTTCGGGGTCATTTGATATATTGGTTGAAATTGTGATTGATTGTTGTATTGCTTGTTTATTTACTTTGACACCATCCCTGTCATCACACTGCAAGTCCCCTTTGTTATGTTTGTTTTGAATTGAAATGGGTTGAAATGATGGACCAAGCGGTTTCCATTTGATTAAATTTGGGATTACGGGTTGAATGCTATCCACCCGTATACATTTAGTGTACGGATTGAAATGATAATATCCGTAACACTTGACCATATGATAAGAAAGATATGGTCTTATTAAATGTAAATTTTAAATACATATATAACGGGAAATGATAAATATGGAGTTAATTATATCTAGTCTAATCAAGATTTGATTAAATGCATAAATTATGATAAATATTTACGTAAGTTTTATTTCGGATAAATTTTGCAATAATATTGAACAATTAAGATTGGGAGATAAAGGTGGATTATTTTAAATGGCATTTTAGATAAAGATTTGTTTATTTAAATCAACTTGAAATTTATCGAATGGGATATTTCACGTTAAATAAAATATTAGAAATATTGAGTATAATGTAGCGTAAGGTCACCAAAATGATATTGAATCAAATATGGGTTGTTCAAGACTAGATAATAATGATGTAAAAGAATCGAGATTCTATATGAAACTGTTAAATTTAAATTGTTATATTTAAGCTATGAACTATATTGAAATCAAATGGTTTAGAGATTTGGATATGTATTTTGAACCAAGATAGTTGAACTTGTTATGTAGATAACGAATTGAATTAGGTGAGATTTGAGTTTGAACTAAATTGGAAAGTTTATTTAGAAAACTAGATTGGGAAAAATTTAGTTGAAATGTTGAATACTTAAAGCAAGAATCATATTGAACTAAAAGGGGAAATTGGGATATCCAAATCTGGGATTTGTAAATTTAAGTGGATTTTAGGAAAATTTAAATTGATAAAATGAGATTGAATTCAATTGGAATGGGAAGGTCGGGTTGATGTGATCGGTTTGTTAAGTTGGGGAAATTAAAGTACTTTGCTGTATACATCATTTAAAATATATAAATACTATTATTTGAAGTGACTTGATATTTGGGTTGAAGTATAAATTAAGTGAATGACCACGGTGTAATATTATATATTTCTACATTGTAGATAATTCTATAGACCCTTAGAGGATGGTTACCCCAAACATCCTTTCAGTTATATTGTATTTCAGTTGATATTTCACTTGAGTTGAATTTATTGATATAAGAATGTTAATCCTGACTCGAGTGTTTTGTGTTTTGCTTTACGCTCGGGTCAGACTGAGTAATACAGCAATTGAGACTCACCTTTGGAGATTGGAGTTTCATTCGGAGATCCAACTATCGTTTCAGCTTTCAGTTTCTAGTTGACTAGTTCAGAGAAGTCATCGGCTCGTACTGAAGACTCTTCTGTATTCAAGAGATTCTGATGTATTTATTTTAAACTCTGATGTATATAGTAGCTTCATGAACTACTATTTTTCTATTCCGCTGCATTATATTACTCTGTGTCTGTGATCTGTGTTGATTTATTTACTGTATATTTTAAGTTTGCCAAATTTTTATTAACAATTCGGTATTTTGAATTTTTCAAGTCGGACATGTACGGTTTTATTGTCGATTTGAATGGTCCAAAATAGCGGGTCGTTACAGCTGGTATCAGAGCCAGGTTCTAGGCAGAACTTAGCATATATGGTAAATTTATTTACAGAATCACTTTCGCTCGAGTTGAGTCTCTTCCTTTTGACTCGATTTCCTTTGAATTTTGGAATGTCCCTCGGTTCTGGAATTCATTCTTGTCTCTCCCTAATTATATTAGTTCGATTCTGGAGTATCCCATAACTCCACTAAATAATTTGTAAAAAGGGGTGAAAACTCCTTTTCCATGGGCATTGATTCACCGATGATCTTTGTATCCTCGGTTTACGATGCTGCTTTATCTTGGTAGGCTGAATTCTATCTCTGGAGTTCGAATGATGATTTGCCTTGGAAATTCCGCATCAATCATATTCCTGAAGTCACGGTTGACCCGGTTAAGGTCGCCCGCGATTTATAGTAGTATACCCATATTTTATTTTGTAATTTAATTATCTCATCTTCGATCGAGTCTATCTTCGAATCAGAATCCTATTGATTGGAGCACTCTAATTCAAATCTCTGTCTTTGTCTTGAAATCCATTCTTAAAATTTTCTTTTGAAAATCGGGTATGTTTACATTTTTGAAATTGTTCTATATATGGAAATATTTATTTTGATAACCATGATTTCATTCTATATATAAAAGTGAAAATGTTTTCGATAAGGAAAATAAAATAAAAAATGTTATCCTATATATATAAAGGTTTGAAAGGATTTGAAATTTTGAAAATTTATAAGAAATTGATTTATATAAAATGATTTATAACCGTAGAGTTAAATTTGAAATTCGAGAAATGAATTCCGGTATTTTTAAAATTGGTTTTAAGGTTTGAAGAAAATATGTAAAAATAATATGAGTTAAAGGTATTTCTCCAAATAAGAAATGTTTCGAATGAGTTCAAATGAATTCCAATAATTTTGAAGAAATTTCAAAGAAGCTTTCAAGAAAATAGAAGTCCAGAACTCACTTACGTCGCTGGAAAATAATTTCGGTGATGAGTGCACGCATCATCGACATTGATTTTCGAGTTTCAAAGTGGGGGAGAGGCCACTTTAATAGCTTCGCTATGCGAGTGATTTTGTAAAACCATTTTTGATTTCAAATTCCAAAGTACAAATTGATATTTTCAAAAGATATATGTATATATTTTGAAACAATTTAAAATGAGACTGGTGTTCAGTCCTCGAGTTTTCGATTTGACTTAGAATAACCCTATTTATAAAAATTTTTGATTTCCAAATCTTGGATTTGGAATTGATTTTTCACCGACTATTTTGAAGGTTCGAGCACTCCCAAATTTAGGTTTAAAGGTTAAAGACTAAGAAATTTTGAAACGTATAAAATATTTGATAAAGCATATAAGTTATGTTTTGTATGCTTAAGTTTGAAACCTTTTGTTAAGAAAATAAATATGACTATTATACTAATATGAAATTTAGTTTGGAATATTGGAAAATGATTAGTTTTAAATAAATGGGTTTCAAAAAGGTAGATTGGATATTTCAAATAAAATAGATAGCTTAAAGGTTTTAAAGGGATAATTATAAATTTGGAAACCATTTTAAGTAATTGATTTTGAGAACACTTGGTTTTGAAATTAAATAAAAAAAAAAAAACCCAGTACTTATATGGTGATATTGGAAATAAATTTGTTTGACTTGAATCAGTTTAATTTGGAAACTGGGATTATTTTATAAGCCTATTATCTTGGGGACTTCAAAATTTAGATATTTGATTTGGAAGAAAATTAGGTGAAATCATATGGGATCTTGAAATTGAATTGATATTGAAATGATTTGAAATTGAGAACCTTATATTATTTAGCACTTGAATTGGGAGTGGTCAAATGAATTTGTATAAGTATGAAGTTGATTTGAAATCTATTGATTTGAAAGGTACTCAATTTGGAAAGAGAATTTTATATAATCGAAGTCTATATAAGTATGATTTGATATACTATTGATTTGGAAAGTATTCGATTTGAAAAAGGAATCCTATATATAGTGGACTTTATATAAGTATGATATTTGGAAGTATTTGAAAAGGTACTATATGATATATATTTTCCAAGTAAAGATATGGAAAGTGCCTTCTGCTTGATATCCGCTTTGTGGCCACAGCGTGGATTCATTCTATAGATATTATTCTCTCTGATTTTGGTTTTCCGGATGTAATACTCGAGTGTTCCCACCGTGGCGTAACCCGCGGTTTCTTTTTCTCTCGTGAATGCACAGCGAAATTGCCTGGCTGAGTCTTGCCTAGGGGTACGGATTGTTTCCTGGGGGAACCATGCGTAACCATTGTGTATCCTGCAATCTGTGTAGGTCGCGAATAGTAGCGCAAGTGCCTGGCTGAGTCTTGCCTGGGGGTACGGATTGTTTCCTGGGGGAACCAGGCGTAACCATTGTGTATCCTGCACCCTACTAGTCATCATGGCGTAACTCGCAGGGCTGTGAAAGCTTACGGATATGGATTGTTTCCTGGGGGAACCAGGCGTAACCATTGTGTATCTGCGAACCATGATCGGACAAAGGTTTTTGGTTTGATTGTTTTGTTTGGATCGTACTTTCCATATCTGTTTTTAAAAGGTTTTCAAGTATTTTCACTGGGTGTTGAAACAAGTCTACTTAGTACTTGAAGAATTCTAGCTTTGCGCCTGATCAACGCATTGCCAGAGTCTACAAGAACGATGATAAACTTGTTGAAACATCGAGTTATAAAAGTATTTTCAAAAGGAAAATTTATTCCAATATAATAAGTATTTTATTATAAGAGTATTATTATAAAAAGCTTGAAATTAATTATTCGTGCCCGATACTATTCCTTGCATCTACCTTATCTACACAGCTTATTTATTCACCTTGATTCTGGTTTCAAAATCTACCTTCCTTCCTTGTTGGATTTATCTTTAAATATTGCTTATTTACATACTACATGGTTTAATAGAAAATATAAGTGTTATAAATATTTTAGAAGTATTAATTTAATAAAAACATATTTAAAGTAAATAATTATTGATTTATTAATAATGTTGAAAAGTATTTTGAGATAAATTAATTTATGAATTAAGGATTAAATGTTTCCAAATGGTCTTTGTAAATATAAATAATAATGTAAATAATTGTTTCAAAAGAAGTTTGAAAAGTATTAAATATAAAGTAAAATTAAATTGCAAATGAAGTTTCAAATGAATATTTCGAGGAAAATTTATATAGTTTTAAATAAGTTATCTACACTTGACTTTCGATCTACTTTATTCCTGGTTGTTTTATTCTCCTACCTTCTTCCTTTTCGGGGACGAAAAGTTTTGAGTGGGGGAGAGTGTAACGACCCATAAAATTTTATTAGTTTTAAATGGTTTTATTTAACGCATTTAATTGAAGTTTGGTGAAATTTTAATAAATTAAATTGCAAATAAAAAGCTAATATTTGGGTTACGCCCAATTAAACATAGCAGATGGTAAAATTTCAATTTATTTTATCAAAGTTTATTTCAGTGTGAAATTCTATTAAATTCAAGCTGGTTAGTAATTGCTGATAAAATTTTTTTATTTTTAAGCCTGAATATTTTTCGATAGTAAATTTCTAAATCGTCTTCTGAGTGAGACGTCATCTTTTGTTTTTCCAAATTTGGACGTGTACTGCTCCGTTTACCTTATTTCGGACAAAATAGCAGCATTTTGGGTACCGGTATCGACTTTTGATCGGATGATCATACTACTAATATCCGTATACCGTTGCGATCGTCTCGTAGTGCCGTCCTCAATAGTATATTTATTTCTGTATTTTGAGGTCCGGTCCGCGACGGAAACGATGACAACGGCCCGTTGTAACGATACCATATTTGTGTCCATTCACTTTCAATTGCATTTCAAATTGAAACGTATACCACCATAATAAATCGCTTTTTAACCTTCAGCTAAATCAAAGCTCTACCGTTCACTTTTCTTTTGATTCTTTTACTAGTAAATATTCATTTGCCTCTTCTTATTTTAATTGAATCCAGCCTGTCTCCTGATTTTCCCCAAAGCAAACATAACGTGGATCCGACCTTTCTCTTCTCAGTCCTTATGTTCTCTAAATATTTAATAAAGCTTATTCTATAAACTTGGCATGTCATTTTGCATAGGAACTGTTCATTCATATACAATGTTTATGCCGAAGCCAATTTCTTCTCCACCTGGCCGAAGCTTTTCGCCTTGCCCCGAGCCTGCCACGTGCACCGCCGACTCATCTCTAATCCCATCACCGAGCGGCCTCTCCTCTCTATGCCAGATCCATCACAGCCCCGTGACCCAGCTACCCGAAGCCATGGCGAACCCATTGACCACACCTCTCACCGAAAGCGCCACCTCCGGCTCCGCCTCAACGAACCCGCACCACCCAAAACAGCATCTCCCGTCACCCCTCCCTGCCGCCTCATCACAACACATAACCCGTCCGACCACTTGTCCTCCGCCCTACCCACTACCGCGTCTCTGCCGTACACCCTCCGCAAGCACCGACCTCTCCTCCCTACATCGGCCACCCTCAGCTCGCCTAGTCTCACCTTTCACCTTCCAGCTGCCGTAAGTTTTGTACATATATACTTTTGTTTACATCATGTTGTTTAGTATATTTTCTCGTATATTTATGCGTATATATATTCGTATATATATAAGTTTTAATTATACAAGTGGCCATGTTAATGGAGATGATGATCATTATGAGCAGCAGCAGAACAAGTTGCATGAGCAAAATAGAGGAGGAGATCATCATTATTTTTGGAGTGATCTGATTTGTGGGGGTGGTGATTGATTAGGTTAAACTATGAGTATAATTAAGTATGAAAATCATTTATTTTTATATGGTTTTTCTTTGAAAGCAAAATGTTAATTTGCTTAGTTCATGCAATTTTAACTGCCGTTGAACATGTGTGAAGCTTATGTTTTGAGTTTTGAGTTTGAATGCGTGAGCAGTATAGATTTAGTGCAATTTGCAATGTTGAAGTGAAGGAACGGTATCATTTCATTCTTTCTTCTTCTAAAACAAATATTATATATAGTTATTTGTACTTTATGCTTATAATGTGTGGTTTCTCAGTGACGAAATATAATATATGTCTTGATTTTAAATTTAGATGTTCTTAAAAGCTATGATCTTTAATATATATATACTATATACTGGTTTACAAGACGGTTATGAATTGAACGTATATTTTGGAATTTTTATATTATTGATAAGATAGGTTATATATTAATCGGTATGCAATGGTTCACGTCTATTTTCATACTAGCATTTTGGCATACGAATGTCTACAGTTCGTGTACAAAACAATAAAATAAAATAAATAATTTGACTTACATATTAGTTATATATTTATAGTAATATTATATTTCTATAAAGTTTATAAAGATGTATATTATAAGTAGTATAAATGAATACTTTATTTTATAAGCATGAGTAAATATAAATTTGAAATTAAATATACGTTTTAAATCGATTTTAGAATAACAATATATGTATTCAGTTCAAATTATATCAACTGATTCGGTCGTTTTCATCGATTTCCTTTTATCAGCTTTTGTTTGTCGTGCCTGCTTTCTTCATCGCATTTGGGCCAATCTAGCTTTGTTTGGGAGTCGTGCTTGGATTGTAACTCATCCCGTTGTTTTTCTCTCTGGCCTCGGAAGGTGAGCAATCACTCACGATTAACGTTCTTTATTTATTAAATTTGATTTCAATTGAAACGTCAATTGAAATATGCTGTTGTTAGTTGTTTTACTGTATGACTGCTATTATCTGCACCTGTTCACCTATGACATCTGACACCATTATCGGTAAATTATTTATATACAGATTGGTTGATAATTGATTGTTTGATGGATTGTTGTTCAAATTGGATGTTTATTATTATTGTTAAGTGATAACTAGTTTGCTAGTTTGATTTGGGGTAGTATAGTTTACAAATTGAAACGGGTTATATATGACGGACCTTGATTTATTAAAACCTGACCCCGCCATATGTACATTTGATAGGTTAAATTTTACCCATAAATTGTCGTAGAAATTGATAAATTTTACTTTAAATCTTTGAACGTAGTTTGGATTAATTGTTGTAGTTTTAAATTGAAATTTAAAATGGAACGACAAGTGAAAAACTGTAATGATATAATCTTTAATCTACATGAAACGATAGTGTAGATTCTAGAAATAATTATACCAATAACAATGCAAATTAATACGATTATTTCGGGGTCATTTGATATATTGGTTGAAATTGTGATTGATTGTTGTATTGCTTGTTTATTTACTTTGACACCATCCCTGTCATCACACTGCAAGTCCCCTTTGTTATGTTTGTTTTGAATTGAAATGGGTTGAAATGATGGACCAAGCGGTTTCCATTTGATTAAATTTGGGATTACGGGTTGAATGCTATCCACCCGTATACATTTAGTGTACGGATTGAAATGATAATATCCGTAACACTTGACCATATGATAAGAAAGATATGGTCTTATTAAATGTAAATTTTAAATACATATATAACGGGAAATGATAAATATGGAGTTAATTATATCTAGTCTAATCAAGATTTGATTAAATGCATAAATTATGATAAATATTTACGTAAGTTTTATTTCGGATAAATTTTGCAATAATATTGAACAATTAAGATTGGGAGATAAAGGTGGATTATTTTAAATGGCATTTTAGATAAAGATTTGTTTATTTAAATCAACTTGAAATTTATCGAATGGGATATTTCACGTTAAATAAAATATTAGAAATATTGAGTATAATGTAGCGTAAGGTCACCAAAATGATATTGAATCAAATATGGGTTGTTCAAGACTAGATAATAATGATGTAAAAGAATCGAGATTCTATATGAAACTGTTAAATTTAAATTGTTATATTTAAGCTATGAACTATATTGAAATCAAATGGTTTAGAGATTTGGATATGTATTTTGAACCAAGATAGTTGAACTTGTTATGTAGATAACGAATTGAATTAGGTGAGATTTGAGTTTGAACTAAATTGGAAAGTTTATTTAGAAAACTAGATTGGGAAAAATTTAGTTGAAATGTTGAATACTTAAAGCAAGAATCATATTGAACTAAAAGGGGAAATTGGGATATCCAAATCTGGGATTTGTAAATTTAAGTGGATTTTAGGAAAATTTAAATTGATAAAATGAGATTGAATTCAATTGGAATGGGAAGGTCGGGTTGATGTGATCGGTTTGTTAAGTTGGGGAAATTGAAGTACTTTGCTGTATACATCATTTAAAATATATAAATACTATTATTTGAAGTGACTTGATATTTGGGTTGAAGTATAAATTAAGTGAATGACCACGGTGTAATAGTATATATTTCTACATTGTAGATAATTCTATAGACCCTTAGAGGATGGTTACCCCAAACATCCTTTCAGTTATATTGTATTTCAGTTGATATTTCACTTGAGTTGAATTTATTGATATAAGAATGTTAATCCTGACTCGAGTGTTTTGTGTTTTGCTTTACGCTCGGGTCAGACTGAGTAATACAGCAATTGAGACTCACCTTTGGAGATTGGAGTTTCATTCGGTGATCCAACTATCGTTTCAGCTTTCAGTTTCTAGTTGACTAGTTCAGAGAAGTCATCGGCTCGTACTGAAGACTCTTCTGTATTCAAGAGATTCTGATGTATTTATTTTAAACTCTGATGTATATAGTAGCTTCATGAACTACTATTTTTCTATTCCGCTGCATTATATTACTCTGTGTCTGTGATCTGTGTTGATTTATTTACTGTATATTTTAAGTTTGCCAAATTTTTATTAACAATTCGGTATTTTGAATTTTTCAAGTCGGACATGTACGGTTTTATTGTCGATTTGAATGGTCCAAAATAGCGGGTCGTTACACTCTTATATAACCAGAAACTTGTTATAGTTATAAATATACATATATATTCATACGTGCTTAAAAAAATTTCAAAACGTCAATAAAACTAACTACTGACTCACAACATTCTATACAACCAGTTGTATAACAAATATATGATATATACTCATCTTAAAATAGTAAAATATAGAATGACAAAACAAAGCAGCCTGGATATATGTAACGACCCGTTAAATTCGATGATTTTAAATGTGATAATTTAATAGGATTTCTAATTTAATTTAGAATGAAATCCAAATGAATTAAGTAGAAAAGGATTCTCACCTGGATATGGAATTTAATATGAGAAATTTATGAAAATGTTAAATGGTTTTAATGCAATGAAAGATTTTTAACGGTAAATGGGAATAAATTAAGGAATCATATTAGTTCCAGTTAATAGATTACGACTTGAATAAGATTCCAATTTAATAAAATCATTTAAATGTTATGATTTGATTTTTATGGAATATGAGAAATACAAATGTAGGGATTTGATTAATATGTATGTTATTTGTTCAGGGTATTGAATGAAATTGGGAATCCAATTTAAATTAATGATAATAACGTTGATATTAGTTAATAAATAAATTTCAATGCAGTGCCCATAAATGAATGAAATGAAATGAATATATGTAAAATGTATACTAGGTTATTTATCAAATAGGAAGAAAGAAGAATGAATATCGAATTTTTTTATGAATAAATATATATATATTAAATAGTAATGAAATGTAAAGTAAATGGCGATTGTATAAAACCAATGCAATAAGATTTTCTAATAGTAACTGAATGTAGACGTGTGAAATAGAGTTAATGACTATAATTATTGTACGTTACTTATTTTATTAGTTGCAAATGTTAATCTGGAATCAAATTCAATTTATCCCCAAAATTTCTGCAGTTAAAGTGGAATAAATTGGTAAATGAAGAATGTTGGATCAAAATAAGTTGTAACCAAAGAAAATCCCATTTTTAATAAGCTATGCGGGAAAAGAAATGAAACCAAAATGAAAATGTGAAAATATAAAATGTAATGAAATTCTAAGTAATAATGACTTTGTTAGTAAAGTGAAAACTGATTTGATATTAAGTTGTAACTGGATAGAAATCAAATTTATTTGGAATTGATTTGCAATCAATTGAATTTATTGCAATTAAATGGATTCAATATTTAAATTAATTATGTAAATATTATTTGGAAGAAATTGAAGTTATTTGGGTAATAAATATTGTAATTGGCTAATTTAGATACCTTAAAGTAAAACGAAAATTATTAACGCAATAGTTTGATTGCAATATTTAATTCATCTAATTGATGGTAAAGATTTGTTAGATTTATTTAATAGGAATTTTGGGGCATTTAATAGGTAATTGTTGATTTTGAATCGAATTAAAGGGATTACTGAAATCCAAATTTAGCAACTTTTAAACCATTGCAATTGATTTAGAATATAAAGAGTTGTCTATTTAATTGAGTTAAATTTTTGAAATTGCGTTCTTGCAATTAAATGGGAAAATAAAACGTTAAGGATAACCAGTATTCAAGATTTACCATCTATTTAGTAGATTAATTGTAAGTGATAATCAACTGCAATAAATAATAAATAATTATTACGTTAACGTTAATTGAAGTGATATTTGAAATTTAATATTTAGGAATTATGTAAATAGAAGTTCAGATGAAATTGGAAATATTTACATATTGAAATATGAATCCAATGATAAATTCTTCTATTTGACAATAATAATGGAAAGTAAATTTAATTAAAATTTTGGAAATTTAATTTATAATTTGGTGAAATTAATAAAATTTGGGGATTTCTAAAATTTTAAATTCGACAAGTTTAATTTTGTTTAAATTAGTATAGGTGATTTGAAAAATTTATAATAATAAGAATCGTCAATTATCAAAAAGAAATGGGAAATTTGATTTAATTGACTAATTTTTAATTTATTTAATTAATATAAAAATAGCCATTTTTGTCACGGACTCGGATTTCGACGAAACCAGTTGCATCGGATCCGTATCAGTGAATTATTGTAGGGTTTCAAGGTTCGTATCGATTGGACCTGTCGTTTGATCGTACGGACGCGAAATGCCTTGAAATCGATTTAATTAAAATCAATTTGAAATCAATTTAGAAATTTTGTTTTCAGCATAACTTCTTCATACGATCAAATTTGGACGTGAAACTTTTTACATCGCGTTCAGAATATTTTAAAATACCTATTTGGATATATGGGTTTAACAAATTTTGTTCCGGGGTCAGAACGGGCTTTTTGGGCCAACTACCGTGTAGCACGTTCGTAATTCGTGCCCACCTAGCCTCCTACAATTTGTCTATATATATGCTGTGTTAAACCCTAGCCTCCATCTTCTATCATTTGTCTGTACGTTCATTTTCTTCATCTCTTTCTCTTCCTCAATGGTTGCAAAACCTAGATCTACTTCAATTCAAAAATCAAATGAAAAATCAAACCCTCTAGAAAAATTCCACAAAAATATATGTCATAGTTCTCAGGGTTCGTAATCTGCTGGTGTGATTTGTTTTTCGATTGGAGCTATCGTCGTCCAGTAAAATTCAAACCATTTTCGGCCATTCATCATCGTCGCAACAAAAGTCATCGGATCGAGAAACCATTTCTGGGTTTTGTAGAGGGAACCGAGGGGAGTTAATCTGTGGTGTTTGTTCGCTGTTTCAACGGTTGGATGTGGCGTAATTTTCGATTTAGGTTTGCAAATATAGTGGCGGCTGTCATATTTTTGGGTTCGATCGGCAGAGTGGTGGTGGCGTTTATGGTCGTGGGAAGCTCGCTGAGGTGGGGCGCACGGTGGAGGGGGGGCCGAGATAGCTTGCGACGGCGGCGTATTCGAGAGTTTTGGTGGCGGCGTTGTTGGCCTGTACGCGTTTTGCAGGGGCTCGGCTTGAGAGCCTGTAGCTTGCGTACTAGAAGAGTGATGACGTGGCAACTCTAGTAAAGTGTTCTTTTTTTTTTTCTATTTTCAAAATTGAAATTCAAACACAATTTTTGATATATTTTTTACATACGAACTCCGATATACGCGAATCTTTTTTGTTAGGATCGTAATTAAATTCCGGATCTGTTGACGCTGGTTTGGATAGATTTGGAGACCGTTGAATTTTTGGGTTTAAATCGGATTTAAATTCGATTTAAATTCAAAAGGTGAGTGTTTTAACCCACTCACAACTTCTAAAAGTTTTTATGTTTGTTGAGTTTATTTTAGATATGAGTAGAAATTTATTTATGACTGTTTGGCATGTTTTATTCATCATATCTGTTAAATCGCATTCATTTAATATAACTGTTCATTAAATTTTATTAC
This sequence comes from Allium cepa, assembly GCA_030765085.1. Lineage (NCBI taxonomy): Eukaryota > Viridiplantae > Streptophyta > Magnoliopsida > Asparagales > Amaryllidaceae > Allium > Allium cepa. The sequence goes on along the minus strand of CM060929.1, from coordinate 238,579,423 downwards.
TGCATATAGATTGACAGTTATAGTTATTTATTTGCACATAAACTGTTAGTTTAATAGTTGTTAAATTTTATTTTGAATATAACTGCCAGTTATTACCTGTTATATATTATCAGATATATATTGATATTGATTTATTATTGGATGATGATTGTGATTTGGATGATGGATGATTTTGATGAATGGATGTTTTATTGTATATCATTAAACTGCAAGTTATCGTGCATTTTTCATTTCATTCGGGATTGTGGTTTGAAATGATATACAACCGCAAAATTTTATTTTTAAATTGCGGATTGAAATGATAAATATCCGTATCACTTGACCATAGGATAGAAAATTATATACAGGCACCGTGGTCTATATATAAAATATTTTAAAGTGATTTCTATGGTTTGTATGGAATACGGTTTATAATTTTTAATTTTGATATTTTCTTCTATATATATATACATATGAAGTTAGAGATTTTGAATTTAAGCTGTGTATAAATCTCTTAAATAAAAATGGAAAAATTGAGAAAAATGGAGTTTGGTAATTATATCATATGTTTAATGTTTAAGTTTGGAAATTTTAAGATATGATCTTTATAACCGAACTTTTCCAAGATAATTAAAAATGAATATGTTAGTATAAATTAAATTGAAGAAAATATTAAATTGTTAGAAATTGGAGTTTTATTTATGGATTTTATGTAAATATTCAAGACTAAATAATAGTACGTTTAATTTGCTGAAAGAAAATTTTCCAACTTTAGTTTTGAAATATTAATACTCCAAATGGATATATATATATATATATATATATAGAAATTGAAGTAGTTTTGGAACTTGAAAGTGATATTTAAATTTTGGTTTAGACTTTAAATAAAGAAACATATTTGTAAAGCCATGGAAATTATTTTTCTTTACAAAGTTACCTTAAAGTTAAACCATTTATTTTATATACCGTTGAATATCCAAACCATTCAAGTTTTAGAAGTTATGGTTTTAAAAGTATGAATTCCGAAATATTATGTTTTGAAAGTATAATTCAAATGTTTGGTTTCCAAATATTTTAAATTTTAAACCAGTATGATTTTTGGAAAAGGATTATATTTGAGATAAAATGATATCATTTTTTTTTGGGTTTTAATTTGATATCGTATGGGAAATTTTATTCTGGTTTTAAAGTATAAACTATTTTTAAATGACCGCGGTGTTATAATAACGATGGGTTGGCAAAGAGACCGGTATCGGATATGGACGTACTCTCTGTCGATACCGAAAACCACTTTGACTAACCGTGTACGCGGTGGAGATTCCAGAATGAAGTAGGTTGGTGGCGACGTTTCCTGTAAGGTAAATACGTGGCCCCAACTCCCGTGAGTTGGCATAAGGTGGCTAAACAGGAGCGATTCTCGGGCCAATGAGGTCATTCCTCTGATCGAACGCACTCCTTCGATACTATACTCTGACTTTGGATTGATTCGGTGGCCACTATTGATTTCTTTGATTTGGGGGTGTTAGTTCGAGGTGGGCGGTAGCTGCGGCTACGCGTTACCACCAGCCCGAATAGCAATTGGTATATCTACCCTGGCATTGCCTGGTTGTGTCGTGTCACCTACCCTAGCGCGCCTTATACGATTTTGGTTTTGTACCATACCTATGGAGTGCCCTCTGACGACGCCCAGTACGGGGGAGATTACGGTACTGTATAGACTATGGGAATATATTCTGTGTTAAGGGCTATATGGGTAACCCCTTAACGCTATTAAAAAGTAAGTTTATTTTACAAATAGACACTATTATAATAGCGTAATATACTACATAGTAAATAGTTTAACGGATTCTTAGGAGATGTAAATCCCTAGCATCTCTTGAGTTACTGCACTCATATTTATTTTTGTTAATTTAACTCACATAAGATCTTTTAGTTCTGACTCGAGTGTTTTTGTCTTTTCAAATTCGCTCGGATCAGTCCGAGCGTTTCAGGATTGCAAGATTTAGCTCTGGAGGACGAAGATGAAGATTTTTATTATTATTATTATTTATACTAGTGCACTACACACTGTTCCGCTGCATTGTTATTGGTATGTGTAACTCTGATATGTATTATATAAATGGTTTTGTAAACAGATTTATAAACTGTATATTTGATTATTATATTTTATCCTTCCGCTGTGAGATTCTGTTTAGTTTTTTTTTCTTCTCTGTTTTTTCTTATTTACCCCATAACAATCCGTACTTCCGTATGATTTGAATCGGCATGTGTGTCGGTTTAAATCGTGCGAAAAGGCAGGATGTTACAAGTTGGTATCAGAGCTTTGGTTTAGCGATAAACTTTAGCTTTGTGGGGTTTGACCCTTTGTTAATAGGGTAGTAATACCCTATGGGAGTCGCTGAGTGTATATATATGAGAGAGCATATTTGTTAGTGTTATAAAAAGTTTTTATATTGTGTTAATCTGTTCCGTATTGTATTTATAAATTCTGGTTGATGCATGGGACGCTATGTCATCAATAGGGATTTCTAAACACTTAATAGGACAGACCTACATAATATTTGTTTTATTATAGGTGAAGGAAATAATTTTGCCTATTATATTTTCTATATATAAAGTAAAATTTTCAAATGATATCTATATTTGGTTGCAATAGATTGGTTGTTAGGAATTAAATTTATAAAAATAGGTAAATTAAGAAGGAAATTAACAATCAATGAAATTTGAAAATTTTAGAACTTAAGTCCGGGATTTTGAAAATCTGCTTTCAAAAGATTTATGAAATATAATAATTTGGTTTATAAGTATTTTCTTATATAAATATTTAGTATAATTTGGAAGAATTGTTTTAAAGAAGGTTTTGGAGAAAATAAATTTTGTACTTTCCTCTCAGTCACTGGAAAATAATTTCGGTAATGGCGGCCGCATCATCGACTTTCATTTTCGAGTTTCAAAGGGGAAAGGCCACTGTAGTAAATTCTACTGCAGATTTATTTTGAAAATATCTAAATTTTTGAATGGTTTTCAATATAATTAGAGATATATAGGTTGTAAGAATATATTTATCTATTATTTTAAAATAATTTGAAATTCGACCGGGTATTGAATTCTAAAATTTCCATTAATAAATTGTTTCAATTATTGTAGTGAAATGGAAGGTTAGTAAATAAATAATTGGAACCCTTAATTGAAGTAAAAATTTAATATAATAGATAGATAAGAAAAAGGTAAATAAGTGTTGTAAACCTTAGAAATTGAATTAATGACATTCTTTATTGATAAGAATTGATGCTATAAGTTGTAAATGTTAATATAATTAAAACAATAGAATGGGAGCACTAAATAAATTTAAGGTAAGCTGAAATTGTAACGTATAAGGAAAGGTAAAACTTATTTAACCATGAATTAATTAATAGTTTCAATTTCTGTAATGAATTGGAACGTAGCTAATTTATAAATTTCACCCTCTGAAGGAAATAAGAGATTTTATGATAGGGTATAAATGGTATTAAATGAAATTTGAAATTTGTAATCTACGAAATAAAAAAAAATATTATTATTAAACGTTAAATTTACCATAGGAAATGAGAAACTTGTATAAATTTCAAGTATATTCTTTAAAAAAAAACATATATAACTTACCAAATATTAAAAGTTAAAATGTTTAATAGGAAGTGAAATTTGTACAAAGTAGAAATTTGAAATAATGAAAGTATTTATTGAAATTGATATCAGATGAGAATTTAATGAATAAACTTAAGTTATAATTGAAATTTTACCATAATTAAAGGTAAGTATTATAAATAGGTGATTTTAAACTTAAGTAAATAAAATGAAATTCTTTAATAAATAAGGATTGATGTGTATGGTTATAAACTCAAGTATGATTTAAATGCTACTAGCTGAATATAATGGAAAGTAGGTAATATACATAAATGACTGCAAACCATAGTTTATGAATAAATAAGATCCTTTACTTATAAAAATAAATGTTATAAGGTTAAGAATTTAAGGTAAATTAAAAAGGGTTACTATAATTAAATATAATAGAATTGTAAGCATAGAATAAATGATTGAAATTGAGAAGTGCATTAAAAGTAATACAAATAGAAGAAACTTACATGACCTAAATAAATGGATAATTAGAAGTAATAAGTGAAAATAAATGAAACAAACATTTAATGAGTAAATAAAATTAAAAGTTGTTAGAAATAAATGTAAATTTTAAAAGGATAATTTATGTGGTATATAAATGAAAATAAGTGAAAATAAAAGATAAACTGTTATATGAATGAAAAGATCAAACAGCTAATGTATGAAAAAAAAATTTTAATGAATTAATTGATTTGTTGGTTGAATTGTTATTGTTTGATTTATGGTTGGTCGGGTAAGGAAATTTGAAGTAGTTGGATGAATAAATAATCTATTCGATCTCATCTAAGACTGTTGAGTAAATGATGCACTGGATAGTTATTTTCATTCCGTACCATTTCAAGCTTTGAACCCGAGAAACTATTTGTTTGTTGAATATATGGTTGTTTTATATTTGTTGTGTATGCTATTTGTTAAAAGGGATGGTTGTTGGATTGATTTGTTGTTAGAGATTGAAACCACTTAGAGATTATTTGAAAATGCTTTCCAAACTTTATTTATCTAAGTATAAAAAGATATAATGATTATAAGACGGGTATATTTTATGTAAGGTAATGAATTTAGTAAATTATTGGTTATAGGTTAAATATTTTGAATAAGATGTATTGATATTTAAATTCTTTTTCTCCCTTCTTTTTCCTTTTCGGGGACGAAAAGTTTTGAGTGGGGGAGAGTGTAACGACCCGTTAAATTCGATGATTTTAAATGTGATAATTTAATAGGATTTCTAATTTAATTTAGAATGAAATCCAAATGAATTAAGTAGAAAAGGATTCTCACCTGGATATGGAATTTAATATGAGAAATTTATGAAAATGTTAAATGGTTTTAATGCAATGAAAGATTTTTAACGGTAAATGGGAATAAATTAAGGAATCATATTAGTTCCAGTTAATAGATTACGACTTGAATGAGATTCCAATTTAATAAAATCATTTAAATGTTATGATTTGATTTTTATGGAATATGAGAAATACAAATGTAGGGATTTGATTAATATGTATGTTATTTGTTCAGGGTATTGAATGAAATTGGGAATCCAATTTAAATTAATGATAATAACGTTGATATTAGTTAATAAATAAATTTCAATGCAATGCCCATAAATGAATGAAATGAATATATGTAAAATGTATACTAGGTTATTTATCAAATAGGAGGAAAGAAGAATGAATATCGAATTTTTTTATGAATAAATATATATATATTAAATAGTAATGAAATGTAAAGTAAATGGCGATTGTATAAAACCAATGCAATAAGATTTTCTAATAGTAACTGAATGTAGACGTGTGAAAAAGAGTTAATGACTATAATTATTGTACGTTACTTATTTTATTAGTTGCAAATGTTAATCTGGAATCAAATTCAATTTATCCCCAAAATTTCTGCAGTTAAAGTGGAATAAATTGGTAAATGAAGAATGTTGGATCAAAATAAGTTGTAACCAAGGAAAATCCCATTTTTAATAAGCTATGCGGGAAAAGAAATGAAACCAAAATGAAAATGTGAAAATATAAAATGTAATGAAATTCTAAGTAATAATGACTTTGTTAGTAAAGTGAAAACTGATTTGATATTAAGTTGTAACTGGATAGAAATCAAATTTATTTGGAATTGATTTGCAATCAATTGAATTATTGCAATTAAATGGATTCAATATTTAAATTAATTATGTAAATATTATTTGGAAGAAATTGAAGTTATTTGGGTAATAAATATTGTAATTGGCTAATTTAGATACTTTAAAGTGAAACGAAAATTATTAACGCAATAGTTTGATTGCAATATTTAATTCATCTAATTGATGATAAAGATTTGTTAGATTTATTTAATAGGAATTTTGGGGCATTTAATAGGTAATTGTTGATTTTGAATCGAATTAAAGGGATTACTGAAATCAAAATTTAGCAACTTTTAAACCATTGCAATTGATTTAGAATATAAAGAGTTGTCTATTTAATTGAGTTAAATTTTTGAAATTGCGTTGTTGCAATTAAATGGGAAAATAAAACGTTAAGGATAACCAGTATTCAAGATTTACCATCTATTTAGTAGATTAATTGTAACTGATAATCAACTGCAATAAATAATAAATAATTATTACGTTAACGTTAATTGAAGTGATATTTGAAATTTAATATTTAGGAATTATGTAAATAGAAGTTCAGATGAAATTGGAAATATTTACATATTGAAATATGAATCCAATGATAAATTCTTCTATTTGACAATAATAATGGAAAGTAAATTTAATTAAAATTTTGGAAATTTAATTTATAATTTGGTGAAATTAATAAAATTTGGGGATTTCTAAAATTTTAAATTCGACAAGTTTAATTTTGTTTAAATTAGTATAGGTGATTTGAAAAATTTATAATAATAAGAATCGTCAATTATCAAAAAGAAATGGGAAATTTGATTTAATTGACTAATTTTTAATTTATTTAATTAATATAAAAATAGCCATTTTTGTCACGGACTCGGATTTCGACGAAACCAGTTGCATCGGATCCGTATCAGTGAATTATTGTAGGGTTTCAAGGTTCGTATCGATTGGACCTGTCGTTTGATCGTACGGACGCGAAATGCCTTGAAATCGATTTAATTAAAATCAATTTGAAATCAATTTAGAAATTTTGTTTTCAGCATAACTTCTTCATACGATCAAATTTGGACGTGAAACTTTTTACATCGCGTTCAGAATATTTTAAAATACCTATTTGGATATATGGGTTTAACAAATTTCGTTCCGGGGTCAGAACGGGCTTTTTGGGCCAACTACCGTGTAGCACGTTCGTAATTCGTGCCCACCTAGCCTCCTACAATTTGTCTATATATATGCTGTGTTAAACCCTAGCCTCCATCTTCTATCATTTGTCTGTACGTTCATTTTCTTCATCTCTTTCTCTTCCTCAATGGTTGCAAAACCTAGATCTACTTCAATTCAAAAATCAAATGAAAAATCAAACCCTCTAGAAAAATTCCACAAAAATATATGTCATAGTTCTCAGGGTTCGTAATCTGCTGGTGTGATTTGTTTTTCGATTGGAGCTATCGTCGTCCAGTAAAATTCAAACCATTTTCGGCCATTCATCATCGTCGCAACAAAAGTCATCGGATCGAGAAACCATTTCTGGGTTTTGTAGAGGGAACCGAGGGGAGTTAATCTGTGGTGTTTGTTCGCTGTTTCAACGGTTGGATGTGGCGTAATTTTCGATTTAGGTTTGCAAATATAGTGGCGGCTGTCATATTTTTGGGTTCGATCGGCAGAGTGGTGGTGGCGTTTATGGTCGTGGGAAGCTCGCTGAGGTGGGGCGCACGGTGGAGGGGGGGCCGAGATAGCTTGCGACGGCGGCGTATTCGAGAGTTTTGGTGGCGGCGTTGTTGGCCTGTACGCGTTTTGCAGGGGCTCGGCTTGAGAGCCTGTAGCTTGCGTACTAGAAGAGTGATGACGTGGCAACTCTAGTAAAGTGTTCTTTTTTTTTCTATTTTCAAAATTGAAATTCAAACACAAATTTTGATATATCTTTTACATACGAACTCCGATTTACGCGAATCTTTTTTTGTTAGGATCGTAATTAAATTCCGGATCTGTTGACACTGGTTTGGATAGATTTGGAGACCGTTGAATTTTTGGGTTTAAATCGGATTTAAATTCGATTTAAATTCAAAAGGTGAGTGTTTTAACCCACTCACAACTTCTAAAAGTTTTTATGTTTGTTGAGTTTATTTTAGATATGAGTAGAAATCTATTTATGACTGTTTGGCATGTTTTATTCATCATATCTGTTAAATCGCATTCATTTAATATAACTGTTCATTAAATTTTATTACTGCATATAGATTGACAGTTATAGTTATTTATTTGCACATAAACTGTTAGTTTAATAGTTGTTAAATTTTATTTTGAATATAACTGCCAGTTATTACCTGTTATATATTATCAGATATATATTGATATTGATTTATTATTGGATGATGATTGTGATTTGGATGATGGATGATTTTGATGAATGGATGTTTTATTGTATATCATTAAACTGCAAGTTATCATGCATTTTTCATTTCATTCGGGATTGTGGTTTGAAATGATATACAACCGCAAAATTTTATTTTTAAATTGCGGATTGAAATGATAAATATCCGTATCACTTGACCATAGGATAGAAAATTATATACAGGCACCGTGGTCTATATATAAAATATTTTAAAGTGATTTCTATGGTTTGTATGGAATACGGTTTATAATCTTTAATTTTGATATTTTCTTCTATATATATATACATACGAAGTTAGAGATTTTGAATTTAAGCTGTGTATAAATCTCTTAAATAAAAATGGAAAAATTGAGAAAAATGGAGTTTGGTAATTATATCATATGTTTAATGTTTAAGTTTGGAAATTTTAAGATATGATCTTTATAACCGAACTTTTCCAAGATAATTAAAAATGAATATGTTAGTATAAATTAAATTGAAGAAAATATTAAATTGTTAGAAATTGGAGTTTTATTTATGGATTTTATGTAAATATTCAAGACTAAATAATAGTACGTTTAATTTGCTGAAAGAAAATTTTCCAACTTTAGTTTTGAAATATTAATACTCCAAATGGATATATATATATATATATATATATATATATATATATAGAAATTGAAGTAGTTTTGGAACTTGAAAGTGATATTTAAATTTTGGTTTAGACTTTAAATAAAGAAACATATTTGTAAAGCCATGGAAATTATTTTTCTTTACAAAGTTACCTTAAAGTTAAACCATATATTTTATATGCCGTTGAATATCCAAACCATTCAAGTTTTAGAAGTTATGGTTTTAAAAGTATGAATTCCGAAATATTATGTTTTGAAAGTATAATTCAAATGTTTGGTTTCCAAATATTTTAAATTTTAAACCAGTATGATTTTGGAAAAGGATTATATTTGAGATAAAATGATATCATTTTTTTTTGGGTTTTAATTTGATATCGTATGGGAAATTTTATTCTGGTTTTAAAGTATAAACTATTTTTAAATGACCGCGGTGTTATAATAACGATGGGTTGGCAAAGAGACCGGGATCGGATATGGACGTACTCTCTGTCGATACCGAAAACCACTTTGACTAACCGTGTACGCGGTGGAGATTCCAGAATGAAGTAGGTTGGTGGCGACGTTTCCTGTAAGGTAAATACGTGGCCCCAACTCCCGTGAGTTGGCATAAGGTGGCTAAACAGGAGCGATTCTCGGGCCAATGAGGTCATTCCTCTGATCGAACGCACTCCTTCGATACTATACTCTGACTTTAAATTGATTCGGTGGCCACTATTGATTTCTTTGATTTGGGGGTGTTAGTTCGAGGTGGGCGGTAGCTGCGGCTACGCGTTACCACCAGCCCGGATAGCAATTGGTATATCTACCCTGGCATTGCCTAGTTGTGTCGTGTCACCTACCCTAGCGCGCCTTATACGATTTTGGTTTTGTACCATACCTATGGAGTGCCCTCTGACGACGCCGGTACGGGGGAGATTACGGTACTGTATAGACTATGGGAATATATTCTGTGTTAAGGGCTATATGGGTAACCCCTTAACGCTATTAAAAAGTAATTTTATTTTACAAATAGACACTATTATAATAGTGCAATATACTACATAGTAAATAGTTTAACGGATCCTTAGGAGATGTAAATCCCGAGCATCTCTTGAGTTACTGCACTCATATTTATTTCTGTTAATTTAACTCACATAAGATCTTTTAGTTCTGACTCGAGTGTTTTTGTCTTTTCAAATTCGCTCGGGTCAGTCTGAGCGTTTCAGGATTGCAAGATTTAGCTCTGGAGGACGAAGATGAAGATTATTATTATTATTTATACTAGTGCACTACACACTGTTCCGCTGCATTGTTATTGGTATGTGTAACTCTGATATGTATTATATAAATGGTTTTGTAAACAGATTTATAAACTGTATATTTGATTATTATATTTTATCCTTCCGCTGTGAGATTCTGTTTAGTTTTTTTTTCTTCTCTGTTTTTTCTTTTTTTCCCCATAAAAATCCGCACTTCCGTATGGTTTGAATCGGCACGTGTGTCGGTTTAAATCGTGCGAAAAGGCGGGATGTTACAATATAATATATATATGTGACGCACCCGATGTTCAAAATACAGCTATCTTAAACTCATATAATATAAACTTTACATATATAATAACTCGTATTAACATATATCATAAAATTTTATATAAAACTTATAGTATATAAATAACTTACTTTATATACTAAATAGAACCTATGCAAGTTAAAATATGTAAGCTAATATAGGCTGCGACCATTTTAAAAAAAATCAAAATACATTATATACTTAAACAACAATAAATTATGTATACAGTACATATTAAAAATTAACTTAGTCTTACTATACATATCATATAATAATAATATATATATAAAACAAAAACCGATTTATATAAATAGACATATTGAAGAATAACATATCAAACTTATGTAAACTTTATATATACATAAAATGTCATTTCTACTAACATATATACACTGTCAAACTCATATGTTACTAACATTTACATTGGAAAACTGACATAAATCATTTATACCAAAAATCCTTTTTTTCATAGCATATTTTATAAACATAACATACCAAGCTGTTAACAAAACATATTTTATATAAATATATACTCTGCCAAAATATATAATAATACTATAAAAGCTATATATTTTATATGCAGAACCATATAGCATGCATATACCTAACACAAACAACTAATATATATAATAATTTGTACAACACAAACTTATCCAAATATGCAGAAATCATATATACATACCGAAAAATAAATATGTGTTATGAAAATCTATTTCAAACTTATAAATAAAAACATAAAATAACCAAGCAGATTATATATATACGCTCTTAAACCAACTCACCAGGATACTTGAAATCTTGTATAAAATAAAATATACATATAAATCTATGTTTTACCAAACCTTTCGTATGCTTGAATATATATAAAGCTGCAAGTATAAGAAATAGATATAATATATAAAGAAATACATACATATAAAGAATGAAAGAAGAGAGGAAATGGTTGTGGGTAATCGAGCATGCGGTGAACGCGTGGAGCAAATTGGAATAGCGGAAGAGTTTTTTCCAGATAATGAAAAGAAGAAGGAGAGATATGCTTATCATGGGCAATATATATATGCGTTGTTCTTATATATTATTTTCATATAGTTAGTACAAGATACGCTAAATTTATACAAAAAGTAACGTATCTAAATTTATACGTTACTTATCTATTCTCTACCTATTAATTTATACGTTACTTATTTATTCTCTACATATTAATTTATACGTTACTTATTTATTCTCTACCTATTAATTAATATGTTACTTATTTATTCTCCACCTATTTATTTATACGTTTTATTCTCTACCTATTAATTTATACTATTTATTCTCTACCTATTAATTTATACGTTTTATTCTCTACCTATTAGATTATACTATTTATTCTCTACCTATTAATTTATACTATTTATTCTCTACCTATTAATTTATACGTTTTATTGTCTACCTATTAATTTATACTATTTATTCTCTACCTATTAATTTATACGTTACTTTCTCTACCTACTAATTTATACTATTTATTCTCTACCTATTAATTTATACGTTTTATTCTCTACCTATTAATTTATACGTTTTATTCTCTACCTATTAATTTATACTATTCATTTTCTGCCTATTAATTTATACGTTACTTATTTATTCTCTACCTATTAATTAACTAAAAATTATTAAAATTTTATGGGTCGTTACATGAAACTAATTTAAAACAATGATATAAATCAGTTATAAAGAGAAAATAAAATTCGATATTCAGAATGAAGGTAAATTGAATTCATATGGAATGAGAGAGCCAATTTGAATAGAAGTAGATATAAACTAAAGTGGTGAAGTGAAAATAAATAAAGAAGCATATAAAATGCTTATACTAAACTTAAGAAAGGAATGATGAATTCTTAATTGGAAATTGATATTGTAAATATATCCTAAGTTAGTATTTGAATGAATAAACATTGACATTTTGTAAGGAAGTCGAAAAAAATGTTTTTGAATGTTGTGATTGGATACCATTGCTATGTAGGATATACGGGTATTATAAGGGAAAAGAAAATTTTGATTTTGATTTCAGAGGATAAATTTGAATTGCTCTACAAAAAGGTATGTGTTTAAATTTCTGTATGAAATTTGATTGGGTTTTTGATCTAGCCACTTGGCTTTTGTTTTCTTTTGAAATCTGGGGGCCCATAGAGGAATTTTGTAGTTGTACCGAGCTAGCCGCGTAAAGGAGACACTGGCGAAATTTGTCGGAAATTTAGAGAGTTAGAAATTTTTGAGAAAATTTTGATAATTTAAAATTTGGTTTTAAATTGAAATTTGAATGATTGAGCAAATAGTATTGTTTGAAAACTATAGGAGAGTTGAGAAGTTAGTAAGAATGATAATGGGTCTTTTATAAAAGATAGTTGGTAGGATGTTGAATTGCTGGTTTTGGGAAAAGTAAACGAGTATTGGACCATTCTTCCTAACTGGTAATTTCGGGGACGAAATTCCCTTAAGGGGGAGGAATGTGACGACCCGTAATTTTTGAGCATTTGAAAACAGAATATGTAATTGATTTTAAATATTCAAAAGTTTAATTTTTAATTTGAATTCAAATATCACTATTTATTTGATAAATAAATTATTGAATTAAATAATTTGAAGTTGGGTAAAATGTTGAATCTTGAGTTTTAAGCCTGTTAAAAATAATTTGAAGGCTTGGTAAATTTATATTGATAGTGCTGAGGATAATAAAAGTTTTAAAATTGAATTTAACACCGATTTGTTCAGTTTTAAAAATATATCGTTTAAATTAAATTTAAAAATAGCCTTCCAAGACACAGTCTCGGAATTCGACGAAACCAGTTCCATTTGATCCGTAATATTGAATTATTATCAGATTTCAAATTTCATAGCTTTTGGAGTTGTTGTGTGAGCGTACAATATACAAACGCACTTAAGCCTGTATCGAAAATTTAATATAATAACCGAGTCTAAAAAGCTATCTTCTCCATACGATCGAATTAGGACTCGAAACATTTTCCATTGCGTTCGAAATAGGGGCATAACATTATAAACGCGTGGCGGCACGCCTCGATAGGAGGTCATGTTTTTAAGTTACATTTATCGGAACAGTTTAAATTTTGAATTTAAATTGAATATTTTTACTGGTCAAACTTTCAGCCGTTTTTCTTTCACATCGGTACTTTTCAAAAACGACTGTTCACCACTCAAACACCCTATCTCCTCCACATTTCACGTCGCCTCCCTTTTTCTTTTCAGCCGAAAGTAATTCAAAGCAAAATATCAAATAAATATGTATATATAACTATGGCGATTGAACTGAATCGCCTATTCACCAAATCGGCTCATGATTCGAGTCGCGAAAGGCACTGTGGTGGGGGGGAAGGTCGAACAGCGGCGAATCTCGTTCGTACGAGAGGGGGAGCTCGACCTTCCCTTTGAGATGCGTGATTTGGAATCGTGATTTAGGGTTGCTAAGCGACCAAGGGGGAAACGTTGTAGGAGCTCGACTCTGTGATTTGGTGGAGCGCACGACCATGGGGTGATGGGGGTTTTGGGCGGTTCTGGATGATGTCGAAATAGGGTGGGTTTAGTGCACGACAGCAACTTCGAGCACGATATCTTGAGGAGTGATGGTCTGATGATGAGGGTAGGAGCGAGCGAGCATCGGTGGAGAGGCTAGGGTTTCCCTTCAATCAAACAGTGGGGTAAGCCGAGATATAAATTTGTTTTTCAATTGAAATATATGTATATAGTTTAGAAAGTAGATAGTATATATAGATCAACCTGTTGTTGATTTGAATAGGGTTTTAATTGAAAGACAGATGAGTAGGTATAATAACAATAAACAGAAAACTTATTTATTTTTAGATAGGATTTGGAAAACTAATAATAAAATATATGAATTTTAAATGAATGAAGAATTTAAAATTAGATTTTGATCTATATATAATTAAATTTTTAAAGTATATATAGTTTCAGAACAATAAATTAATATACATATACCTATTTTAAAGTTGCTAGTTTATTTTTGAAATTGGATTTGGAAATTAGATTTGGAAATTGATTCAAGTGTTTGAAATTGGAAATTTAAAGGAGAATGTGGCTATGGAATTTATAAACTGGGTTTATAAAAGCAAAGTAATATATCAGCTGATATTTGGGAAAATAAATTCACATTTTGAAATTTATTAAAGGAATGGGAACATTTGTTTAAAAGTAAATAGTGATTTATTTTTTAAGTATGTGAAGAGAAGTAAAATTCCCTTGATAGCCAAGTACGTTTTCAAAGTAAATTTTTAAATATTAGTTAAAGTTATAATGTTATTTTTAAAAGCATGTTTTAGAAAATTTATTATTACCAAATGTTTAAATTCTAAAGTAAGTAGTTTTCAAATCTACTATCGTAGTAATTATTTAAAATGGAACTTAGTATTTTGTTTTAAAGGAGTAAATTTAGTTTTATATTTTATTAAGTAACCTTATTTTAAATATTCCTAAAGTATTATTTTTAATTAAGTATTAAAGTAGTTTTTAATTTAAATATTTTAAAGTATATTTTACAATAAAGTGTTCTGAAATCTAAGTTTTGTGCTTGGCGATTTCAGTGGAAATAGAAATATTTGTGAAATTTATTCTAAAAAAGGAAGGTAGTTTGAAACTGTTTTCAAAAGGGTTGAAAGCGGAAATATATCTTGCGAAGATATTTTGGGAATAATAAATAATTTGGTGCAATTATTTATGGTTGATGGTTGTTTGTGAATATTAATTGATAGCTAAATCACCGACTATCAATATTGGCCAATGCACCGATCGTTTCGAAGAGACCGGGATCGGGTTTGCTATATTACAGCATGATAGGGGGTTCTCGCTTTGCGTTAGGTGGCGAACGGGAGACTCTTACCACTACATGTTCCCGAGGGTAGTATAAGGCCTTGTGGGGTTGATTGCGCGTCGAGAGGCTGGCCGTAAAAGCAAACCCGAGGTATCACTGTGAGCCACTGTGGGGCTGGGATGGTTGAAAAGCCTACCGGTCGGGTGATCCACTACCGACGGTTGAAAAGCCTAGGTCGTCACAGTTGGTATCAGAGCCAGGTTGGTGATAACCTTGGCGCTGGTGGGAACTACACATTAAATAGAATCTATAGTACCCTAGAATGAGTTTGGGACTATTAATAGATATGACTGCGTATTTTGTTTTTATATTGTGTTGATTTATCGGTTGAGTGTTTATGGATTCTAGTCGATATGTGGGACCCCATATTATCGATAGGGGCTTCTAAACTCTTAAACAAGATAAACCGACAAAGTATTGTTTTAAATAGGGTAAATGCAATAATTTTACCCAAAATTATTTTTGTAAATAAAATAAATGATTTTTCGTAAATTGTTATAGTTATATATGGATGCTTGGTTGTTAGAAAGTGATAATATTAAATTATTATCATTTTTTTATGAGAATTGATAAGAAATTGAAATCATAACCAAAAATTAAGGAATAAATTAATAAATAAATGGAATTTGTAACTGTGAATTATAATTGAATAAGATATTGAAACCATAATTAAAAAAACTAAGAAACAAATTCATATACAAATAAGATTTGTAAATGCAAACTATAAATGTGAATTATTGTGTGATTAATAAAAAATAAGATAAAATTCCAAAGTAATTTTTGAATATAAATTTAAAGGATTTAGAATTTGAAAATTTGGAAATTTAAGTTCCTTTGAATCTGAGAATGATTCTTAGAAAGTTGAGAAGATAATATATATTGAGAAATATTTTTGAATCATATTTGAAATTTAGAGAGATTTGGAATTTAAAAATATTTGAAGGGAATTTAGAAAGATAAAAGCACTGAACTCTTTTTGGTCGCTGGAAAATAATTCCGATGGTGATCGTGGCATCATCGTAATTCATTTTCAAGTTTCCAAGAGAGGGATTGCTACCCGAATGTTTTGGATTAATGGTTGTTTGTGAAATTTGGTTTGATTTTGAAAATGCAAAGGAATAGTTTTGATTTAGATATATATGCTTTAAAAATTGAATGTTGAACATTTTAGTAATGAGTTTAAACGTGCAAGCAAAAGGAAATTGGAACTAAATGTTGGACTTAAGTTTGAATGGAAAAATTAGTCAAGTTGGACTAAATATAACAAAGTTTTGAGATTAAAATTAGTAAGTAACTGACTGATTTATATGGAATGCAAATGAAATGAAATTTGAATATTGGATAATGTTTTTTTTTAAGATTTGTGTAACATAAGGTGCAGAATTAGTTCAAATGGACTAAAAATAATTAATATTTGGAAATTAAATTTATTGGTTGAAATTGAATTTGTGAATGAATATTAATAAGTGAGTAGCATATAAAAATTTAAAAAGGAAATAAATAAGCCGGAATAAAGTATTGGTATTCTGGAAATGAAATAAAAAAAGAAAAAGAAATCCAAAATTAGGATATAAAGTAAGATTGAACACAAGAAAATTAAATAAAATGGTTTTGAAGATAAATGAAAAAATAAATAAATCATGGGATTATAAATTGAAAGTGTTGTCGAATGAAATTGAATTGGATTAAAATAAATTTGGTATGAGTTGTAAACAAATCCAATTTAGGCATAAATTGAATGGCATTATTATTGATAAAAATTCAATAATGAATTGTTAAGGTAAATTAAAATTTAAAAATGTATAAAAGAATAAACTAATCGAATAAATTAATAAAATAGTTGGGATTCGAACAAAGGAAAATCAAATCAAAGATTTAAATGGAAGTTGGTTGAATAAAATAAACTTAAGTTATTGGGTGGAATAGTTTGAAGAAAATAAATAACTTAAGTAAATTGTAAGATGGTTAGTTAATATATTGGTTGTAGAGTTTAATAAAATGGTTTGGAATCAAATATTTGGATATGAAAAAAAATGCAACGGAAGGATTGTGAATAAAATTAAAATGGGATAGAATCAAATGCAAATTGAGTTGGAATAAATTTAAATGGTTATATAGCATAAGTAATTATTTATTCACATTAACATTGTCGAATTATATAAGAAAATGGGTCGTTCGATGTAAAAGGGATTAGATAAAAGTCTATGAGTTATTAGAAGTGAAATAGGATGATTTTGAAATCATAGGGAATGATTATAAGTTGTCTTGCTTAGAATCAATTAAATATAAGAAAGTAAGATGTAAATCACGTAAACTGAAAGAAATGGTTTGAGAATTGATTGTAAGCGATTGTAATAAGTTTCGGAACCTTATATGTGATTATGGAAATTATATAACATGCTTTATATGTGAAATTTATGTGTTAGTTATTAAAGTAAGTGAAATATTAATAGTTTACATATATTTAGTACTTATATGTTTAAATTGAGTAAGTACATGTACCAGGAAGCCGTTTGGTTGGATTTGATTGCGCAAAATGCTAAAATAATAAGCCGCTTGCTTAAAATGCTAAACAAAGGTACGCCTGCACAATAAAAAAATAGGAAATATGAACTGTTTTTGTTTTTCCCACCGGGTGGGTCGACGTATATATATTTACATCTCTTGTAAAATTGTAAAAGCTCCTCCGTACAAAGGAGACTCTGTCAAAATTTTCTGAAAATTTTGGGAGTTAGAATTTTTTTGAAATTTTTGAGAAAATTTTGTTAGCGACAAAACGATTTCAAATTGGAAATTGAAATAAATTAGGGAATGAAACTAATTTAAAACATGATATGAATCAGTTATAAAGGGAAAATAAAATTCGATATTCAGAATGAAGGTAAATTGAATTCATATGGAAATAGGAGAACCAATTTGAATAGAAGTAGATATAAACTAAAGTGGTGAAGTTAAAACAAATAAAGAAGCATATAAAATGCTTATACTAAACTTAAGAAAGGAATGGTGAATTCTTAATTGGAAATTGATATTACAAATATATTCTAAGTTAGTATTTGAATGAATAAATATTGACATTTTGTAAGGAAGTCGAAAAAATGTTTTTGAATGTTGTGATTGGATATCATTACTATGTAGGATATACAGGTATTATAAGGGAAAATAAAATTTTGATTTTGATTTCAGAAGATAAATATGAATTGCTCGAAAAAAAGGTATGTGTTTAAATTTCTGTATGAAATCTGATTGGGTTTTTGATCTAGCCACTTGGCCTTTGTTTTCTTTTGAAATCTGGGGGCCCATAGAGGCATTTTGTAGTTGTACCGGGCTAGCCGCGCAAAGGAGATGCTGGCGAAATTTTTCGGAAATTTAGAGAGTTAGAAATATTTGAGAAAATTTTGATAATTCAAAATTTGGATTTAAATTGAAATTTGAATGATTGAGCAAATAGTATTGTTTGAAAACTATGAGAGAGTTGAGAAGTTGTAAGAATGATAATGGGTCTTTTACAAAAGATAGTTGGTAAGATGTTGAATTGTTGGTTTTGGGAAAAGTAAACGGGTTTTGGACCATTCCCCCTAACTAATAATTTCGGCGACGAAATTCTTTTAAGGGGGGAGGAATGTGACGACCCAGAATTTTTGAGCATTTGAAAAAGGAATATTTAATCGATTTTAAATATTTAACGGTTTAATTTTTAACTTGAATTCAATATCACTATTTATTTGATAATTAAATTATTGAATTAAATAATTTGAAGTTGGGTAAAATGTTGAATCTGGAGTTTTAAGCCTGTTAAAAATAATTTGATGGCTTGTAAAATTTATAATGATAGTGCCGAGGATGATAAAAGTTTTAAAATTGAATTTAACATTGAGTTGTTCAGTTTTAAAAATATATCGTTTAAATTGAATTTAAAAATAGCCTTCCAAGACACAGTCTCGGAATTCGACGAAACCAGTTCCATTTGATTCGTAATATTGAATTATTATCATATTTCAAATTTCGTAGCTTTTGGAGTTGCTGTGTGAGCGTACAATATACAAACGCGCTTAAGCCTGTATCGAAAATTTAATATAATAAACGAGTCTAAAAAGCTATCTTCTCCATAAGATCGAACTAGGACTCTAAACCTTTTCCATTGCGTTTGAAATAGGGGCATAACATTATAAATGCCTGGCGGCACGCCTCGATAGGAGGTCAAGTTTTTAAGTTACATTTATCGGAACGGTTTAAATTTTGAATTTAAATTGAATATTTTTACTAGTCAAACTTTCAGCCATTTTTCTTTCACATAGGTACTTTTCAGAAACGACTGTTCACCACTCAAACATGCTATCTCTTCCGCATATCACGTCGCCTCCCTTTTTCTTTTCAACCGAAAGTAATTCAAAGGAAAATATCAAATAAATATGTATATATAACTATGGCGATCGAATTGAATCGCCTATTCACCAAATCGGCTCATGATTCGAGTCGCGAAAGGCACCGTGGAGGGGGTGTCGAACATCGACGAATCTCGTTCGCACGAGAGGGGGAGCTCGACCTTCCCTTTGAGACGCGCGATTCGGAATCATGATTTAGGGTTGCGAAGCGACCAAGGGGGAAACGTTGTAGGAGCTCGAGCTCGACTCTGCGATTTGGTGGAACGCGCGGCCATGGGGTATTGGGGGTTTCGTACGGTTCTTGACGATGTCGAAATAAGGCAGGTTGAGTGCGCGGCAGCAACGCGAGCACGATATGTTGAGGAGTGATGGTCTGATGATGAGGGTAGGCACGAGCGAGCATCGATTGAGAGGCTAGGGTTTCCCTTCGATCAGACAGTGAGGTAAGCCGAGATATAAATTTGTTTTTCAATTGAAATATGTGTATATAGTTCAGAAATAGATAGTATATATAGATCAACCTGTTGTTGATTTGAATAGGGTTTTTAATTGAAAGACAGATGAGTAGGTATAATAACGATAAACAGAAAACTTATTTATTTTTAGATAGGGTTTGGAAAACTAATAATAAAATATATGAATTTTAAATGATTGAAGAATTTATAGAAAATCAGTTTTTGATCTATATATAATTAAATTTTTAAAGTATATATAGTTTCAGAACAGTAAATTAATATACATATACTTATTTTAAAGTTGCTAGTTTATTTTTAAACAATGGATTTAGTGATTAACTTGTTTTATTAACATATTTAAATATTTCAGTTACTAAATGGTTTGAAGGGAATTTGTTTAAATTAAATAGTTAGTTAACTAAGTGGAAATAAATTGTCCGGTTTATTCAA
Organism: Allium cepa; assembly: GCA_030765085.1. Lineage (NCBI taxonomy): Eukaryota > Viridiplantae > Streptophyta > Magnoliopsida > Asparagales > Amaryllidaceae > Allium > Allium cepa. Next base: position 238,558,960 of record CM060929.1, on the reverse strand, counting down.
ATATTAATAAACTGTATAAATGTTTATTCAAGGTCAAAATTGTGAAGAAATAAACGGAAATGGAAGTGGACTGCAAACAAACTAAAGGTGAGTTAATCTCACTCCGCTGAATTTAAATTTAAATTTAAATGGTTAAATTTGAATAACTGATTGATTCATTTGATTTGATGTGTTATATTATATATAGTAGTATATAGTATATCTTGAAATGATTGATTTTCTCGCATTATATAGCGGATGAGACCCTATGCGCCACATAATAGCGGATGATTTATATTAATTCCATATACCGCGATATTTCACCTCGAAGTGGAATTGGTATTTATGTTGTGCTAATATCTATGGATGCAGGGAAAAATAGGTTGGAGGGATCCAACTGGATTCCTCAACATTTATTTAATTATATAATATTCTCTGTTGTGATTATTTGATATTCTATGATGAATTATGTTGGAATATTGAATGCTATGGTTTGATTGAATATATTTGGATATAATGAGTTACCCAAAATATATAAATTGGATTTTGGAAAGAAAATAAAATAACTGAATTTGTAAGCGAAATAATTATAGAAAATTTGAATAAATTTAATAATGAATTGGAAAAGAAATAAAGTGATTTTAAAATTCTAATAAATAAACTTCGAGCACAAAAAAAGATTTTGAATAAACAGAAATTAATGAATTGAAAATTTAAGTGATATTTTTTTAAAGGAATAAAGAATTATTTAAAAATTTAAAGTTTAAATTTATTTAAAAGGATAAGAAAGTAGTATGAGAAATTTAAAATTGGTATTTTCAGTTAAAAGTATTTTAAATCATAATTAAGGAATAAAATCTGAAATTAATGGATTTGGGAATAAATGGTGTAAATTGAAAATCAATTTGGAAATTGATTCAAGTGTTTGAAATTGGAAATTTAAAGGAGAATGTGGTTATGGAATTTATAAACTAGGTTTATAAAAGCAAAGTAATATATGAGCTGATATTTGGGAAAATAAATTCACGATTTGAATTTTTTTAAAGGAATGGGAACATTTGTTTAGAAGTAAATGGTGATTTATTTTTTAAGTATGTGAAGAGAAGTATATTTCCCTTGATAGCCAAGTAAGTTTTCAAAGTAAGTTTTTAAATATAAGTTAAAGTTTTAATGTTATTTTTAAAAGCATGTTTTAGAAAATTTATTATTACCAAATGTTTAAATTCTAAAGTAAGTAGTTTTCAAATCTATTATCGTAGTTATTATTTAAAAGGGAACTTAGTATTTTGTTTTAAAGGAGTAAATTTAGTTTTATATTTTATGAAGTTACCTTATTTTAAATATTCCTAAAGTATTATTTTTAATTAAGTATTGAAGCAGTTTTTAATTTAAATATTTTAAAGTATATTCCACAATAAAGTGTTTTTAAAGTGTTCTAAAATCTAAGTTTTGTGCTTGGTGATTTCAGTGGAAATAGAAATATTTGGGAAATTTATTCTGAAAAAGGAAGGTAGTTTGAAACTGTTTTCAAAAGGGTTGAAAGTGGAAATATATCTTGCGAAGATATTTTGGAAATAATAAATAATTGGGTGAAATTATTTATGGTTGATGTTTGTTTGTGAATATAATTGATAGTTAAATCACCAACTATAAATATTGGCCAATGCGCTGATCGTTTCGAAGAGACCGGGATCGGGATTTATTTATCGAAAACCACTTCGATCCGGTTTGTACGTTTTCATGGAAAAACGAGTTTGTATTCGAAGTTGGAGTAGTGAAGTGCATGGGCTAGTCGCTACTAATCCTGAGGATATTTCCAAAATGGATGTAGTAGGGGTAATGCCTTCGGTTCTGTTCAAACCCAAGACGGACTTGTATGGATGAATGCTTTCGGAACATCGTTAGGCATTCTAAGGGATATGTTCTAAAAGGTAACGCTTAACCTCAAGCCTCATCAACCGGGAATGACTTAAAATCAGGGGTTATGCATCAAGGCTTGGTAGGCAGCATCCATTTCCGGTTAAGGTAATCCCTGTCTAGATGTCCCTTTTTTCGGCTAAGTGGTGCGATTGCTAATCCCAACCGTGGGGTGATCTTACTCGGGATTATCCAGTAAGGGATAGTCCGGGTCTTGTATTGTAGGGGATCGGGAGTGATCCTCGGTACAGTGATCTAGGCCACGTACCGTGACAGGTGGTACCCCAGTGCCTAGTCATTAGTTGGAAATCCATTCTCCCTACGCGCCTTTTACGAGTTTTGTTTGTATTACCCACGACTATGGCTAGTAGCTGGAATTTAATGAATGTAACAATTTCGGCTATTTTAATAAGTATTTGTATATAGACCCTATTATAATATCAGAGGATTTTAATAAAAAGTGTTTTAGCTATCGTAAGGTAAAAACCCGACATGTTTATTTGTGGCGTGGTCTTACGAGATGCTTTTATTGTCAAAGGATTTTTGAAACTTTAATAATCAGTTTGAGTGTGATTTCTCATGCTGGTATTCCAGACTGACTCGGGTGTTATTTTACTTTAATACTCATGTCAGATCGAGTATTATAGAATACATGATATGATGCTGTGGAGCTCAGGAGACGAGCTAGATGGAGATACGTACTTCCGTATTTGATTTTTAGTCTGATGTGTATCCAGTTGTATGTTATTGATGTGGAACTCTGATGATGTACTCTGATAATGTAAGTACAAACATATATAGTATTTATTTTTGTGTAAGGATCTGTTATTATCTATTATATTTTATTCCATTGCTATGGTAAGATTCTGATGTTGTTTTCTATTTTCTCTTCTTCTACCTCTTCTTCTTTAACCCAAATGGTTCGTATTTCTGTTCAACTTGAGTTGATTGATGTAGAATAGTGTCGACTCAAGGGGTACGGATTTGCGGATCGTTACAAATAAAATCAGTTAAGTACATGGATCGCTAGCGATCCGTGTACTATGGATCGCCAACGATCCATACTATTTTCCAAGTCAACATAAAGTATGAAATTAGTTAAGTACATGGATCGCCAGTGATCCATGTACTATGGATCGCCAGCGATCCATGTACTATGGATCGCCGGTGATCCATACTATTTTGCCAGGTCGCTATCGAGCCAAAAGCTAGGGATCACAAGCGGTCCATAGACTGTCGTTTGGGTCTTTCGAAAGGCATATATCGAAAGGAAGCAATGGGTAGAGCGCCAAGGATCGTGATGGAAGAAAACTCTAACACTCCACCTACTGCAAAAAGCACTGGCGACAAATCCGATCTAGGAGTGAATACCCCATGGAAGGACATAACGACGGCTCTCTTCGGCTATGAAGATGACAAACAATTTAAGGAAGGTAAACTAGATGAAAATTCCAACTTGAAAAATACGAAAAGAAGCTCTATAACTCATGCCGTAGCACGGTGCCAAGCAATGGACGAGGAACTGCTACTCAAACAGTGTTCCTAGAGGTCGAAGGACCAAGAAGATATGATACAAACTGAGATCAATTACAATCTAAGCTCCTCTGGTATATTGGGATCACTCCAACTAACCAGCTTCCAATCTCATCATGGAGCTCACATCGTCGAACCACGAATGGTCATCATCGAAAATCATCAAAAATTGTCAAAATGGCCATTGAAAAACTCACTTCCTAGATGACTCAAAGCAGATTTTGGAAATCCTCTTAAAGTTAAACTCGGGTAATTACCTATTTGACCTGAAGTAAACCTATGAATTTCCTGTCCAAATCAGACTCGGGTAAAACCAAGATTTTCTCTAAGCAAACAGGCAAATGGCTCCAAGCAACATTTGTCACCAACCCAGCACTTCAAATTCTATGACTCCAAGTGAACCATGTGCTGACTCCAAGCAAATGGAAAATTGTCTTAGGTCAGACTCCAACTAAAATACCACCGATCCATCGATGCCGATCCATCTTCTTTTTCTTATAACTCGAATGTGCAAACTCCGAATACCTTGAAATTTGGAATGCAACCTTGAAGCCTTCTTTGTCACCCCAGACCGATCTCACCTAGTTTGAATTTTTATAGAATCGTCACTGATCCATGATCCCATCAAAAGTGATTTGTCATTCAATGGCATTTTGTAACGACCCACTATTTTGTACCATTCGAATTTGACAATAATTAGATAAATGTCGAGCTGGAATAGTTCAAAACAATAGATTGTAAAATAGCTAAGGAACAAATGAAACCAAATACACAGAATCACAGACACAGATATCAGAATCTCACAGCGGAATATAAAATAATACAGTGGTTCATGAAGCCACTTAAAACTTTTACCAACAGAATTACATTGTTTATAAACTTCAATACAAATTTGAAGCATAAGCAAATATAGAGTCTTCCAATGTCTTGAATTACATAAAGATAAAGATGGAAAGCTTCCAACAGCAGGAATGATCTACGAGTGTCCTAGCTCTGGAGAGAAAGCTGAAATTGCAACTCAGGCTGACCCGAGCGTACAATAAAACAAAACACTCGAGTCAGGACATACATACTTATATAATGTAAGCTAAATCAAGTGTACGGTAATAAAGAGCAAGTAACTTAAAGGATGCTTGGGATCGCCCATCCTCTAAGGATCCGTTAAACTATTTACTATGTAGTATATTGCGCTATTATAATAGTGTCTATATATAAAATAAACTTACTTTTTAATAGCGTTAAGGGGTTACCCATATAGCCCTTAACACGTAATAGTCCCAGTAGTCCGTCCAATATCATAGCCCCTCCTGATCGGGAAGCCACTAGAGGATACCACACGGGCTACGGGAGAAAACCAAACTCGTACAAGGCTCGATATGGTAGGTGACACGGCACAACTAGGCAATGCCAGGGTAGATATACCAATTACGCTTCCGGACCGATGGTAACGCGAAGCCGCAACAACCGCCCACCTCGAACAACACTCCCAAATCAAGGGTGCACCCAAACAATCACATAAGCAATAGAATGGTATACGAAGAAGTGCGTTCGATCAGAGGAGCTACCTCATTAATCCGTCGATCGCTCCTGTTTTAGCCACCTTAAGCCAACTCACGGGAGTCGGGTCCACGTATATACCTTTCAAGAAACCGTCACCACCAACTACTTCATTCTGGAATCTCCACCGCGTACACGGTTAGTCAAAGTGGTTTTTCGGTATCGACAGAGAGTATGTCCATATCCGATCCCGGTCTCTTTGCCAACCAACGTTATTATAACCCGTGGTTATAGTTTGAAAAATGGTATTTGTATTTCAAATCAATATATACTTCAATACCTTAAATCTCAAATCCTTGATTTAAACATTCCTTTTGATAATATACCATTTCAAATCTTTTAATTAAATTTGGAATTTATTGCTTTTATCAAAAATAGAAATCAATTTCTCTCTTTAAAACCACCCAAAATCAATTTCTAAATTCTTTTATTTATTACATATTTAAATTCCAAAATCTTAACTTATTCCTAAATAAATTTCCATAGATTTCAGATAAATCAATTTTAATTTCTACAGCACCTAGGAAATGCTGTCTAAAGTTTCGGGTTAAAATAGTCCAATTTTAAAAGACAGCGTTTAAAAGCTGTGGTAGACTTTAGCTTGAAAATCTATTTTCAAATATAACTTATTATTTATTATTTTCTTAATTTGAATCTTATTCTTCAAAATCCAGAATTTCTAAAACAAGTTATATTCCAAAATTTTAATTTATTTAATCCCCCTTTAAATCATTATAAATCTTGAAAATCCTTTATATAATTTAAATCAAAATATCATCACATTTCTAAATTTAAGTAATTTAAAATAATTTCAGAAAATAATATATAAACCACGGGCCTGTATAAGATTTTCTAGCCTAGGTCAAGTGGAACGGATTTATATCGTTTCAATCCGATATTTACGAAACCCCGGGTTCTATCATTTCAAACCCGCAATCCCAAGTTAACAGTTAACAGAATAAATGAACAATAATCATCATTTAGGCCTATCATTTCAGCCCATACAATCTATATTAACAGGGAACTTGCAGTGGTGATTTAAGCAGTAAATAAACAATAATATAATATAACTACAGAAATGATACAACAGATAATAAATGATGAGGTGTCCATTTAAATAGGGTCCATCACTCTATATTACACTACAGACAGATAATAGTGAAGTACAATTTTACACATACACTTGCGATAAATTACCAAAATATAGGTACGTATGTCTGGTGAGAAATACTCACCTGGATGTTGCAGAAAATTTGAATTCAAAAACGATAATTCACCGATAAAGGCTGACAGAGGGTAACGATCAAAATTCTCGGACGTCGCCTAGATTCAAATCTAGAACAAAATTCAAAATATTGAAACGCGACTTTAGAATTTACAGTCAAAGAAAGATTAAAATAGGACGAAAATTTGTTTGACTTGCTCGACCACTTTCCCGTGTAAATATGACCAAGATAAAACCCAAATCCGTGAACCGTGCTACCACTAAACTATGATAAAATTTCCTAAAGATAAACTAAATGCAATAAAGTGAAGTTTCCCCCCTATGGCCGCGATACCCTCACGTACACGTGCACACATCCATTCACCCGCTCATGTACACGTACCCGTGCATCAACCATCTACTGTTGCCTAAACTTCCACTCAGCTACACAACTAGTATTCACTTTCTACTGCAAATCACTAAAGTCCTTACCACCTTTACAGTCTAAATTACTTCCCAGTCAAAAAATGAAACAAGCAGAGGCCTATCTAACTACCCCGAGCCACAACACAACTGCTTCGAGAAAATCACCCCATGCTCCGAGTCAAACCCCATACTGCTTCGAGAAAACAGGTAGGATGCTTCGGGTCAAATGTACTACTTCTCTGCAAAATTATAGAAAACATTGTCTCACATTCACTGACCCCTAAACCACTGCCTTCCTCCTACTCTCTAACCTTCATCAGACTCCGACCTTTATCTACCCAATCAGGTCAGATGCCCATCCACTATCAGCCTTGAATCTGGCATGTTTCTGATATGTGCACGTGCACCATTCTCCTGCTACAAAATGCTCATCTCTGAACATATTCACCAAAGTGTTAGCCACTACATCCTATTAGTTGAGCCACAACAGTTGCATCCACTGAAACATCACTTCACCTATCCTCTTTTCTTAATTCTTAGCCTATGCATCTCCACTTCTGTCAGTCTTATCACAGGCACACAGTGGTACCAACATATACACGTGCACACACCTTCCTCTTCCACCTGAACTCACATCCAGACACTTCCACCTTCTATCACTTCAGTGACTATGCACCGCCTTTTGATCAAAACACTACTATAGCCCTTTGTACATATGCAGACTTTTTGACATGAAGGAAATCTGAAGCCCACTACTATATGCAGACTTTTGTACATAAATGCAAACTGCAAATTTCCTAACAACTTATGCTATAAACAAAAACAAAACTCAGTCATCTGATGCATCCCATACTTCCCCGATCTGCATGCCTCCAAAACCAACAGCGTGCTTCAAAAATTCTTATGTGGCTACCAAGTATATTGCTAACATCAACTTATAGACGCCACTACTAGACATCTCTGGAAAATTTTAAACAACAACCACAACAATCTACATCCCATACCAGAGTATGGTTGGACATGTCCGAGCAAGTCAAAAGAACAGAGAAAGCTTAGAAGAGAAAAGGAAAATACTATTACCTGATGGCTTGCTCAAAAGAAAATGGGATGAAGATGCCGAGAAGAATGATGCAGAGGAGGATGAATTTATAGGCAGAGGCTTCGAATTCTTTAGAGGAAGTAAATGTAAAGAAACGTATCAGTTATGGAAATAAATTTGGTAATTAGCATGCGTGAATCCCTCGTCAGTTCAGAGAGAAGATTTGAACTGTTTGCAAAATCCAAGTGGAGGAAGGCCATCAGTATATAGGAAGGTGAATATGTTATATGCGTGATTGAAGTTTGATAACTGATGAAACAAAGGCAGAGGAAAATGCACGTTTCCAGGCTTTGAAGTGTATGCACACATTTGCAAAGAAAATAAATGTCAGAGAGAAAATCGAACGTTACCCTATAATTAAGGTTTGCGTGATTTAAGTACTTGATTCCAGTATTTACATTAAATTCTTGTATAGCTGATGAGAACAGAGGCAGAGGAAAGGAATTGATGTGCATGTTGATTTCTTTAAAGTGGCAGTTAGGTTTCACACGTCTAGCTTAAATTTTGTACGTTACTACTTGTTGAATTTATTTCAGTTTTATGTATTTTGATTTGATTTTTTTCTAGTTTGATATCAAAAATGAAAAGGCAAGTTTATGTAGGCAGTTGAAATGGAAACGTATACAATATGTGTAAAGTCAAATTGTCAGTTAAAACAAGGTAACATTTGCTTTTTAAAACACTGACTGATATTTTTCTTCAAAAATATATGAAAATATGATTTTTACACTACGTTAAACAGACGCAAACTAAAACATCAAAAATTTATGTGAAAATATCGTTTTGAAAACACACGTTTTATTACGTCACTTATACCCTATAATTGACGCGTCTTTTAAACGCGAAATTTAACAGTTCAAAAATAGCTTAAAATTTTACAGTTATTATTTAATTTTATTGGCATACAAAATTTTATAAAATATATCTCCAAATTAAATATTTAACTATATTGTTAAACCTAATCTATAAGAATATTATTTCAAATTTGAATAATTAAAATAAAATAAATTGTTAAAACTAGGGTTGTTACACTCTCCCCCACTCAAGAACTTTTCGTCCTCGAAAAGGAACGAAAGAAAAAGAATCAAAAGGAAGATAAGCTAGATAAGCAAGTACCTTAAACGAATAGTTCCGGATTTGAAGCACGAATGCTCTCCTCCGTTTCCCATGTGCAATCTCGCTCATCGGTGCTCCATTGCACTTTGACCAACGGGGCAGATTTTCTTCTAAGCTGTTTCGTACCTCGATCGACGATACGAAGCGGCTTTCTTTCAATAGTTAGGTCAGGTTCGATGTCCATACCATCAAGAGCAGTAGGCTGGATGACAAGAGATGGATCGTGAAGACAGCGACGAAGGTGAGATACATGGAATACATTGTGAATTCCAGCAAATTTCTCGGGTAGATCTAGTCTATAAGCAAGAGATCCAATCCTCTCTGAAATACGGAATGGACCGATGAATCTAGGGGCCAGCTTTCCTCTTCGACCAAACCGAACCACATTTCTTAAAGGAGAGATCTTCAGAAATACCAAATCACCAACATCAAACTCTAACTTCCTTCTACGACGATCAGCATACTTCTTTTGTCTATCTTGAGCAATCTTTAATCTCCTCTTAATCTCCTCTACTTTCTCCGAAGCTTCTAAAATCATCTCAAGGCCAAGAATTAAGCGGTTACCAGACTCAATCCAACAAGAAGGAGATCTACACGGTCTCCCGTATAAAGCAGCAAAAGGGGACATCTCAAGGCTAGCCTGAAAAGATAGAATGAGATCGATAGAGAACTAAGATAAAATAAGAACAAATGATTGGAATTTATACCTGATAACTATTGTTATAGGTGAATTCTACAAGATGGAGATGATCTTCCCAAGATCCTCCATAGTCCAAAATGCAAGCACGAAGAAGATCTTCAAGAATTTGATTTACCCTTTCAGTTTGACCGTCAGTTTGTGGGTGGTAAGCGGTGCTCAGGTTCAAACGAGTACCCAAGGACTCTTGGAATGCTTTCCAAAACTGACTAGTGAAAATAGGGTCTCGATCGCAAACAATGCTAAGAGGGACTCCATGGAGGCGAACAATCTCCCTCATATAGATCTCTGATAAACTCGAAGCTGTGCGGGTAGATCTGACTGGAATAAAATGAGCGGACTTAGTCAGTCTATCCACAATAACCCAAATGCTCTCATTTCCCCTTCTGGATCTCGGTAAATCATCGATAAAATCCATAGAAACTTGTTCCCACTTCCAGTTTGGAATCTCCAAAGGCTGCAACAAACCGGGTGTCTTCTGATGGTCTGCTTTGACTTGCTGACAGGTCGCACATCTACTAACAAAGATAGAGACATCTCGCTTCATACCTTTCCACCAGTAGAGCTTCTTCAAATCCTGATACATCTTTGTTACTCCAGGGTGAATGGAAAGTCGGGACTAGTGATGTTCCCGAAGTAACTCTTGCCTTAAACCATCAACATTCGGAACACAAATCCTCTTGTTTATCCTCAAAATCCCTTTATCATCAATCTGAGTTCCCCTGCCATCACGACTACTACCACAAATCCTGTTACGAACACTTCCCTTCATACGCCTAAGCATCTCGTCTTCGTCTTGTTTAGCCACGATACGGTCCAAAAGAGGGGAAGAAACAATGAGCTGACACAACAAAGATTTCTTCCTGCTCAGCGCATCTGCCACTACATTAGCTTTCCCGGGAGTATAGTTGATGTCGTGATCATAAGAAGCAAGAAACTCGAGCCATCGTACTTGTCTCTGGTTTAAATCCTTCTGGGTGAAGATATATTTCAGAGATTTATGATCGGTGAAGAGATCAAACTTAACTCCCAAGAGATGGTGCCTCCAAAGCTTAAGGGCAAAGACAACCGCCAGCAATTCTAGATCGTGAGCCGCATAATTAGCTTCATGTGTCTTCAGCTGACGACTAGCATATGCAATTACTTTCCCATCTTGCATTAGTACTGCTCCCAAACCTTCTCTACAAGCATCGGTAGAAACCGTTAATCTTTCACTTCCATCTGGTACAGTAAGTACTGGTGCGGAGGTGAGCTTATCCTTTAATTCCTGGAAAGCAGCTTTACACTTACTGCTCCATACAAACTTGACATTCTTCCGGGTTAGAGCAGTCAGAGGTGCCGAAATCCGAGCAAAATTCTCAATGAACCTTCGGTAATAACCGGCAAGACCTAGGAAACTACGGATATCAGTAGGAGTCTTAGGTTCTTCCCAATCTTGGATTGTAGCAATCTTGACTGGATCAACAGAAACTCCTTCACTAGAGACAATATGTCCGAGGAATCGGACTTCTTCTTCCCAGAAATGGCATTTAGAGAACTTAGCCTTTAATTGGTGATTCCGGAGAGTCTCTAAAACATACTTCAAATGGACTTTATGTTCTTCCTCAGACTTGGAGAAAATAAGGATGTCATCAATAAAGACGAGGACAAATTTGTTCAGCACATCGCGGAAGACGCGATTCATCAAGTCTACGAAGAAGGCAGGAGCATTAGTCAAGCCAAAAGGCATAACTAGCCATTCAAAGAAACCATTCTCAGTTCGGAAAGCAGTTTTGGGGATGCTCTCCTCAGCAATTCTAAGTTGATGGAAACCTGTGGCTAAATCAAGCTGAGAGAAAACAGTTGCTCCATAGAGTTGATCGAACATATCGTTTATGCGAGGCATAGGATATCTGTTCTTCATGGTGAGCTTGTTGAGTTCCCTATAATCAACACACATCCTGAGGGAACCATCAGATTTTGTGACAAAGACAACAGCTGCTCCCCATTCTGAGAAGCTCGGTCTGATCAGACCTTTGGAAGATAAGTCTTGAATCTGATTCCTTAATTCGCTCTTCTCTCGTGGTGCCATTCTTCTTGGTGGAAGGACTACAGGTCGTGCTCCAGGGATAAGATCGATACGGAAATCAATTTCCCGCTTTGGAGGTAAAGAAGTGACTTCACCAAACACATCGGGAAATAATTTCACTATTGGAGTCAAATGGATATCATCCGGAAAAGTGTCGAGAGAATAGATGAAACTTCCAGCGAACTCCTGAGGTAGGTTACACTGAATCACTAAAGAATCGCCCTTATCACCAACAAGTGAAACAGTTCGTGCACTACAGGAAATTTTGGCATCATGCCTATCCAACCAGTCGCCTCCGAGTAGAAGATCGAAAGCATCGAAACCCAAGACATAAAAGTCTCCAGTGAATCGAAAATCTCCAAGGAAGAGTTTCACATCCCTACAAACTTTACTAAGGTTCGCAGGGCCACCAATGGGGTTTGAAACACATAAAGGTATAGAAGAATATTCAGGAGATAGGAGATGTTCAAATCTATTACAGAGGTCGGACGAAATGAAACTGTGGGAAGCTCCGGTATCGAATAAAACGCGAACAGGTAATTTGAACAAAGTAAAGGAACCTTGGAGGGTACCTTGAGAATCATCTGGAGCTGGAGCTGGAGCAGGTGCAGGCTGTGGAGCTGTAGAAGGTGCAGAAGTTACTGCAAAGACCCCAGATGTTGTGCCCCTCTTTTGAGTGGGACAGTCCTTCTTGTAATGTCCCGGCTGGAGGCAGATATGACAAAGATCTCTCCTAGCAAACTGAGCTGGTGGTGGAATGGCGGCACCCAAAGTAGGACAACGATTAGCAAAGTGTCCTTTCTGGTGGCATCTGTGGCAAGTGATGGTGGATAGATCCACAGGTGGCCTTGCTGAAGCAGAAGATGATGATGAACCTAGCCCTTGATTCTTGTTCTTCTTATTACGGAAGAAATTTGACTTCCTCTTCCTTGGGTTTCCAGAGGACTGGGCTGATGCAGAAGGAGCAGCAGGAGTGGCCTTAGATGTAGGGTTCTCATATCGGAGAGCCATATCCATCAACGCCGTGAAGGACCCGTGAACATGTGTAGTGAGTCGATCATAGAACTCGGGGCGAGCTCCGGCGATAAACTTCTCGTTAAGCTTGAGTGGGGTATCAATCAGGTTCAAGCCATATTGTGAGAGTTCGTTAAACTTCCTCTCATACTCCGTGAAGGTCATATTGCCTTGCTTAAGATCCATGAAGTCTCTATAGAGCTGAGACTTGCCTGCTTCGGGCATCGACTTGGCCAGAAAGGCCTCCCTAAAGCACGATAAGAGATTAAAAGATAGATTCAATATGGGATTTCAGATCCGAATTTGGACAACCAAAAGATACCTAAATTGCTCCCAAGTGAGGTCAGCCTCATTTGTCTGAGCAGTAATGGATAGCCACCAATTCAAGGCAGCGCCCTTCATTTGCCAGGCTGCGAGTTGCCTCTGCTGGGCATTAGTAATTTCGAGACATGAGAAAATCCTTTCTAGATCTCGAAGCCATTGTTGAGCTTCTATGATGGTTTCAGAACCCATAAATTTTGTGCCACCTAGCTCAACATAGTCCTTGCATAATTTAGTGAATCGGACTGGGGCAGCAGGAGGAGGAGCAGCTTGCCCTCGACCTCGATTATTTCTTCTATTCATCCTGAAAGATTAAGGATGGATTCTAAGGATAGAGGAAAATATTAAGATATTCTAGGATAAGATAAAATTAAGCAACTAACAAAAGCTCGAATAGAAAGAAGAAGTAGTTGGAAAAATAGGAAGTTTTATATTAAAAATACTTCTTTTACAATCCTTTTGAAAAATCATTTATACTTTTAAAAATACGTTCTCTCATAGGAAAAGATTCTGGACTTTGACTTCACTCATTCTAGAGTATTGCTACTCTATCTCTAATGAGTTTTTGTTCCTTAGGTTATGGTTTAAACCAAAGCTCTGATACCAACTGTAACAACCCATTATTTTGTACCATTCGAATTTGATAATAATTAGATAATGTCGAGCTGGAATAGTTCAAAACAATAGATTGTAAAATAGCTAAGGAACAAATGAAACCAAATACACAGAATCACAGACACAGATATCAGAATCTCACAGCGGAATATAAAATAATACAGTGGTTCATGAAGCCACTTAAAACTTTTACCAACAGAATTACATTGTTTATAAACTTCAATACAAATTTGAAGCATAAGCAAATATAGAGTCTTCCAATGTCTTGAATTACATAAAGATAAAGATGGAAAGCTTCCAACAGCAGGAATGATCTACGAGTGTCCTAGCTCTGGAGAGAAAGCTGAAATTGCAACTCAGGCTGACCCGAGCGTACAATAAAACAAAACACTCGAGTCAGGACATACATACTTATATAATGTAAGCTAAATCAAGTGTACGGTAATAAAGAACAAGTAACTTAAAGGATGCTTGGGATCGCCCATCCTCTAAGGATCCGTTAAACTATTTACTATGTAGTATATTGCGCTATTATAATAGTGTCTATATATAAAATAAACTTACTTTTTAATAGCGTTAAGGGGTTACCCATATAGCCCTTAACACGTAATAGTCCCAGTAGTCCGTCCAATATCATAGCCCCTCCTGATCGGGAAGCCACTAGAGGATACCACACGGGCTACGGGAGAAAACCAAACTCGTACAAGGCTCGATATGGTAGGTGACACGGCACAACTAGGCAATGCCAGGGTAGATATACCAATTACGCTTCCGGACCGATGGTAACGCGAAGCCGCAGCAACCGCCCACCTCGAACAACACTCCCAAATCAAGGGTGCACCCAAACAATCACATAAGCAATAGAATGGTATACGAAGAAGTGCATTCGATCAGAGGAGCTACCTCATTAATCCGTCGATCGCTCCTGTTTTAGCCACCTTAAGCCAACTCACGGGAGTCGGGTCCATGTATATACCTTTCAAGAAACCGTCACCACCAACTACTTCATTCTGGAATCTCCACCGCGTACACGGTTAGTTAAAGTGGTTTTTCGGTATCGACAGAGAGTATGTCCATATCCGATCCCGGTCTCTTTGCCAACCAACGTTATTATAACCCGTGGTTATAGTTTGAAAAATGGTATTTGTATTTCAAATCAATATATACTTCAATACCTTAAATCTCAAATCCTTGATTTAAACATTCCTTTTGATAATATACCATTTCAAATCTTTTAATTAAATTTGGAATTTATTGCTTTTATCAAAAATAGAAATCAATTTCTCTCTTTAAAACCACCCAAAATCAATTTCTAAATTCTTTTATTTATTACATATTTAAATTCCAAAATCTTAACTTATTCCTAAATAAATTTCCATAGATTTCAGATAAATCAATTTTAATTTCTACAGCACCTAGGAAATGCTGTCTAAAGTTTCGGGTTAAAATAGTCCAATTTTAAAAGACAGCGTTTAAAAGCTGTGGTAGACTTTAGCTTGAAAATCTATTTTCAAATATAACTTATTATTTATTATTTTCTTAATTTGAATCTTATTCTTCAAAATCCAGAATTTCTAAAACAAGTTATATTCCAAAATTTTAATTTATTTAATCCCCCTTCAAATCATTATAAATCTTGAAATTCCTTTATATAATTTAAATCAAAATATCATCACATTTCTAAATTTAAGTAATTTAAAATAATTTCAGAAAATAATATATAAACCACGGGCCTGTATAAGATTTTCTAGCCTAGGTCAAGTGGAACGGATTTATATCATTTCAATCCGATATTTACGAAACCCCGGGTTCTATCATTTCAAACCCGCAATCCCAAGTTAACAGTTAACAGAATAAATGAACAATAATCATCATTTAGGCCTATCATTTCAGCCCATACAATCTATATTAACAGGGAACTTGCAGTGGTGATTTAAGCAGTAAATAAACAATAATATAATATAACTACAGAAATGATACAACAGATAATAACTGATGAGGTGTCCATTTAAATGGGGTCCATCACTCTATATTACACTACAGACAGATAATAGTGAAGTACAATTTTACACATACACTTGCGATAAATTACCAAAATATAGGTACGTATGTCTGGTGAGAAATACTCACCTGGATGTTGCAGAAAATTTGAATTCAAAAACGACAATTCACCGATAAAGGCTGACAGAGGGCAACGATCAAAATTCTCGGACGTCGCCTAGATTCAAATTTAGTACAAAATTCAAAATATTGAAACGCGACTTTAGAATTTACAGTCAAAGAAAGATTAAAATAGGACGAAAATTTGTTTGACTTGCTCGACCACTTTCCCGTGTAAATATGACCAAGATAAAACCCAAATCCGTGAACCGTGCTACCACTAAACTATGATAAAATTTCCTAAAGATAAACTAAATGCAATAAAGTGAAGTTTCCCCCCTATGGCCGCGATACCCTCACGTACACGTGCACACATCCATTCACCCGCTCATGTACACGTACCCGTGCATCAACCATCTACTGTTGCCTAAACTTCCACTCAGCTACACAACTAGTATTCACTTTCTACTGCAAATCACTAAAGTCCTTACCACCTTTACAGTCTAAATTACTTCCCAGTCAAAAACTGAAACAAACAGAGGCCTATCTAACTACCCCGAGCCACAACACAACTGCTTCGAGAAAATCACCCCATGCTCCGAGTCAAACCCCATACTGCTTCGAGAAAACAGGTAGGATGCTTCGGGTCAAATGTACTACTTCTCTGCAAAATTATAGAAAACATTGTCTCACATTCACTGACCCCTAAACCACTGCCTTCCTCCTACTCTCTAACCTTCATCAGACTCCGACCTTTATCTACCCAATCAGGTCAGATGCCCATCCACTATCAGCCTTGAATCTGGCATGTTTCTGATATGTGCACGTGCACCATTCTCCTGCTACAAAATGCTCATCTCTGAACATATTCACCAAAGTGTTAGCCACTGCATCCTATTAGTTGAGCCACAACAGTTGCATCCACTGAAACATCACTTCACCTATCCTCTTTTCTTAATTCTTAGCCTATGCATCTCCACTTCTGTCAGTCTTATCACAGGCACACAGTGGTACCAACATATACACGTGCACACACCTTCCTCTTCCACCTGAACTCACATCCAAACACTTCCACCTTCTATCACTTCAGTGACTATGCACAGCCTTTTGATCAAAACACTACTATAGCCCTTTGTACATATGCAGACTTTTTGACATGAAGGAAATTTGAAGCCCACTACTATATGCAGACTTTTGTACATAAATGCAAACTGCAAATTTCCTAACAACTTATGCTATAAACAAAAACAAAACTCAGTCATCTGATGCATCCCATACTTCCCCGATCTGCATGCCTCCAAAACCAACAGCGTGCTTCAAAAATTCTTATGTGGCTACCAAGTATATTGCTAACATCAACTTATAGACGCCACTACTAGACATCTCTGGAAAATTTTAAACAACAACCACAACAATCTACGTCCCATACCAGAGTATGGTTGGACATGTCCGAGCAAGTCAAAAGAACAGAGAAAGCTTAGAAGAGAAAAGGAAAATACTATTACCTGATGGCTTGCTCAAAAGAAAATGGGATGAAGATGCCGAGAAGAATGATGCAGAGGAGGATGAATTTATAGGCAGAGGCTTCGAATTCTTTAGAGGAAGTAAATGTAAAGAAACGTATCAGTTATGGAAATAAATTTGGTAATTAGCATGCGTGAATCCCTCGTCAGTTCAGAGAGAAGATTTGAATTGTTTGCAAAATCCAAGTGGAGGAAGGCCATCAGTATATAGGAAGGTGAATATGTTATATGCGTGATTGAAGTTTGATAACTGATGAAACAAAGGCAGAGGAAAATGCACGTTCCCAGGCTTTGAAGTGTATGCACACATTTGCAAAGAAAATAAATGTCAGAGAGAAAATCGAACGTTACCCTATAATTAAGGTTTGCGTGATTTAAGTACTTGATTCCAGTATTTACATTAAATTCTTGTATAGCTGATGAGAACAGAGGCAGAGGAAAGGAATTGATGTGCATGTTGATTTCTTTAAAGTGGCAGTTAGGTTTCACACGTCTAGCTTAAATTTTGTACGTTACTACTTGTTGAATTTATTTCAGTTTTATGTATTTTGATTTGATTTTTTTCTAGTTTGATATCAAAAATGAAAAGGCAAGTTTATGTAGGCAGTTGAAATGGAAACGTATACAATATGTGTAAAGTCAAATTGTCAGTTAAAACAAGGTAACATTTGCTTTTTAAAACACTGACTGATATTTTTCTTCAAAAATATATGAAAATATGATTTTTACACTACGTTAAACAAACGCAAACTAAAACATCAAAAATTTCTGTGAAAATATCGTTTTGAAAACACACGTTTTATTACGTCACTTATACCCTATAATTGACGCGTCTTTTAAACGCGAAATTTAACAGTTCAAAAATAGCTTAAAATTTTACAGTTATTATTTAATTTTATTGGCATACAAAATTTTATAAAATATATCTCCAAATTAAATATTTAACTATATTGTTAAACCTAATCTATAAGAATATTATTTCAAATTTGAATAATTAAAATAAAATAAATTGTTAAAACTAGGGTTGTTACACATTTCCAATCATTCAAGCGTAGAAAATCATGCGTGAATCATTGTCAAGCATTATGAACAGTCGTAACTTGAATACAGATCGATCAGACAACGATTAGAGCATTTTTCCTAATCAAAACCCATTCAACGAAGTCGTTCAACATACATAATATCCAAAGAAGTTCAGGCCAACTATACCTTCTATACAACTGTGCACCAGATTCTAAATTTCTTCTTTATAGGTATGACTAGCATATGGACGAAGCGAGGGCGATGGATGCAGTCTGCTGCAAGGCCCGGAGGAATCATTAAAGGATGAAACAACCTGCTACCCTAGAAGAATTCTATGGGAAGGAAAATCGGTTCTAAAGACTAGAAGTAGTGCAATTAAAAGAAGGCAAACTTGGCAGTATGATAAAGAACATACCAAAAGGTGAAAAGGTAACGGGACCATTGCCCAAGCAAGGCTACTAAGACCCAATGCAAAAGTGCCCCAACTAACTGACAAAATCAAACGAAAGGATGATTATTAAATAACACCCTAGCTAGCTAGCAACTAAGGAATGGCATAGCAACCTAAAGCAATGCCTTCTCATCCATCCTTGTGTACTCTCCTTTTCCAAATGAGCCGTAGCGAGGCACTATGTGTATTACAGACAACATGGCAAGAGAAATGCTTCAATTCCCTCGATGAGTTATGTCGTCGAGAAGTCTTATCCAAAGGATCATCAAACAAACAGATCTAACACCTTAGACTTTAGGAACCGATAAAACTATGATCCCTCGAGCCGAATATGAAAAATTTACCTTGAAGTCGATGGATCATTGCTTTAAGACTGCTGGGCCGTCGTACACACGACCCAAAACTCCTCTCTGAATTGATAAATTATCATTCCAAGGCCGTCTGGTCACCGCACATCCGACCACAAAAAAACCCTTTATGAACGTGAAGGTCTTTCACGAACTAAAGCCATCGTGAGGGCAAACCGGTAGGTCGACGGTCATCTAATTCTAAAAACCTACGAGAATATGAAGGTCTTTGTGACGACCTAGGATTTTGGACATTTGAATTTGGAATTTGGTGTTTTGAATTTGAATTTGAATTGAATTTAGTATATCTTATATCAATATCATACCTTTTAGGCCTTCATCTCAAAGGGGTATGAGTTTGTTGGCTGTTGCAGTCATTCACGAATTAAAGCATCGTGATGGCTAACCAGTAGATCGGCGGTTACCTGAGCCAAGAAACCCTTCATGAACATGAAGATTTTTCATGAGCTAAGCATCGTGCGGGTGAACCGGTAGACCAAAGAAATTTATGTGCGACTGATATTGATGTGCACATAAATGTGCACATTTTTATCGCCATATTTAATCTATTTAAATTAAATAAATGATCATATTGGGTATTTTAACTTATTTTAACCAAAATTCACATTAATTCCAAATTGTGACACATTCATCTTCATACAAGGGTGAAATGGTCATTTTTGTGCATTTATTAAATTGTGAAAATTTACTTAGAATTTTCTATGTTTTTTGTAGGAAATTTGGTGACTTTCACAAGTGGTTTCATGAAGATATGCATGCACAAAATCAATACAAAGGAATGAAGATGGAAATAATTCAAAGTGAAGATCATGGAGGACCCCACCTTACCCACCTACCTTAATGTACAAATTAAAGGCTAATGCACATGCTTATGGATTTAATGGCTTCATGTACATTTAAGTGGGGATTAAAACATGCTAATGATAACTTGGCCTCCACACCTTCTCATGGGCATTTTGGGCATTCCCCAAAATAGGAATTAGGGTTTTAAACTTGTGTATATACCCCTTACGTTTCATGTAACATTATCTCTCCTCTTAGTCTCTCTTAGGCCTCCTTCTCTTCATTAGTTTAGAGAAAATAAAAGAAAGCTCTCTTTCTCTTTTCATGGCTACTTAGCCATTTTTATTTTATGTAATCTTTTTCATTTTATGCAATTTAATACATGCTCATTCCTTTTCATGTTCATTTACTTTTATGTTGTAGTGTAGATCTCTTTTCTTTTATGCAAGTTAATTAGTTTATCTTTTCATTTTGCTCTCTTTTTCCTCTTGTTTCTTTCATGTTGCAAGCTATATTTGTTGTTTTGATAACAAATATGAGAGGCTAATCCCTTCAATTTAGGGGTAATGAAGCCTCTAATCATGCAGCTTCAACATTTTGATATTTTATACTCTCTTTTTGTGCTTTAATGTGAATGTATGAAGTGGTTAACTTGTTGTTTAGCTTTGAATTTGATAGTCTATGTTGTTCATAACAAATAGGCTATGCTTAAACAAACATAACACAAATTGCCTCTTCATCTAAATATGATTATGGCAAAGAAGTGAATGTTGAAATTGAAATTTGATAGCCTATATTTCTAAACAATAGTTAATAGGCTATGCTTAAAATAGATTTTTATTTCAACTTGTTGTCATATTTCATGAGAGTTAAATGTGTATTAGTGGTTGTGTTATAGTTTGATGGTTTATATTGGGCTAATTAATAGCACAAATATATCATACTTATAATAAGCACATCAACTAATTACACTAATGAAAAGAAAAGAGAGATCATAACTTCATTTTGTTGATTTATGTGATCTAGAGAGTGGATTTATCTCTAAATTGTTCTTAAACTCTCACATTTTTTATCAACTTTTTTTCGTTTGTTTTTCTCTTTTTCTAGCTTAAATATTCTCAAGCTTTTGGTTAATTTGATTGAATAGAAAATTTAAATCATCAATTCCCTGTGGATCGACCCGTATTCGCCACGTACTACAAGTGTACGCCGTGCGCTTGCGGTTATTTTTAATTCAAAATTCGTTCGACGGTTTTCTAAACCGATAGAACTTCCGTCGACGAACAGATATCCATGAAGGTGAATTGGAAGATCAGTAGTCATCTAATCCAAAGCCCACTGAAGTCAACAAAGCCATACTCCGGGGCCACAAATCGACAATCATATTGAGCATAATTAAACGACCAATGAAACAAATAATGCTAAATTCAAGAGCTTCAAAGTTGCTCAAAGAAACTAATCCATAACTAAATTGACCTTGTAGTTAATCATAGGCAGACTCTAATCAAGCCAAGACTTAGAACTCGGAAGAACTGCTCCCACTAGACTGGGGGGCAACCAAATGAGTTATGGATAGACCATGGGTACAGTTCCAGCGTGCCAACAACCTTGTGGCATGGATGGCACCACACATACTTGAATAGCCTTAAGAAAGGCCGAGACTAATCATAACACAGTTCTGTTATGCCCGATCAAAAATTCTGGCATTCCGACAACAACGGACTTAATGACCTAGCTAGTGTAACAAATGAAATACTAGCATAATACTTGCCGACTTCTTTCCAACTACTATTTTACCACTCTTGGTGACCAATTCCTCTTCCTCTTAGAATCATATGCCAGTTAAAGACCAATTCTCTAGAGGCATTTTGGACCAAAAACTAAGAGTCTTGCCACGTACTCCCATAATCACTTTCTTCGTAACCATCTCCACACGGTCGGCTGTAGATCTCTCCACGATGGAAAACTTTATCTGGTTAGTCGTACACATCTTCTTGAAATATGGAAGGATCACCCAAGCCACGGTTACCCAATCCAAAAACTAATTATTTATTTGAACCGACAAAACTATGTTCACAATAACTACCCACCAGGTCGACGGAAGCAAATCGGCTCAAACCTATGGATCGACGAAACCCAATCCATGCCTTCTAAAAGGCAGTGTTGCCCC
This sequence comes from Allium cepa, assembly GCA_030765085.1. Taxonomy (NCBI): domain Eukaryota; kingdom Viridiplantae; phylum Streptophyta; class Magnoliopsida; order Asparagales; family Amaryllidaceae; genus Allium; species Allium cepa. Next base: position 238,536,996 of record CM060929.1, on the reverse strand, counting down.
AGCAACATCGAGAAGCACCAAAAACATAACTCCCTGCATTGCGTAGAGATAGGCAATGCCGAGAAGCATTAAAAACTGACTACCTGAGTTGCTCGGAGATAGGCAGCGCCGAGTAGTATCAAAAAACTAACAACCTGCGTTGTCCGGAGATAGGGGAATTATAATATAACTCTCTGCATTGCCCGGAGATAGGCAATGCCGAGGAGCATTAAAAACTAACTACCCACGTTTCCTAGATTTCGGCAATGCCGAGGAGCATGAAAAACTAACTCCCCGCAATGCCCTGAGATAGGAAACACCGAGGAACATCAAAAACTAACTCCCCGCATTGCCCGGAGATAGGCAACGCCGAGAAGCATCCGAAAACTAACTCCCCGCATTGCCTGGAGATAGGCCACGTTGAGGAGAATCAAAAACTAACTCCCCGCGTTGCCCGAAAATAGGTAACGTTGAGGAGAATCAAAAACTAACTCTCCATATTGCCCGAAGATAGGCAACACGAAGGAGCATAAAAAACTAACTCCCTGCGTTGCCCGAGGATAGGCAACAACGAGGAGCATCAAAAACCCACTCCTCGCATTGCCCGAAGATAGGTAATGTGGAGGAGCATTAAAAAATTACTCCTCTTATTGCCCGAAGATAGGCAATGCTGAGGAGCATCAAAAAATAACTTCTTGCGTTGCCTAGATATAGGCAACGCCAAGAAGCACCAAGAGCTGCGCATCTCGTAAGCCATGCATCAAAACTTATGCTCCCTGCGTTGCTCGAAGATCAGTAATGCCAAGAAGCTCCAAAAGCCATGCATTTCATAAGCCATGCTAAAATATACGCTCCCCATGTTGCCCAGAGATAGGAAACACCAAGGAGCACCAAAAGCCGCACATTTCCTAAGCCGCACACTAACTCCTAAAACGTTCACATTGCCCGAAATAGACAACACCGAGGAGCATAGAAAGTCGTGCATTTCATAAGCTGTACACTAACTCTTAAATTGCTTAAATTGATCACTTAGCTCGAAGATAGGTAACACCGAAGAAAAACTAAAAGTCATGCATCCATTAAACCAAAACATAAACCCCTCACGTTGCTCGAAGATAGGCAACACAGAGGAATCTCATAAACCGCGAAGCCAGGCACTTTGATAAACGGGGATCAACTCCCACTACCCGAAAGATCTGGCATTGGTTCGATTGTGCCGCAAAGCTCACAAACCAAGAATCGACAAAGAATTTCGATCTTTAACTAAAGTTAATGTACAAAATGTCAAAATTCAATACACCTAAGTCATGAGTTCCCAGAGATAGGAGATGCAAGGTGCCTTTGACTTGGGGACATCCAGGGAGCCACCCAGAACATCAAGTCTCACATCAATTGTTCAGAATAATCAGCCTTGTGGACTAAGGGGCATATAACATATTAACACTTGGTCAGGATAAAAGATCGCTTTAACTTGTAGTAAAAGGAACAACCTACCTTCGTATAGAGATAGACGGCGATTGAAAGCATCTATAGAATAAAATCGTCAACGCACCAGCTTCAAACATAGAAGCCGGTGCTTGAATGAGGTCTTAAACCCTCACTTACAAAAAACAAAAAAAATACAGCTGTTACCTGAAGGTAGATAATGGAAAGGAGAGAACACTCAAAATCAAGCAGCTAAACCATTGATTCCTGAAGGTTGGAACCAACGAATAAGGTTGATATTTGCAACAATGCTACTAGTCTATCATAATGCATATGGCCTAAAACAAGTAAGGTTAGGTGTCAAAGATTCAAGGAAAACACTACCGAACTCTACCAATCCATGATTAGTACAGGAATGAACGTGGTCGTACCCATGGCAATGTGATTTTCTCCATAATTTCATACTTTCTATTAGAACTTGGAGTTTGACACGTAGAAGTGAAGGGTCCCTCCAAAAAATGAAGGGATCCGCAGATAGTCATCAAATCATAACAAAAACTGGTGGGAGGAAGTTCGATTTTTCATGAATAAGAATAATTGTGGAATTGGTTATGTAACAGACTTGCATCTCCAAGGGTAATGCTTGACAGTTATAAACAAAGTTAGGCAACAGAAACGCTTGGTACTCTTATCGTTAGAGAACATGGTGCATCCTGAAGTTAAACAATGTTAAAAAACCACCACATTGGGTTAAAGGGAATCTACCCAACTCTACAGGATCGGATGAATGATTCAACCATCACCAAAATCTCTTAGTCCCCGAAGCAATGACAAGGGTACTCTAAGTCCTCAAAGCGTGGATTAGAGTAAAAATGATTTACAAAAATCTCTAAGTCCCCGGAGCGCGTGCTACAGTACTCCGTGGATTAGAGTAAAAATGATTTACAAAAATCTCTAAGTCCCCGGAGCGCGTGCTACAGTACTCTAAGCCCCCCTGAGCATGGACTAGATTATAAACGATTTACAAAAATCTCTAAGTCCCTAGAGCGCGAACTAGAGTATTCTAAGTCCCAGAAGCACGGACTAAAGTACAAACGATTGACAAACATCTCTAAGTCCCTGGAGCGTAGATTAGAGTACTCTAATTGCCTAGAGCATGGACTAGAGTATAAATGGTTCACAAAATTATCTAAGTCCCCGGAGCATGGACTAAAGTACTTTAAATACCCAGAGCATGGACTAGAGTATAAACGATTGACAAAAATCTCAATGTCCCCGAAGCGCAGACTAGATTACTCTAAGTCTCCGGAGCACGGACTAGAGTATAAACGATTCATAGAAATCTCCCAGTCCTTGACTAAGAACTGAAGTACAAATGATTTGATGAAAGTGAGACCGCCATGAAAGAAATCTAAGTCCCCGGAGCGTGGATTAAAGTATGAACACAAATCAAGATGAGTCGACCGCTCACAGAATGACTCTAAGTTCCTAGAATGCAGACTGGAATACAAACACCATGAACCGATGAGTGGGTTTCAACCACCCCTTATTCTAGTAATTCCAACCTAAAATCGGCAGGAGAAGTCCAAACCATTAAAGACCGTCACCAATATGAATTTAACATGGCCCATAAGATAGGTATCCTCGAGGAAATGTTGCTTGAAACCAAACAACTAGGTTATCAATTCTCAAAGCCCGGATTTGACGTATGAAAAAAAGTTCCATGACAATGTCAGCAACCAAAAAGAGCATCCATGGCTAAGAACAAGTGGGAGAAATCATGGAAGGTCGAAAATAAAATCCCCAAACTTCCTCAATCCTAGAATGGGATTGAGAGCCAGACTGGAGGCAATTGATCAACTCACCCCACATATTTCCATCTTTCACGGTTTCCCAAATACAGTCAGCCGAAATAGCTAGTTCCTCAAGAAGGGATAGAAGCACAGACACTTGCACAAGAAATGTTTCAAAAGTCCAAATGCGAATAACAACAAGGTTGGTTAGATAACGGTTCTGTATTACAAAACAGAGCATTCTGGCAACAAAATCACCAAAAAAGTAAATGAAGGATTTAACGTTCAGAAATCCACCGTCGCTCATGGTTTGGCGATGAAGAGAGGGATCGGTGACTTACGGACTAATTAGATCATTTAGTTCCAAATTGCAGGATAATGCCATTACTCGGAGTTTGGTCATGTTGTTTGAAGATTCACAACATCGAGGAAAAATCCACAGAGTTGGGTCATCTGCGTGTGAGTTTCCAAAGATAGAAATGAACACATGATTAGGATCTCAACGTAGGACTTAGAAGAATATACTTTAACAAAAGATGCCAGAAACGCATCTTTCTAATACATGCCGACATCATTACAAAATTCAGACCTTGGGATCAAGCAAAAAAGTCCCTAATTCTTGAAGAAAGGAGTTATCATGTCAATCAAACTGGACCAATCGAACTTATTGCTTAGGAAACTTAGTCTCCCAAAACATGTTGGCTTGGTAGTTAAATTAATCAGCATTACGGACTAAGACGTTTACACCAAAACTTTGTTGGAACTAACTCAATTGAGCATAAGTTAGGATTGGCTACATAACTAGCTAGATCAAGATACTTTATAGTTTTAAACAAAGCCAGAAATAGAACATGTCAAAATGGTCGTAGAAGTATTACTTACATGTATAAAATTAAAGTAAACGAGTATGTGACACATGAGCACAAGAAGTGCAACAGTGAGAAAAAAAATGTTCGAAATCAAGCAATTAAGCTAATAATCCCGAAGATAGAGGCCAATGTGCACTGAATTCCAAAAAACGCAAGAGAAGGATAATCGCAATCGAACAAGTCATGTGCTAGTTTCCAAAGACTAAAACCGTGCCTGATTGAACTTCAACTACAACTCTACAAGAGCAATTGTGCCTCGTAATTTAACTGCAATCAGTCCTCCCAATATGATAGGAATAATAAGCGAAGCTTAAGTTGTGAAGGACCCAGCCTTTGGAGGAGTGGAAGAACCTCCACCAGACTAAAGATTGGAAAATCATTTTCAATGACGAAACTTGGCATTCTACCCTATCATATATGTTTTACTTTAAATGATATCCTCATATAATCAATGCCTAGAATCCAAGGGAAGTCAACGTATGTTGACCAATCGTGTCATGAGTATCGACCGAGGCAAAGTGTGTTATCTACATAAGAAGAGTCCAGTATCTTTAATATTGTGAACAAACAATCTAGTGCAGCTAGCTTTCTTGCATTTGAAAAACAATCTGTATTGGAATACAGAATAGGAAGAGAGATACGATTAAATCATTGACTATGTCTAATTTTGGAATAAATTGCCGCATTGGAACTCAAAAAGTCGGCAAGAACTTAACCAAATTCTCACGAAGAAAAAGCTAAAGACAAAAAGCAAGACTTCGCTCTAGAAGACGTACAGTCATTCGAGACAAACTTAGCTTCACCGCCGGTTGAATTAAAACTACATCGGGCAACTCCAAACCTACATCACGCACCCACTTACCGACCTAAACCCTTGCATAACTATGAAGCAAAGACAGCATCATCAATATCAGGAATTGAAATTTAGATTGAAATAAAAAAATGAATGGAGATCAGAAATCAGTTTATTGAAAATACATCTTGAGGAGGACTCTGATGATTCACACTGAAAATTCAACAAATGGCTGAAAATCCAAAGCCAAATTTTCATTGTAGCCTCAACACTTACCGATTACTTCAAAGTACACCAAGAAGCTATGGAGAGAAATTGGATTTGTACAACAAGCAGTAGCAGTTGAGACCAAAACTAGGTGATCAACAACGAATGAGTTTGAATAAAGTAATGAATCAGGTCGAGTGAACACTTAGGTCACCTGGAATTGAGTCATTGGAAGTTAGATCACGTGAAGAGGCAAGATTTGTTCGGGTTAAGTGGGGAAATGATGGGTCAGTTCAAATATATAAGTAGGCAAGCAAGAGGAGTTGAAAATTTCACGCATACGATCCATCATAGATTGTTAGCGACCCAACCTTACTTTGCGAAATTTAAATTCCTTCAAATAGTTAGGTTGCTAGCAACCCATCCCACATGGATTGCTAGCGACCCATCCCACATGGATCTCTAGCGACCCATATAAGAAAAGGAGAGAGGAAAATAAAACTTCACCTATTCTCCTCGAACTCGATCTCCTTCAATTTTTCATCATTCTAAGGCATGCTAGGAAACTATGAGCAGAAATGTGACATACTATGGCAAGTAGTAACGATCAGAACCAAAGAAAGTCGACCAACAACAAGGAGATAATGTATTCGTAAAGCTCTAATGGAATCACTTGGAAATCAACGGACAAATATTGAAAGCGGTAACTTCCAAAGCAAGCCTTATTTGCATTGAAGACATACTCTAAGGGAAAATGTTATCCAGGTTTTTAACCCAACAGAAACCAATAGATAACAAAACAATCTTGTGTGGATAGGATGGTTCAGGACTTAACCAGAAAAGCCTAAACAAGGGATTAACAAGGGCCAAGCGGTATGACTAAGACAATGACTGGTATCAATGGAGCCCAGAGATCAACATTCCTTTAATCCAATTGGTAGCTGAATGTAAATAGCTAGTGAATTGCCATCAAAATGTAAGAGCAACGATAAAGGCTATGGGAACATCTCCAAGTCCAGACTCTAGAAAAATCCTTAGTGCTTAGATCATCAATGACCCATGCCTCTGCTCAAACCATTAAACAAACTAGATATGGAACACTATCAAAAAGAGGCAAGACTTGGTCCGTAAAATGAACCAATTCTATGGGTTGCTAGCGACCCATCGATTATGGGTCTCCAGCGATCCATGGCTTTGGCTTTTATTACGAGCCAAAGCCCTCCTAGGCCACCTATAACCTACCTTCAAGCTGATAAAGATAGGCCTAGAAGCTCTCTAACCTCTATAAATACAATCCCACCTGCAACACAAAGAGGATCTTCTTCGGACTTGTAACGACTCGGATTTTGCCCGCTCAAAAATCGACATCCATACTTCAACTCGTATTCGAATGCCGTAGATTCAACCGTTCAAATCCGATTCGCCGGAGCTTATAACAACATTAAGTAAATAACACAGTGGAATAAAAGAATAATATATTGATATACAGCTTTGATACAACAGAACGATACAATGAATATCAATATACATCAGAGATATGATACGATAAAATAGCAGCGGAAAAGAAAATAGATAACACTAGCAGCGGAACAATATAACTCTAAGATAGTCTTCAAGGAAGAACTCCAGAAACTGCAACTCCATTTCCAAGAACTAATCCAGTAATAGCTTGAACTCCCAATAACGATGCACCAAGATAACCAAGACTGGTGCGATCCAAAGACTGAACTAACTCCAGATAATCTACTAAATCTGACTACCTGAAAAACCCAACTATAGACTGCTCGTGTAGAAAATAATGAGCATCCAGAGTTTAGGAAAGAAAACAATAAACTCCGGATCAGTCGTGGGACTGGTGTGAGCAACAAAAACAGTTTATCTTTTAAAACATTCAACAGAAGATTTTCAAAGTCAATTCGCAATGCTTTTTAAAAATGAGACTACCATAAGGCCTCCCGCACACACACACAATGCAAACGCAGAATCGGAGGAGATTTCTCCTTATGATAGTCAAAGATGCTTGATACGCATTAAAGAATTCTTTGATATTATTACTAGTGCATAGTGAAGTAAATCATTTCGAAAATAGAATATTAATCTTAGCCAACATACGACCATTATCGTATGCCTACTATAGCTACCATCTAAACAGTGGTGACCACCATAAGTAAATGGCAGGTTCTACAACTAAAACCGTACAGGGTTTCGTATTGGGAATTGGATTTCCAACAAATGGTCAGGCCAAGGAACTTCCCATTGCCACTGAGAACGCCTCTGGAAGGACGCCCCCGAGAACCAAACCGGATCTCTGCCAACACAAGGCCGGGTTACCCCTAACTGGGTAACTACTGACACGAGTATGCCATCTCCCGGTTGCAACCAACCTTTAACCGGGGCCCCAGCAACAAATCACAAAATCATATATATATATCTGCGATATCAACATAAGTTAAGTATCTGGGCTCCATACCATGATACCACTTCTATCCAGAAGGAAATGTACATACCCTAAAGGGTGCTACCCCCAATAACCTTGCTGCATCTTTCCTGTTTCGACCATTTCGGGGTGTGAGGTCCGACGAAGTCACGTCCACAAAAACATACTTTATACAAAAGCCATGCTTTGGGTCAACAAATGATCAACACAATGATCACTAAGATAGACGATCAAACAAATGATCCTATCACAAATAATCAACACAATGATCATTTCAGCATCACTCAGCATGTCACTTACCAAATTGGGAATATATCGCTGATAACTTCAACTATATAACCTCTGAGCTCGTACGTCTCAGAGAAGGGTGTTAAGCTAAGAGAATAAATTCTCCGCCACCAACAGAAATATATTTGAAAGAAATCTGCTTTATATCTCAAATTGTAATGTCAGACATAACAATCCATACAAGTCTGTTCTGGGCTCGAACAGAACCGAAGGCACTTCCAAAGAAGTCCTTGAAATCCGGATATTCACAATCCCGATCGGATTTCCCATCACTTAGGGAGTTTCTATACCGGCGCGACTCGGTGCAGAAACAATCGATAGGTCATCCTATCGCTTTCGCAAATACCCGGTCTTCATCACCGGTCTTCAAATGCTATCCATAACGTCGAATCACATATTCGGAATGGGTTATACGACACAAAGGTCCTTTCCCGGCTAAACCGAAAAGTGAGCATGATATTTCAAAAACAAATGGATAATGGGATTTCAATTAAGTCACAACTTAATAATTCAAAACTTTATTTCAAATGGTTTAATCCAATTGCCATTTAAATCTTTAAACAAAAAGATTCATTTTCACAACCTTTAACGGTTTAAACAATTTTCACATTTTAATCTTTTAAACAAAAGATTCATTCACAGATTTTCCAAATCAATTTCCATTTCAATTTAACTCGTTAAATCTTTAAATCAAAGATTTAACTTATAGCTTTCAAAACAATTTCATTTCGATTTGATTAACTCGTTAAATCTTTAAATCAAAGATTTAACTTATAGCATTCAAAACAATTTCATTTTGATTTGATTAAACTAAATCATCAATTTAAATCTGTTAAGAATAAGCAGATTTAATTCATAGCTTTCAAAAAGAATTCATTCATAACTTAGAAAACCATTTTTCAACTCAATCTTGAAATTCCTTTAATTAAACTGGAATTTCATTTCTTATCTGAAAGCTTTTTATTCTTTTTAAACAAACAGTTTTCATTTTGAAAATTTGGTTCATCTATACGAGTTAAAGTTCTTTGGTTAAATCCAAATTCTCAAAATTATACTTTTAAAATGGTTTAACTCATAATGACTAGTATAATATCGTTAATCCCTAGTTTCAAAATATAGAATTCAATTCCTAATTTTGAATTCAAATTTAAATCAAATTATTTAAATTTCAAAACTTAATTAAAATAAATTTCAACTTGAAATTCCATTTTTTTTAAAAGCTTTTCACTTTTATTCCGATTCCATTTCCAAAACATTTGAATTTAAAAATTCAAATTTAACTATTCCAAAAATCTGCGACTTAATCGATTTCCTCGTGAAATCCATATTTGTGTGTCTATGGTGTGGTCCCGAGGTTATACACAATAATGCAACATCATTCAATCATCACAGATTAAAACACAGAAATATAGTTGATAAGCGATATAAACTATAACGCTTATTGTCTATTCACAGATTCACAGATAATATACGAATGTAAATAACTGAATAAATCATACACGGCACAAATCATAGAACAAAATATCACAGATCAGACATGACAATCAATTCAAGGCATCACATACAATACAATCATTCATAGGTGGTGTCAAGTATCCAATGACCATTTATTAGTGGAATTAAATAACTTATTAACTTTATTGTTTATTACTTAATTTCTCAATTAATTAATAAAGGTTACTTACTTATTTAATTATCACAAATTATTTTAATTAATCATTTGTTATCAATTAACTAATCATTTATTTCTTAATTAATCACTTAAGTTAATTACCATTTATTAATTAACTTTAAATAATCAATTAAATTTTCTTAAATTAAATGGATCAAACAACATTAATTTCTAGTTACAACTTAATTAAGGTCATTAATTTAATTACAAGTTAATTTATATCAACCTTTAAATACACATTTATTAAATATAATTACAATTATAAATTAGTTACATTCTCAATTAACTTTCCATATAAATTAAATTAGGAATCAAATCCCTTTTAATAATTTTAAATCATATCTTAGCTTTAATTTTGCCAACATGATTTGTTTAACTAATACTAACTCTTTATTTAACAAACTAACATAAGAGTTAATGGGCTAATCTACAAAGCAAATAAACCCAAGACAATCACTGAATTAACCCGTGTAAAACTCGCGTCACCCCCTGTTCGTTCCCGTGTTCCATTCTTCCTCCACTCTTCTTCTTCTTCTACCACCTGATCCTTTTCTACATTTTTTTTTTGAAGTTGAAATTTAAAAACTGCAGTTACACCATCACTCTCGCGCACGTTCTCAGGAACCCGAAGCAACCCCTCCATCCTACTCGACTAACACTCGAGTCGAAACCACCCACTACCTTACTGACACACCAACGCCACCGTGCACATGCACGGTGGTTCGCCGCTCCTTCGGCGATCCTCGCCACCACCCACAAACCAAAAATCGTTCCCCAACTCGAAATCGAAACTCAGTTTGTCGCAAAATTCAAGGAATCGAAAAAAAGCCTGAAAACTCGAACCCAAACGCTCGAACACTCGTCAGTAAAACGCCACGTTTCCCTCAATACTGACCATCGGAGGCGAACCCACCTTGTCAACGTCACGTCCATAACTTCCTCAACCACCTCCATGAAGCGCGATCCACTCGATCAAGTCACGGCAGCAGAAACAACCAATTTCAGAGCACGAAAAAAAACTCGAACAAAACCCTACTATTGATTCGATCCACAAATCCATGCATTTGAAAAATCTTCTATTATTTTTCCCGTGCTCGTGGATTATCAAGCTAGCTTCACAATTAATTTCAGCATCTAAAATTCATCAAAACCCGAGAAATTTGTAAAAGTATGATTTTTGTTCATATGTAAACTGCTCCTTTGTTCCTCAGCTAAAAATTCTCATTTTTGTTTTAAAAATCTTGTTTTTGTATAACAATTCACATTATGTAACTGAATTTACAAATAATCATGTTCGAGTATATCATATTTTAAGTTTGTTCTGAAAAATCAAGTTCTTTTCAAACCTGTATGTTTATAACTTACTTGAAACTATTTTTAGATAAAAAGTCTTGTTATTTCAAACACTTATTGCTTATATGTTATGACTTATAACAGACCAGGGAAGAAGAAATTGAATTCCTAAGTGGCTCTTAGCCTACAAAATATTTAACAGAGAAATACATCTCTGTAACAATCATACATATAGATACAATCATAGATATACACAGATTTCATCCAATTTCCCAATTTTCAAAATGTTTATTCAATAATTATGATTGTAGTCATTGTTAAAATTGGTGATACAACATTACAATCACCTTCCATCTCGAGATTATAGCCCAGTATTTAAGTAATATGAATCTTTAAATTTGTTTCCAAACCTGGAATTTAAACAGTGATAAATATACACAATCACATCTATATATATACTCAGGCAGACAATGTCATCCATTCCACATATTTAACACCTAGATCAATCATGCCACCAAAAATCAAATATAGTGGTTTAAAAGTTACTCACGTGATTTCCAGGAAAGAAAACTGAGTTGTATTTATGTTGAAACAGCAGTTTGGATTTGCAGGCTAAAGCTTCTTCTTATATTTTCTTGGTTGAGTTGATTTGCTGATATTGAAGTTTGTTTTAAATTAAAGATGATATTGCTTTAGTTTTTTTTTTTTTTTTTTTTTTAGTTTTGAAGATGGACAAAATGAGATTGAGGAAGGCTGGGTATATAAGAAAATGAGTTGTACAGGGATGATATCTTTGTTTATACATAGGTATGGGTGAAGATGCTTACTTGTACTTGTTTATACATATACATGTATTTGTTTACTTCAGCCAACTTACTTGTCTCGGCTGAGATGATAGGTTATGGTGGCTGATGTAATCTATTTTTTTCTTTTCCTTCCATTTGTTTACTAGCTTATACTTTTTAAATTGTGTATATACTTTGTTTTGGCATTCTTTGTTATAGTTTTGTTTTCAAGTTTAAGTGTATTTATTACTTTTGTGCTTATATTTATTTCAGCCTGCATTTTTTTTTTCTTGCCTGCATACACTTACATGTTTATATTTTTACTTTGTTTTGGTTTTATATTTTTATGTGTACATACTTTTGCTTTACTTCATCCCCTACCTACCTGTCCTTGTTCATAGCTTTGTATTTTTTTATTTCAGCCTTACTTACTTTATTTATATTTGTTTTATAAACTTGTACAGTTTGTTTATGTTTTTTTTATACTTATTTTTCTATTTGCCTTGCCTTATCCAGGTTGATGCTGCATTACTTGCTTTAACATGCTTGTCTATACTTTGCATTATGAATAAATTTCTATTGTTAACTTAAAATATTATTTTACTTGTTTTGTAATATGAATGACAATAAATGTTATTATATTTTGTCCAATGTGTTTAATTTATATTTTATAATTCATCTTGTATGAATTTATTTACACTTCTAACTTAAATATTTCATTGACTTGTATGTCTTGTTATACATAGATTTATATTTTATAAATATACTTTGTTTGTAGTTCATATTTCCTATATATTAAATTCAAATTTACTCAAACATTTATTTTTTATTTTATTTCAAATCCAATATATGCACATATACATATATATTTTGTTTCTTATTTTATTTGTTTGAATACTTATTGATTATATTTTATATATCAATGTTCTTATTTTTATTCATAGCTTAAGTATGAATTATTTTACTTTACAAAATAAGTGAACTTCTATTTTTATTTTACTCTTATTACTTTTGTATTGATTTATTAATATGAGATTAAGATATATATATATATATATATATATATATATATATTTACTTTATATTGTTATATCTTATATTTTATTTACTTCTTATTTATTGTCTTGTATTTATTATATATATTTTAACCATCAATAATAAATTAACAATTCACTTATTTATTCATATCGTACTTGTGTCAAGGTATATACTTTAATATATATTTTTCAAACCACTAATATAAGAATTTATTAAAAAGCCAATATATACATATTTTCAAACCCATATGACTTAATATATTTTCTATTTGAATCGGGGAAACTCGCATCATTTATAATCAATTTTACAAATTTTAATTCATAATTTCATTTAAATTATCAATTTAAATTAAATTAAAATCTAGGGTCGTCACAAACTTCCCCCCTTAAAAGGATTTCGTCCTCGAAATTCGCAGGCACGAAAACAACACAGAGATAGATGAAAGATAGAGAAATATCTTTCCAGATTAAATTGGATATCAATTCTGCATTTGGCTTACCAAATCAGAATATCAACAATAGATACAAGAAATTATAATAGAATTTCAAATTTAGTTTTAAACAAAATCATTTTATCGATACAATTCTAATCATTCTTCATATTCTATTAATCAATTTAATTCAATTAAAATTTCCAATTTATTTAAAATTTCCAATTTCTAATTCATTTATTAGAGTTTAAATCGAAAAGCCGATAAGAAATCGATGAAGTACGAAGTAATAATTTTCTGCAACGATTCGTAAGGCCACCATCACACCGAAACTTCTTTTTGTGGGTGGTACGAAGAAATCAAAAGAATTTAGAAATGAATCAAAGGAAATTGATAAGAAAGCTATTTCCACTTTTGTTACAGAGTATTGACCAATTATAGTCGTATTTCCCTGTCCCCTATCTCGTTCTCTTCTTGCACTCATACTTACTATCAACGGATAGTAAGAGAATTTACTGAGGCATTCAAACGGATATCTTAGGAATACACTCATTCTAGGGATACTTCACCCTATCTATAATGAGTTACTTAACGTGTTACACTCCTGAGCTAAAGTTTCACCTTCGCTCTGATACCACATGTAACGACTCGGATTTTGCCCGCTCAAAAATCGACATCCATACTTCAACTCGTATTCGAATGCCGTAGATTCAACCGTTCAAATCCGATTCGCCGGAGCTTATAACAACATTAAGTAAATAACACAGTGGAATAAAAGAATAATATATTGATATACAGCGTTGATACAACAGAACGATACAATGAATATCAATATACATCAGAGATATGATACGATAAAATAGCAGCGGAAAAGAAAATAGATAACACTAGCAGCGGAACAATATAACTCTAAGATAGTCTTCAAGGAAGAACTCCAGAAACTGCAACTCCATTTCCAAGAACTAATCCAGTAATAGCTTGAACTCCCAATAACGATGCACCAAGATAACCAAGACTGGTGCGATCCAAAGACTGAACTAACTCCAGATAATCTACTAAATCTGACTACCTGAAAAACCCAACTATAGACTGCTCGTGTAGAAAATAATGAGCATCCAGAGTTTAGGAAAGAAAACAATAAACTCCGGATCAGTCGTGGGACTGGTGTGAGCAACAAAAACAGTTTATCTTTTAAAACATTCAACAGAAGATTTTCAAAGTCAATTCGCAATGCTTTTTAAAAATGAGACTACCATAAGGCCTCCCGCACACACACACAATGCAAACGCAGAATCGGAGGAGATTTCTCCTTATGATAGTCAAAGATGCTTGATACGCATTAAAGAATTCTTTGATATTATTACTAGTGCATAGTGAAGTAAATCATTTCGAAAATAGAATATTAATCTTAGCCAACATACGACCATTATCGTATGCCTACTATAGCTACCATCTAAACAGTGGTGACCACCATAAGTAAATGGCAGGTTCTACAACTAAAACCGTACAGGGTTTCGTATTGGGAATTGGATTTCCAACAAATGGTCAGGCCAAGGAACTTCCCATTGCCACTGAGAACGCCTCTGGAAGGACGCCCCCGAGAACCAAACCGGATCTCTGCCAACACAAGGCCGGGTTACCCCTAACTGGGTAACTACTGACACGAGTATGCCATCTCCCGGTTGCAACCAACCTTTAACCGGGGCCCCAGCAACAAATCACAAAATCATATATATATATCTGCGATATCAACATAAGTTAAGTATCTGGGCTCCATACCATGATACCACTTCTATCCAGAAGGAAATGTACATACCCTAAAGGGTGCTACCCCCAATAACCTTGCTGCATCTTTCCTGTTTCGACCATTTCGGGGTGTGAGGTCCGACGAAGTCACGTCCACAAAAACATACTTTATACAAAAGCCATGCTTTGGGTCAACAAATGATCAACACAATGATCACTAAGATAGACGATCAAACAAATGATCCTATCACAAATAATCAACACAATGATCATTTCAGCATCACTCAGCATGTCACTTACCAAATTGGGAATATATCGCTGATAACTTCAACTATATAACCTCTGAGCTCGTACGTCTCAGAGAAGGGTGTTAAGCTAAGAGAATAAATTCTCCGCCACCAACAGAAATATATTTGAAAGAAATCTGCTTTATATCTCAAATTGTAATGTCAGACATAACAATCCATACAAGTCTGTTCTGGGCTCGAACAGAACCGAAGGCACTTCCAAAGAAGTCCTTGAAATCCGGATATTCACAATCCCGATCGGATTTCCCATCACTTAGGGAGTTTCTATACCGGCGCGACTCGGTGCAGAAACAATCGATAGGTCATCCTATCGCTTTCGCAAATACCCGGTCTTCATCACCGGTCTTCAAATGCTATCCATAACGTCGAATCACATATTCGGAATGGGTTATACGACACAAAGGTCCTTTCCCGGCTAAACCGAAAAGTGAGCATGATATTTCAAAAACAAATGGATAATGGGATTTCAATTAAGTCACAACTTAATAATTCAAAACTTTATTTCAAATGGTTTAATCCAATTGCCATTTAAATCTTTAAACAAAAAGATTCATTTTCACAACCTTTAACGGTTTAAACAATTTTCACATTTTAATCTTTTAAACAAAAGATTCATTCACAGATTTTCCAAATCAATTTCCATTTCAATTTAACTCGTTAAATCTTTAAATCAAAGATTTAACTTATAGCTTTCAAAACAATTTCATTTCGATTTGATTAACTCGTTAAATCTTTAAATCAAAGATTTAACTTATAGCATTCAAAACAATTTCATTTTGATTTGATTAAACTAAATCATCAATTTAAATCTGTTAAGAATAAGCAGATTTAATTCATAGCTTTCAAAAAGAATTCATTCATAACTTAGAAAACCATTTTTCAACTCAATCTTGAAATTCCTTTAATTAAACTGGAATTTCATTTCTTATCTGAAAGCTTTTTATTCTTTTTAAACAAACAGTTTTCATTTTGAAAATTTGGTTCATCTATACGAGTTAAAGTTCTTTGGTTAAATCCAAATTCTCAAAATTATACTTTTAAAATGGTTTAACTCATAATGACTAGTATAATATCGTTAATCCCTAGTTTCAAAATATAGAATTCAATTCCTAATTTTGAATTCAAATTTAAATCAAATTATTTAAATTTCAAAACTTAATTAAAATAAATTTCAACTTGAAATTCCATTTTTTTTAAAAGCTTTTCACTTTTATTCCGATTCCATTTCCAAAACATTTGAATTTAAAAATTCAAATTTAACTATTCCAAAAATCTGCGACTTAATCGATTTCCTCGTGAAATCCATATTTGTGTGTCTATGGTGTGGTCCCGAGGTTATACACAATAATGCAACATCATTCAATCATCACAGATTAAAACACAGAAATATAGTTGATAAGCGATATAAACTATAACGCTTATTGTCTATTCACAGATTCACAGATAATATACGAATGTAAATAACTGAATAAATCATACACGGCACAAATCATAGAACAAAATATCACAGATCAGACATGACAATCAATTCAAGGCATCACATACAATACAATCATTCATAGGTGGTGTCAAGTATCCAATGACCATTTATTAGTGGAATTAAATAACTTATTAACTTTATTGTTTATTACTTAATTTCTCAATTAATTAATAAAGGTTACTTACTTATTTAATTATCACAAATTATTTTAATTAATCATTTGTTATCAATTAACTAATCATTTATTTCTTAATTAATCACTTAAGTTAATTACCATTTATTAATTAACTTTAAATAATCAATTAAATTTTCTTAAATTAAATGGATCAAACAACATTAATTTCTAGTTACAACTTAATTAAGGTCATTAATTTAATTACAAGTTAATTTATATCAACCTTTAAATACACATTTATTAAATATAATTACAATTATAAATTAGTTACATTCTCAATTAACTTTCCATATAAATTAAATTAGGAATCAAATCCCTTTTAATAATTTTAAATCATATCTTAGCTTTAATTTTGCCAACATGATTTGTTTAACTAATACTAACTCTTTATTTAACAAACTAACATAAGAGTTAATGGGCTAATTTACAAAGCAAATAAACCCAAGACAATCACTGAATTAACCCGTGTAAAACTCGCGTCACCCCCTGTTCGTTCCCGTGTTCCATTCTTCCTCCACTCTTCTTCTTCTTCTACCACCTGATCCTTTTCTACATTTTTTTTTTGAAGTTGAAATTTAAAAACTGCAGTTACACCATCACTCTCGCGCACGTTCTCAGGAACCCGAAGCAACCCCTCCATCCTACTCGACTAACACTCGAGTCGAAACCACCCACTACCTTACTGACACACCAACGCCACCGTGCACATGCACGGTGGTTCGCCGCTCCTTCGGCGATCCTCGCCACCACCCACAAACCAAAAATCGTTCCCCAACTCGAAATCGAAACTCAGTTTGTCGCAAAATTCAAGGAATCGAAAAAAGCCTGAAAACTCGAACCCAAACGCTCGAACACTCGTCAGTAAAACGCCACGTTTCCCTCAATACTGACCATCGGAGGCGAACCCACCTTGTCAACGTCACGTCCATAACTTCCTCAACCACCTCCACGAAGCGCGATCCACTCGATCAAGTCACGGCAGCAGAAACAACCAATTTCAGAGCACGAAAAAAAACTCGAACAAAACCCTACTATTGATTCGATCCACAAATCCATGCATTTGAAAAATCTTCTATTATTTTTCCCGTGCTCGTGGATTATCAAGCTAGCTTCACAATTAATTTCAGCATCTAAAATTCATCAAAACCCGAGAAATTTGTAAAAGTATGATTTTTGTTCATATGTAAACTGCTCCTTTGTTCCTCAGCTAAAAATTCTCATTTTTGTTTTAAAAATCTTGTTTTTGTATAACAATTCACATTATGTAACTGAATTTACAAATAATCATGTTCGAGTATATCATATTTTAAGTTTGTTCTGAAAAATCAAGTTCTTTTCAAACCTGTATGTTTATAACTTACTTGAAACTATTTTTAGATAAAAAGTCTTGTTATTTCAAACACTTATTGCTTATATGTTATGACTTATAACAGACCAGGGAAGAAGAAATTGAATTCCTAAGTGGCTCTTAGCCTACAAAATATTTAACAGAGAAATACATCTCTGTAACAATCATACATATAGATACAATCATAGATATACACAGATTTCATCCAATTTCCCAATTTTCAAAATGTTTATTCAATAATTATGATTGTAGTCATTGTTAAAATTGGTGATACAACATTACAATCACCTTCCATCTCGAGATTATAGCCCAGTATTTAAGTAATATGAATCTTTAAATTTGTTTCCAAACCTGGAATTTAAACAGTGATAAATATACACAATCACATCTATATATATACTCAGGCAGACAATGTCATCCATTCCACATATTTAACACCTAGATCAATCATGCCACCAAAAATCAAATATAGTGGTTTAAAAGTTACTCACGTGATTTCCAGGAAAGAAAACTGAGTTGTATTTATGTTGAAACAGCAGTTTGGATTTGCAGGCTAAAGCTTCTTCTTATATTTTCTTGGTTGAGTTGATTTGCTGATATTGAAGTTTGTTTTAAATTAAAGATGATATTGCTTTAGTTTTTTTTTTTTTTTTTTTTTTAGTTTTGAAGATGGACAAAATGAGATTGAGGAAGGCTGGGTATATAAGAAAATGAGTTGTACAGGGATGATATCTTTGTTTATACATAGGTATGGGTGAAGATGCTTACTTGTACTTGTTTATACATATACATGTATTTGTTTACTTCAGCCAACTTACTTGTCTCGGCTGAGATGATAGGTTATGGTGGCTGATGTAATCTATTTTTTTCTTTTCCTTCCATTTGTTTACTAGCTTATACTTTTTAAATTGTGTATATACTTTGTTTTGGCATTCTTTGTTATAGTTTTGTTTTCAAGTTTAAGTGTATTTATTACTTTTGTGCTTATATTTATTTCAGCCTGCATTTTTTTTTTCTTGCCTGCATACACTTACATGTTTATATTTTTACTTTGTTTTGGTTTTATATTTTTATGTGTACATACTTTTGCTTTACTTCATCCCCTACCTACCTGTCCTTGTTCATAGCTTTGTATTTTTTTATTTCAGCCTTACTTACTTTATTTATATTTGTTTTATAAACTTGTACAGTTTGTTTATGTTTTTTTTATACTTATTTTTCTATTTGCCTTGCCTTATCCAGGTTGATGCTGCATTACTTGCTTTAACATGCTTGTCTATACTTTGCATTATGAATAAATTTCTATTGTTAACTTAAAATATTATTTTACTTGTTTTGTAATATGAATGACAATAAATGTTATTATATTTTGTCCAATGTGTTTAATTTATATTTTATAATTCATCTTGTATGAATTTATTTACACTTCTAACTTAAATATTTCATTGACTTGTATGTCTTGTTATACATAGATTTATATTTTATAAATATACTTTGTTTGTAGTTCATATTTCCTATATATTAAATTCAAATTTACTCAAACATTTATTTTTTATTTTATTTCAAATCCAATATATGCACATATACATATATATTTTGTTTCTTATTTTATTTGTTTGAATACTTATTGATTATATTTTATATATCAATGTTCTTATTTTTATTCATAGCTTAAGTATGAATTATTTTACTTTACAAAATAAGTGAACTTCTATTTTTATTTTACTCTTATTACTTTTGTATTGATTTATTAATATGAGATTAAGATATATATATATATATATTTACTTTATATTGTTATATCTTATATTTTATTTACTTCTTATTTATTGTCTTGTATTTATTATATATATTTTAACCATCAATAATAAATTAACAATTCACTTATTTATTCATATCGTACTTGTGTCAAGGTATATACTTTAATATATATTTTTCAAACCACTAATATAAGAATTTATTAAAAAGCCAATATATACATATTTTCAAACCCATATGACTTAATATATTTTCTATTTGAATCGGGGAAACTCGCATCATTTATAATCAATTTTACAAATTTTAATTCATAATTTCATTTAAATTATCAATTTAAATTAAATTAAAATCTAGGGTCGTCACAGGACTGGTGCCTGAAGCTCTACTGGATTATCCTTCACTCTCTACCTCCATACAATAATCTCTAAAGGAATAGAGGATGATTCTCCAGTGAATTCCAATTTTGAAGATTCAATTTAGCTAGAAAATTATCAAAGCCTTGTAACCAAACATCTATTGTGACAACAATCGGTCTATAATAAAACTATAAAGTGGACGTAGGCTTCATTAACAACTGAACCACTATAAAAATTCTATGTCTACTTTCTTTTATGATTCTTTCTTTATATCTGTGATCTGTGATATTGCTCTGTCAAAACATGGCTGGTGCTTTCAAACTCAAACCGGAGTGTTGGTCCATTTTTGGGTCAACAATTAGCTTACATCCCCTCCAAGCTTTGATAATTAAAAAAGATGGGCAGTCTTGTCTCCTCTTGAAGTGCAAAATGTGAGCTAGTTTAGCCTTAGAGGATGCCCGAGAGCTCTTTTGAATAGAATGTATAGGGAGATTAAGTGTGCATTGTAGGATCGATTTCACCCTAGAGAGGGTGAATAGGGTGATACTATCAATTATAAAAATTATTGCGGAAGTTTGTATAAAATTATTTCTATCAAAATAGTAGCAGCATAAATAATAGCAGAATAATAAATGCAGAAATAGAACGATAAAGAATTTACCCAGCTTCGGCAAAACCCTGCCTACGTGCTGCCCCTAAGGTTTCTACTAGAAATTAAGCAGTCAGATGCTTACACGCGTAAACTCGCGACACCCGCTATCGACTAGCCTTAACTCTACGCTCAAAACCCTACCACAACTTAGCCACTGAGTTGCGAATTCTCAAACTACGCCACGTAGTTTGTCCCTAAGTCACACGACTTGAATTTACAATGGTTTGAAAAGAAATTACAAATTTAAAAACAATTTAGATACGAATAAACCCTAATCAAAATATAAAGCTCGAATTAAACAATCCGGCCTAAATAAAAGTGGCTCCTTTTGCCTTTTATATTATCGGCCCGATCCTTTATCTCTAACCGGCCTGGTATCTCTTTCTTGTGAAAAATGGTGGCTTGCTATTGCTTGTTCTCGTTCGTTCCAATTTAGGGCTTCATGATTATTTTCGAAGCTGCCGACTTTGTTGATCAATCAAGTGGATATTTACGTGTAGCTTTGTTGATCGATCGTTTCTTCGTTGCTCAATTTTGGCTGCTTCGATGATCGAGTTCAATCCAACAATCTGGTATGTGATTTGTTACTTTTGCTTTACAGTTTTAGCTTGCTTGAACTCGATGATATTACCAATGATGTTACTTGTTTATATAAGGTTCGAGCCCCTATATTTTCATTCGTATATTATCATTTGAATTCGTCAATTTTTTTATCTTGGCCATTGATTTTCGTTTGATTGCTTAAGATGATTGCTGACTTCTTCAATTTCGTATATTTTGATTTCTTGCTTCTCACGGCTCCGATTCTGAACTGTTTGATTTTTTACTTGACTTGTTCATTTATGATTACCACGGCTTGATGGTTTCTGACTTGGTTCGAACTTGTTGCCTTGGTCATCATGTCACTGACTTTGGTTTGAAATCTGCAAACTTACTTTTGTGAAAATATTTTTGGATGAGAATTCACTTTGACTTTGTATTTGCTTTCAGTATTGACTTTGGCCATTACTTTGAACTGCAGTTTGAAATCTCCTCTATCTTTGTTCGAACTAGCTGGGTCACTTGCTTATGCTGGTACTGTTTCATTTGATGTGTTGTGGCTGCTGTCCATTTTGGTTTTTCTAGCTGTACTTGTATTCACTTGAGCTTGAGTTCATTGTGTAGCCTGGTTGACTTTTGCAGTTCACTGGTCTTGCATCATGTGTATACATACATTCATGTATGTATATATGTGTACGTTAGCTTGTGTTTTGAACTTGCATTTTGAACTTTGTTTGTGTTTGAGAACTTGTCTGGTTGTATTTGATTTGAGTCAGTGTGTTGTTTTGTTCTCACCTCTGGCCTGTTTCACTGTCATGTGTATATATGTGCTCTTCGTTCGTTTGTTTTCACGTGTACTCGAGTTGAATCCTATCGCACTGCCTTTTTGTTTACTCTTACTAGAAGTGGTCTGCTTGGAGTCTTCATATGACTACACTTCTGTTGTAGTTTGACTGTGCAGTATGCTTGTTATATATATACTGCTGCATTGATTTGAAACTGCTGATATATTATTCCTTTGTATATTTCCTTGACCCTCTACATATTGAAGTCTTTAACTTGTACCATTCGGGCAGTTTGCATACAGTTGCATTGTTGGTCTTGTAAAACTTGTTGTTCACTGGTCTTCAAGCCAGTTCATGTATATAGTCTGGTTGATGGTCTTGATGTTGAGGCCTGTTGCAGTTTGGTTTCATTGTACATGTGTGTTTGCATATGAATTGGGTTGTAGCCTCGACTCTGTCCACTGTTGCATTATGTTGTACCTGTTTTGCTACCTTCATATACATGCCGAGTCTTGTTGACATCACTGGTGCACTAACTTGAGTCTTTGTTGTATTGAGTTTCACTGTATGGTTGTGTTCACTAGCTTGGTAGCAATCCTTATAGTATTTGTGAAATGCCACGACTGTTCTTTATTTCACTGTGCACTGCTGTACCTATTGCTTTTGCTGTTCCTTTTATTCTTTGATCTCAATATTCATGTGTACTGATGTTGAGGCAGTGCACAGGTGTACTTGTACTTTTTTGATTTTGATTTGCACCTGTGTTGAATCCATCTTATAGCTCGGGTTTGACCTTGTGCTCGTGTCGTGACTTTATTTGTATTGCACTTGAGTTGAACCTGGCTTTACATTTGGGTTTGACCTTGTGCTCACATGTCCCTGTAATTTTATCAAATGTATATATCGATGTGCACAGCCTTGTGTCATGTATAGTGATACACTATGCATGTCATAAGCTATTCGTTTTACATGAATTCAAAGTTAAATGATGACGAACAACCTAAATAACTGAGGCAAATATTTTCAAAATTCACATTTTATTTCATACTGCAAAACAATTACCTTTTCAATTTTACTGTATCAGTATTTATTTTTGCAGATTACTCAGATGTTGGATTCAATCTGGAATAAAGTTTACGAATGAATGAGCGATATATAGTGAGGTGTATTTGTAAATGATAGATTGTGATGTAATTTAATTTGTATTGTAATCAAAGTTGTATATGTATAGTGAGAGCTTGAATTTGTACTATTCAAAATTGTAATAAATATTTGTTTGAATAAAAATTTTATTTGAATTCAAATTCTGTGTTATTTACTTTATTTAGCAAATATTTATTTAATTATGTAAAAAATAAAATAGTACATTAACAAATACATTTAAATGAATATATATATAAGTTTATTATCATCAAACAAAAATCATATACTCGCATATTCAGAAATCTCCCCCTTTTGATGATAACAAACATATATTTAAGATTCTGAATTTGTTAAATGTATTTGATCATTCAATTTGCTCCCCCTGTTTGAATGCATCCTCTCCACACAAAGCTCCACCTTCATATATGCATACAATTAAAAATATGAAAATGAGCCTAGATGCAAACAGAAAATATTTGACCATTACTTGATTTTATTTGAAAAAATCTTAACTTTTCTCTCCCCTTTTGTTATCAGCAAAAGAGTAATAGTGTTAGAAAAATAGAGATAAAATGATAGATATTAATACAACATTAAAACTCAATCGAATATAAATTTAAATTTCAATAAAAATCAAACAAAAATTCTAAATACCCCGTTAGGCGCATATTCCACTTTTAGAATGATGTGAATGATGTCATCATATAAAACCATAAAGTTTTTTCTATTTATGGTATATTTATATCAAGAATTTGAATATCTACCAATCATGTATAACCGTTAGGACTTTTAAATGAGATTAGTAGTATTTTAATTTTTCTTTAAAAAAATGAATTCAAGTATCATCTAACCACGCATAACCATGAGGACTTTTAAATGGGATTAGAATCAACTTGTTTATTTAATAAATCAATTTTGATATGCGTTCCACACATGCATAACCGTAAGGACTTTTAAATGAGCATGGAAGCACATAATAAAAAATTCCAAGTAATTTACTCATGCATAACTGTGAGGACTTTTAAATGAGAGTGAATGCTTTAAATTTTATTTTATTTTTAATTTTTTATTATTTTTTTTAAAAATATAAAATGAAAAATGAATGATTCCTTTTTAAAGTACCTCATATCGACAAACTATATTGAATTTTGATGAGTGATGGTCGTTAGAAATATGGTAGAAATAGAGATGGTCGTGGAATTTTTACCAACAAAAAGTTTTTATAACTCTTGTTCAAATTTCTAAAGAAATTTACTAAATATACCGTCTCAAGTTATACTATATGTTTAGTATTAACACTCATCACTTTTTCAATCACGATTTATCTTTTCGATAATCATTAGGGAGTCAGATTAATCAATGTAATCGTTTAAAATCGTATTCAAAAATAATTATAAAACCAAATTTTCCAAAATGACTAATCTGAAACAAGGTCAAAGATGATTTCTAGAAGGGGTTTTGTAAAAAAATGTCTGCAATTTGAAAATTATTTGAAGTGAAAAATATGCAGATATTTTCTTTGGAAGACGATGCACTTACTAAATGTCTCATCATTAATCACGTTCCACTAGTAATTTTTCTATCAACTAGATTACCAGTGTAATCTGCATTTGAATTTCTTTCCACCCCAACTTATTACTAGTTGAATGTTATAGACCAGATCATGAGTTGTGCAATAAAATATCTCAAAATCATTTTTAACAACTTTTTAAATGAAATTCTCTTGAATTTGAATTGAAGCCGTGTAAAAAATCAAAAACCGTGAATATAGAGTCGGCCGTAAAATAACCAAATGTATTATCATCCGTAAAACACTATTATTAATCCAAACTAATATATAAAGTAATTTAAAAAATTCTAGAGATTTTTCTTGGCATAAGATTATAATTGGCCAACAATTTTGAATAAGTCAGAACCAACATCATCTTTTATTTCATCATCACATTACTGGCTGATTTAATTCAAATTACGGTGCAGATCATTATATCATTCAAATAAATATACCATTACCTGTTTTACCTTTATGATATTTTCGTTGTTGTCCATTGTGATTCTGTCACCTTTATACTAGGCTAAAGAACTTTGCATTGTCGCCCGTTGTGTTCCTGGAACAGCCAGAATCCAAGTAACACTGTTGTTGTTCCTTAGCCTCCCACCACACCTACACGTTAAAAGATTTTTGTGACCTATTTGTTTTTATAGGTCCATGGTTGTTAGTGGAAATTGATTTTGAAAAATAATTTTGTGGAGACCCATAACTATTTATATATGTTCCTTTTGGCACTCGAATTTGTTTAACTTTGAGAGATTATATATGTTTGCCTTTTGGAACCCAAATTGGAATAGTTTTTACGTGTTTCGGTCTATACCAACAATTTTTTTGATTGTGTCCAAATTTTTTATAAATTGTGCACATTGAATTGACTTGATTAAATTCTTTCCTAACAAGTTTAGTTTGATTATATCCAAGTCCTTGTTTAACTGTAATAACAGTTTGTTTTCCTAATAGCATTTTCAACGATCTTTCTCCTTTTGAAAATTTTCCTAAAGTCATTGACAGTTGTTGGACTTGTGTTTTAAGTAATTTGTTTTCGTTTAATAATTGTGTGCACTTTTTAATAGAATTTTCTCTCCGAGTATTTTCACTCTCTTTCAAAATCAGAATTTCATTTCCAAGTGATTTAATTTTAATTTCTGATATTTTTATTTCATCTTCAAATGTTGGACACTTTTCACACTTAGGGATCCTACTTTGATAGTTTTTAACTAATTGGTCAAATTGTTTATTTGATTCTATCAAAGTATATCTTTGTGATTCAATTTTAGCGTATTTCTCCCTAAGTCTTTCAAAACAGCCATTTACTTCGTGGAAATATATAAGTAATTCTGACTGTGTGAGTTTTGATACCTCGCTTGACTCGTCATCATCTCTATTAGTTATATCACTTCGAAGGCATCGATCAGCTTTCTCATTCTCACTACTATCGCTTTTATTCCATGTGGCTGTAAAACTTCTTCTTTTTTATTTCTTTTCTTTGCCGCGTTGAATTCGAGGATAATTGGGCTTGATATCACTGGGTTTGTTGCACTTGTGATAAATGATCCCGTGTTTTTCTGAGTTGTCTAGTGCTTTAATTATTCTGATTTTCAACTGTTGATTTGGAGCTGGATCTCCTGCGGTTCCACTTTTTGAATCTCTTCATTAGTAATGCCAGCTCACCTGCTCCATCTTCATCATACCCATCACAACTGCCTTTTACCAATCCTATTAAGCACATTTCTTTAACTGAGTCGGTTGTGGAGGATTTCTCATTGCTGTTGACTTTTGCACTATATATTGCATCAAAAGTGTTTCAGATTTCCTGTGCATTTTCATAATGAGAGATAAAGTTAAAATTATCTTGATTAATATGAGAACATAACATATGCATAGTCAGAGCATTAATCGAGATAATTTTCTTATCTGTTATATCACACCCATCTTCAATAATATCCCAATATTTAACATTAACAGATTTTAATAAAATTCCATTTTCAATTTCCAATTCAAAAAATTTGTTCCATCGAAAATAGAAGGAATGATATTGGATCGACCCTCAGCAAAAGTAGACATTTTAAAAATTCAAATTTTAAAACAAAAATTGTTTTTGAGAAATCAAAATTTTTTAAAACAAAAATGGCTTTTGTACCTAGCTCTGATACCACTTGTACGATAGATTACTCCCTAGAGGGGGGTGAATAGGGCGATACTATCAATTATGAAAATTTATTGCAGAAGTTTGTATGAAATTATTTCAACACAGATATATCAAAATAGTAGCAGCACAAATAATAGCCGAATAATAAATGCAGAAATAGAACGACGCAGAATTTACACAGCTTCGACAAAACCCCGCCTACGTGCTACTCCTAAGGTTTCTACTAGAAATTAAGCAGTCAGACGCTTACATACGTAAACTCGCGACACCCGCTATCGACTAGCCTTAACTCTACGTTCAAAACCCTGCCACAACTAAGCTGTTGAGTTGCGAATTCTCAAATTACGCCATGTAGTTTGTCCCCTAGTCACACGACTAGAATTTACAACGGTTTGAAAAGAAATTACAAATTTAAAAACAATTTAAAAACAAATAAACCCTAATCAAATTATAAAGCCCGAATTAAACAAGCCAGCCTAAATAAAAAGTGGCTCCTTTTGCTTTTTATGTTATCGGCCCGATCCTTTATCTCTAACCGGCCTGGTATCTCTTTCTTGTGAAAAATGGCGGCTTTCTGTTGCTCGTTCTCATTCGTTTTGATTTAGGGCTTCGTGATTATTTTCGAAGCTGCTGACTTTGTTGATCAATCAAGTTGATATTTGCGTGTAGCTTTGTTGATCGATCGTTTCTTTGTTGCTCAATTTTGGCTGCTTCGATGATCGAGTTCGATTCAACAATCTGGTATGTGATTTGTTACTTTTTCTTTACTGTTTTAGCTTGCTTGAACTCGATGATATTGCTGATGATGTTACTTGTTTATATAGGTTCGAACCCCTATATTTTCGTTCATATATTATCATTTGAATTCATCAATTATTTTATCTTAGCCATTGATTTTTTTGATTACTTGAGATGATTGCTGACTTCTTCAATTTCGTATATTTTGAGTTCTTGCTTCTCACGGCTCCGATTCTGAACTGTTCGATTTTTTCCTTGACTTGTTCATTTATGATTACCGCCGCTTGATGATTTCTGACTTGGTTCGAACTTGTTGCCTTGGTCATCATGGCACTGACTTTGGTTTGAAATCTGCAAACTTAATTTTATGAAAATATTTTTATATGAGATTACTTTGACTTTACATTTGCTTTCAGTATTGACTTCGGCCATTACTTTGAACTGCAGTTTGAAATCTCCTCTGCCTTTGTTCGAACTAGCTGTGTCACTTGCATATGCTGCTGCTGTTTCATTTAATGTGTTATAGTTGCTATCCATTTTGGTTTTGCTAGCGGTACTTGTATTCACTTGAGCTTGAGTTCATTGTGTAGCTTGGTTGACTTTTGCAGTTCATTGGTCTTGCATCATGTGTATACATACATTCATGTATGTATATATGTGTATGTTAGCTTGTGTTTTGAACTTGCATTTTGAACTTTGGTTTGTTTTTGAAAACTCGTCTGGTTGTATTTGATTTGAGTCAGTGTGTTGTTTTGTTCTCACCTCTGGCCTGTTTCACTATCATGTGTATATATGTGCTCTTCGTTCATTTGTTTTCACGTGTACTTGAGTTGAATCCTATTGCACTGCCTTTTTGTTTACTCTTACTAGAAATGGTCTGTTTGGAGTCTTCATGTGACTACCCTTCTGTTGTAGTTTGACTGTGCAGTATGCTTGTTATATATATATATATATATATATATATATATATATATATATATATATATATATAGACACACACACACACACTGCTGCATTGATTTGAAAGTGCTGCTATACTATTCCTTTGTACATTTCCTTAACCCTCTACATATTGAAGTCTTAACTGGTACCACTCGGGTAGTTTGCATATGGTTGCATTGTTGGTCTTTTAAAACTTGCTGTTCACTGGTCTTCAAGCCAGTTTATGTATATAGTCTGGTTGATGGTCTTGATGTTGAGGCTTGTTGGAATTTGGTTTCAACGTACATGTGTGTTTGCATATGAATTGGGTTGTAGCCTCGACTCTGTCTACTGTTGCATTATGTTATACCTGTTTTGCTGCCTTCATGTACATGCCGAGTCTTGTTGACATCACTGGTGCATTGACTTGAGTCTTTGTTGTATTGAGTTTCATTGTATGGTTGTGTTCACTAGCTTGGTAGCAATCCTTATAGTATTTGTGAAATGTCGTGACCGTTCTTCGTTTCACTGTGCACTCCTGTACCTATTGCTTTTGTTGTTCCTTCTATTCTTTGATCTCAATTTTCATGTGTACTGATGTTGAGGAAGTCCACATGTGTACTTGTACATTTTTGATTTTGAATTACACCAGTGTTGAATCCAGCTTATAGCTCGAGTTTGACCTTGTGCTAGTATCATGACTTTATTTGTATTGCACTTGAGTTGAACCCGGGACCTTGTTCTCACCTATCCCTGCAATTTTATCAAGTATATATCGGTGTGCATGGCCTTGTGGCATGTACAGTGATACACTGTGCATGTCACAAGCTATTCGTGTATGATGACGAACAACCCAAATAACCGAGGAAAATATTATTTTCAAAATTCACATTTATTTCATACTGCAAAAATATTTCCTTTTCAATTTTACCGTGTTAGTATTTATTTTGCAGATTGCTCAGATGTTGGATTCAATGTGGAATAAAGTTGAAGATAAATTACGGGTGAATGAGCGATATGTAGTGAAATGTATTTGTAAATGATAGATTGTGATGTAATTTAATTTGTATTGTAATCAAAGTTGTATATGTATAGTGAGAGCTTGAATTTGTACTATTCAAAATTGTAGTAAATATTTGTTTGAATAAAATTTCTGTTTGAATTCAAATTCTGTGTTATTTATTTTATTCAGCAAATATTTATTTAATTATGTAAAAAATAAAATAGTACATTAACAAATACATTTAAATGAATATATATATATATATATATATATATATATATGTTTATTATCATCAAACAAAAATCGTATACTCGCATATTCAACAGGCATAACCATTGGGATGGATTTGTAATGGCGCCAATCCAGTCTTGAGGTACCACGGACAAGAATTGGTTAAAGGGTGGTATAGCACCACTCAAGAACATGCATCGGTTACAAGATGTAAAACCTTCTGGTAGGTCATGAAGCAGATGTACATCACCTTTAGGGATGTCGTGCTTAAGCGTATGTTCCTAAGTATTTTAGCTATTAGAATTGACGGTGCTTGCACTGGACGATCGGTTAGAATTCTCAATCCAAGAAGTAATCGGTTAAGTAAAGGTCCGACCAGAACTATTAGGTCATAGAAATCAGAGGGTATGGGTTGGCATGATCCCATGTGGATAGATGTAGGAGCTAGGGCATCGGTCATTGATTTTGCCTCTGAAGACATGGACGCTACATCGTTGGATTTGCGGTGTGCTGACTGATGCATCATTCTAGAAAATAGAACTTGTTGATCATAGCTTATGCTTTGTTTTTAACTATAATTCTCGTATGGTAAACACTTAAGATCCAAGGGAAGTTGGTGTGTGCTGACAAACCGGACTTCAAGTATTGACTGGGGCAGATGTAGCATGTTATCTATATTGAATGAGTCCAGTGTCTCGAACACTGCTAATGGTCCATCCTGTGCAGATAAACCGCTCGTAATAGAAAAGTTTTGATCTATATTGTCCTTTGAAATTACTTTCCCTGTACTTACACATTATCGATCAACGATCAATAATAGATCCATTGTTCGGAGCGACATAGAAAGTTTTCTCTTTTCAGGAACATTAGATGTTCAAAAATGTAATGCAATAGAGTTATCTGATATGTCTAAATCTAAGGCGAATCGTCATAACAAAGTCAATTCAGTAATCAGCATTTAATTTACCCCACGAAAAGAGATGGTTGAAACTAAAAGGCATGTCCTGTCTTAAATCATACGTGTCCAGTATGAAACAAAATCCTAACTTCATCAATAGTAAGTCAAGCTTGTATTCAACCATCTCCTTCTCCAAAATTACAATCAACCAAAGTCCAAACATCGTCTCCCACCACCAAGGTACAAGATCACCATCCCCAACCTTGAAGTCAAGTTATAGGCTATTTTAATTTAGGTTTTGAGGTGATTCAGGTCCGAATCTGTTAAGCGATGAACTAAGCAGGGGCAACTTGATCAAGTAGCGGCGAGTGAAGCAAGGAGGAGGTGGATCCTTATGGTGAGGTCGAAGGATAAACATCGACTGGTCTAGGGCTTGGATCGGTGGTGTTTGATCTCAAATTGGTAGAAAGAAAAATAGAGTTAGGTTAGAAATGAGCGAATGTTGTGGTGAAGTAATATAAGTAATGAAATTTCTTTGAAAATCTTCTAAGTCCTAAATTCGGCATTAAATTAGGACTCTTAATTCGATACTGAATTAACCACTTTAACCTAAGCCAATTTCAAATAGTCACAGTGAAACTATATGCTGACTTAAGGCCTTGTGTAAATTTCAAAGCCAAGGTTTCATAATTATATAAAGAATTGAAATTCAAATTGGGATTGAGAATGGATAACTAATCAGGAGTTAATCAGTTGAAAATAGAATCTCTATATGGAATCTGACAATCCATTGAAATTCATAGATAGTAATCCGAAACTTGTTTTGTTCTAGAGCACATTTTGTTTTCAACGAAAGCGTACTCTAGGGGAAAAGTATTAACTGGGTTTTTAATCCGACAAAAATCAATAGGAGTTAGTACATTGATACAAAGACAGAATAATGTGAAACTTGACAATAACACTTAGAAAGACTAAAGAATGAATCCATGGAAGTATGAACCAAAAATGGGCTAAGTCCCTAATATGGCCGTAATTCAGTAATGAATTTAGATATTTGACTTTGGTACCTTCATTCTTGGCATAATTGATTTACTAGTCATCCTATTCATATTTGTGATGTTTCATAGAACCCCAGAGAGCTTGTCATTAAGAATGAAGATGTGGTAATCCAAATGATAGGATAATCCAAGTCATGGAAGAACGATAGACTCATCAATGACCTACCAAATTGCATAGAGATCATCTAAATGAAGCAAGAACTCAATACAAAAGAGTTTGATCATCCAAAACATAAGGATTAGATTCAGTGCCAAATTAAGGGTCTTAATTCTGCATCAAATCTAGGCCTTAGCTCGAATGGTCACCATTTTCCTTGTGCTATCTTGGGTTATTTCTTGGACTTCTCTAGTAGTGGAATTCTGATGCAATATGGCTACTACCACTATAAATACAAACCTAAGAGCAACTAAGATGGGATCCAGATTCTTCCATTACTACATGAAAGTCCTGTCATTTCTTCAACTCTTTCTCTCTACTCCATGGTCATCAAGGTAATTCCTTTAGGAAATTCTAGTACTTCGACACTGTCTAACACTTTTACTTGTGACTAACTCTCATTCAGTCACTTTGTAATCATATTCTATCAAGATCAAATCAATAAGAAAAGTTGTAAAATGGACGTAGGTTTAGTTAACAATCGAACTACTATAATAATCTCCATCTCTCATATACTTTTATGTTATTTTCTATTATTTTTGCTCTGTTCTAAAAGGGTTGGTGCTTTCATACCATACTCCAGGGTGGGTGAAAATCCATTTTTTGGATTGATAGTTAGTAATGCCATTTAGTCTTACAAATGCTCCAACATTCTTTATAGATCTTATGAACCGAGTCTTTCATGATCAGTTTGATAGATTTTTGTAGGTCTTTATAGATGTCACCTTGAAATATTCTAAGGAAAAGAAAGATCATGAAATTTTTCTTAGATCGATATTATATCCCAGGTCAAAGGCAATGTTTTCCAAGAATCATTTTTGAATGTAAGAAGTTAAGTTCCTAAGTTATGTGGTTTTGATGGTGGGATTGGATGTGGATCCATTGAAAGCCGAAGCCATAAATGAGTGGAAGAGATCCAAGATTGTTACCAAGATAAGGAGTTTCTCGGGATTGGATGGATACTACAGGAAATTCATTAAAGATTTCTCTAGGATAGCAACGCCATTGATCAGACTTATCCGAGAGTTGAAGCTTCAACTGGTAGAAGCTCCAGTTTTAGTAATGTTAGAAGGGATATAGTGGTGTACATGGATGCTTCGAGATTAGAATTGGGAGCTTTGTTGGTGTACATGGGCAAGGTTATAGCTTATGCATCTAAATAGTTAAGACCCCAAGAGGTTTGGTATCCTACAATGATTCAGAATTAACAGTAATTATTTTGACGTTAAAGATTTGGAGGCATTTCCTTTTAAGGGAAAGGTATGAGTTACTGACCGTAAGTCTTTAAAATATTTGTTCTATCATAAGAAGTTAAACATGACAAAGATGGTTAGACTTCTTGGCAACATATGATTTTGTGATCGATTATGCCACAAGAAAAGAAAACGAGGTTGCAAATTCCTTGAGTCAAAAGCAGCAGAGTTGTGTTTTGGCTATGATTGAAGAGTGGAATGTTTTAGATACTTTGGCTACCAATAATGTGCAATTTCAATTGAGTGCTGGTCTAAGTTAAACTTTAAAACATTGTCATGTTTGGAAGTTCGCCCAGTTCTCATTTAGAAGATTCCAAAAGACAGAAGGAAGATTCGCTATGTTCCTAGAGGATTAGTGGCCTATGAGTGTCGTGAAGAAAGAAGGGTTAGAGGACTTCGATATGGATAAGAAAGGTTTGCTTCATTAGTATGAAATGTTGCATGTTCCAAATAGTTGAGACCTTTAGAAATTAGTCTTAGATGAATACCATCATTCAAGGTAGCTATTCATCTTATGCACTAAGATGTACCTATATAATAAATAGTTTCTAATGGGAAAGGATGAAGAGAGTTGTTGGGGAATGTGAGAAGAGATGTTTCACATATCAGTAGGTTAAGGAAAAATGTTAAAATCCAAGTGGACTTTTTGTGAGAAATGCGAATTACGGATCTTAAGTCTAGAATTAACACTAGAGGGGAGGGGGTGAATAGTGTTTTAAGGAATTACTAATTCCTTTTGAGTTTATATTAATTTGAACACAAATGTATGCAATATTCAGATACAGATATGATCACAGAATAAAACACAGATGCAGATATAAAGTAAAAGCAATAAAGGAATGAACACACTGGATTTTATACTGGTCCAGAGTTACCCTACATCCAGTCCCGCAACACAGTACGTATTTCCTTTCAAAATCGATTCTTACAATTAACCCTTGATTTCAAGGTCATGAGGTACACCGCTCCAGATTCACAATCCTCTGGGTAAAGAAACTTGATTTTACGGGCAATAAGTTCACTCAATTGATTTTCCAGGCTACAATCACACCTTTTCTCGCTTGATTGATTTTCCAGGCTACAATCACGCCTTTTCTCACTCAATTAATTACAAAGAAATCTATAACTTTGAATAGCATTGGAATCTTGTTAAGATAGTGATAGAGAATCAAACCAGAAATGATCTAGTTAGATTAAATGGTGATTTCGGTAGAGTAATGATAAAAATGAATGTAAAGAAATGTGGAAGAAGAAGAGGAGTGAAATCAAAGAATATGTGAATATAAATTCGTTTAAAATAGCCCCT
Source organism: Allium cepa (assembly GCA_030765085.1). Taxonomy (NCBI): domain Eukaryota; kingdom Viridiplantae; phylum Streptophyta; class Magnoliopsida; order Asparagales; family Amaryllidaceae; genus Allium; species Allium cepa. The sequence continues at coordinate 238,502,433 of CM060929.1, read as the reverse complement.
ATTTATAGTAGAACAACAGTCATGTCCATTCGTGAAAGGATATGACGAGTAGACACTTCCTTTGAAATTCAAAATTTTGAAATAAACTGCTACCTTGTCAACAAGGGTATCTTGGGGTTGTCGACAAGCCTAAGCAATTTTTGATAATTTTTTTCTTTGAAAATAACTTCTATCTTGTATTAAAACTATTTTAAATTTTATGAATTACTTAACTATAGTTAAAATACATAGATAAGTATAGAGAATAATATTTTGGTGTATATAAAATTTTATTATAATTTTATATTTAAATCCAAATATAAATATTAAAAGTTAAATATATTATAATTAAAAGATAGTTTAAAAACAAGATAATCTGATTTTGAAAATAAAGATTATTTTGAGGCTAAAAGTATTTTAAAACCAGGATAGATGTTTTTGATTCTTTTAAACGGAAGATTTTGAAATCATTTTGAAAACATGATATAATTTTGTAAAACATTTGAACAAAATTTAGTGGATACAAAACAATGTTCCACTAGATTTTTCGTAGGTACCATCCTACTTAGGGTTACATCCCTTCAACGAGCTCGAAGTGGATTCCATATCACGAATAAAATGGATTTTAAGATGTCGGTACTTTTCTAGGAGTTCTAACAAAATTCCTAATTAAATTACTTATATTAAAATCTTGAACTCTTGATAATCTTGATACTCATGAGCCTTGAATCTGATATCTTCGATCTTGAGTTTATCAATTCTTGAATCTCTATACTGTACAGTCTTCATTCTTTGATGCCTATATATATATCTTGCATATACATGTATATCTAAACAATAATGTTAGTATTTATATTTTATAATCTTATTCTATGGTTGTCGTCATCAAAACCAACTACTCAGGGACTAACACTTTTGCAATCTTTGGAAGTTCTAATAAGGAAGTAGGATTTAGTTTCGATGACTTTGTAAATGGTTTGCCAAGGATAAGGAAAGGAAACTAAAGTATATGGGTTATAGTAGATAGATTGACAAAGAGTGCCCATTTCATTCCCATAAAGTTTACAATGAGGCTGCCAAATTAGCCAAGATATATGTTAAGAATATAGTGAGACTTCATGGAATCTCAAGTGCTATAGTAAGTGACTATTATCCCGCCTTTTGGCAAGGCCGTGACGCTAAGAACTTGACTAGAAACCAAGGATAGTTCGTCCTGGAGATCACTAATACATAGTTCTACTATGGATGTCGGCAAATTTTATCCAAGTTCGGATCGAGCTACAATTAATATGACATGACAAGCAAAGCTAAAAAGGCTAATATTCCAAGTTTCAAGTCAATCAGAGTTCGTATGCTCAAGATATTGATCGATCATGGTTGAGAAATCCAAGCTTGCATCGATCATAACTCGAGATCTACAAGTCCAAATGCCACCAAATTTTAACAAGAGCTTACGTGCGACCTAAGGAATGTTCATGCCAAATTTCAGCTCGATTGGATCAAATCTTGATCGATACAAAATTCGCTCGTATTGATCACGGACCAAAAACCTCCAACTTGCATCGTTTATAACTCGAGATCTAAAAGTCCAAATGCTATGAAATTTTCATAGGAGCTTACGTACTATATAAAGAACGTCCCAGTCAAATTTCATCTCGATCGGAGAAAATCTTGATCGATATGAAATTCGTTCTTATCGATCAAGTACCAAAAACTCAATCTAGTATCGATCATAACTCGAGATCCACACGTCCAAATGCTATGAAATTTTCACAGTAGGTTACGTACAACATAAAGAACGTTCCTGCCAAATTTCGTCTCGATTGGAGCAAATCTTGATCGATACGAAATTCGTTCGTATCGATCTCGGATCGAGCCGAAACTTCGTGGGATCGATCGCGTGGGCCCACCCACATGCCAGAGGAAGTCTCCCGAGATTTGAGAGAAATATTAGCCTCCTACGCCTATAAGTAGAGGCCCAGGGCCTATAGAAAAAGGGACTTTTGGCTCTCCTACATCCAGACTCTGTCGAATCCATTTTTGTACTCCATTGCTGCTGTTGTACACGAATTTCAACATTATAATCCGCTATAATCCGCTGCAATAAGTTGGAATCGACATGTGAAATCAATAAATCATTAACTTCGTAGTGGACGTAGGCCATAGACCGAACCTCTCTAAAACTTTGTGTTTCTGTGCATTTTCTTATATGTTTATTGGTGTGTTTGTTAGATTTGTTTCATTTTACATCAATTCTCTTCATTTTATCTCTTCAAACACATCCGAAGAGTGTTGTGCCCAATTTTGGTGCAAACAGTGACAAAAACCATTGTTTACCAATGAGTTTTAGCAAAGCCTACAGTTCCTTTGGGTTAGGAATTGCATATGAGTACTGCTTACCATTCGTAGATAGATGACTAAACCGAGAGCATGTGTATTTGACTACGAATAATTTTGGGAAGATCGCTTACTGAAATTTTCATACGACAATAGTTGCCAGTCCAATATTGATATAGAACCTTTTAAGGCATTGTATGGAAGACCTTGCAAGTCACCAATGAGTTGGTGCAAGGTATGAGATAGACTTGTTCTAGGGTCGAACCTTGTAAAAGAAGCTTCGAAGGAGGTTGAGTTGATTTGCCAAGAAACGAAAGATGCTTAATCCTACCAGAAGTGCTATGCTGACATGTGTTTGTTAAAGTGCCGTTGGTGAGAGGCACTATGAGTTTGGAAAGGACGGAAGGTTGGCATCGAGATACATTGGCCCATTTCTGATGTTAGAGAGAATCGACAAAGTAACTTGTAGAGTTGAATTGCCGAATGCTTTTGCTGAAGCCCACAATGTGTTTCATATATCATATCTATGGAAATATGTGTGAAACCCTAAGGATGTTGTTATTCCGTGGAAGACTTTGTTTTTGAGCCAAATATGTCCTAGGTTAGGAACCCCTTTAAGACATAGACTAAGATGCAAAGAAACTTTGAAATAAGGAAATAAATCTTGTTTGGGTCTAGTGGAGTAAGGATTGGAGGGTTGTAAGAGAGAAATGAAGTATAAAGTCATAGGGACTTATCTAGAGTTGTTTGTTTATTTTAGCATGTATGTATACTATGATTTCTCATGAACCATGTATAATGGTATTTGGTTGGTATTGTTAAGTATTGGTAGATGATACATTTTATTTGAAACTCATGGATAGAAAACTTATGTGTATATGTTGGTAGGCATGGAAATGTTAAGAATTACTATTGTTCCTTATTTGAATTTCAAGGATGAAATTACTATAGGAGGAAAGACTGTAGCACCACATAAATTAATAAACACAATCACATAATTAATTTTGTGAATAGGGTTCAAATGAATTGGTCGTGAAATTGAGTAATAAAAGTTGATAATTATTTGGTGTATATTTACTTATAAAGATTATTGTTTAGTAATGCCTAACTAAAAAGAATTAAATGAAGAAGAAGGGAAAGGGCTAATGGCCCAGTTATTCATTGGAATAAAGATAATCACTTTCCTCTTTTCATTTCATTCTACTCTCAAAACTAAAATAGAAGATCAGAAGTTCTTTAATGGTGATTTCGACCAAAATAAGAAAGAAGAGAGAAAAGAAGTTTCACTAAAAACATAATTCAACCATGTAATCCAGGTGAGTAATATATTCCATAATCACTTTTCTTTCATAGGTCTCCCATGGCTTTAATAAATTGTATTTTCTATTTATAACCCATGTCCTCAAAAAATTTAATGTGATGCTATAGAGATGACTTTTGATTTATAGAATTTTTCCTATAAGTGAATAAAATGATATGAATTAATTAACTATCGAATAAATATGAAAATGGGTAGAAATAGGAAGTTTGAGAAATTTTATGAGAGAAATGCACATAAACATTTTCTACGATTTTATGTAAATAAAATAAGCAATTTCCAAATAAATTTAGGCATTGCCGAAAGGTTAAAATTGGGGAGTCAAAAGACATACCGCTGGAGCCGGTTGGTAGTTTAATCAAATTAAATATTTAGTGTGGTTCAGTAGACTAGATCCACATTTTATGGAGAATGTGTGAACAAAGTACTAAACACCATAAGAAAGAACCAGGTCAAATGAATCAAGAGGCTACACATGTAAAGCTAGTTTTAGATGTGCTTATAACGGTTCCTAATATCGAGTGGCAGTGTCGAAGTGTGCAAAACAGAACCAAAATTATAATAATCAGAACCCTCATTATAAAGGCATAAGTGAAGGCTAAGAAATGTTAAGTAAAAGGGTCTAAGGTTAATAAACCAAAGCTATTAGCGAGGGTCGATTGTGGTCGAGGGCTAAGGTTAAAATTTAGGTATAGGAGGTGATTTCAGAAACCTAAGGTTTAACTACGAGTAGTGGAGGTGATTTTAAAATTTTAAAGATCTAAATATCATAAGTCAAAAAGGATAAATTAATACAGGCTTTCTCCAAATGATGTTATAGACAATGATTTCCAAGGACTGTTTAGCTCTCGTAGAGCGGTGAAACCGAAACTAAGTAACATTCGAAGAATAATTTATGTTAAGGCGTGAGATGGTCGAAACTATTACTTAGAACACTAATGATTATGTGATAAGCAAAACTGTTAATTGAAAGGAAGTTAAACTAAATGTTAGCTTAATGCATAACTAAGCAAAAAAACCTAGTAATGAATGGCTAGTTAGTATATTTGGTTGTTAACATTGGTCCTGAGGTAACAAGCTGGGGACCGAAAGAAAATGAGTAAGGCCTCAATGTCACTCCCAAACGAGAACGAAAGAGTAAGGCCTTAATGGATTTGTGGACGAAAGCATAAGCTTAAGGTCTAAAGTGGTAGTCGAAACCGTGAACATAGGTGTAAGGGCTAAAGTGGCAACCACAGATGAATGCTGGAGCAAGGCCTATGGTGGTATCCAAACATAATTTTGTAAGTCCTAGGGTGGCAACCAATGGTTTGGTAGAAGACATAAGGCTTAAAGTGATAATTAAGTACCCAAAGCACAGTAGGTGTAAGGCCTTTGTGGCAATCGAAAATGAAGGCAAAGTATGCATGAGGCTGTGTAGCAATCGTATTACGAAAGCATTGGAGTAAGGCCATAGTGGCGACTAAAATCAAAAAAGAGTTTACTGAAACTGAATAAAATGGCAAAGAGATAAAGCAATAGCGACAGTCGAAAATTTAGATTAAAGCCTTTCGTTCATTGTAGAAGGCATAAGGCCATAGTGGCAGCCTAGAACCAAGTATTTCAAATATTGATTAGAATGTGTATGACAACTAATGGTAGGTTGCATGAAATAACCATTTAGCCTACTTAAGACAACATTGACCTTATATGTGTATCATGTCTTTTTGAATGAATATTTTGTTATAGTGAGGGGAAAACCCATTCCATGCTTTAGCAGCGTGATCTCACTATCTTTTATATTTAGATTAATATACTGCTTATGCCTTACTTATGTCTAACTTGTGTTTTATCATTGTTTTACCTATAAACTCATGGGTGCTCGTTTAAGTAAGCTGAGTTTATGGGTTCGAACATGATGGATTTTAGGGGTGGAGAAATAAAGGAGCTGAAGACGTTACATGAGGCTTGAGAGTATTATTTTGTTATTCTTATTTCACTATACTACGTGTTTATGTCAGCATTTTCATATGTTAGGCATAACACTATTACTTATGTTTTATTATATTTTTGGTCCGAGCATGGGAATAGATTATGGGAACTAAATTGTTAAAATATAAATTGTAATGGTGTGTTTTCTAATTAATACATGTTATGTTTACTTAAGACTGTATATCATCTCTGTTGTCAAATGTTAATTCCAAGATGAATGCAACACATGAGACGTCCTTGGATTTTGGAATGAGGGATGATACAATTATATACTAAGTCTCCTACTTCATCTTTGGAGCTTTTATTCATCTTTCAAAATGATATATGTCTAATCCCGTAAATTTAGCCTACTCAAATGAGTATCCGCTAATTTATGGGGAAAATAGTAATAAAAATATGAGTCAGTCATGAAGTCCAGTATGTGTAATACATTTCCCTAAAAATAAATATAGTGAGACTAAGTCATTAACAGAAAGGGTTTTCCCCCAAATAAATCAGCAATAGTGATTACATCATATTATGTAATAAGATCATCATATCATGAGCTTACGTATAAGCATCATATCAAAAATAAGTAACCCCTATACTCATTAAATTTATGAATCATGTCATTATTCATCTATTTCAATTAAAGTATACCCTATACTTGTCATCATTTTATGAATCATGTCATACAATTATCATAGGCATCCATATTCATCACCTAGACTATTATTTAGGTTCAATCTTAGAGTTATCCTTAACTTTATTTAGTGATTACCTTGCTAGGATTTTCTTTCACTAAGTTATTGTCTTACCAAATGACGTCACCAATGAAATGGTCACTCATTCCACCATGGCAGTTACCGTGAATCTCCTAGGAGATTGAATGCAAACACCTTGAATACATTTTAGCAAGCGTACTTACATAGCATTAATAGTCCTTCACAGTTTCAAAAACATTTTCATTTCATATTGTCAATTCATTCATTAAATACATCTATTTTGATGTTATTACTCACAATAGAGTTAAAATTTTGAATTGAACCCAAAAGTCTTTATTAGTCTTAGAACCCTGCCATATACAATTAAATATAAAATTAAAAGCTGTAAATTAAAACACATAATTATTTTTGCATTTTCATAATCCAAAATTATGTCACATAGGGTTAAATTTCATAAAACTAAATATTCCTATTGCGCCCAACATATGAAGATGTTGATACAAGCACTTAACTAGTTATATAATTTGGTTTATAAGCACAATGCAAAAGAAATACTTTACTTTCTACTGAGCGTCCAACTTCATTTTTTGAGCATTTATTAGCCTTCCAAGAAGATTGCTACCGAAGGCATAAATTCAACCTACTTGAATGAGTACTCATGGGATTCCACTGATAACAATAAAAACATAGAATGGACATAGAGCCTGGCATGAGTAATATATTTCGCTAAACATACATGTAATGAAATCGCACCACCAACATAATAAATTATCCCATACTAAATCAAAAACAATTACATCATAACATGTGAATAATCTTTACATCATGAGCATACGCATAGCATCATTTCATACATAAGTATACATATACTTAATGTTTATTTATGAACTATGTCATACACACACACACATATGTACAACATTCATCCATTTTGGTTTAAGTATACCCAGTACTTATCATCAATTTGTTATGAACCATGCATCACCTAGACACTTATTTATGTGTATATCTATAACGACCAATAATTTTCGATAATTAAAAATAGTTAATTTAATAAGGTTTTTCGATTTAATGTAGGAAGAAATAAAAATTTATGATTTAGTAATCATAATAATATAATTGGAATAAAATGTAATAGTATTAATTTAAGCTAATTGATAACTGTTTTAAACGTAATTCCAATTATTGAAATAATTTAAAAGTTATAATTGGCTATACATTTTAAATTTATTGTAATACTGTATGTATTATTAATAATTGGATTAAAGAAATAATCGATAATTTAAAAGTTGCATTAATTAATGAAATAGTGTGTAATTAATGGTAATCAATAAAGGCAGTGTTGTGGTAGTGTTATGACATTTGTGTGTAGATAACAGACTTACAAATGTTATTAAATTAAGAAATGGTGACAGTTGTTATATGTTACCTATTTGTTTTACTTGTTGAAATCAAATTAGAAATAAATTGCAATAAACGAAATTAAATATACCATTAAAATGAATTAAGATAATGACTGTAGAATATTAATGTAATAAGATAGAAACCAAGGTTAAGTGTATGCATAGAGCAATGAATGGTTAATATAAAGATTAAAATCAAGTTGATCTAATTATTGGAATTCAAATTATAATAATTGGATTCATTGCAATTAAATGTAATTAAATATTATGTTAATGAAAACTAAGATCATCAATGTAGATTATTAGTGTAGTAAATATACACAAATGTAATTATAGCCATGAGATGACAATTGGTTGAATAACAAGATGAAAAAGCAAATAAATGGATTTATTGGAATTTAAAGTAAAAATTACCGTATTTATTTCAATAGAAATTAAACACTATAATTAGTAAAATAATCGACATTGAATTGATATTAAAATTTGTTTTAAATTATTGTAAATATCCAAGTAATAAAAAATGACGAAAATTGTTGGTCATTTAAACTAGAAATTTAAAAAGCGATTTAATTAATTTAATAATAATTTATATAACTAAAGTGAAAATAGCCATTTTGGCCACCATCTTGGATTTTGACGAAACTTGTTTTAGCGGGTCCGTAATGGTGAGTTATTGTAAGGTTTCAAGTTTAGCAGCAATCGAACTTGTCGTTTGATCATACGAACTCGAAATGCCTAAAAGTCAATTTAACTTAATTCAATTAAATCAATTTGAATAAGCTTATTTTTGAACTAACTTCTTTATACAATGGAATTAGGACTTGAAATATGTTCCATTGAGTTTAGAATTATCGAAAACATCAATTTTGATATATGGGATGATCCATTTTTGTTCCGTAAGCAGAATGGGCTTTTCGGGTCGTATTTTTCATTTCAAATCTATTCAGATGTTTAGCCATTTCTTATCGGGCCTCAATTATATAAATAGTTCTCTCTCAAATCATAGCAGTCACTTTTTTCACTCTGTATGTACATTTCCTTCTCGTTTCATCTTTCCAGTGGCTGACAAACCAAAATCAAATACCCAATTCCAAATTCAATTGCAAATCAAAATCTAATCGAAAAATTAAAACTCCTCGAACTATACTATATTATATATCAATTCAAAGCGCTCGACGAGCACAAGTCAAATATGCGGTCTATTTTTCGATTTGGGTTTCTGTATGGCTAGAATTGGATGATTAATTCTCGACCGTTTGTCGTGTCGTGGTCAACTTTGTTTGATCATTGAATCGAAGGTATTGAGTGGTGGAGATTCATGAATGGAGTTCATTGGTGTAGGATATTCGTCACATTAACAGCAAAATTGCCATGATAAATTGATAAGGGTTTGGTATGGTAAACGCTGGCGCTGGCCAATAAGTTTTGAACTGGGTGGTCGCATGCCTCCGGTAGGGTCGGCTCGGAGAGAGGGAGAGGCTGGCAACAGTTGATCGGAGCAAAGTGCTGTAGGGATGCGTGCGTTAGTTGATGAAGTTGGCAGCTGTTGGATCGAGGCTGTGCATGTTCAAGATGGTCACGATAGCTAGGGTTGAACGCGACAGGTGAAGTTTTATTTATTTATTTCATATTATAAATCATATTACTCCTAACGCTTATAACTTTTACATACGAGCATGGATTCATGCACGATTTTCTCTATTACGATCATTTCGAAATTCCAAACATTTTGCCTCTAGGTTGGATGAATTCTAAGACTGTTGAATTTTGGATCTTATTGGATTTCAATTCGATTTGAAATCGAAGGTGTGTGATTTAACCCACTCACAACTATTAAATTTTCTAATGTTAGTTAAATTAAATTTATGATGTGATTAGAAATTAATTGATTGATATTTGGTATGTTTAAATGGTCATTCTAGTTAAATTTTACTTTTATTGCATTTAATTATTGTTTAATTTAATATTGAATTTAATTGTCAATTTAGTACCTACTAATGATAATAAGTTATCTATTGATGTTCATTGGTTGATTTGGATGGTGATTGTGATGGATGTTTGATTGTTGATATTGGATGGCTGGATGTTGTATTTTTATGTTGTTATAATACTGCAAATTCCCTTTGAGTTAATATAATACATACCCGAACGATCTATAGATTAGGAAAAAATCATTATGGGTTGAAATGATAGACCTAAGCAATTTTATGAATTTTATTAAATTCGAGATTGTGGGTTGAAATGATACATACTCGTAAAATTTTAAATTGTGAATTGAAATGAAAAATATCCGTATCACTTGACCATAGGGTAGAAAATTACAAACGGACACCAGATTGATTAAATTAAATGGTTTTTAACTCCTTAAATTTTGAATCAGTTAAATGGCATTTTGAAATAGAAATTGATTTATATAAACTGAATTATTTTTGATAATCCAAGCGTTAATGTTGAAATTGGAATTGATTTAATGAATTGTCCAAAGGATTTAAATTGGAATTTCAAAGTTGAAGTGTCAAATATAAAAAAATTCATTGTAGTGGAGTTATTGAAAATGTTTGGATATAACTTTGAAATCTATTTTAAACTATTTTAATCAATTTAAACTATTTTACTTTATTTTAATCTATAATAATCTGTTTAATCCAATTTAATATATTTACCTATTTTAAACTAATTAAATTTATTTAATTTATTTAATATGATTTAAATATATTTAATCTATTTTAAATTTATTTAATCTATTTTAAATTTATTTTAATCTATTTAAAATATACTTAATATAATTTAAATCTATTTAACCTATATTTAATCTATTTAAATCATTTTACATCTAAATAAATCTAGGTAATCTATATTTAATCTATTTAAATCATTTTAAATCAAATTTAAATCTATTTAAACTATTTTTTTAGTATTTAAACTATTTTAATCTATTTAAGTTATTAAAACTATTTATGACAATCTAAACTACCTTCAAAAATTTCAAACTGTGCAAAGTTGAAGTATTTATATTTAAATCCTTGATAACGATACAATCTAGGTTGGAATTTGGAATTGATACCTTTTTGTGAAATGACATATTTGATTAAATATGATGGTTTTGGAACGAGGATATAATTACCCTATCTTATCAATAAATTCAAAAGCAAATATGATTTTGAAAGTGAATATGATTTTTGAAGTGAATGCGATTTAAAAGTACATATGATTTTGAATTGATATAGTTTGGAGAATATGGTATTTTGATATCAATATGAAATGGTTTAGAAAATGTAAAAGAATCATCCGGTGTGAATTAAGCGTTTGGTTGTTAAAGAGACCGAGATTGGATATTGTCATACTCTCTACCAATACCGAAACCACTTTAACAACTGCGTACGTGGTGGAGATTCCATAAATGATGTAGGATGGTTTGAACGATTCTGTATGAGGTATTTACGTGACCCTGACTCCCATGAGTTAGCTTAGATGTGACTAAAACAAGAGCTATACCTGGGCCAAGTGAGGTCATTCCTCCGATCAGACATGCTTCTTCGATACCATATTATGACTTTGTGACTGATTTGGTGGACACCCTTGATTTGATTATGGGAGTGTGTTTCGAGGTGGGTGGTAGTAGCTGCTATGCGTTACCACCAGCTAGGTTCTGTAAAACGATAGAGTCCTACCCTGGCATTGCCTCGTGTGCCGTGTTCACATGCCCTATTGTGCCTTCTACGAGTTTGTTTTGTACCATACCAATGGAGTGCCCTCTGGGTAAACCTCACGAAGGAGCTTACAGTACTTTATAGACTATGGGAATATTTAAATGTGTTAAGGGGGATATGGGTAACACCTTAGTGCTATTTTAATACTTTACTTTATTGTAGACACTACTATAATAGTGTATTGTACTACATAGTAGATAGTTTAATGGATCCTTAAAAGATGAAAATCCTGAAAATCTCTTACGTTATTGCACTCACGTTAGACACTGAATGGGAGATGTTGAACCCCGTAAACATCTCCGATGCCGTTACACTCAAATTTATTTATTGTTGATTTAACTTACATAAGATTCTTTAGTTCTAACTCGAGTGCTTTGTCTTTTCAATTCGCTCGGATCAGCCTAAGCCTTTCAGTATAACGAAGACTGCTTCTAAAAGACGAAGATTTTTGTACTATTTTTTTACTATACTTATTCTAATGCATCATGTTGATCCATTGCATTATTTATTTATTACTTTTGTGCATACTTTGATCTGTATTATAATGGTTTGATCAATGTTATTTGTAAAAGACTTCATGAACTGTTTATTTGATTATTATATTTTATTATTTCGCTGTGAGATTCTGTATTTGTGTCCTTTCTTTCTCTGCTTTTTCTTATTTACCTCATGCAGTATGCCCCTTTGAATGGTTTGAGTTGGCATGTGTGTCGATTTAAACCATCCAAAAAGGAAGATCGTTACATTTGATACCAGGGCATTGGTTCAATGATAACCTTAGCTTTGTGGGGTCTGACTCATATTAAATAGGGTAGTAATACCATAGAATGACTCACTGGGTGTATATATATATATAAGAGAACGTACTTGTTAATGTTGTCAAAGATATTTCATATTGTCTTAATTTGTTCCATTTTGTATTTATAAAATCTGGTCGGCACACAGGACGCTATGGCATTGATAGGGATTTCTAAACACTAAATAGGGCAGACCGATACAATATTATTTTGAAATATGGCTAAATGAAATAATTTTACGTAGTGTTATATTTTGTATATAAAAGATAATTTTTATAAATAATATAGTTGGATGTAATAAGTTTTTTGTTAGGTACTAAAATATATAAACTTTGATTGTAAAATAAGATTTACAAATAAAATGAACATAAATTGGAATTTGAGAAATTAAGTTCCGGGGTTTTGAGAATTTCTTTCAAAAGTTTTTGAAATATAATATTAATATTATTTGGAAGTATTTTCTGATATAAATATTTAAAGATGATTTGAAAGAAATGTTTTAAAAATAAATTTTGAAGTAAATAAGTGTTGTACTCCCCTCTATCACTGGAAAATAATTTCGGTTATGAGTGCACGCATTATTGATGTTCATTTTTGAGTTTCATAGAGGGTTGACGGTTGTAGTAGTTTTACTACACCTTGTTCTGATAAAGAATCTTAATTTTGAATTCCTAAATATGATTTGATCTATAAATGATGAATATATATATATATATATATATATATATATATATATATATATTATTTTAAAATGGTTTGGAAATATAACCCGAAGTTAGTTCTTAAACCTTCTAATAATTAGTAGTTTTCAGTTGATTTAATAAAATAATATCTTAACTATTCGAATATTTGGGAGCAGTTAAGATATGAAATAAGAAATTAAATGTTAAGAGATTAATGAAATATAAAGAAATTGAAGGTTGTCATTTATAAATTAAGAAATGGAAATAAGAAATTGCAACTATTGAACATTTGTTAATAAAAAATAAATATGATAACTTATGTAACTTTCTATTGCATTCTAAAAAGATATATATATATATATATATATATATATATATATATAACTTACCAAAAATGTAAACAGTTGTAATGTTAAATTGGATATTTGTAATAGAATTTGTACATGTAAACTTTAGTAAATGAAAAGGTTTAATGGAATTACTTTTATAAATAAGAATTCTGTTATTATAAATTATTATAAACTTAGGATTAATAGTTGAAATGTAGTTAATAATGCAAGAAAAATGATTATAAGTTTAAGTTAACATTTAAGCTACTTATAATCATATTGCATAGAAAAGGTGAATACTGTAAGTAATGGATTATAAACTTAAGTTAATATTGAAGCCATGTGTAAAAATATATATTCATATACATACATACATACATATATATATATGTGCGTGTGTGTATATTAATTGAATGATTGTAATTTCGAAAAATGTTAAATGATTTAGAAAAGGAATTAATATTCAACAACATTATATATGAAAGAAATGAATGTGAGAAAAAAATCAATCTATTAATGGTGAATTAAATTGTAAAGAAACTTACCTAAAAATGGATAATCCAATAATTGAAATAGAAATAACTTATTTTAGAAATGAATGTAAAGTAATAAAATGAAAGAAAAATGGCAGGGTATGAATAAATGAGAAATGGACTTTTGTAAGTAAGAATGAATGTAAATTAATGAAAATAAACATTATTTGAATGAGAAAAGAACAGTAAATGATGTGAAATGAAAAGGAAAAATGGGAACAAACTTAAATAACATTGAATTTGTTGTTTGTTTGGCTTATGGATTAGTTGGGAAAGGATACTTCTATTTTGTGTAGAGATGTATAAATGATCTATAAAGTTTTATCTACGACTGTTGAGTGTGTGGTTTACTTTAGTTTACTTATCATTTTATATGATTAAAAGTATCTGAACCCAAACAAACCCTTCGTTTTGATTGCTATGGATGAGTGATCGATTGCTTAGATTACATGTGATGATTGTATGGGTTTGTTGCTTGTGACTATTGTATGCTATGTTTATTTGGTTGTGAGTAATTGAAACAACTTAAATATTTCTCTTTTACTTAATTATTAACTATTTTGGATTATACAAGTGAAATACAAGTTATGAAAGCAATTGCTACTGCTTTTGGTTTCATAAATAAGCATTGTTTGCTTGACTAATAGGTACGTCCTCAGATTGCGGTTCTCTAGCAATATTATATTGTTTTCTCGTGGTTTGGGATATATTATTTTGAAAAATATGATGTATATATTGTGTTACTGATGTTATTATTTCTTTCAGACCTCTCCGTACAAAGGAGACTCTGTCAAAAAAATTCGAGAATTTTGGGACTTAGATTTTTTTGTGAAATGGAGATGTTTTCAAACTTTTATATGAAAGGGTTTAATTGTTATATATTTATTTATTTAACTTATTTAACTATGTGATTTAGTTGTTTATAAATTGATACCTTTTATATAAATTATTTAATTATGTAAATTTAGTGTTTATAAATTGGATACTTTGAATAAGATATATTAATTCCTTCTTTTCCCTTCTTTTCTCTTTTCGAGGACGAAAAGTTTTGAGTGGGGAAGAATGTAACGATCCGTAATTTTCGATAATTAAAAATAATTAATTTAATAAATTTTTGTGATTTAATGCTGGAAGAAATAAAAATATAGGATTTAATAATAGTAATATAATTGGAATGAAATGTAATAGTATTAGTTTAAGGTAATTGATAACTGCTTTAAATGTAATTCCAATTAATTACAATGATCAAAAAGTTGTAATTGGCTATAGATTGTAAATTTGTTCTAAAAATGTATGTATTAATTGATAATTGGATAAAAGGAGTAATTGATAATTTATAAGTTGTATTAATAAATGAAATAGTATGTAATTAGTTGTAATCGATAAAAGTAGTGTTGTGGTAGTATTTATGACATTTGTGTGTAGATAACAAACTTACAAGTGTTATTAAATTAAGAAAAGGTGACAATTGTTATTTGTTATCTATTTGTTTAACTTGTTAAAATCAAATTAAAAATAAATTGCAATAAATTAAACTAAATATAGCGTTAAAATGAATTAAGACAATGACTATAGAATATTAATGTAATAAGATAGAAAGCAATGTTAAATGTATACATAAAGCAATGTTAAATGTATACATAGAGCAATGAATGATTGAATATAAAGATTGAAATCAAGCTTGATCAAATTTATTTGAATTAAATTATAATAATTGGATTTATTACAATTAAATGTAATTAAATATTACGTTAATGAAAATTAAGATGATAACTGTAGATTATTAGAGTAATATGATATAAACAAACGTAATTACAGCCATGAGATGACAATTGATTGAATAACAAGATGAAAAGGCAAATAAATGGATTATTGGAATTTAAAGTAATAATTACTATATTTATTTCAATTAAAATTAAACATTATAATTAGTAAAATAATTGACATCGATTGATATGTATTTTTTAAATTGTTGTAAATATCTAAGTAGTCAAAAATGATGAAACTTTTTTGTCATTGAATCGAAATTTTAAAAAGTGATTTAATTAATTTAATAATAATTTATTTAATTAACGTGAAAATGGCCATTTTGACCATTGTCTCGGATTACGACGAAACTAGTTTCACCGGATCCGTAATAGTGAATTATTTTAAGGTTTCAAGTTACTTAGCAATAGGACTTGTCGTTTGATCATACGAACTCGAAATGCCTAGAAGTCAATTTAATTAAATTCAATTGAAATCAATTTGAAATAAGCTGATTTTTAAACTAACTTCTTTATACGATGAAATTAGGACTTGAAACCTACTCCATTGAGTTTAGAATTATTGAAAACATCTATTTTGATATATGGGATGA
Source organism: Allium cepa (assembly GCA_030765085.1). Taxonomy (NCBI): domain Eukaryota; kingdom Viridiplantae; phylum Streptophyta; class Magnoliopsida; order Asparagales; family Amaryllidaceae; genus Allium; species Allium cepa. The sequence continues at coordinate 238,486,310 of CM060929.1, read as the reverse complement.
CCTGTTTTCGTTCCAGAAGCAAAATGGGCCTTTCGGGTCGTATTTGTCATTTCAAATCTATTCGGATATTTATTCATTTCTTATCGAGCCTCGGTAATATAAATAGTTTTCTCCCAAACCCTAGCAGTCATTTTTATTATTCTGTATGTACATTTCTTTCTCATCTCCTCTTTTCAATGGTAGACAAACCAAAACCAAATTCCCAATTCCAAATTCAATTGCAAATCAAAATCAAATCGAAAAATTAAAAATCCTCAAACTATATCATATTATATATCAATTGGAAGCTCTCGATGAGTGCAAGTCAATTCTGTAGTTTTTTTTTCGATTTGGGTTTTTGTGTGGCCAGAATTGGATGATTAATTCTCGGCTGCTCGTCGTATCGAAGGTACTGGGTGGTGGAGATTTGCGAGTAGAGTTCATTGTTGTAGGTTATTCGTCGCATCAGCGGCCAAATCACTGTGATAAATTAATTAGGCTTTGGTATAACAAACAGCAGCGCTGGTGAAGTGGGAGGTCGCATGGCTCTGGTAGGGTCGGCTCGGAGAGAGGGAGAGGCTGGCAATGTTCGATCGGGGTGAAGTGTTGTAGGGATGCGTGCATTGGTTGATGAAGTCGAAAGCTATTGGATCGAGGCTGTGCGTGTTCAAGATGATCGCGATAGTTTGGGTTTGAATGCTAAAGGTGACGTGTTATTTATTTACTTATTTCATATTATAAATCGTATAACTCGTAACGTTATATCTTTTACATACAAGCTCTGATTCATGCGTGGTTTTCTTTGTTGCGTTTGTATTGAAATTCTGGACATTTTGACTCTAGTTTAGATGAATTACGAGATTGTTGAATTTTGGGCCTTATTTTGGATTTCAATTCGATTTGAAATCGAAGGTGAGTGTTTTAACCCACTCTCAGTTACTAAATTTTCTTATGTTAGTTAAATTAAATTTATGATGTAATTAGAAATTATGTAATTGACGTTTGGTATATTTAGATGGTCATTCTAGTTAAATTTGACTTTTATTGCATTTAATCATCGTCTAATTTAATATTGAATTTAGTTTTCAATTTAATGCCTGTTAATGATAATCAATTATCTATTGATATTCATTGGTCGATTTAGATGATGATTACGATGGATGTTTGATTGTTGATATTGGATGACTGGATGTTGTATTTTTATATTGTTATAACACTGCAAGTTCCCTATGGGTTGAAATGATACACACCCGAACGATCTATAGGTTAAAAAAAATTGTTATGGGTTGAAATAATAGAATCGAGCGATTTTATGGATTTTATTTAATTTGGGATTATGGGTTGAATGATATATACCCGTAAAATTTTAAATTGCAGATTCAAATGATAAATATCCGCATCACCTGACCATAGGATAGAAAACTACATACGGACACCAGATTGGATAAATTAAATGGTTTCTAACTCCTTAAATTTGAATTAAGTTAACTGGCATTTTGAAATAGAAATTGATTTATATAAACTGAATTATTTTCGATAATCCAAGCGTTAATGTTGAAATTGGAATTGATTTAATGAATTGCCCAAAGATTTAAATTGGAATTTCAAAGTTGAAGTGTCAAATATAAATGAATATATTGTAATTGAGTTATTGAAAATGTTTGGATATAACATTGAAATCTATTTTAAACTATTTTAAAATATTTTATTTAATTTAAATAATTTAATCAATTTAAACTATTTTAATTTATTTTAATCTATTATAACCTATTTAATCCAATTTAGTCTATTTTACCTATTTTAAACTAATTAAATTTATTTAATCTATTTAATATAATTTAAATCTACTTAATATAATTTAAATCTATTTAACCTATATGTAATCTATTTAAATCATTTTACATCTAGTCAAATCTATTTAATCTATTTAAATCATTTTAAATCAAATTAAATCAAATTTTAATCTATTTAAACTATTTTTACAATTTTAATGTATTTAAACTATTTTAATGTATATAAACTATTTAAAAAAATAAAACTAGTTATGACCATCTAAACTATCTTCAAAAATTTCGACTGTGTAAGTTGAAGTATTTATATTTAAATCATTGATGTTGATACAACCTAGGTTGTATTTTGGAATTGATACCTTTTGTGAAATGATATATTTGAGTAAATATGATGGTTTTGGAACAAGGATATAACTATCCTATCTTATCAATAAATTCAAAAGCTAATATGATTTGAAAGTGAATGTGATTTTGAAAGTGAATATGATTTTAGAATTGATATGGTTTTGAGAATGCGATATTTTGATATCAATATGAAATGGTTTTGAAAATGCAGAATAACCATCCAGTGTGAAATAAGTGTTTGGTTGTTAAAAAGATCAGGGTCAGATATTGTCATACTCTTTGCTAATACCGAAAACAACTTTAACAACTTGTACGCGGTGAAGATTACAGAAATGAAGTAGGATGGTTTGGTGAACGATTCTGTATGAGGTATTTACGTGACCCTGACTCACATGAATCAGCTTAGATGTGACTAAAACAGGACTATACCTAGGCCAAGTGATGTCATTCCTTTGATTGGAGATGCTTCTTCGATACCATATTATGACTTTATGCTTGATTTGGTGGCCACTCTCGATTTGATGATGGAAGTGTGTTCCGAGGTGGGTGGTAATAGCTGCTATGAATTACCACCAGCCGGTTCTGCAAAACGGTAGAGTCCTACCCTGGCAATGCCTCATGTGCCATGTTTACATGCCATATCGCGCCTTCTACGAGTTTGTTTTGTACAATATGGAGTACCCTATGGGTAAACCTCATGGAGGAGTTTACAGTACTATATAAACTATGGGAATATGTAAAATGTGTTAAGGGAGATATGGGTAATGCCTTAACGCTATTTTAATACTTTACTGTAGACACTATAATAATAACGTAATGTACTACATGGTAGATAGTTTAACAGATCCTTAGAAGATGAAAATCCCGAACATCTCTTAAGTTATTGCACTCATGTTAGACATTGGATATGACATGTCAAACCCCATAAACATCTCTGATACCATAACACCCATATTTATTTATTGTTGATTTAACTTACATAAGATCTTTTAGTTCTAACTTGAGTGTTTTGTCTATTCAATTCGCTCATGTCAGCCTGAGCCTTCCGGTGTATTGAAGACTGCCTTTTGAAGTACGAAGACAAAGAATTTTGTACTATCATTTTTTTACTATACTTATTCCACTACATCATGTTGTTCTACTGCATTATTTATTTATTACACTGTATGTACTCTGATCTGTATTATAAAGGTTTAATCAATGTTATTTGTAAACAGCTTCATGAACTGTTTATTTGATTATTATATTTTGTCATTCCACTACAAGATTTGTATTTGTGATCTTTCTTTCTATGATTTTTCTTATTTATCTCATAGCAATCTTCCCCTTTGAATGGTTTGATTTGGCATGGTGTCGATTTAAACTGTCCAACAAGGCAGGTTATTACAATATCTTAAAGTTATCTTTAACTGTGTTTAGTAATTACCTCCCTAGGACTTTCAATCACTAACTTATCTTTTTCTCAAACGATGACGGCGATGAAATGGCCACTCATTCTATTATGGGAGCCACCTTGACTCTCCTTTAAGGTTGAATGTAGGAATCCTAAATATATTCTAGCACGCATCCTTACTAAGCGTCAATAGCCCCTTCTAGTCCAGTAAACTTGGGCTAAGTAAATGGTTGGTCTATTTTGAAACCGATCAAAAATATTGAATCCAAAATAAAAATTGATAAACGTAAACCGAACCAAACTAAATCGATTTTTATTAAATCAAAACCAGCCAAACCAATAATATTTGGTCTGGTTCAGTTAGTATAACACCCAGCAATTTTTACGATAACTAATTTAAAACGAATTAATTGATAAAATAATAAACACTAAAGAATAGAATGTTTACAAACGTTAGAATTTAGCTATGAAACTTGCATCATTGTGTGACACCCCACCTCTATACTCACACTAGCCAAGAGCGCTACGGGGGAATGTCGTCGACAAGCACAAAAAATAAGGCTGTTGAGGAGCTACTAATTGTGTAATTGATTTGTGTGTGTACCGATATGTCAGATAGAGGGTCATGCATTTCATTTCAAGAGGAAATCCGACATATCAAATATAACTCAAAGCTACTATACACTTGCTATGTGACCTTTGGAAGAAAATATAAAATCAGCACAACACAAAATCAATCATAGATATTCATATCACTAAGGCGAAAATAGATATGAATATAACATACAGAAGTGAACATCAAAGAAGTGGTCATATAAGATCCACTACATCACAAAAGAATAGGTACAAGTACTAGACAAAAGAATAAGTATAAATCAAGGAGTCTCTATCTCGAATGTATAAAAAAAAACTACATAGCTAAAGTAGTTAGCCAAAAGTCAGAAGCTAGTCCCTGCTAAGAAGTCAAGTGGAAGAACCTGAAATACCTCGATCTGACCCGAGTATTATTTAAGAAGAAAATAATAATAAACGGATCAGTCTAGCTATAAATATCACATAAGATGAGATAGGATAAAAGATATGAAAACAATATGATAACATTAATGTCATATTGTGATGAGTATATATTTGATAACAATGAAAATAATATAATATCTCAAATCTCCTCAAATATCCAAAAAGAATCATATTATTTAGCTTATTCACAAAACCTCAAATATTGACAAAACATATCAATGCAAATCACAAAAATTGGTGAAACATAAATTCAAGAAATCAATAATTAGAAACCCAGAAAACACAAATGGGGAGGCCTAACACAAACAGGAGCATGAAAACTCACCAACATGTGTACCATAAATGGAACACTATTCCACGGTTGTTAACCCATTAAATTTGAGCTGAAGCTCCACAAATGGCCCGAAGACCATGGGTTACTACCCCGCCAATTTGATCTGAAGCTCCACAAACGAGGTTTATTCCCCATGCAGTCAAAGAGATATCACGCATCGCTAGTCTAAATCACTAAATGATTGTAAAAATAATCTATCACCAAAATCCACATTCGACGATGTGAATTAAATCCATAAAAATCGATATCAAATCCATCAAATGGATATTTCCAAAAATGAAGAAAAGAAGTCATCAAAGTCGATAATAAATGACAAAAACTAACCGGATCAATAAAAATCGATAAAAATTGGAAATCCACTCAAAAATAGGCAAAATTCAACATGACCAAATGTCTGGTCGGTTTGGCCAGACGTCTGGCCGGAGGTTTTGGAAGTTTCATACCTTTTCTCATTTCCCTTTTCTAATTCCCTAAAGCCTACCAAACGTCTAGTTGGGTTTAACCAAACGTCTCGTCCTGAGCTCTGGAATTTTATTTCTCTGCCATTTCTTTTTTTTTCTTCTAGTGCCCAAACCAGATCATTAGGATTTTGCAGCCAGACATCTGGTTGCCTGTACTGGGCAACAATTTGCCTAAGCCATTGATGGCCAAATCAATTCAGAAGCGACCGGACGAGCGATAGAGGCTAGAGATTTATGCCAAGCGACAACCCAGCCCTATAGGCTCTTCGATGCACCCCAAATAACATGTTCAAACATCGATAGTAGGATTTTCATAAATTTCGACTTCAGAAACCAAAATTGGAAAATTCACCAAAATAATTCAAATTAAAAGCAATTTATCGTGAAATAGATGTTAGGAATTCATACCTAACAGCAATGAAAGATATAAACACAGATGTGAGTTCAAGAACTCAAATATAAACCCAAAAACAAGGAATGAGAAGCTCTAAAACAGGGAAATATCAACTCCACTTCAATCTTAACTCCAGAAGCTCCAATTTATGATCATATACAAATATTTACTAAGATAGGTTATAGGAAATTATGAAAATTGTATAAGGATTGAGATGGAGAATATGAAGATGATGCTTACCTAAGCTTCTCTTTGATTTTTGAACTACAACTTGAATTCCTAAGAGAAACAAGGACACAGAAATTTTAATTTCGTCTTCCCACCATTCTTCCTAGAGCTTGAGTGCTAGGAAATTATGAGTAGAATAATTGAATGAAGACAAGTGGCGTGGGAGTTATTAGGTAGAAGGTTTGGTTATCATGTTGGGTTTGTGGGCTAGAACACAACCCGAAGCCCAACTGAAAATACCAAAATCCTAATCAACTCCAAACATATCGTTGTTTATACTCAAACAAGTTGTAAACGTTATTTTGAACTCAACGAAAGTGGTCTCGAGTCCGGATTCGACTGTTTAGAAAAGGTCACATTTCAGACTTTAAATTCAACTAACGATGCTATATTTAAATAAAAGATTTAAATATATAACCATAAAATATGCTTTTTTTTGCAGACTTCCCTCCTTAAAGAAATTATGTCCTTGCAATACTTAAGAAGAAAATAAAGAGTAACAACCACTCCAAGGCATAATAACACAAAAGAAAATTTTGAAGTAAGAAGTTCACCTTAAGGAGCACGAGAGAGTAAGTCCGGATGTGTTCGCTCGATGAATTCTCTGGATTCCCAAGAACAATCCTTAGGATTTGAGAACCATTGAACTTTCACAAACAGAACATCTTTATTTCGAAGGTGTTTAACCTCCGTTGCAATGATACAAATAGAATGTTGCTCATAAGTCAAATTAGGTGAAACTTCAATTTCTTCAATAACACTGAGCATAAGAATAGAATCAAAATCTCTAAGGCATTTCCATAGTTGAGAATATGGAATACGTCATGAATAGCAGAAAATTGAGTCGGTAATAAAAGGCCATAAGCCATGGAACCAATGCGTTCGGTGATGGGAAATGGGCCAATGTATCGAGGTGCCAACTTTTCCGAACGACTGAAATGCACAACATCCTTCATAGGTGAAACACGAAGGAATACCAAATCTCCTAAGAAAATTCCAAATTCCTTCTTCGGTTATCGGCATAGGATTTTTTCTACTTTGTGCTTCTTTTATCCTATGGTGAATAAGGCCAATCTTTTCTATGGAATCACGAATAAAATCTGGACCTAAAATCAGCTTCTCACCAGCTTCAAGCCAACACGAAGGAGATTGACATGGCCTTTTGTAGAGTGCCTCGAAAGGTGCCATGCCAATACTAGATTGGAAGCTATTAATGTAAGAAAACTCAACAAGAGAAATATGATCTTCCCAATGTCCACCAAAATCAAAAACACATGCACGATGAAGATCTTCAAGAGTTTGATTCACACACTCAGCTTTTCTATCGGACTGAGGATGATAAGCGGTGCTAAAATTAAGCTTCGTTCCCAAAGCTTTTTGAAGACCTTCCTAAAATCCACTAATAAATAATGGATCACAATCACTAACAATAGAAGTGGGAACACCATGCAATTTAATTTTTTCTTTAACATAGAGTTTAGCCAAAAGAGGTACGGTCCGGTTGGACCGAATGGGAAGAAAATGGTCTGATTTTGTATATCTATCTACAATCATCCATAGACTATCATGACCTAATCGAGAACGGGGAAGACCGTCAATAAAGTCCATGGAAATTTGATCCCACTTTCAAACGGGAATGTCTAAAGGTTACAATAACCCACCGGGCAGTTGATCCTTGGCTTTGCGAGTTGGCAAGTTATGCAACGCTTAATAAAGTTAGCAATATCAGATTTCATTCCATCCTAATAATAAATTCATTTCATACCCGCATACATTTTACTACTACCGAGATGAATGTTAAATTTAGAACGATGAGAATCTTCTAAAATGTCTTTACGAAGATCACTGATATTTGGCACAATAAGTCTACAAAATTTTGGAATGCCTCCACGAGCATCGATTTCAAAGTTTTTCAAACCATCGACATCAATTTTATCCCTCCAACTTTGGCTAAGAAGAGCCAATTTGGGATCATGCTTTCTAGCTTCAAGAATGCGGTCTAAAAGAGATGGATGAGCCTAAATGCTACATAAAACAAGAGATGAACATGAATCGGATTGACGATCTCGAATCTAACAAGTGGACGAAGTCTCGAGATCAGTCCATTCGAATATCATCATGGAGACAACCACTTGTTGCTTAGGACTAAGGGCGCCGACAACACGATTTCCCTTTCCAGAAGTATAGGGAATATCAAGATCATAAGATGCAAGGAATTCGAGCCAACGCTGTTGACGCGAATTAAGTTCCCTTTAAGAAAATAAATATTTCAAAGATTTATGGTCGGTGTAGAGAAAAAATTTCTCTTCCAAAAGATAATGACGCCAAATTCTAAGGACGAAAACAATGGCCGCGGGGTCTAAATCATGAGTGACATATCTAGTCTCGACAGGCTTTAATTGCCTAGAAGCATAAACGATAATACGTTCCATTTGCTTGGGAACGGATCCCAAACCAACATGACTAGCATCGGTATAAACAATCAAGTCTTGGTTCCCTTAGGGAATCACAAGAATAGAAGCATCGAAAAGGAATTCTTTTAATTTCTGAAAAGCAACTTCATATTTGTCTAACCAAATGTACTTAACTCCTTTCTTTATCAAACCAGAAAGAGGTACGAAAATTTTGGAAAAGTCTCTTTTGAACTGACCGTAGTAGCCACCAGTCCAAGAAATCTATGAATTTCCATCACACCCTCCGGTCTCTTCCGATTTTGAATTGCCTCAATCTTTGAAGGATCCATGAAAATTCCGGATTCAAAAATGATATGCCCTAAAAATTTCACATGGGATTGCCAAAACTGGCACTTAGGAAGTTTTGCTTTCAATTGATTGCTCTTAAGGGTTTCCAACATAAGTCAAAGATGTTTTTCATGCTCTTCCTTGGTTTTAGAATAAACAAGAGTATCATCTATAAAGACGAGAAAAAATCGATCGAAGAAGTCTTTAAAAATTTGGTTCATAAGGTCAATGAAATAAGCTAGAGGTTAAACCAAATGGCATAACAAGCCATTCATAAGTTCCATAACGAGTACGAAATGACGAAAGCGCAGAGTGCTCTGTGGATGGATTTCACCAATTTCTAAGTCGAACCATGTAAAGACTCTAGCACCACAAAGTTGGTCGAATAGATCATCAATCCGCAGTAAAGGATATTTATTCTTAATCGTGAGCTCATTAACCTTACGGTAGACCACGCAAAGCCTAAGCGTACCACCGGATTTCTTTACAATGATAGTTGTAGCTCCCCAAGGAGAGGAACAAGAACGAATAAGCTGTTTTGCTTCCAATTCGGATAATTATTTACGAATCTCCTCATTTTTCTTATTAGACATACAATAAAGAGGACAAGTGATAGGTAGAGCTCTAGTGATTAGATTAATTCTGAACTTAATTGCTTTCTTAGGGGGTAATCTTAAAAGGGCTCAAATATATCGGGAAATTCACAAACAACGTGATTGAGAGAAATGACATCTTTCTCATCATCATTATCGTCGTCATCTGGATTTAGAGAATATAAAGATGCCAAATTGGAATCTGAATCTTTAAGAATAATAGAAATCTGCTTAATAGATTGGGGATGTCGAAGATGGATAGTTCTCTCGGGACATAGGAGGTGGGCTTCATAACGATTAAGCCAATCCTTTTCCAAAATCATTCCAAAACCTAAGTAATGCATAACATGCAAATCAGCACGGAAAGTATAATCACGTAAAATAATTTCAACATCCTTACAAAATAAATTGAGTGTTGCTGATCCACCAACTGGGTTTGCAATTCTTAATGAAGTCATCAAGCCTACCAGGGTAGGCCATGTCTGGTTATGCACCACCATGGATGTTTTTTAGTTTGTTTGTTAGGGAAATGCAAGTTAACCCAAAAGGAGTTCTTTCAAAATGGTTGGGGTGGTCCATGGAACCCAGTCCACAATAGAAAGTAGACAAAGTAGTAAATCCCTAAAGTGAGATAGAGTATGACATAATATTTTGAAAAGCCCTTAAGTTATACGGTGACGAGATCGTGACATGGCAAAGGCGAAGGATCCTAACGGGTGCTGATTGGGATATACCAGCCTGGATAGTATCAAGGCATATTGGGGGACTATGTTACTTATGCACACACATAATACGTAGCTATGATTCTATAGAGGGTAGATGGGAACAGATCGTACACGAACGTGGATTCGAGATGACTAATTAAAATGTAAAAAGACATAACATGAAATAGAAGATAATCGACATAAATTAGTGTTATATACAAAATGTATAATTTATTATCAGTCATCAGAATGTTGTTCTAGCTCCCTTCCTCTTCGGTGTTGACAATGACACTTGACTTTGGAAGTGTCAAATCTTGGTCAATAGTTAAGTGACTTATTATGTTTTGTTATTTTGCTATTAGTTATGTCATTGGTGATCTGATATGCAATATTTTATTTCATTTGTAGGATATCAAACCAACGATCTATACTTTGATGGACATGGTTTTCGATTTAGCGAAAATTCAAGCCCACCAGAGTGCAGTTTGTTATAGAAATCATATTAGGATTTCAAAATTGTTTAGTTCATATAGATGGTTGAATATAAATAAGAATTGATACAAATTTAATTGGGATCAGGCAATATTTTATTACATTGGGATGAATTGTATAACAATGTGAATTTCAATAATCTGACTAAAAGTACAAATAAAAGTATATTCATTGAAGTAACAAGGAATGTAAACAAAAAGGAAGAGATGTACAAAATAAGAAAATCATAATATTTTGTATTTTCTATTCTAATAGAAAAAAGATGATAATTCATTGTTATTTCACACATAACACATGCCTTCTTTTAAGTAACTTATAGAGAATTATAGTGTCAATAATTTATTTTGAAAAAAAATTAATTCAAATATATTAAGGTATAAAAATCCTTTATAACTAAAATAACGATAGTAGGAATAATAACAACAATCTAAATGGGAAACATAAAGTATTTAATTTAAGATGGTATAGAAAATAAATGGTAAACAAAGAAGACACAATTAAATGAATAGAGAAGTAATAAGTCTAAATAGGCAATTAAAGAGAAATGTTAGTTAAAAGAAAACATGGGATTTCATCCAATAATGTTAAACAAAAGGAATAATAAATGACATTTAGGTCAAGAAAATAGAAATGGATAACAAATGATAGTAAATGACAAGAATAAATTAAAAGTATGTTATGTAAGATTTATTTAATAACAATGATCGAAAATAAAGAAAAGTAACAATTAAATGAATGTGTTTATATCTACGTTATGATGGGCTCGAAATATCTATGTATGTAAATAACTTAGTAAATGAGAATGACATGGTCCTTAGAGTCGGTTGAAATTTGAGGCCAGTATTGTTACATAATAGAAGTCTTTCTACCGTATGGGACTACCAGAAGTTTTGTGTGCACATTATACTACTATGAGACATATCCAACCATAGGACCCGTGGAGAGTATATGCTTGCATATAGATAAAAGAATACCCAAATATAAAGTGAATTCTGCTTCACAATAGGAAAAGGTGGTTATTGTCTCAATTGCATTAGGCAATCTAAATAGGATGGTGAGTAGGTCGATGCTATGTCAGTAGGCATAGCACCAAATCAAGAGTAGGAGTTACATAGGTTGAGTGCGTCATCGGTCCAGATCGATCAAAACAGGAATGACAGGGTTACACCTAACGGGCTATGCCTCCAACTAAGGTAGGCTATGTTAAGTAATGCACGACCATAGTTGTTTGCTAGTTTGTTTGTTAGGGCAAAGCTAGTTAACCCGTAGAAGGGTTTTTCAAAAATGAATAGGGTAGTCCATGGACCTGAGTCCATAATAGGAAGCAAACAAGTAAGTAAATCTCTAAGGTGAGATAGAATACAGCTAAACTTTTATGATGCCGTTATTAGGCATTGACATAGATGATGATGCCAGGCGATGCAGAATTACAACGATTAGAGAGTATAGTATCTTGGTCCAAAAAGGGAAAGTGGTGCTTATATATTTATATATATATATATATAGGTAAGTAGTTATAGTCTACTAAAGGTAGATGGGCCGTATAGTATGCGAACGTGGAGTCGAGATGAATAACTAAAACAATAAGAGACATAACGTGTAATGGAAAGCAATCGGCATAAACTTGTAACGATCCTGACTCGACCTTCGAAAATCGGCACCGAATACGACACTCGTATTCAAATGCCGCAGATCCATTCGCCGGAGCTTATAACACATTAAATACAACACAGCGGAAGAAAAAAGAAAAAAAATGAAATAACAGATATCATATACAATATTTTATACAACATCAGATACAACATGAATGGTACAATGGAAAGATACAATAGATGTCAACACTATCAGAGATACAAAGAATAGCAGCGGAAAGATCACGCCTTCAAATGCCAAATTCCAAGGACTCTATCTTCAATCCAAAGCTAGCTCGAACCCTCATCACGTTCACTAAGAGAGCAAGACTGGTGTGATGCTGAAGTGCAGCAAATGCGATCCACAAATCCAAAGAGCTTCGAAGGCTACGAATCTATACCTATTACCGGATTATCTGAAAACCCCAACTCTAGACTGCCCGTGTGGGAAAATAGTGGGCACCCAGAGTTTAGGAAAGGAACAATAAACTCCAGGTCAGTCATGGGACTGGTATGAGCAAACAAAAGCATTTGGCCTTTAAAAACAAGCAACAAGGAATTTAAAATAAATCCGTAATGTTTTTTGGAAAATGAAACTACCATAAGGCCTCCCGGCACACACACAATGCAAACGCACACATGGGGGAGATTTCTCCTTATGATAGTCAAACATGCTTGCTACGAGAAAAATTCTTTGATATTATTACTAGTGCATAGTGGAAAATCTTTCGAAAGTATAATATAAATCCTAGCCAGCATAGGTACCATGATGCTATGCCTACTATAGCTGCCATGTTAAATGGCAGGTTCTACAACTAAAACCGTACAAGGCACGTATTGGATGAATGGATTTCCAACAAATGGTCAGGCTAAGGAACTTCCTACTGCCACATGGGATCGCCTCTGGCGGGACGTCCCGAGAACTAACGTTACGGTTAGATCTCTGCCAACACAAGGCCGGGTTACCTCTGTAACTAGGTAACTACTACACGAATATGCCATCCCCCGGTCCTTTGGGACCTTTATCCGAGGCGCCTCAAAGCAACAACCACACAGTAAATGAGATTGGAGCAACCACGTAGGTTAAATACCAGGGCTCCATACCTGATACCACCCTTTACCAGAAGGGAATGACATACCCTAAAGGGAGCGACCCTCATAACCTTGCCGCATCTTTCCTGTTTCGACCATTTCCGGGGAGTGAGGTCCTGATGCAGTCTCGTCCACAAAGCTACGCTTTGGCACAAAGCCATGCTTTGGGTCAACAGATGACCAAAGCAATGATCACAAAGATAAATGATCAAACAAATGATCATATCACAAATGATCAACCAATGATCATCACACAGCAGCACTCAGCATGCTACATTGCCAAATTTGGGACATATCACTGATAAATATCAACTACATAACCTCTGAGCTCGTACGTCTCAGAGAAGGGTGTTAAGCTAAGAGAATAAATTCTCCGCCACCAAGCAGAAATGTATCTGATAGAGATCAGTTTAATATCTCAAAGTGTAATGTCGGACATACGACCATACAAGTCTGTTCCGGGTTCGAACAGAACCGAAGGCACTTCCGAAGAAGCCCTTGCAAATCCGGGTATTCACAATCCCAATCGGACTTCCCATCACTTAAGGAATCTCTATACCGGCGCGACTCGGTGCAGAGACAATCGATAAGTTGTCCTATCGCTCTCGCAAATACCCAGTCTTCACCACCGGTCTTCAATGCTATCCATAACGACGTATCACATATTCGGAATGGGCTATATGACACAAAGGTCCTCTCCCGGCTAAACCGAATAGTGAGCGCAATATTTAAAAACATATGGATATGGGATTTCTGTTAAGTCACAACTAAAAAAAATCCAAAGCTTTTTCTTTCAAAATGGTTAACAAATTACCATTTTAAATCTTTAAACAAAAAGATTTATTTCACAAAGTTTCACCCAGCTTCACAAAGATCTATTCATGGATTCCAAAACAATTCCCATTCAATTTGGATTAACCCAATTAAATCTTTTAAAGATTTATAGCTTTCAAAACACGTTTCCAAAGATTTATCTAAAATTTGGAAAACTATCTTCATTTTAGACTTGAAATCCTTTAACACAAATTGGAAATTCATTCTTATGTGAAAGCTTCAATCATTTGAAAACAAATAGTTTTCGTTTCAGAAAAATCCAATTTGTACAAGTTGAAATCTTGGGTTGAATTTTAAATTCCAAAGCATCACCTTTAAAATGGTTTTAAAAACCCATATAAACCCATTAATAAGTTGAATAACTTTTTTTTAAACCCTAGTTCCCAAATTATAGAATTCCATTTCAAATATTGAATTCAAATTTAAATCAAATTATTTAAATTTCAAAACTCCATCAAGTTATTTAAAAATAACCATTTTCAAAAAGCTTCAATTCTAGTTCAAAACTATTTTGGATTTAAAAATTCAATTTTAAAACAATTTCAAAACCTGTGACTTAACTAATTTCCACGTGCAATCCATATTTGTGTGTGTATAAGTGTGGTCCAGGGGTTTTACACAATAAGAGTGCCACATTATTAATCAGCACAGATTCAATTATTAGAATTCGATGTGGGTTTCGGATAACCAAATGGAATCCGACTCCCTGTCGCATCGAAATCCAAATGTCGTTTTACAAGTAAAGGGGTTTGCATATTCATATAACAATATATACATCACAGATATAACAGCTCAGTATAAAGCATCACATAGCATCACATATCAAATATATCAATCCATCACACAACATTCATTAACAATCAAACATCTTTAATTAAGATGAATAAACCGTGTGGTTACAAATTTATTACCCACATAATTACTTTTATTTGAAATCTTTAAACCAATGATTAATTATCATTAACTATATTTAGTTAAGTCTTAACCATCTTCATTTATCAATCATTTACTAAATTAATTATCTTAATTAATTATCCTTTAATTGTGATTAATTAATCTTAATTACATATTCCTCAATTAATTACTCTAAATAATAAACTTTTAATTATTGATTAATTAAAAATTAATTGTCCTTAATAAATAGATTTATTATTCCTCTAATTAATTTCAATAATTTATTACTCCATAATTAATAATGATTTCTTAATCACTTTAAGTTAATTAACCTTAATCGATTTAGTTCTCTTAATTAATTAACCACATTAATTAATTATTCTTTAAAGTAATTAAGCTCAAATATTTGATAAATCAATCCTTAACCTTTAATTATCTTCTCTTAATTATTTTCACTAAGTATTTATTATTTTCATTTGATCATTCATTAATTATTTGATTTATCGACTTAATAATTTAATGAGTCTAAATCATTAAATTCTATTTATTTATTTTTAAGATAAAACATCTCTTACTTGAATAAAGCATTTAAAAACAAATTCAAAAGTTTCCTTAACTTCAAAACTGAAATACAGATTTGAATCTTTTATTTTAAATTTAAACTTAATTCTTTAAAGCTTTACTTACATTTTTTCATCTTCATTTTAAAACTCAAAATTATTTAACCATTTCTAAAAATAGTTAAACAAATTAAATTTAAAAACTATTTTTATTTAAAAAAAAAAAACTGACATTAAAGTCAAATTCCAGATTTTCAATACTGAATTTAAACTTATTTTAAATTCTATTTCATAATTTAAAACTCATGGTTTACAAATTTAAACCAATGTTCCTTTATACTTTAAAAAGTTTAAAAACTAAATTTTAATTCCCAGTTTTAAATTAAATTCAAACTTAGTTTCATTTGCTAAGTTTCATATTTCAGATTTCCAGATTTAAAACTTTATTTTAAATTTCAGTTCCATTATAAACTTACTTTTAAATTTTAAACAGAAAACAGTTTCTGTTTGGTTTAAAACATATTTTATTCTAGAATTCAAAAATATTTCAAATTCAAGAATTTATACCATTTACTTCAAATTTAACTTTCAGGTTTAAACATTTCAGTTTTAAACTAATCTTACAAATTTAAACTTTACTTTTAAATTTAAATAAAAACAGAAAACAGTTTCTGTTTTAGTTAAAAACCCAACTTGGATTTAAAAGCATTTCAAATTTAGTTCAAAGATTTAAAATTTAAAAACTTAATTGAATTTTCAATTTCAAGTTCAGGTCATATTTTCAGATTTTTGTTTTGCCGTTTACTTTTTTTTTCTTTTCTTTATAAAACCTGGAAATAGGTTACTACTTTTGCATAAGACCAAATAAATTTTTCAAAATTTAAATTATTTCAAACCTAAAATTAACCTAATTGAATTCAAATTAAATTCAGTTTTTTTTTATCTTAGGTTTAAATTTAAGTTTGCATCAACACTTTTGTTTAAATCTTAAAAAATGGGAAAAAGAACAGGTTCTGCTCAAATCTCAAAAACCTGAAACACTAAATGTAACCCGAGCCTACCCAGATTACTTCGAGTCCCATGCTTCCCCGTTTCGAGTAAATGTTCAATATACCCGAGACCCTCACGGTTATAAGACCCTGCAACCAAAAACCAGAAAGACAAACACCACCATAAAATCCATATCTCTGCTCTGTGCACATGCACCCACGACGCAACACTCATTGATCATCTCTGATGATCTCCACTCATCACCAGTCAACCACGGCCCCATTCACGATCATCACAACGCCACCTAAAATTCAAATTCGAAAACTTGTTTCTCACCCAAACCTGGAACAATGACAAGCATCACCAAGTAAACCTGTCAACGCCTCGTCTATGCTCCCCCGACCACCAGAGTTGATGAAACTCCGTCCAAGCCATCGCCTACGTTCCTGCTTCCAGCCACTTAAGTTTGGTTGAACTCGATCAACCAGAGAAATCGTGACATCCCAAATCACGCAGCCTAGTAAAATTAGGGTTCTGGACTTCAAATCGAAATCACAACTTCAAAAACGAAACGCAATCCAATCTGGTATTTTTCCCTTTTTCTATGATAACTCCCCTTCATCCAGAAACAAATTCGACACCTCAAACCATGTGTGGCAAACGAGATACCCCAAAATACATAATACTGTCAAAACAGAATTGCTCTTGAAATATAGCATTAAAAATCGTAACTTTGCTTTGAAAAATCATAATTTTGTATGAAGATTAGATTTATAATCCTGTAACTCCAAATTATTATACTTGGGATTTCACTAATTACTGATTGATCATTGGTTTATATATATTCCAGAGATGTTTATATATTATTTTGACTTATACAAAATTTTAAAATGAAGTTTTAATTTAAACAAACAAGTTTTGTTTGAATCTTAATCTTAAACTAATCAAAGGGTTTATGAATTTAAATTAACCTTGCAACTGAGAGGTATACAGAGAAACCATGCATGGACATGTACACAGCAGAAACACATTCATTTCAAATTTTACAAGCATGTAACCCAATATCAACAAGCAAGCATCACAAAGCAATTCACAAGTTCATAGATATCAGATTCAAAGGGAAGATTTTCAAGTTTGCTCACCTGGATCTTTTGCAACAGAGACAAGAACAGAGACAGGAAAGATTGTTTTGAGTTTGCAGGCTTTTGATTTTTCCTTATTTTGATTTTGATTTGTCTTGCCTGAGGCTGGAATCTGGAACTCGTGAAAAAAAAAAAAAACTTTTGCTTAATCACTGTTGTATTTGTTCATTTAATTCATCAAACCCAACAATTTTAATTCTACTTACTTACAGTTTGAATTTGTTCTAAAGCTTCAAACTTGATTTATTTCCCAAGCTGCAGACTTCAATTTACATTTGCTCCAATGCATTTCAGGTTGAAGCCTTTGCATTTTTGGATTTTTTTTTCTTTTCACTGCAAATGATTTACAAAGTTGTATAAATCTTTGATTTACTTACTGATTACAACATTAAACTCAAATTCTTTTAAAAGGAAATTTACTTGCCTTTGGGTTGATTTGTTTTCAGATTTGTTGCTCTTGAATACTTTGTTTTGTTTGAACTGGCAAACTGGAAGATGATCTGAAGCTTTTGATTCTGTTTGCATTTGAAATTTGTTTTTCTTTGTTTTGTTCGGGCTTGAAGGCTTGAACACTTGATTTTGTTTGTTTGCTTTTCTGATTTTGAACAGCCCAGGATTTGAAATGTGTGAGGCAAATCTCTTTTCTACTATTCCATTTAGATTTCCCAAGATGTGCTATGATTACTTATGGGGAAATGAAAGGCTTCTTGTATTTTTAAATTGATTATTAAAAAAATGATGATGCCATTAGTATATGTGCATGTATAAGATCTTAAAGTATGTATTTGTTTATACTTTATAAATAAATGTATTTGTTTATTCATTTGTATGTAGTATGTACATGTTCAATGTTAAAAGAATTTAATAAATATTTATTTACAATACATTTATAAATTCTAAAAGGTAAATATTTCATATTCATTCTTTTTCTTAAATTTTTAAACTCAAGTCATTTTTTTACATTTTAAATTTTTTGGGAATATACAACTATATTTTTTTTCCAAAAGAAGATGCATTTTAAATCTTTTTATAAAATCAAATAAATAAGTATATAATATGGTTGAATTAAAACTTTGAAATAGCTTTTGCAATCTTTTATTTATTTATATCAATTCTATAATATTACTTTTTAAACCAATATTATTTATAAGCTTAGTTTATTTTTATTTTTGAATTAAAACTAGTAAACCTTTTAAATAAATCATTATCTATATTTATATTATTTTAAATTTTTATTTCTTGTTTTATATCCATTTACATGAATGACAAACAAATATCTATTTAAATTTGGAAAATATCCAGTTAATTCACAATTTAATTTCTAAAATTAATTAAATTTCCAATTTAAATTCGATTCAAAAACGGGAATGTTACAGGTTTCCCTCCTTAAGAAATTTCGTCCCCGAAATTTGCCAGGAAGACAACTAAGAATGGAGAGATATACAAAGATAGAGAATCGACTTCCAAATCAAGCCGATCATCTATTCTGTATTGGCTTACCAAATCAGAATATCACTAATAGATATGAGAACAAACTCATATAATTATTTTTACAAGATGTTCGGGCCACCAGTCTACGATATGCAAGGACATTGATTAGTTCGAAGGGATAACTAATCATTCGTAGAATATATCGGACCCCAGAGAATAGATAGATGGATCAAATCTTCATATTAGTTAACCAATTTACCAATTTAAATTTCCAATTTATTTAATATTTTCAATTTCAAATTCATTAGAGTTTAGATCGTAAAGTTGATAAGAAACCGATGAAGATACGAAGTAAGAATTTCCTACAACAATACGTATGGCCACCATCACACCGAAACTCCTTTATGTAGCTGTCACGAAGCAATTGAAAGAATTGAGAATCGAATCAAAGGAGATTGATGGAGAAAAGTTGTTTCCGCTATTGCAGGGTATTGACCATTTGTAGTGGTACTCCCCTGTCCCCTATCTCATTCTCTTCTCGCACTCATACTCACTATCAGTGGATAGTAAGAGAATTTACTGAGGCATTCGAACGGATATCTCAGGGATATACTCATTCTAGGGTATACTTCACCCTATCTCTAATGAGCTACTTAATGTGTTATACTCCTGAGCTAAGGTTTAACCTTCAGCTCTGATACCACTATAACGATCCTGACTCGACCTTCGAAAATCGGCACCGAATACGACACTCGTATTCAAATGCCGCAGATCCAAACGTCGAACCTGGTTCGCCGGAGCTTATAAAACATTAAATACAACACAGCGGAAGAAAAAAGAAAAAAAAATGAAATAACAGATATCATATACAATATTTTATACAACATCAGATACAACATGAATGGTACAATGGAAAGATACAATAGATGTCAACACTATCAGAGATACAAAGAATAGCAGCGGAAAGATCACGCCTTCAAATGCCAAACTCCAAGGACTCTATCTTCAATCCAAAGCTAGCTCGAACCCTCATCACGTTCACTAAGAGAGCAAGACTGGTGTGATGCTGAAGTGCAGCAAATGCGATCCACAAATCCAAAGAGCTTCGAAGGCTACGAATCTATACCTATTACCGGATTATCTGAAAACCCCAACTCTAGACTGCCCGTGTGGGAAAATAGTGGGCACCCAGAGTTTAGGAAAGGAACAATAAACTCCAGGTCAGTCATGGGACTGGTATGAGCAAACAAAAGCATTTGGCCTTTAAAAACAAGCAACAAGGAATTTAAAATAAATCCGTAATGTTTTTTGGAAAATGAAACTACCATAAGGCCTCCCGGCACACACACAATGCAAACGCACACATGGGGGAGATTTCTCCTTATGATAGTCAAACATGCTTGCTACGAGAAAAATTCTTTGATATTATTACTAGTGCATAGTGGAAAATCTTTCGAAAGTATAATATAAATCCTAGCCAGCATAGGTACCATGATGATATGCCTACTATAGCTGCCATGTTAAATGGCAGGTTCTACAACTAAAACCGTACAAGGCACGTATTGGATGAATGGATTTCCAACAAATGGTCAGGCTAAGGAACTTCCTACTGCCACATGGGATCGCCTCTGGCGGGACGTCCCGAGAACTAACGTTACGGTTAGATCTCTGCCAACACAAGGCCGGGTTACCTCTGTAACTAGGTAACTACTACACGAATATGCCATCCCCCGGTCCTTTGGGACCTTTATCCGAGGCGCCTCAAAGCAACAACCACACAGTAAATGAGATTGGAGCAACCACGTAGGTTAAATACCAGGGCTCCATACCTGATACCACCCTTTACCAGAAGGGAATGACATACCCTAAAAGGAGCGACCCTCATAACCTTGCCGCATCTTTCCTGTTTCGACCATTTCCGGGGAGTGAGGTCCTGATGCAGTCTCGTCCACAAAGCTACGCTTTGGCACAAAGCCATGCTTTGGGTCAACAGATGACCAAAGCAATGATCACAAAGATAAATGATCAAACAAATGATCATATCACAAATGATCAACCAATGATCATCACACAGCAGCACTCAGCATGCTACATTGCCAAATTTGGGACATATCACTGATAAATATCAACTACATAACCTCTGAGCTCGTACGTCTCAGAGAAGGGTGTTAAGCTAAGAGAATAAATTCTCCGCCACCAAGCAGAAATGTATCTGATAGAGATCAGTTTAATATCTCAAAGTGTAATGTCGGACATACGACCATACAAGTCTGTTCCGGGTTCGAACAGAACCGAAGGCACTTCCGAAGAAGCCCTTGCAAATCCGGGTATTCACAATCCCAATCGGACTTCCCATCACTTAAGGAATCTCTATACCGGCGCGACTCGGTGCAGAGACAATCGATAAGTCGTCCTATCGCTCTCGCAAATACCCAATCTTCACCACCGGTCTTCAATGCTATCCATAACGACGTATCACATATTCGGAATGGGCTATATGACACAAAGGTCCTCTCCCAGCTAAACCGAATAGTGAGCGCAATATTTAAAAACATATGGATATGGGATTTCTGTTAAGTCACAACTAAAAAAAATCCAAAGCTTTTTCTTTCAAAATGGTTAACAAATTACCATTTTAAATCTTTAAACAAAAAGATTTATTTCACAAAGTTTCACCCAGCTTCACAAAGATCTATTCATGGATTCCAAAACAATTCCCATTCAATTTGGATTAACCCAATTAAATCTTTTAAAGATTTATAGCTTTCAAAACACGTTTCCAAAGATTTATCTAAAATTTGGAAAACTATCTTCATTTTAGACTTGAAATCCTTTAACACAAATTGGAAATTCATTCTTATGTGAAAGCTTCAATCATTTGAAAACAAATAGTTTTCGTTTCAGAAAAATCCAATTTGTACAAGTTGAAATCTTGGGTTGAATTTTAAATTCCAAAGCATCACCTTTAAAATGGTTTTAAAAACCCATATAAACCCATTAATAAGTTGAATAACTTTTTTTTAAACCCTAGTTCCCAAATTATAGAATTCCATTTCAAATATTGAATTCAAATTTAAATCAAATTATTTAAATTTCAAAACTCCATCAAGTTATTTAAAAATAACCATTTTCAAAAAGCTTCAATTCTAGTTCAAAACTATTTTGGATTTAAAAATTCAATTTTAAAACAATTTCAAAACCTGTGACTTAACTAATTTCCACGTGCAATCCATATTTGTGTGTGTATAAGTGTGGTCCAGGGGTTTTACACAATAAGAGTGCCACATTATTAATCAGCACAGATTCAATTATTAGAATTCGATGTGGGTTTCGGATAACCAAATGGAATCCGACTCCCTGTCGCATCGAAATCCAAATGTCGTTTTACAAGTAAAGGGGTTTGCATATTCATATAACAATATATACATCACAGATATAACAGCTCAGTATAAAGCATCACATAGCATCACATATCAAATATATCAATCCATCACACAACATTCATTAACAATCAAACATCTTTAATTAAGATGAATAAACCGTGTGGTTACAAATTTATTACCCACATAATTACTTTTATTTGAAATCTTTAAACCAATGATTAATTATCATTAACTATATTTAGTTAAGTCTTAACCATCTTCATTTATTAATCATTTACTAAATTAATTATCTTAATTAATTATCCTTTAATTGTGATTAATTAATCTTAATTACATATTC
Organism: Allium cepa; assembly: GCA_030765085.1. NCBI lineage: Eukaryota > Viridiplantae > Streptophyta > Magnoliopsida > Asparagales > Amaryllidaceae > Allium > Allium cepa. The sequence goes on along the minus strand of CM060929.1, from coordinate 238,463,542 downwards.
CTCAATTAATTACTCTAAATAATAAACTTTTAATTATTGATTAATTAAAAATTAATTGTCCTTAATAAATAGATTTATTATTCCTCTAATTAATTTCAATAATTTATTACTCCCTAATTAATAATGATTTCTTAATCACTTTAAGTTAATTAACCTTAATCGATTTAGTTCTCTTAATTAATTAACCACATTAATTAATTATTCTTTAAAGTAATTAAGCTCAAATATTTGATAAATCAATCCTTAACCTTTAATTATCTTCTCTTAATTATTTTCACTAAGTATTTATTATTTTCATTTGATCATTCATTAATTATTTGATTTATCGACTTAATAATTTAATGAGTCTAAATCATTAAATTCTATTTATTTATTTTTAAGATAAAACATCTCTTACTTGAACAAAGCATTTAAAAACAAATTCAAAAGTTTCCTTAACTTCAAAACTGAAATACAGATTTGAATCTTTTATTTTAAATTTAAACTTAATTCTTTAAAGCTTTACTTACATTTTTTCATCTTCATTTTAAAACTCAAAATTATTTAACCATTTCTAAAAATAGTTAAACAAATTAAATTTAAAAACTATTTTTATTTAAAAAAAAAAACTGACATTAAAGTCAAATTCCAGATTTTCAATACTGAATTTAAACTTATTTTAAATTCTATTTCATAATTTAAAACTCATGGTTTACAAATTTAAACCAATGTTCCTTTATACTTTAAAAAGTTTAAAAACTAAATTTTAATTCCCAGTTTTAAATTAAATTCAAACTTAGTTTCATTTGCTAAGTTTCATATTTCAGATTTCTAGATTTAAAACTTTATTTTAAATTTCAATTCCATTATAAACATACTTTTAAATTTTAAACAGAAAACAGTTTCTGTTTGGTTTAAAACATATTTTATTCTAGAATTCAAAAATATTTCAAATTCAAGAATTTATACCATTTACTTCAAATTTAACTTTCAGGTTTAAACATTTCAGTTTTAAACTAATCTTACAAATTTAAACTTTACTTTTAAATTTAAATAAAAACAGAAAACAGTTTCTGTTTTAGTTAAAAACCCAACTTGGATTTAAAAGCATTTCAAATTTAGTTCAAAGATTTAAAATTTAAAAACTTAATTGAATTTTCAATTTCAAGTTTAGGTCTTATTTTCAGATTTTTGTTTTGCCGTTTACTTTTTTTTTTCTTTTCTTTATAAAACCTGGAAATAGGTTACTACTTTTGCATAAGACCAAATAAATTTTTCAAAATTTAAATTATTTCAAACCTAAAATTAACCTAATTGAATTCAAATTAAATTCAGTTTTTTTTTTATCTTAGGTTTAAATTTAAGTTTGCATCAACACTTTTGTTTAAATCTTAAAAAATGGGAAAAAGAACAGGTTCTGCTCAAATCTCAAAAACCTGAAACACTAAATGTAACCCGAGCCTACCCAGATTACTTCGAGTCCCATGCTTCCCCGCTTCGAGTAAATGTTCAATATACCCGAGACCCTCACGGTTATAAGACCCTGCAACCAAAAACCAGAAAGACAAACACCACCATAAAATCCATATCTCTGCTCTGTGCACATGCACCCACGACGCAACACTCATTGATCATCTCTGATGATCTCCACTCATCACCAGTCAACCACGGCCCCATTCACGATCATCACAACGCCACCTAAAATTCAAATTCGAAAACTTGTTTCTCACCCAAACCTGGAACAATGACAAGCATCACCAAGTAAACCTGTCAACGCCTCGTCTATGCTCCCCCGACCACCAGAGTTGATGAAACTCCGTCCAAGCCATCGCCTACGTTCCTGCTTCCAGCCACTTAAGTTTGGTTGAACTCGATCAACCAGAGAAATCGCGACATCCCAAATCACGCAGCCTAGTAAAATTAGGGTTCTGGACTTCAAATCGAAATCACAACTTCAAAAACGAAACGCAATCCAATCTGGTATTTTTCCCTTTTTCTATGATAACTCCCCTTCATCCAGAAACAAATTCGACACCTCAAACCATGTGTGGCAAACGAGATACCCCAAAATACATAATACTGTCAAAACAGAATTGCTCTTGAAATATAGCATTAAAAATCGTAACTTTGCTTTGAAAAATCATAATTTTGTATGAAGATTAGATTTATAATCCTGTAACTCCAAATTATTATACTTGGGATTTCACTAATTACTGATTGATCATTGGTTTATATATATTCCAGAGATGTTTATATATTATTTTGACTTATACAAAATTTTAAAATGAAGTTTTAATTTAAACAAACAAGTTTTGTTTGAATCTTAATCTTAAACTAATCAAAGGATTTATGAATTTAAATTAACCTTGCAACTGAGAGGTATACAGAGAAACCATACATGGACATGTACACAGCAGAAACACATTCATTTCAAATTTTACAAGCATGTAACCCAATATCAACAAGCAAGCATCACAAAGCAATTCACAAGTTCATAGATATCAGATTCAAAGGGAAGATTTTCAAGTTTGCTCACCTGGATCTTTTGCAACAGAGACAAGAACAGAGACAGGAAAGATTGTTTTGAGTTTGCAGGCTTTTGATTTTTCCTTATTTTGATTTTGATTTGTCTTGCCTGAGGCTGGAATCTGGAACTCGTGAAAAAAAAAAAAACTTTTGCTTAATCACTGTTGTATTTGTTCATTTAATTCATCAAACCCAACAATTTTAATTCTACTTACTTACAGTTTGAATTTGTTCTAAAGCTTTAAACTTGATTTATTTCCCAAGCTGCAGACTTCAATTTACATTTGCTCCAATGCATTTCAGGTTGAAGCCTTTGCATTCTTGGATTTTTTTTTCTTTTCACTGCAAATGATTTACAAAGTTGTATAAATCTTTGATTTACTTACTGATTACAACATTAAACTCAAATTCTTTTAAAAGGAAATTTACTTGCCTTTGGGTTGATTTGTTTTCAGATTTGTTGCTCTTGAATACTTTGTTTTGTTTGAACTGGCAAACTGGAAGATGATCTGAAGCTTTTGATTCTGTTTGCATTTGAAATTTGTTTTTCTTTGTTTTGTTCGGGCTTGAAGGCTTGAACACTTGATTTTGTTTGTTTGCTTTTCTGATTTTGAACAGCCCAGGATTTTGAAATGTGTGAGGCAAATCTCTTTTCTACTATTCCATTTAGATTTCCCAAGATGTGCTATGATTACTTATGGGGAAATGAAAGGCTTCTTGTATTTTTAAATTGATTATTAAAAAAATGATGATGCCATTAGTATATGTGCATGTATAAGATCTTAAAGTATGTATTTGTTTATACTTTATAAATAAATGTATTTGTTTATTCATTTGTATGTAGTATGTACATGTTCAATGTTAAAAGAATTTAATAAATATTTATTTACAATACATTTATAAATTCTAAAAGGTAAATATTTCATATTCATTCTTTTTCTTAAATTTTTAAACTCAAGTCATTTTTTTACATTTTAAATTTTTTGGGAATATACAACTATATTTTTTTTCCAAAAGAAGATGCATTTTAAATCTTTTTATAAAATCAAATAAATAAGTATATAATATGGTTGAATTAAAACTTTGAAATAGCTTTTGCAATCTTTTATTTATTTATATCAATTCTATAATATTACTTTTTAAACCAATATTATTTATAAGCTTAGTTTATTTTTATTTTTGAATTAAAACTAGTAAACCTTTTAAATAAATCATTATCTATATTTATATTATTTTAAATTTTTATTTCTTGTTTTATATCCATTTACATGAATGACAAACAAATATCTATTTAAATTTGGAAAATATCCAGTTAATTCACAATTTAATTTCTAAAATTAATTAAATTTCCAATTTAAATTCGATTCAAAAACGGGAATGTTACAAAACTGGTGTTATTTGCAAAATGTATAATTCACCGGTTACTAGAATGTTGTTCTGACCCCCTTCTCATTACAACCCACGTGATAGTTTTAGAGGAATAGGTACTGGTACAAAGTAGGAATAATGGAAGGATGGGCTTTCTAATGCATGCTCGAAACTAATCAGGACACTAAATATTGGAAGTGTCAACTTGATCAGTAACAATATATTTTATCATACGGTACCATTCTATTGTGAGTTACATCGATGGTGGTCTAATATGCATTTATTTCTTTATTTGCAGTATATTAAATCAATGATCCGTACTTTGGTGGACTTGGGTTTTTAATTTAGCAATAATGCAGACCCACTGGAGTATGGGTTATTATAGTTGGTCTATTCGATTTATCTTAAAATGAATTAGATCTTCTGGTTGTTGATATAATATAAGATTAAAATAATTATTTAGCCCATATAATGAAAACATTATGCAAAAGAAATTGCCCTTTTAAAAATATTAATATGAACTGAAGGGAAAATCATATTGTTATTAATATATTATAAATAATAGCATTTCAAGTAGTAATTTTGTTATTTTAAAATAACTTAATTTTTAAATTTAGTTTAATTGGTTGGCTTGATTTATGAATGTTAAAACCAAATCCGACCAATAAACGAAAGAAATGTAAAAACAGAAACCAAAATCAACCAACTGACTATCGAAAACGAATCAAACCGGCCAAACTTAATTGGTTTGGTTGATTTATTTCATTTTAACCTATAAATGCTCACCCTAACTATAAATATTTTCGTTTCACATTGCCGATTCATTCACTAGAATACGTCCGTTTCGATGTTACTACTCATAATAAAGTTAAATTTTTTGAATTAAACCCAATAGACTTCATAATTCTTAGCACCCTACCATACATCATAAGAAATATACTTCCCTAATACTTAGCACTAGTCCATTCAATAACTCTATGAGTTGGTATACCAAATCTTTGGTTCAATCCATTTCTTTCATTCATTTGTTGTGTACCCTACGCATTCTTTATATCTTCATGTTTGGATTAAAATCTTTTATTTATTTGTATAATACATTTTTATCTCCCTTTTTAAATGATACACTTATCATTTTTTTACTCGCCTAAGTTTAACACATTTTCTCATTTTAAATATGTTATTACATTTTAACTTGTTATTTTTCTTCATAATTTCATTACTTATAAAATTCAAACTAAATACCTTAAATATTGGCTTCCAAAATGTTATCTAAAATTTTGGATATATAAATACTGGATTACAATCATCAGTTGTAATACCCCTTATTTTTGTTTAACATTATTTAATAAATTTAATTAGATAAATTAAAAGAATAATGTAAGGTGTTAAGGAGAATGAGATTTGTTAATTAATAGGTCATGCCTAAATTAATCAATTAATAAGATGGTTTAAAACATAGAAAAGAAAGGAATTAATGAGAGGGGAAAAGTAGAAATTGTACTTTATTTCATTCCCTAAACCCTTCCTCCCTCATTAATTACATTTTTCATTTTACAAACTCAAAAAACAAACACAAGAGGTAAGCCATTACTAAGGATAAAAATAAGAAGATATCTAAAAACATTCAAGGGAAAAAGCATAGGGAAATTAATCAACAACAAATCTCAATCTTTCTTATCAAGTATAAGGTGAATAATAGTATCCATCTAAATTATTTATGTTTATTTTCAAATCTATGTTTGAATTTCAAATTATTGTCATGATATTCTATGATTGGATAGTTTATATTATTATTTGATTGAATGATAATTTATTAGATTTTTTATGGAATTATGTTAAGGGTTTTAAAGAAAGAAACCTATTTTTGATCTCCAATTAATTTGAAATTCTAATGGTTGTGAAAAACATTATTTTGAAGATTGGTTTTTAATTTCATAATTTTTCAAGTTCATGTGAATATTTTATGAATATCCTAAGATGGAAAAAGTTTTTGTTTTGGATTTTAATTATTAAAAAATAATAAAATTGATATTTTGGTCTTGAAATTTTATGTATGAAAGAAGCTAGAAAATCAAATTCTTGGTGATTTTTGTGTGTTTTCTCTAAGTGGATATGATTTTCTGTGAATCTATTATGATAGACTAGCTTTTAATAAATATTAATTAATGATGTTAATTATAAAGGTTTGAAAATTGTTTTGGGAAAGTAAAATGCGATCTTCCAACAAATTCTGAAAAGAATATTGAAAGAGTTTTTTTTATCCAATAAAAATTTGATAAGAGGCAAGAGTTGGTGGAAAATATTATCTTTAAAAGGAAATAATTCGGTTTTCAAACTGTTTATAGAAATAGCATTCCATATTTTAAAATTTCGACATCCTTAGGCTATTGAAACTTTGCATCCTATTATAAACTTACGACATCCTCCTGCTGTTGAAACTCATATTGTTTTAAGACTTACGACATCCTTAGGTTGTTGAAACTCCTTATCTAGTTGTAGGCTTATGACATCCTCATGCAGTTAAAAATCTTTATCTTATTTCGGACTTAAGACGTTCATAGGATATTGAAACTCTTCATCCCCGTGTAGACTTATGACATCCTTATGTCTTCGAAACTCTTTATCCTAATTTAGAGTTATGAAACCCCTGTTTTAGAGGTACAAAACCTCATATCTAGTGACTCTTTATATTCTGTTTTAGAGTTACAGTAATTGGGTTTGAACTAAAAATGACAAAACACCCAAAAAATTGTGTAGAGAATAAAAAATGAAGAAAATAAATGAAAATGAGTAAGAAAAGAACAACATTGTTAATATCGGTTTGGCTAACCTTGAACTATGTCCATTAAGTGATTTTATTGCTTAGATCATTGGATTACAAGCAGTTGTTCATGTGGATCGGTATATATCCGAGGGTGATTACAAGAAACTATAGTAGAGAAAGAAAGAGCCAAAAAGGTCCTTAAAAGTGAGCCATGTCCCTACGTTTATAGATGTAGGAAGTCTAAAATCTCGCCTCTATGATAAACACCTTGTTTTCCATGCAATATACTGCTTCCCTAAGGAAATTGGTCATAGATCGGTACCGATCCATAAATCCTTCATATGGATGATTTTCAATTTCTTTTCTTGGCTTGGTTAGTAGTTAGGTTCGTGATGCCAAACTTGTTTACAGTAGAATTAGCTTATTCCTAAGTCCAAATCATAGATCTATGGAAGAATGGAGTTGTTAATTCTAGTGCTTGTGGAGATCAATAGATAATTGCATGGGATCGACGAAATAACACTTGGAACAGGCTTTTAGTATTAAGTAGAGCGAGTCGCATGAATTAGGTAAAAATAGATGAAGGAACGTGGATCGGTACTGACCCATGATGTTGGATCGGTATCGATCCAACATATAGTTGGACTTTTGTAGTCTGCTTCTTGCGATGGCTTGCCTTTAGTCCCGCGGCTCTGTTTGCACTTGGTTTCTGGACTCTTAAACCATCTCTTCGAGCTTCCTTCCTTAATGGTTTCCAAGTTCATTCTGTCCAATCCATCTGAATATTTCCTAGTCAAAAGGCTGAATAACACTTGCATTTCAAAGTACCTCTTTTTTCAAACATGATGTGCTTTGAGTCGAAACAAGTCGGGTTTGCCATGATGGACTCCACCCTATGATATGAATGGTTGTTGTCCTTTCCATAGATCATTCCTATGACGAGTTATATCCATAGTCATTCTTTGCGACATTTTATCAACATCTAGTTCTATAAATCTGGAAGACGTTTTCATGATCTAATTTAAATTCAGAAATTATGAATTGATTCCTTTCATGGATTTTCTAGGTTTGAATCCGATTTTCTTCGTCTCTTGTCATTCAAACTTTAATAGGTATACATATACGTATAAAAGTGCATGTTCTTGAGTAGCTTCATTATGATATGCACGTACTCATGTCAGAATGCATGTGGGTCAACTCCATTAACTATAGTTTTTTAAAACATAAGACTCGGTACGGATCTAAGTCCTTGGATCGGTACCGGTCTAGGACTTAGAGAGGCCCTTTTCTCTTACTTGTAGAATTGCATTTGGGCCTATATAACCCATTCCCCTTTATCTCTCTTTTACTTATTATCTTATACCGATCTGAAGCTTTGCCTTTGCCATTAAAAACCTTGCCTCCCCAATCAAAATTCACCTCTACTTGAACATAGGACCACCGCCACCTTACATCGCCAACACCCGACGCCTCCTGCCTTGCCTTGTGGACCTAGATTACCGATCCAAGACCGAACCATTTCACCTTACTTAGACCTAAAACCCAATCAATTTCAGGTAGGTGGTGATGATGATAGAGTAGAGGCTGGGAAAGTGTCAGCGTCAACACTCATGCTTGAAAATGGAGAAGAGCCTTAGAGCTTGGGTTTAGGGATTAGAAGTCTTCGAAAATCCAACTAAGTGGATGGATCGGTACAAATCCATCCCTTAATGAATTTTTTTGGGATTTCTCTTACCAAGAGACTTTGTACAAATGTCTTATCAAACCCAATATCATTAGTCTCCAAGGCTTTTCCGATGTATGCATGACGATATTGAATCAATTGGGACGATCAGTAATAGCGGTCACTTTGGATAATATCCAAACTCTTAAAATGAGTAGTTATATTATAATAGAAATCTACAATGCACAACACCGCACTAGGTTTCACTTTAGCATGGGACGTCTTGCTTATAGTTAATCTGTATTGATTATCTATTGAGTATCTATAGGAATGGAGTACAGACGTTCAAAACATCTTGCCACCTAAGCAGTAGGTCAATCTATATCCACGTATGCCGAATCTGATATTGAGTCAAGCTCATCTATGATTCCACTTTCACAACAAAACCAACATAGCCCATACTTTCAGTTGAGAATCCATGAGCGGAACAACCTCACCCAGAGGTTCCTTAAATTCCTATAGAAGGCCTTGAAGTAGAAAGAGAAGCCACTCCGGTCAATCTCAAGGATGTTGTCATTTTAGATGATCCCGTTGATTCCATTGCTTCAAACATAGAAGAAGGGGTCATTACGGAAAATATGTGATAAATTTAAGGATGTACTAGTTCCCTTTCCGTCACCGAAGAGCTCACAATAACCCAAAGGGTTATATTGCATGTAACAGATATATGTGCCTAGTTGGATGTGTTCTGCCATTGAACCATTTAATCGTCGAGTCCCGAACTTCATGAGGTTTGCTCCGACGCAACTACATCCAAATAGGTACGCCTTCCGTCATGACACGTAATTATCTTTGATCAAAATTTGCACCGTTTTCCTAGTCATGAGGAGATTTGGTATATATATAGCTTGAAGCGCCTGAAAGGAAGCCCTTCTATGATTTATTTGGAATCGACAAAGAGCTATAGAGTTGTTTTGATACATGGAATAAATTGAGTTGTTTCAAGAGTGAATGGTTCTACATCCACTGTTCACTTGGATTTGCGTGAACATGACTATCTAGATGTAAGTTGTACCTCATTTGTTTGCTGTAAATTTGTAGGCTTAACTTATATTCTTTCTATCATTCAAATGTTCTAGTAAGACCTAATGGCGCAGCTATTGCAGATGCCATCACAGTTTCTATGGCACTTTTGGAGGGGATATAGATGTTGGAGTCATTCTCTTCAATGAGAATCTCCTAGCTTACAATTTGCTAGAAGTGGGCCGTAGCATTGGTCTAGTCCAAGTGACTTCTGACGACGATAGTGATAATAATGACATCTTTCTTGTAGGGGCAATGTATAACCAGATATGCTCCCAGTCCCAAGTCCAGAGGATGATGTTGAAATATAGTAAGAACACATCGAAGAAGGCAAAATCATAGTTGAAGGTGGTGAAGCTAGCCACGACAATGCTAATGTAGGCCACGAGTCTTCGATTGAGTAGTCCAAGGATGACCAATGGTTCGTTCTGAAGAAGAGGATAGTTGTAAATATTACCAAAATGTAGACTTCTACACAGCCTCCATGTAGGGCTGTTAATTTTGTACAAGTGTCCGGTGTCCATTCGTGTCCATGGCCAAAATACGTCCGCCCGAGTTCGTTCGGTTTTCAATTAGGATACGAGTTAGGACAACAAAATTTGTACAAGCAAAAATCTCGTCTTGTCCGTATTCGTTCGAATTCGTCTGAATTTCTTATAATTCAATATATCCTTTATGTATCCCAAAACATATATGACAACTATTTGGTCGGTTAATTGAGTAAGGATTCATAAAATATTTACACTTAAATATACATTGATAAAAATAATATACTTGATGAAGATTCTATTAAACAACATAAAATTTGATGTAAATAACAATGTCCATCCCATGTCCGTTCGAGTCCGTGCTAAAAACATATGTACGTATCCGTCCGATTTCATTTAGGACGCGAGCTAGGACAACGAAATTTGTACGTATATAGATCTCATCCGGTCCATGTCTGGTCCGACTTTATTTAGGACAGAAATAGAACACACCTTTGTCTGGTCTGGTCCAACCAATTTGCACCCCTACCTCCATGGTCGCAACCATGGAAAAAACTCCTTCCCTTTCTTTAACATATATATTTGCTAACTTAGAGCCAATTCATACTGAATTTGGCTCCTTTAGTATTAGGAACATGAGCTTAGAGGATCTTGATTCTCCCCTTCACTTCGATGATGACATCATTCCTACTAGTGTGGGAGAGATCGTATGAGTAAAGTTCCTAAACATGGTCCATTAGAGGAGCATTAGGACGCTCGCACACATGCACTACATTGCACTTTTCGCATCCTTTTTAGTCGAAACTAATTCATTCTTGTTTCATTTGCAGGATCCATGGAGAAGAAGAAGTATATATTTCAATCCTTGGATGAATACGTATCCTGACTACATAGGCATTGTCCTAGCACGTACCATTAAGGCTGTGGTAGAGATTCTGAATCTATCCATCTTTCTAGCCTCGATAGTGGCATTCAGAACAAAGGTTTTTATGATAGAGATTATCCATTGTGGGACTCTACTTTTGGGTATTGTTCCAAGTCAGATCACCCCTGCCCAGAGACTTGGATAAGCACTCTGACTGTCGTAATGACTTGTCACCAAGTGACACTTCTCGTGCACCCCTCCAGTTTCCATTCCTGTGCAGCATTTGGCAACATCCCATTCCAATCGATCTTCTGACTGTAGGCACCATAAGAGCAATTTGAGACTTCTCACAGTGAGGCTAGCAAGAAGCTGATTGAAGCTCTAATCGTCGTGGTGAAGTAACAACTTTTCATCGATGCTCGAATAGCTAAACTGAGGGAACAATTTCTAGAATTATGCTTTGATGGTCCTACGTTTGTGCCCAATAAGCTCGAGGCCAGAGATACAATAGTCCTTATGTATCAGATTCTTACAACCAATATAATGAATGGGCGCAGGTAGTTGAGAAAATGTCTAAAGGTTTGAGGGATAGAAAACTTGAGATTGAAAATATAAAAAATTTTGAGGAACAAGATAAAAGGTCATCGCTCATCTTGATGTCGAAGCTGAAAACTTGAGTAAATCACAATCCGAAGTCGAGAAAAGGGATGAGGATGCTACGAAGGCACTAGAAAATGATAGGACCAAGGATCGTGATGAGATGGAGACTACACATCATCAAAATCATGACTTAGCGCTAGAAAGAGATGGCATAACCATAAAAGTAAGTGAGCTGTCATCCAAGCTTAAAACAAGACAACGAAAAAGAATGATGCTCTCCAGGAAGTTCAGGGTATTGCAAAGTGTTGGTTACTGCTTATGAGGAAAGGGATAAGGCCGCTGAATGCATTAGAGACATGAAGGAACTTATCAAGTTGGAGGTTGAAGCTATCGAGAAGTGATTGATTGGAGAAGTTTGAACCAATGCTCAAAAAGTACACTGCCAATGTACTCAAATTCCACAACTTAGAGTGATTCAACAGTGATTACCCCAGAGTTCTTGCCCTTGCTTGGGAAAAAGTCATGGGGGAAGAAAAGGAATTCCTGAAAGGTGATGAGGTGGATTTGGCATAGATTGAGAAGGAGATCTTAACAGGAGATGAGCCCAAGGTGATAAAAGAAGGCCAGCTTATTCTCCATTCGGAGCTAGCCGATATAGTGCAGAAAGACTTAGGCGAAGGCTTCAGATCAATGCTATAAGATGCCACTACTGAGGACACCCCCGGATCCAAAATTGCTCAAGATTCATCTTCAGTCCCGGGATATAATCCAGATCAACCCCAAACGATAAAGTCCACCATTATTTCTCCCATCTTAGAAGGGAATTATAACGGAACTCCGGCCCACACTAAATCTCAAATTGAAGGAGGTATCTCGTTGATCTCACCTATATTTTAGAGTCCATCTATCGTAGATTGACATTACCAATCTCTCAATTCATATCCCTCAAATTTCAGGACAGCCATAGGTCATCCCACTTCCCAAAAAAGGTCTTCGATAAGGACAATAAGCATCTAAATACAATTGGTGACCGCGGCCACTTTGATGATGGTACCGAACATCTCGACTGGTGATATTTCTGGGATTTGTAAGTGAATGATAGGTGCTCTACAGAATGAAGGAACCGGTGAACTTCAGGGAGCTCAGACTGATGATGTTGTTATTACTAGGTCCTACAGGCCCCTATGTGATCCTACCATGAGTAAGCACGAGCAAGAAATTGTCCTAGCCAAAGAGGTCAAGCTAGAGAAGATAGAGACCTTTCCTCCTCCTCTATCCATAGCTCTTCTTGGTCAGAGTGTCTTTGTTCTTATCACTCTTCCTCTATTAGGGAGCGTCAAGCCTATTGGATCATCATAGAGCACTCCATCCAAAGGTAAAGGAAGCAGGGGAAGGATAAGGAAGAGATCGAAAGGATCCAGTGCGCCATCTTCTATAGAGAAGAAGGGTAGGAAAGAGAGAAAGAAGAGAATCAAGAAGTGATCGTCCATCTTCTTTGTGTTTTTTGGTTGTATAGTTGTACTTAGCTCTTTTAAGTTGTCCGCTTTTGCTTTTCGGCCGGTGTTGTGCTGGTTCAGCCTCCGTTTTTCTTTCCAGCTTAGGTGTAAATAAAACTTGTACTTTTTCTTCCAAGTCTTATTTTGACTGTGAATAATAAAGACCTTGTTTTGCCAAATCTTTATGCAAATTTATCTACGTACTTATGAAATATGCTTTTCGTTATATGTATTTGCGATCCTTCTCCTTTCATGATTATGGTTGGACAAAGTTATTAGCCCATTTCATCATCCATTGGCCTTCTGTCGTTCTAGTGAGCGTAAAGCAATCGTTGAAATGCCAAGCTCTGGGAATCGATTGGAGTACCATTTAGTAAAATTGTTCAAGTACCCTTTTCCAGGATAGTGACATCCGATCGAATCAAGCTTTGAGCGTTGGTTTAAGCTAACCACTTAAGATCATAGTTTGGACATCCTCATCCAGGATTTCGAATTTCAATCACACCTTACTCTGGGCGTTGACCAAAGTTTATAGGTAAGATCCTACCTTACGCTGGGTATGGATCTTTTTTCTTGCCTACTTCGGGCAAGGTGTTAGTGATTGGATGGTCATGTCGCATTCATTTCGGATTATACTCCTACCCTCACTATATCAAAGGTAAGAGTTAGCCGACGGACAGTCAAATCACGTCTTATTTGATTTATACTCCTACCCTTACTTTAAGGACAAGAATTAGTTGTAAGTTAGTCAAATCACATCCTTTTAGATTTACACTTCTGCCTCCGTATCAAGGATAAGAGTTAGCTAGCATCCATCTTCAGGCACCAAGAACGATTGAACTCCAATGGTTCCATCATGGACCATAGAAGTTTGATTAGCACGTAACTCTAGGTACTGGCATATCTGCATTATACATATGCAAATTCATTCGAGTCGATCATATTTCACAACTCTTAAGCTACGTAAAGGCAGAGATGCGGATCTGGAATGCCATTTATTGAAGATAGGAAATGATGGGTATTGTCTTATTATGTGGCTTTATTAAATTATGTGAAAATTTATTTCTAAGTGAAATAGTGTCATAAATGCTTGTTATTTCACGCCTTTGGGAGTGTGATCCCATCAACTGCAGCTAGCTTGAAAGTACCATCTCCAAGCTTTTGCTCTATTGTGGATAGACCTTCCCATTTAAGCTCTGGACTTCCTTGATTATCTTCGAGGCCTTAATATTTCATAAGGGCTGGATCTTTTTCGAGTCAGCTTTGATCCCATAGGAGTTCATAATGAAACCTAAGAATTTCACTGATACAACGTCGAATGAGCATTTCAAAGGGTTTAGCTTCATCTCATATTTTAGGAGGACGTTAAAAATCTCAATCAAATCATCCATGTGGTTTCTCGATCATCGTGATTTCAAGAGCATATTATTTACATAAACCCTTATCAAGCATTTGATCTGGTCTTCGAACATCTTGTTTACCAACCTTTGGTAAGTTGCTACAGCATTCTTTAGTTCAAAAGGTAAGACCAGGTAGTAGTGCAGTCCATGACTGGTTATGAAGCTATTGTATTCTTGGTCCGGGATGTGCATTGTAATCTCATTGTATCCAGAGTATGCATCCATGAATGAAAGGAATCCATGGTCAGTAGTCGAATGCACCAACTGATCAATTCTCAGAAGCGGGAAGCTATCCTTCGGGTATGTCTTATTCAAGTAAGAATAGTCAACGTATGTCCTTCACTTCCGGTTTGAGATTCTCAACAAAACTGGATTTGATACCCATTTTGAGTATAAGGCATTGTGGATAATTCCATTATCCTTTAGCTTGTCCACCTCTTTTTTGAGTGTAGTGGATCTCTTCGGATCTAGGCTGCAGCGCTTTCTTTTTATAGGAATGCATTTGGGATTTATGTTCAATGCATGGCTTGCTATCTCCTTCAAGGTTCCATATATATCTGAGTGCATCCATGCAAATACTTTTCGGTTCGCCTGGAGAAAAATAACTAAATCTTTCATCATTCTCACACCGAGCTATGATCCGATCTTCAGGACCCGTGTCGGGTCATCTTGATTAACTGGAACATTGATCGTTAACTCGATAGGAGCTGCTTTTCCACCTTTTGGCTCTTTCTATGAATCTGTAGCCTTATAGAATCGACCATGCTACCCGAGCCAAGACTCGGGTAGTGGTTGTTATACATCCAAAGCCTTAATGCAGAGGGCCTCTTGTGCACTTTTCCCTTTCTCTCTACACCTTGCCTCCTTTTGCTCGGTGACATAACACTCGTGGCTAAGCCCCTGATTTCCCTATACAATTCCCACACCATTCTTTGTAGGAAACTTCATTGTCATGCACCAAGAAGCAATAGCAGCTCTGAGTTCAGCCAGGGCTGGTCGGTCCAAAAATGCGTTGTAAGCAGAGTCAGTATCGAACTCCATAAAGGCATGACACACACTCGCTTACGGTAGCCGTCTCCAAGCACCACCAATAATTCAACATATCTGACTGGCTCCATAACTGTCTGGTTAAATCTATGGATCCAAGATTTACGTGATTTCAAGTCCTTTCCTTCCAAAAGCATCTGATTGTAAAATTTGCATGTTAACCAAACTCCTACAGTCAACCGACACCTTTTCTATAATAGCAGCACCAATCATAGCTGTTTTAACCAATGGGTCAATCGTTGGGGGCTTCCACCATATCAACATCTCTGTTCCAGAAAACAATATCATCAGTCATGGTTCTATACTATTTTGCTGGAGCTCCATCTTTTGCAGCAAAGCAGCTTTTCATTCTCGGTGCATTTCGATGCGCCAACATACCTATCCATCTCATTCAAGCTCTTATCGGCTGGATGCAGTCCATCGATGATTGTATTTATCACCGAACGCTTTCAAGCCGCCTAGCTCCTTACCACTAGGACTAGCTTGCCCTGTTGGGATGTTTTCTTGAGGGGTTAGAGTTTCTTTACCTGCTATCCTACAGGACTTTCACAAATTGTTGCAATTTCTTCTTTCAAATCGGCTCCTCAATCATATCAGGCATATGTCTGCATTCGTTGGTGTTATGACTGTGCGTCTTATGAAACCTGAAATGCTTGTCAGATCTCTTCTCCTTCTCGGTTGACTCCTTCGGAGCCTGCATCATGTATGGCTCGATACCTTGAGTTGTTAGATAGATTTTCTCAATTAAGTCATTAAATTTAGTATAAATATCATACCTAGGAATCCTGGGATGATTCCTATTATCAACATTCTCTTTTTGGCCTCATTGTTATTCTATTTCTAAACTTCACTCTTGTTGCCAATGTTTGCATCCACATTCCCAGAACTTCCTCCAGACTGTTTTATAGCAATGTTGCGTATCGGTTTAGTTAGCCTCCCAATCTCACCTCTTTAGGAATGATTGTGTGCCTCCTTCAAATGTAGGAATTGATTATCCTTCCTACAGAAAATATCCATCATTGACTGGGGTTTCATTCCAACCATCTCACGAAGTCGGACTCAGGATGAATCCCTTTAATCAATGCCATCAATTTTATGTCATCATTGGGACTCAGGATTTCGGACTCAGGATGAATCCCTTTAATCAATGCCATCAATTTTATGTCATCATTGGGATTTATTACATTCGTCATAGCTGTATGGAACTAGTTCAAGAAATCCTTTAATAAATCTCTTACTCCTTGGAATAGGTTTGATAATCACATCACATCTTTAGGATGTGAAGTGTGTAAACGAAATTACTCCAGAAATTTTAGCGATAACTTAGCGAATGATGATATGGCCTCAGTGGGAGCTGAGTGAACCACATCATCACAACTCCCTCTAGGAAAATTGGAAAGAAACGACATTTTATGGCATCAGGTTCTCTAGCTGATTCCATATGCCACTGGTACTTCATCAAGTGCAGCCTTAGATCTATCTTTCCACCAAACTGCGACATCATTAACATTACAAAACACCATGGATACTTTATGTGCAAAATGTTTTCGATAAACAGATTTCAACTAGAAGAAATACCTCATTCATTATTGCTTCTGAATTAGTTTTCACTTACAGGTCTCCTGACCATATCTTCAAAGTATTTGGGTCCACATGTTGATTGAAACGGCCATAATCGGGGTCCCTCAAAGTGTTCGGCCTGACGAACACTCTTGGGTAGGCTTTCGATACCTAGGCTCTTCAAACTTCGGGAGATCAGTCCACCCAGTAGTCCTTCCTGTTTGATTCCCATGCGTTGGATCATTAGCAGTAGCTCGATATTCCAGATTATGATCATCAATAGCATGTCCAAAAGGCATATCCATGCCACCATCTAGAGGATGAGGTTCAGTTCCAACATAATTTGGATCAGTATCGATCTATCCTTTTATTAATCCACAAAACCGAGTCAAAAGTTTGTCTCATCCCTTAATTTGAGGTCCCAACTATGTTTTGCATCTTCTCCTGCTTTTTATCCCTTCATCTTTGCTCAGATGATGAGGAACTTTCAGACCTGAACATGAATGCTCTTGTACTGCTCCTACGACTATTCTGAGTTTGTTCATTCAGTAGTCCGAAGCTCTGCTGTTCTGGTAGTTTATCTCATTGTGTGTCCCTTAAAATCTATCCTCCATCTGTTTCATCATACAATCCATCTCCATTCTAATCATGACTTCAGTTGGATTCTAAATCTCAACTTGTTCTGGTTGGGTAACTTCATCCACACGGTGAGTTTCTTGTCTCTCAGCATCATTAGTAGCTCTGAAAGTTGTAGTACATTCTCTACTTGATAGGCCATGGCGAATAACTTCTCTTAGATTGTTGAAAATATAAATAGTAGAACTGTAAGGTTGGAAGATTGAATCTATCTCATGGATCTATGAAATCTAATAGTAGATGATAGATCCAAGTAGCTTGAGTTCAGTTTTTGGTGAAAGCACTAAAATGTTTTAAGCAAAAATGGCACGAACACCCAAAAGATTGTGTAAAGAATAAAAAGTGAAGAAAATAAAATTGGAAATGAGCATGAAAAGAACACACAGTGCTTATAGTGGTTCGGATAAACTTGGCCTATGTCCACTTAGAGATTTTATTGCTTAGATCGCTGGAATATAAGTTTTTATTCTTACAAATTGGTATAAATCTAAGGGTGACTACAAGAAATTAGAGTAGAGAAAGAAAGGGCCAAAAAGATTCTTAAAATGAGCCATGCACATCTATTTATAGACGTAGGAAGCCTTAAATCTCGCCCCCATAATATCCACCTCGTTTCCATGCCATGGATTGCCTCCCTAAGAAAATAGATGGACGCCTAAGCAAGAATCACGGAACGGTACCAACCCGTGGGCTAGGATCAGTATTGATCCATAAATCCTTCATATGGATGATTTTCAACTCCTTTTCTTGTCTCAATTTGTGGTTAGCTTCGTGGTACCAAACTTGTTTGAAGTAGAATTAGCTTGTTCCTTAGTCCAAACGATGGGTCTATAGAAGAATCGAGTTGCTAATTCCAGTGCTTATGAAGATCAATGGAGAATTGCATGGGATCGAGGAAATAACACTTAGAACAGGCTTCTAATATAAAGTAGAGCAAGTTGCATGAGGGCAAGTATGGGTTAAGGAACATGGATCGGCACTGATCCACGATGTTGGATCAGTACCGATCCAACATATAACTAGACTTTTGTACTCTACTTCTTGCGATGATTTGCCTTTCGTCTTGTGGCTCTGTTCGCGTTTGGTTTTTGGACTTTTAGGCCATGTTTTTGGGCTTTCTGCCTTAATGGTTTCTAAGTTCATATCGTCCAATCCATTTGAATATCAGTCAAAAGGCTGGATAACACCCTATTTCAGAGGTATGAAACTCATACTTAGTGACTCTTTATACCTTGTTTTAGTGTTACAAAATCCGTTATAGAGGTACGAAACCTCATATCTACTGATTCTTTCTATGCTGTTTTAGAGCTATGAAATCTCTGTTTTAGAGGTACGAACCTCTTATCTAGTGACTCTTTCCACCAAGTTTTACAGTTACAAAACCATTATGTCAGAGGTACGAAAACTCATTCTAATGACCCTTTATACCTTGTTTTAGATTTATGAAACTCTATTTTAGAGATACGAAACCTCATATCTAGTCACTCTTTATCCCCCGTTTTAGAGTTACGAAACCCCTATTTTAGAGGTATGAAATCTTAATTCTAAAGAATCTTTATCATATATTTTAAAGGCACGAAACGTCAATTCTAGGGACTCTTTAACCTAATTTTAGAGACACGAAACCTCATTTCTAAAGACTCTTTATCTCATATTTTAGAGGTTTTTTACCTCACATTACTTATATACCTTAGAGGCTCCTTACCTCATATTGCTTATGTATTTTAAAAGCCCAATAACTCTGTTTTGATGTCGAATGTTTTTTAAGCTTTGTAAGGATGTGACAATTGATTAACATATTTTGATAAATGATGTTATATGTTCCTATTGTTATATAATTAGTTAAATTTACATGTTTTATCATTATCATACTCACATCCACATTACCAATATTACATCTCATGATTTGGGAATAGAATTACCAGTTAGGCTGTTCCAGTGGTGAATATGGTTAGATTGAACTTAAGAGTTAGTAAAATTGCATCCATGAGATTAGCTAGATTAATTGTATTAGGATGCCCTAAACCGATCAAAAGATATGACTCATAGATTTAAAACTATATAACATTGTAGGTGGAACTAGTGTAGGGTCATGCCCTATGCTTTAGCCGTTTGCTCCCGGTTGGTAAAGGTCCGAGATTTCAATGCGTAAGGCTTTGTTAATAGTGAGACTAAAAGGATGTTTACACACAGGAAGGAACTTCTAGCTCAATAGGCTCACCAAATTATTTAAGTTATTTTACTCCTAATAGTATTTGGAGATTTATGGACATCTGGATATGATTTGGCCTAAGTTAGCTTGATAGGTTATTGATTGGACAATGAAAACTAATAGGTTCATCATGATCCTCCGAAAACTATGATTTGAGGCAGATAGTCTATTTTATGGGATGGATAAACCTTGGGAATGCATAGCTCATAATGATAGGCTAGTCACTTTTTCCTATTACATGCATATGGTCATATCACGTTTTGTTTTGACCATTGTGGTTGTAGAAGCAGGATTTATGTTATCATTGACATATTTTGATATGATACTAGTGAGGGGAAAACCCATTCTGCTTAATGGCGTGGTCACAATAGGTATCTACATTGGTATGAGATGGTATATTCTTATTCACACCAGACTTTTTGTCTAACCCAAAGTTTTTATTTTTCCCCTTAAACTCTTGGGTACTCATTTGAGCAGGTCGGAGTAGGGAATTTCAGGTTTTCGGAGACATGTAGGAGGAAAGCTAGCTAATATTAAGATTTTAGTTCTGATGTGTTGTTTAAAGCTTATGTTTTTTGAAAGGATGTAATGACAAGATTTATAACTATTAGGTAGTTAGACTCTGATCACCCATGAATGCATCTTCATATGTAGCTCTTGAATTGTAATTGTAATTATCATATTTTCTCCAAAGTGGAATAGCTAGGATTATGTAACGAATATGAAAGTTTATTACTGAAATGTGTTTTAAAAAATTTCATATTTCTATACTTCTAATGTTATAGATACTACTAACTAATCTCATTTTTTCACAAGGAAATAATACTATTGATGACTGTAGTATCAGCAGCGCTTATTTTTAGGCCCTAAAATGAAGGATGTTACAACTTGGTATTATAGCATATGTCTATGTAAAACTTAAAAAGATTTTGAAAACATAGTCCAAATAATTCAGAGAATAAGATTGGGGTATGGGATAACACTATAGTAACGTACTTGTATTTGCTATATATATAGAAGTATGTATTCTATCTCTATTCTTCCCTCTCTCTTAGACTATTCTTCTGTATCTTACCAAGGCTCGTATGCAGATAACGAGAAAATAATACGAAAGCATGAAATGGAAGAGTGAATCTAGGTGGAGTAAGCACCATAAAAAATGAATTTTTTTGACCTAATACTAGAAGGAATCGAGGTCGACAAGAAAATGCTAATCCAAATGCAAATTCTAATGTGAGTGACGGAACCCCACAGCTGATATGGGGACTATATATTAGTTCTTCGTGAATATAATGCAAGCTGCAGTGGCCGCTGGTTTGGTTGGAGGAAATGTTGATAATGCGAGAGGAGCTGATTCTGAGGTACCCACTCACATCAATTTTGCCAAGTTGATCCATGACTGTATCAGTCTTGGAGGAAAGCCTTGTCATGGAATAGACAGTGCTATTGAGGTTGAGAATTAGCTTTAGAACTGTGGTAGGATCTTTGCTGACTTAGACGTGAATGATGAGTAGAAAAGGAGGCTAGCATCTAGGAAGTTGCAAGGAGCTACTTTGTATTGGCGGAACAATGTGATTGTGGAATACCAGAGGAGAATCTGACTTGGTTTGGATTTCGAAGGAAATTTGAGGAGAGAATTATGTCTGAGATCACTAAGTCAATTTTTATTTGGAAGTACACAAAATTAAAGAAGGGAAAGATGCATGTACTAGAGTGTGTAACTAAGTTTAATGAGCTGGCCAAATATGGTTATGCTATGATTAATATTGTGATAAAGAGAAACGAGAAGTACATTCATGGACTGATACTCGAGATTGCCAAGGCAACTATGCCGCGTCTCAAAAATCCATGTGATTTGGTATTGGAGATGGCATTAAGGACTAAGAAATGCTTTTGATATTTGGAAATGACAAGCCTATATAGAATAAAGGTTTTTAAGGTAAGAAAAGGAAGTTATTTGATAAGAGGAGAGCTTAGAAAGGTGGAGCTACGAAGAAAGGCAAGGCTAATGTTATCTATTATAAGTGTGATCGAGAAAGGGCACTTCGCTAATGAGTGTCGATTTGGCAATGGAAAGAAGGTTCTAGGAAAGAATGGTGTTTAAGTGTTACAACTGCAACCAGATGAGGCATTACAAGAATGAATATCCAGTACTGACCAAGGCTGATAAAGGGAAAGTTTTTGCTCTGGAGCCATTGGCTTCTAGACCGATATAGAAGAGGAACGAAAGTTATGATATGAGGCATGCTTTGATTCAATGGCAACCTGTTAAAGTATTATTTATCTCGCAATGTTTGGTAGATAAGTTAAATTTAGAACCATCATACCTTATTATTTTCTTAAGGATTGTGAATCCGATAGGAGAATATGCAACTCTTGGGATGAGATGCGACCATTTAGAAATTGAGCTGTTAGGTTATGCATTTACCTGTAATTTGCATGTGTTTGATTTTGTGGATTTTGGGATTATACTGGGTTTTGATTGGTTATGCAGATATGATGCTAAAATATTTTTTCAGGGTGGACGATATCATTATGACATCCTAATAGCTGTGATCGAATTATATACTTAGTAGAAAATTTGAGTTTATATGTTTGTGGTTTATTAGGTGCACTGGAAGTGGAAGACGAGATGAATCCAGTTTTCATTGTAAGAGAGTATATGGATGTCTTCGAGCTAGTTACAAGACTGCCATAGAAACAATCTATTAAATTTTGAATGGATCATGTACCAGGAGCTGAACTCATAAGTAGACCACCTAGTAGAATGACATATATTGAGATGAAAGAGTTAAAGGTGCAACTGATGGACGTATAAGGAAAGAATTTTAATAGACCAAGCAGTTCGCCTTAGGGAGCGACCATGGTGTTTGTGAAGAAACTGGATGGTTCATTAAGGATGTGTGTTGATTATCGTAGGTTAAATGAGAAGATGATATAGAATCGGCATTCTTTGCCAAGAATAGATGATTTGTTTGTTAGTTGAGCGAAGCCAAGATATTTTCCTTATTGGATTTAGCGATAGGTTTCCTTTAATCGAGAGTGGTAGAGGATAACATTCCATTAATGGTATTTCGAACAAGATATGGTTTATATGAATGGTTAGTCATGCCTTTTGGACCGACTAATATGCCTTTTTAATTTGTGGATTTGATAAACCGAATCTTCCAAGAGCATTTCAATAGATTCATGTTAGTATTTATAGATGGCATTCTGATATATTCTAAGAATGAATGAGACCATGAATTTCATATCAAAATAGTTCTAGAAACATTGAGGCAGTATCAGCTAAAAGCAAAGTTTTCAAAATGTCATTTTTGGAAGAAAGAAATAAAGTTCCTTAGTCGTGTATTTTCAAAGAGTGAACTATCAGTAGATCCAGCTAAGATTGAAGCTGTTAGTAATTGGAAAAGGCCTGAGACTATGACCGAGATAAGAAGTTATCTGGGATTAGTTGGCTATTATCAGAGACTTATCAAGGATTTCTCTCGTATACTGACACCTATGACTAAACTAACCGGGAAGGACGTAAAGTATGTTTGGACTGATAAACATGAAGAATCGTTCCTAAAGCTAAAACAGTTATTAACCAATGCACCATGTTAGTTGTTCTGGATGGAAACCAAGATTTGATGGAGTATACTAATGCATGTGGAACAATGTTATAAGCTGTGTTAATGTAAAAAGGTAAAGTGATCGCCTTCGCTTTTCGCTAGCTTAGACCACATGAAATTAGATATCCGACTCATAATTTAGAATTGATAGTGGTGATCTTTGCTTTGAAAGTGTGGAGACACTAATTTTTGGAAGAACGACTCGATTTTACGGATCATAAGTCTTTGAAGTATTTATTCTCTCAAAATGAGTTAAATATGAGACAACAAACGTACCTGGAGTTTTTGGCGACTTATGATTTCAATATTGAGTATACACTTGGAAAATGAAATAAAGTTGCAGATGCACTTAATAGAAAACATAGAGTGTGGTATTAGCTATGTTAGCAGAAGGGAAGGATTTAGGGACAATGACTACATGTAGTATGTGGTTAACATGATGGCCTGTTCTAGTCAGAATACCGTGATGTTATCATGTTTGGATGTATGGCTAGCAATGATCGAAAGAATTACTTCTAAGCCGAGAGATGATCCATTGACAAGATGAACGGATTAGAAGGCTTGGAGTAGGAACTAAGATTGATGATTTGAATGGTTTTAGTCTTGACCGGAATGGATGGTTGAGGAAGAAGAGATGGTTGTGTGTTCTAGATGTCGGTGACCTATGGAAGGAAGTTCTTAGGAAATATCATCGATATAAGCCTACTATTCATCCTGAAGGAACTAAGATGTATCAAGACATGAAGAGGAGTTTCTTCTAGGAAGGTATGAAAAGGGACGTAGGTTTATGAGTAAAGGAATGTTTGAATTTCCAACAACTGAAAGCCAAACATCAGAAACCAAGTGGGTTACTTCAACCTTTAGATGTGCCAGTATGGAAGTGGGATTCTATATCTATGGAATTAATTGATGGGTTGCCAAGGTCGAATAGGAGAAATGAAAGTATATGGGATGTGGTAGATAGACTAACTAAGAGTGCACACTTTATCCCTGTTAAGTCGACAAGGACGACACTTATCATAGTAAAGTTGTTTATGAAGAATATTATAAGACTGCATGAGGTTCCTAGTAGTATAGTCAATGACAAAGATACTTTGTTCACTAATGAATTCTGGAAGAGTCTGTAAGAAGTTTTAGGTACTAAGCTAAAGATGAGTATGGCTTAACATCCACCGATGGATGGACGAACGGAAAGAATTAAAGATTTGTTAAGCGCTTATGTACTATACTTTGAAGGGTCAAGGTAAGACTATTTACACTTAGTTGAGTTTTTCGATAATAATAGTTATCAAACTATTATATGAATCGCGCCTTTCAAAGCTCTTTATAGAAAGCCTTTCAAATCATCAACATGTTGGTTGGAGACCAGAGACAGATTAATTCTTTGTCTAGATAGGTGGGGGAAGCCATAGAAAAGATTGAGTTCGTTCAAGCAAGGATGAAAGAAGCATAATCTAGGCAGAAAAGTTACACAGATAAGAGGCGTAAGAATTTTGGAGTTCACAATTGGAGACAATGTTTTTGTTAAAGTATAACCAATGAAAGGTGTGGTAGATTTGGAAACTTAGAGGGACCAAGATGTGTTGGTCTCTTTTCTATTATAGAAAGGACCGGGAAACTCGCTTATTGAATAGAATTACCGAATAATTTAGCAGGAGTCCATAATATTTTTAATATTTCTCTTATTAGAAAGTGTATTCACGATCTAGAGTATTATTATACCGATCGCATTGGAAGATTTAGTAGTGGAACAGGATATGACTTTTGTGAGATAACCAATTTTTGTTGTAGTAATATGAGAAAAGGTTAAGGAATAAGACAATCGAAGTCCAGTGGAGTGACAATGGGAAAGACTTTACTTGGGAGATAGGGGACAGGATTGGATACTTATTTCGGTCTGTTTTAATGGTATGATCTTTATTTTCTATATAAACATTTAGCTAGTAAGATATACTAGCATTGTTGTAATACGTCTGTATGATTGATATGCCTGTTGTGTTCCTTATAATAGTTTCAAGGATGAAATTCTCTAAGAAGGGGAGCCTATAGCACCCCTAATTTTTGTTTAACATTATTCGAGAAATTTAATTAGATAAATTAAATTGAATAATGTAAGGTGTTGATGAGAATGAGATTTGTTAATTAATAGGGCCAGGCCTTAATTTATCAATTAATAAGATGGTTTAAAACATAGAAAATAAGGCAATTAACAAGATAGGCAAAGTGGGAGTAGTTTTCATTCCCTAAACCATTTCCTCCCTTATTCATTCTCGTTTTTTTCATTTTACAAACTCAAAATACAAACATAAGAGGTCAGCCATTACTAAGGAGAAAAAGAAGAAGAAATCTAAAATCATTCAAGGGAAAAAGCTTAGGGAAATTAATCAACAGTAAATCTCAATCTCTCTTATCCTAACTAAGGGGAACAATAGTATCCATCTCATTTATTTATGCTTATTTCTGTATCTGTGTTTGATTTCTGAATTATTTTGATCGTATATCATGATTGAATAGTTCATATTATTGTTTGATCGAATGATAATATATTGGAATTTTTGTAAGATTATTCTTAAGGGTTTTAAAGGTAAAAATCGAGTTGTTAACCCAAATTGACTTGAAATTTCAATACATTATGTAAAACATTATTTTGGAATTGGTTTTTTAATTTCATAATTTTTCAAATTCATATAAATGAATTTTATGAATTTCCTAAGGTGAAAAAAGTGTTTCTTTTGGGTTTTAATTATTAAAGTAATAAAATTAGTATTTTGGTCTTTAATTATATATATATATATATATATATATATATATATATATGAAAGAAGACGGAAGTCAGAATTTAGGAGATTTTTTCCAAGTGGTTATGATTTTATATGATTTTTTGATGATAGATAAGCTTTTAATTAATACTAGTTAATGATATTAATTATAAAGGTTTGCAAATTGTTTTAGCAAAGTAAAATGTGATCTTCTAACAAATTCTAAAAAGATACGAAAAGAGATTTTGTTATCTAGTAAAAATTTGACAAGAGGCAAGAGTTGGTGGAAAGTATTATCTTTAAGGGGAAATAATTCAGTTTTCAAATTATTTACAGAAATGTTATTCCATATTTTTGGCTTATGACATCCTTAGGCTGTTGAAACTTTTATCCTGTTGTAGACTTACGACATCCTTAGGCTATTGAAACTCTTTATCTAGTTGTAGACTTAAAACATCCCTATGCTATTGAAACACTTCATCCTGTTTTAGACTTACATATCTTTAGGTTGTTGAAACTCTTTATCCTATTGTAGATATACATCATCCTCATGCTGTTGAAACTATTTATCCTATTTTAGAGTTACAAAATGCCTGTTTTGAAAGGTATGAAACCTCATATCTAATGAATCTTTACACCCTGTTTAAAAGTTATGAAAATCCTGTTTTAGAGGTACAAAACCTCGTATTTAGTGACTCTTCATATCTTGTTTTAGAGTTATGTAACCCATGTTTTAGAGGTATGAAACCTCATATCTAGTGACTCTTTATACCTTATTTTAGAGTTACAAAACCCCAATTCTAGAGGCACGAAACTTCATATCTTGTTACTTTTTATCCCAAGTTTTAGAGTTACGAAACCCCCGTTTTAGAGGTATGGTCGCCTTATTTATATAGAGACTCTTTATCCCCTTTTTTAGAATTACGAAACCCCTATTGTAGAGGTACGAAACCTCAATTACAGAGACTCTTTATCCTACATTTACAAAACCTCAATTCTAGAGACTGTTTAACCTATACTTTAGAGGCACGAAACCCCATTTCTAAAGAATCTTTATCTCAAATTTTAGAGGTTCTTTATCTCACACTATTTATATATATTAGAGACTCCTTACCTCATACTGCTTATGTATTATAAAGGCTTAATAACCTTATTTTGATGGAGAATGTTTTGAAAGCTATGTAAGGATGTGACAATTGATTGAACATATTTTGATGAATGATGTTATATGTTCCTGTCATAATTTGATTGGTTAAATCCACATGTTTTATCATTTATCATACTAACATCCGCATTACCCAACATTGCATCTTTGGATTTGGGAACAAAATTACAAATTAGCTTGTTCTGATGGTGAGTATGGTCCGCTTACACTCTTGAATGAGTAGAATTACATCCATAAGATCATATAGATTACTTATGTTAGGATGCGCTGAACTAATCAAAAGGTATGGCTCATAGATTTAAAACTATATAAAATTGTAGGTGGGAGTAGGTTAGGGTCACGCCCTTTGCTTCAACCTTAGTGCATGGTTGGTAAAGGTCCATGATTCCAGTGCACAGGACTTTGTTAGTAGTGAGACAAAAGGATGTTTGCATACAGAAAGGAACTCATAGCTCTATAGGGTTATCAAATGATTTAAGTTGTTTTACTCCTAACTGCACTTGGAGATTTATGGACATTTGAATGTGATTTGGCCTAAATCAGCCTCATAGGTTATTGCTTGGCCTGTGCAAACTAATAGGTTCATCGTGACCCTAAGAAAACTACGATTTGAGATAGAAAGTCCTTTTTACAGAATGGGTAAACCTTAGGAATGCATAACCCTTAATGATAAGCTAGTCACATTTACCCATATTTTATGCATATGTTCATATCATGTTTTGTTTTAACCATTGTGGTTGTAGGACAGGATTTATATTATCATTGACATATCTTAATAAGATACTAGTGAGGAGAGAACTTGTTCCGCTCAACGGCGTTGTCTCACTAGATATCTGCGTAGATTTGAGATGATATATCATTATTCACATCAGAATTTTTGTTTGACGTGAAATTTTTGTTTTTCCCCCTAAACTCTCGGGTACTCATTTGAGTAGGTCACGAATAAGGATTTTTAGCTAGATGAATAAGCTTCTGGAGATGTATAGAAGGCAAGCAAGCTAATATTTGGAATTTTTTTCCACTGTGTTGTTTAAAGCTTATGTTTATTTGGAATGATGTAATGACAAGATTTATATCTCCCAAGTAGTTGGACTCTGGTCACCCAAGAGAGCATCTTCATATGTTGCTTTTGGGTTACAATTGTAATTATTATATTTTCTTTAAATGTGCCATCGTTGGGATTATGTAATGAATATGAAAGTTTATTAATGAAATGTGTTTTGAAAATTTTCAATCCTATGCTTCTTATGTTATAGATACTATTAACTGACTTCATTTTATCACCGAGAAATAAAATCATTGATGACTGCAGCGTTAGTAGAATTTATTTTCGGGCCTCAAAATAGAGGATGTTACATCAACTATCTCATATGTAGCTATCAACTTTTGAATCCTATGTTATCGCATACATAACTACCACATGTTCATAGCTACCACAAGCATATTGTTATTGTGTATGAAAAATGGCTATCGAATGTTTAAGGCAATTACACCTTTAAAATAACTATTGCAAGTGTAGTTATCGCACATCTAAACAGCTCTCACACGTCTAGCGATCACATAGCTAAAATAGCTATCACATGCCTAAATAGCCATCACAGGTCTAAACAGCTATCGCATATCTAGCAAGACACTTCACCTTAAGTGTTATTTCACTTCTAAGATCGGTACTACAAAACTAACTTTTAAGGCTATTGCATGTATCAACTTAGATTCTATCGCTTGTATCAATTTATGCTATCGCATGTATCAATTTAGAGCTATCATATATATTAATTTATAGCTAGCGCAGGTATCAATTTATAGCTATCATATGTATAAACTCATAGGTTGTTGCATGTATAAAATGATAAATCTATAATTAAATGGAAAATCAATATTTTCCTTAATAAAGCAACTACTTTTTAACTAACTCTATTCAAATGTCTTATATTCCAATTTTACATTGTGCAGAAATCTTCTAAAGATAACTGAATTTCATTCCTTTAACAAAGCCTCAATGAATGACTTACCTTCATTATTTTATTAATTAAAGTATTTTTTCCTTACCATTTAATTCATATTACTTCGATATTCATGAAAAGATTCCCACGGATCCAAAAACATCTTCCTTTACTTTTAGTAAAATTTTAGATCAAAATATTTATTTTTAATATTTTGAATATTAATCTACATCTAAAGCTATCTATTTTCAACTTTGAAAATTCATAATAAGTTATATCCTCATAAGAGAATTATGAAAATTAAACCCATCTCTATTTTAATGTTATGATCATCATGTTAAAAATTATAAACATTTGAAGAAGGCTGATTCATGTTTTACATTAAATCAAAAACAGTATCATTTAATTCCCAAACATGCATAAATTCAGTATGATATCATCACATTCAAACACCCAAAGCTTTTATAATCCAAACCCAAATTGGTTTGGACGAAGATAGGTTAAGTATTACTCATATAAAATTAGAAAAATTAATTAAAGGTCTCCTATTCCCATTTGAGATCGATATTCTCTTTGTTCTAGTTTATTTTCTCCCTTTCTCCTTTGTAATGATGGCCGATCTTGGTTTCTTTCTTTTATTTTATTCTAATATAATGAGGTGAGTGTTATGCCTTAGAGATATATGTATTAATAATTTTATCTTGGAATAAAATCACCTTTTGCCTAATCCTATTAATTCATTCCGCTTATATAAAATCCTCTTCGTTAACGCATTTTATTTAACTTTTATGGTTGTAATTCAATTGCAAATTACTTTTGGTCCATTCAATTAACCATCTTTTAGTGTTCCCACACTTAATTAATTAAATTTTTCTTGAGCAATTCTTTTAATTAAATATTCTTAATTACAATTTAATAATTTTTTATTAATTTAATCCCTTGTTATGGCACTCTAAAATTTGTGCTATTACTGCTTAGCTAGTATTGAGATGTACACATAATGTATCGATTTACTACATCCCTCTTTGGAATCTCAATCATGATTATTGTCTCACTGAAGTATGCTTAATTTGATTTTTCTTAAGTTCTTGAGTATAAAAGAACTTCAATGAAGTATGCTTAATTTGATCGCTTTTGATATATACTCCTTTGATTAAGCAATAAAAGTAATACCATCATCATATATCACAATTGGATCTTTATTAATGGTTCATAATATATAAGTGCTTTTGATGTGGTTTACCATTGACCTTAACCATGCATATTTCTAATTTTCTCTATGGAGTGCTAGTATCTCTTAATAACTAGATGATATAATTACTAAATTCCAATTTGTAAATCCCCAAGAAATTGGTTCACTTCCATATATAAGTTCATATTCTGTTTGTGGATAAGCAAAGAGATACCGATGATACACATAGTCTCCATGTTGGAGAAATGAGATGAATCTTCTGGGTAAAATAATCTTATATTCATTATACCATAGAGAATAGCGCAATACATGTTTAACTATAGTCCAATGTCTTTTAGTTGTCTAAGAACCAAATATGGCTAATAAATTAGCTGCGAAAGCAATTGCAAACCTGGTAAATTATGCCAGATATGATAAAGAACCAATACCTCCATGGTAAGGTACTACTACACCCAAGACTTTTTCATTTTATTTTCTATGTAAAATTGAATCATTTTTCACATTAAGTAATCAGACAATGTGCTCAATGAATGACACTTATCATATTAAAACATTTTAGGATATTTTTTGTTCGCATTGTTTGATGGGTAATGTTGTTCCAAGATTTTTCATCCATGTCTCTTTCTTTAAATATTACACATCGATCAACATCTGTGGGGTGCTAATTTGATTTATACCATCAACGTGTATTGTAGTAATAACTACTCCTAATTCATTTTTTTACATAAATACACAGGCTTTGGATCATTAGTATATATTTATTTAATCAGGTACTCACTTAAGTGGTTGTACCACTTTTGTATGGATTATTTCAACCGAATAATGATCTTTGTAGTTTAATTGAGTACATGGTCCGCATTTTTCATTTTGGTATCTTCAATCGTTTAGAAAATTTAATATGGGCTTTTCCATTTAAATTTCCATATAAATAATTAGCTATGTGTTCATTAGGTACATTTCAAGTCCTTTAAACATTACCAACATCATTAAAAGTTGAAATTCCAGGTCCTTTTGAGACACCTTGAGCTATAAGCCCAAAAGTTGGGATTTATATAAAACAATCTCACAATTTTCATTTAGCTTTCTTGTTAATGCCCATTTGTAATGCACAAATCTGAAATCTTTAGGTGTTTGAACAATGAATCAAAAGCTTCTCATCTTGCTTTGCTATTCACTTTGGATTGATTTCCACGTTGCCCAACTTTCATTTTCTTGACATTCATTGATTTTTTTTACAATTCGAGATCTACTATTTTATCAAGAGATCAATAGATCACATCTTTTTAATTCTCTATATGGTATGTCAATCTAAGGTAGTTTCTTTATTTTCTATTACTTGTTCTCTTATTTGTGTTAAATCATTTTTTTATTTTCTAGCAATTCCCTGTTTAAATTAAATCAAAATCAACTTCTCAATTGTCTAGCTCACCTAGAAATTAAGTAAATTTAAGTAATTAAACCACTCCCTGTGGATTCGATCCGTATTCTCACAATTATTACAACGAATGTAGTGCGTTCATGGTAAAAAAATTAACGGTCTTTGTTCACATCAAAAACCATCAATCATGTTTTTGGCATCATCTCCATGGAGTTTAACTAATTTTTAGCATTTTTTTAACTTTCAATTCATGTTAATTTCTATTTAAATGTTTTTATCATTATTTAGTTTCATTTTGTTTTTTTAACATCTAAAAATGATTTTATTTTTATTTTTAACTAATTAGTCCCTTCTTAAATATATATTAAAAAATCTTTATCTTTGCTCTAGTTTTGATAGATTTTCTCTAGATTGGATAGATTTACATTTGTGGAATTAGGGAAAAAGAAAAACTTAGGTTGAAGGACAAATGCTAGTTATAAATAGGCGTATATTCAACTTTTACACTATACAAAATGCTAGTTATAATTAGCATTGTACTCGGTTTACACAATACGAAAAGCTAGTTATAACTAGTAATGTTCTTCAGTCAAAAAATCTTATTCTTCAACCTAATTTTTTTTCTAAGTTTGTCCTTATGCTAATTTTCATGTTTGAATTTCATTACATGCCATTTTTTTACATAGCTTAATAGACCAAAATCGCTTTTTCTACATACATTTTCTAAAAAAGCGTTATTTTCCTTTCTCTTCCTTTCTTTGTTCCTTCCCTCCTTAGCCATCACTCATCACTTTCTATAATTGAACTCCTTATAGAGCAATACTTCCAACACTAACTTCATCACAACGTTACCGAACTGTATCCAATAACCCAGACTTCGCTGCATTATGAAATATATCCTTCACCCGCAACCCATAACATGCATCAGTAATGTTATGATCCCTCTTTCTTACTTTGAAAGATGAGCTGTTGGGGAAAAGAAAAGAAAGTCGAGAAGAAACTAAACAACACGGAATCTCACAACGCAACGGAATAATATGTAATCAACATAAGATCATAGGGAGTCACCGACAAAACAATATTATAAAAGAGTCATCCAGTACAAATTCCAATCTGGGACAGTTATAACTGTATATTCCGACAAAACCAATACAAAGTACATACATGCATACATAGTGGAATAAGATAATTGCTAGCTATCGGTGAAGCCACCTGCTTCAACCCACTCCAAAGTGCATCCATGAAAAACCTAGAATACTTGGATACTCATACAAATTTGAGTACCCATGAGTATTAGGGAAAGAAAATAAAAATCCAGGCCAAAAATGGGTCTAGTGTGAGTAAAGCATAAGTTTTTAACTTTATAAAAACCTTCAAATCAAAAGTATCTTATAAGACCATGCTGCACATAAACATGGACGGGTTCTTGCCTTATGATGACCAAAACATTTCTATATAAAATCATTTGATATTAACATAATGACTAAGTTTAAAAATATTATTTAATATAGCTGAAATGCTTGCATCTCACATTTCAGCAGTTTGGCACAACTAAGTCTGTAAAGGCATGTATTGGAAAATGGATTCCAACATTGACAAGGCACCGGAGTACCACTACCATAGTGCATCTCTAGATAAAATATACCGAGAGCCTCACATGGACTCCCTGAGAGTTAAGACTAGCCCTGTCCCTTACTAGACAGCGCCAAATATGTCATCATCCTGGTTGGGATCAACAACCTAAATGTGCCTCGAGCATACATAATCTATAATATCGATCTAGATTGGGTGATGAACATACCCTAATGGTAGTGAACCACATACCCTTGAAGCATGTCCCCTAATTTTAGTCATTCTCGAGTGTGAGGCCTGAAGTTATGTTTACCTTACTTTCTAGCAGACCATCTTGGTATGCTAACACTGCACTCTTGGCAATTAATACAATGTTATCATTCACCCTACAAGTTGCTCCA
Organism: Allium cepa; assembly: GCA_030765085.1. NCBI lineage: Eukaryota > Viridiplantae > Streptophyta > Magnoliopsida > Asparagales > Amaryllidaceae > Allium > Allium cepa. The sequence continues at coordinate 238,429,831 of CM060929.1, read as the reverse complement.
AGATCGAACAAACATTCAACGTTTACTATCTTCCATTTTGGAATCACCCTCACGAAGAATAGTACATCTCCGTGGCATACTCATAGTAACCCATCGCGAATATTATTAGTTTAGAATGGTTCAGAAAAATTATACTTATTTGAAACCAGTGTCTCTAGCGATAATTCCCAACTAACTCGGTTCCCATTCTTTTGGAAGTATGTAACCAGTATTCGACTCCTCACCAGGGAACTCTAATATACACAGCATACTTCCTGAGTTTAAACAGGTCAAGTTATAAATAGAAACAATCTGCTACTTAGGTTAATTATACAGAGTTCGCATATGGATAACTGTACTTAATTCAAACGTGACACGTTGATAGGAATAACCCTCCCATATCTATCACATTTCTAATATTTCGACCTTACTCTATCCCTCGTTTAGGAATAAACTCTGGCTCTCAGATAGAGGATCAGCATACTCATCGGATTTTAGTGCTAACTATGGAATGACTTCCTATAAACATGTCACCACATTAAGTTTGGTTTCATATTTGTTTGAGGTTATTTAAGAGTAATCGACAAAGAAAATCCTTGATTTAAAATATTTTCAAGAAAGAATAACAGTTTTAAACAAAATGAAATTTTCGAAACAAAGCGATTTAAAACCCCTATTTATTAATTAAATAATAAATTAAACCCTTATTAAGTAATAATTAACCTTAACTAAGTCTTAGTTAGAATCAACCTCTTTTAAATAAATAAATAATTATTAATTAATATTAAAGAAATAAATAAATAATAAATAAATCCCTAAATAATAATTAAATTTAAATTAATTAACTAATTATAATCAACTTACTTAATTAACACTAAGTACTAATTACCTTTGTTAATTAACGATTAAGTACTCATTATCTTAATTAATTAAACATTTATTAAATAATGAACTAAATAATAAATACCATTCTAATTCTAACATAAGTTAGAAAAAGCTTTTATAAAATATACTTAAGTAAAACACTTATAGATTTGAAAAACAAGTTCGTTTTACGAACTGCTTCCATAGTGACTATCGTTATACGAACATAATTTCAAAATTTAAAGTTTGGTTTTTCAAAATCTTTTACACTTTAACTCTTGGAAACTCTACCACTTTGTAAAAAATAAAGGCATGTTTTCTAAACCAAGCAAGTTTAACTTAAAAATATTTTTAAACTTAAAATCCATGTTCAAAGCTTTTACAAAAGGGATTACATGTTGCTTAAACGAGCAAAGGTGCTAACTTTCTTAGCATACATCATGTATTCAAAGCCATAACATTCATATTCACGTCACAACCACTAACATAAACCAAGATCTCAACTTTTTAACTAGCATAAAAATTAGATTTCATTTCAAGTCTAATTTCAAATCATGGTACATAAGCAAATATAAATCATAACCAAACATCACTATAATTCAAGCACTTATACATTCATACAAACCAATAATTATTTTCACCCAAAAACACATCATTTTTACAACAAATTGAGCAATGATATATGTTTTAAAATATCAGTAAAAATATGAGAACATTACTCACCAAAAATTGACTAAATCAAGGCCACTTCCTCTAGAACATGTATATAAGCCAAGTCTTTGCTTTAATTTGGAAAAAAGTGGGATTTTTGGAGGGTTCAAGTGGACAACAGTGTTTATCTTAGGGGTATATAGGCTCGACCTAAGGTGTTAAGGGTGGGTATGTGCTTGTTTTGTAGAGGAAAGGTGTTGAAACGAGAAAAGAAAGCTTTAAACAAGAATTTAGAAGTTTAAAAGTGGATGAACAAATTTTTTTATGCTTTTAGAAATATTTAGGAAGCCATTAAAGTGTATATGAAAACTTGGAAGAGAATTTAGAAAGTAGAAATGAATTTAGAAAATGAGGTAAATGGTAGAAAATGAGTTAATATACCAGTGCAAAAGTTAACTTATTAAAATAGCCTAAGAGTACATTCCCTCCACTAGATTTTTGCCACATCATTTTCTTTTCCCCTCTCCCTTTCATTTCAAAGCCAATATAAATTTATTCACTATATTGCTTATGTTTTAAAGATATGACATGTTATGACAATTTCCCTTTTTGCTTTTTAAACTTATTTAGTTTTCATAAAATATCATATCACACTTTAATATATTAAAGTATAAATATATACATATATCCTAAAATGTATTCTAACTTGTATATAAATGTGTATATATGTTACAACAAATGCGCAAAACTTTTTCCGATAACTTTTCGACACCTAAAAGTCGAAAATTCAAAAAATGATTTTCGGTCACGTTTTCTATTTTGTTTTGAACTAATTATTTTTGAAAACAAATTTTAAAAACTATTTCAACATCATTAGTTATTATTGAAAAGAGTTTTAATTTGAGTTATGAATAATTAATTATAAAAAATATGTTTAAAGGTCCATAATTAAAGTGATTAAATCCTGGGTCGTTACAAGTAAACTTGTAATGATCTCGGATTTTTATTAAGTTTAAATTGATAATTAAATTGATTTTTTTGAATAAAAATTGTGAAATAATTAGTCATTAATATAAATTTCTAGTTAAATTTTGAATTAATTAAGGATTGATTTGGATATTTGAAAATAAATGTGTATGTACTAAACTATGAAATATAAATTAAACACATTAGCATATTCTAACAACATATTAACAATAGAACATTATTTTTATCCCTAAGTAATAAGGCTAAAGCAAAGCAAAAATATATTCAAGAAAAAGGATAAGTGTAAACAAGAAAAGAAATAGAAAATATGCATGCAAGTATATACAAATAAGTAAATATGTAGATCTAAAAGCATACCCAGGCAAATAAATATTTCATGTAAACTATAGAGTTTAGAGTGAAAGGCAAATAAATATTTCATGTAAACTGTAGAGTTTGGAGTGAAAGGAAAATAAAATATGCCTGTAAAATAAATGCAAAGCTGAGAAACAAAGTAAATATAAAATATCTATGAAAGTACTTGCAATAGGAAGTGAAAAACAAATGGATAGTATAAGCTTATAAAAAGGACTTAAGCATTTAATACAAGCATCTTCAGCCATGTCCTTAGTACAAACAACATCACCCTGTACAAAATATTGTAAACCATGTAAGCTGTTCTTTTCAATATAACACTCTTATCATCAGTTCGTCCATTTTCAAAACAGAGTAGCATTTGAGTAATATCATCTCAACTTTAAACAAACTTCAATACTTCAACTCAACAGCAAATTCAGAGTCTGTATCAACATGAAAAGGGCTCTGTTATTTCTTTTGAAAAAAAACTGTGAGTAACTTCATTTTTAAAAATGCTTAAGTGTATTTCTATATGGTTGCTTGATGTATGTCTGAAATAAATTGTATTTGTGTTTATATATTGTTGAATTTCTATGTACGATGAATGTATGTTTGTATAGCCTGTAGAACACCTCTGTTCAAAATTTCAAACTCAGGTTGTAATTCAAAAATTATTTACTCTTGATCCAAAAAAAATCTGGATTCATGATTTAAACAAAATTTGATTGTTTTATCATAAGATTTAATTTAAAATTATATTTAAGTTAAAAACAACTAGTTAATCTCTCTGGAAAGCAAGAAAGCTGAGTAAATCTTTAAATAAGTTTAAAAATAAAGTTCTTAATTCATGAATTCAGGGTTATAAATCGAATCCCTAAACAAAATCATGATTTTTAAAAACAAAATCACAAATTTTAGAATTTGAATCAGAGAGAAGTTTGGGTTTGTCTGATTTGAGCATTTTGAGTTGTCTCAGTTGATCTAAAGGTTCGGAGTAGTCGAGCTTCCTCCTGGAGGTGGAGGAGTGAACAGGGGTTCTATGAAAAATATTGGGTTGGGGTGCAGATGAACGAGGTGACGACGACGAGGGGTTTAAGTTTGTAAACCTAATTTTTAGGGTGGTTGGGAAATCGATCGAAGCGGCTTCTCTCGTGCATCGAGTTGGATGCGACTGTGGGTAATGGAAGTTTGGTCAGTAACGAGGTCGTGGCCGGAGTTGCACGAATTCCGGTGGTCGAGTTGGTGAGATTGAAGCGTTGAATGTTTTGGATTGTGGGAGATTTTGTTGTTCCAGGTTTCAAGATTGGTACTCGATTTCATTTTCGAGATGATGAGGAGTTTTGGTGGTCGGGGAAGTGGCTCGTGGAGGATTGTCAACTTGACTCGATGCTCTGGAGTCGACCGGAGGTGACGGCAGCACCGTGTACATGCACCATGCAGTTGAAGTTCTGATAAACTTATTTGTGTGCTGAGGTATTTTAACTCGGGATAGACTCGAGTTATACGAGTGCTTGACTCGAAGCAGCAGAGGGAATGACTCGAAGCAATTTTGGTTTGATTCGAGTCAGTTGTTTGTTCCAGGCTTTTGTAAAACCTGACAGCAATTTAAATTTTTGAACAATTTAAATGAAACTCAAATTTGAATAATAGATCTAAACAAAGTTTAAATCCAGTTGAAATATGAATTCAAATTTATTTTTGAATTCAAATCTGAAATGAAATAAAAGCTTTAAAATATTTAGAAGTAGTTTTCAGGTTTAGATACCTGAAAATTTCGGATCTTTCAATTTAATTTAAATTTTGAAACTAGAATTTAAACAGTGGTTTAAATTCAAAGTTAATGTTTAGATTCAAATAAACTTTTGAATCTTAAGGTTCTAAAATGAATTTGGATTTTTAAATCAAGTTTTAAATTCAAGGTTTTAAAAGCTTTCTCTTATATAAGTAATAAATGTTACTTACATTTATTTTTAAGGATTATAAATTAAAATTTTAAATTGGATTAATGTTTAAAAGAATATTCATTTTGGATCTTAAATTCAAAATGTAATTTAAATTTAAATTCAAAAGTGAAATGTTTTTCACTTTAAATGTTAATGAAGTCATCAATAAGAAATGAATTATATTAGAGATAATTAAGGCATTAAGTGATGTAATTTATATGATAATCAATTAAGGACTTATTTATGTAATTTATAAATTGATGATTTAGATTTATTTTAATTGGAGATTAATTAAAGTAATTAAAAAATGTTATTAGTTAATAAAGATAATTAACTAAGGATTATTAAGTATTACTTAATATGATAAATTCTAATAATTAATTAGATTAATTTATTTAAATAATCAACTATAAATTGTTTAAATGTAATTACTTAATGAAAGTAATTAAGGGATTAATTATGTAACGTCACGCCTTTTTGTACGATTTAAACAGACACACGTGCCAATTCAAACCATAAGTAAGGGTGGATTGTTATGGGATAAATAAGAAAACAGAGAAAGAAACAGAATCTCACAGCGGAAGGATAAAATATAATAATCAAATATACAGTTCATAAATCTGTTTACAAAAATCTTTGATTTATTTATACAATACATATCAGAGTACACATACCATATAACAATGCAGCGGAACAATATGAGTGTAGTGAAACCATATTATCCATAGTAATAATAATAAAATCTTCGTCTTCTTCCTTCGGAAATAAAATCTTCAATCCTGAAACGCTCGGACTGACCCGAGCGAATTTGAAAAGACAAAAACACTCGAGTCAGAACTAAAAGATCTTATGTGAGTTAAATTAACAGAAATAAATATGAGTGCAGTAACTCAAGAGATGCTCAGGATTTACATCTCCTAAGGATCCGTTAAACTATTTACTATGTAGTATATTGCGCTATTATAATAGTGTCTATTTGTAAAATAAACTTACTTTTAAATAGCGTTAAGGCTTTACATTTTCCACCTTAACACGTAATAGTCCCAGTAGTCCATCCAATATCATGGTCCCTCCAGATCGGGAAGCCACTAGAGGATACCACACGGGCTACGGGAGAAATCCAAACTCGTACAAGGCGCGATAGGGTAGGTGACACGGCACAACTAGGCAATGCCAGGGTAGATATACCAATTGCTATCCGGGCTGGTGGAAACGCGCAGCGCGCAGCTGCCGCCCACCTCGAACAAACTCCCCCAAAATCAAAAATAAAAGTGGCCACTGAATCAATCCAAAGTCAAAGTATAATATCGAAGAGGAGTGTCCGATCAGAGGAATGACCTCATTGGCCCGAGAATCGCTCCTGTTTTAGCCACCTTATGCCAACTCACGGGAGTTGGGTCCACGTATTTACCTTACAGGAAACTCCGCCACCAACCTACTTCATTCTGGAATCTCCACTGCGTACACGGTTAGTCAAATTGGTCTTCGGTATCGACAGAGAGTATGTCCATATCCGATCCCGGTCTCTTTGCCAACCAATCGTTATTATAACACCGCGGTCATTTAAAAATAATTATTCTTTTAAAACCAAAATAAAATATCAATTTCAAAACCATATAAATATGATATCATTTCCTTTTAAAACCCAAAACAATATGATATCATCTTTATTTTCCAATATATTCATTTCCAAAATCATAGGATTTTCAAAGTAAAATATTTAGAAATCAAAACTCTTGAATATAATATTTTCAAATTATACTATCTTGAATCTCATAACTTTGAAACAAGTTCCATTTCTCAAATGGTTAAATATTAAATTTCCTTTATAAACCATAATAGCTTCTTTAGATTTCACAAATCAATTTCAAATATCGATTTAAACTACCAAATACCATTTCAATTCTTATGTTTCAAAACTTTAAATATTTCACCATTTCAAAAACAAACTCATTTGACAAACCCATATATATCAAATTCAATTACTTATTATTTAGACTTGAAATGTTTACTTAATGAATTCAATATAATTTAAGTAAAACCTTTAACTTCACATAATTGGAAAATCTTTCAATTTATTAAACTTGATATATTCATTTAAATCAACCTGATATTCATTTAAATCACTTTACACAAAAATCAAGTTATAAAAATCATATCCTTTAAAAAAATTAATTTTTATTAAATTTCAATTTAACTTAATATTCATCTTCCAAATCTTATTCTCATTTAAGTCATAAAAACTCCAGAAATTAGATTTTAAATAAATGCTTAATCGTATTTGATCTTAAAAATCAAACTTTATTTTATACTTCAAATCAAATTTATACAAAGCTTAAACCCGAAAATTACTATACATATATATAAATAACTAATTCAATATCCCATAAACCATATATATATAGCTTTACAAAACCATAAAAACATTCCAAAATATATTATATATATATACCGCGGTGCCTGTATAAAATTTTCTACCCAATGGTCAAGTGATACGGATGTTTATCATTTCAATCCGCAATTTAAAATAAAATGCGGTTGTATATCATTTCAAACCGCAATCCCGAATGAATGAAATGCATAGCAACTAGCAATTAATAAAATAAATCATCCATTCATCCATCAAATCATACATCCATTTATCACAGTCATCATCTAATTTCAAACAATCATCAATATATAACAGGTGATAAATAATGGTATCAATTATCAGTTTATACTCAAAATAAATTTAATAACTGTTAATTGGCAGTTTATATGCAAAAATAAACGTAAACTTAACTGGCAGTTAATATGAAATAAAATTTAACATAACTATGCCTGGCAGTTAATATGAAATAAATAAATTCTAACTGTCAAATTTATATGCAATAAATAAATAAATTTACAGTTATATTAAATAAATGCGTTTAAACAAAAATAGTGAATAAAACATGCCAAACAGTCATAAAAAAAATTCTACCCATATCTAAATTAATTTAACAAACACAAGAAATTATAGAAATTGTGAGTGGGTTAAAACACTCACCTTTTGAATTTAAATCGAATTTAAATCCGATTTAAACCCAAAAGTTCGACGGGCTCCAAATCTGTCCAAACCAGTGTCAAAAGATCTGGAATTTTATTACGATCCTAACAAAAAAAATCTCGCATGAAACGGAGTTCGTAGGAGAAAGTTATACACATTAATGGTGATTGAAATTTCAAAAAAAAAGAAAAAAAGAATAGAAATAAAAGAACACCTTCAAGCGCCACGTCATCCCCCTTTCTTTCCCTCTCTCCCTCATGCGTTTTGCTTCCAGATTTTTCTGAGAAATTTGAATTTTAGCTTTTGATTTGGTTTGGAATTTTTATTTCGATCTAAGATTTGTTTGCCTGCCATTGAAGAGGAGAAGGAGCTGATGAAATTTTACGCGCAGACAAATGAGAATAGACGGAGGCTAGGGTTTAGCGGGGTGTTTATAGATGAAGTTGGAATAGACAGATGGATCCGAATTTAAATGAATTCACAATTTGTCAAATTTAAATTCCAATAATCCATTTATTTGATTTTTAGATCTTATTATGAATAAATGGTCAACTTACCATTCCTATCATTTCTGATTGCAATTAGCTTCAAATTTATTAACCAAACCTCCATATCAAATAAAGATTTATTGCAAAAATTTTAGTGTTTACCTTTAATTAAAGTAAATTCAATAAATTATAAAATCTTATTTCAAATGAAATTTTATACCATTCGTATTCAATTCTCTTTATTAAATCAATCATCATCTTATGTATATATTCAACATTAGTATATATCAATTTACCCCAATTAAAAAAAAAATTCCCAAATTGATTTACAGCCTAATATAACATTTGAATTTTATTCCCAATTCATAAATTACTACCTTAACTAAATTTTACGTTTCCCTTTTAATTTACATTTTCACCTTACGTTACTACATTAATTATCCTTAAAGTAACGTCTATTATTAATAACAATATTATAATTACTTACCATTTTATTTCATAAATTAATCCATTTCATCTAAATTCTTTTCTATGTAATATTTCAACATTTAACTTCATCAAATGTAATTGTTTTCCAATACGTTAATAACTTTATTTCCAAGTCTTATATTACAACAAACTATCCAATACGAAAGTCTTAACATTTTTACAAATACTACTTTAATTAACATTAACGCAATACTCAATTAAAAATTATTGTAACTGATTTCAAAATTGTAAATTAACAAGCTACCAAAATAGGCAACATACAATAATCGTACTCTAACCTTTAGTCACATTAATACGCTTTTATTTCTCAAAATCAAAGTTCCCATTTAACTAAATCTCCATAAATGAATTTGACGTTATCTTCAAAAAGTACTTTATATTAACATTAACGTAAAAATTTATTTATATCTATTGCAATGTTTTCAAATTTAATTGAATGAACTAATTATATCACTCCTAATAATTTTTGTAAGACTCTAAATCCCACATTTGTAAGTATATATTATTTCCACTTAAATATTATAGATATATACAGAGTATAGGTTTCCATTAAATCATTATTTATTATATATTCAAATTAACTAAATTCACTATTGAAGTCCGTTTATATTTATTATCAAATATCCATTTACCTTTCCCAATAAATTTGAATCCATTCATTTAATATAACAAATCAAATTTCCATTCACACCTTATTATCAACCCACAATTTATTGCAATTCATTATCTTAGATAGATTTTATACAATTAATATCACTTTACATTAAATTTCTATCCAATGAATACTTATTCATCAATCAATTCAATATTTACTTTTCTTTCCCTCTATTTGATACTTAACCTAGTATACATTTAATGGGTAAACATAACATTGAATTATAATGCATTTCTCATGCATGCTTCATTTCATATAAATTCCTCTTTATTAACTAAGTCACATTAACAAAACAAAATAATTTTTTTTTTCAATCGATTACAAGTCTAGACTTAATATATTAAATAACGATTAACCTAAAACGATTGTTACCCCTTTAGCATTCAAATTCACTTACGACTATTATTAACACAATGTTGCCATTTGATTTATATATATTTAAATAAATTATATGAATGGGTAAAACTTTAAAAATTATCTTACCTGCAAATTTACTCACAAACATCCTAAATTACTAACTTGCAATTTATTTTTAATTACTAAATTTGCATTGATTATATCAAGTTGAGATTTAATACGTATTATTTCCTCAAATAAATAAATCTTTGGATTTAAATTCCCAAAACCATAAATTATGTCCTACCATAAATCTATGCTTTTATTATTTTACGTTCACACTCCCGCTACTCTATAATAAATCACCAAGTAACGATATCCTAAACTAACATTAATTTATATATCAATCCTTATAACTCAATAAATTTGTCAAATATGAATAACCTTAACAATACTAACATATATTATCTTACTTACAATAATGTAATATTAAACGTTGAATTTCATTTATTTTGAAATACTTCAATTCAATTAATAAATACTGCTCCTATACTTAAATCTATATTAACAAATCGTTAGATTTGGATCGATAGAAATCGGTTTACCAAAGCTTACGTACACATTACGTAAATAAACAACTATATAAATTTGCCACCTATTAGCTCTAAATTTTATTCTTAAATTTGTTACCTATCAATTTAGATTATACTTCCATCTATAATGCAAATCTAAATCTCCTCTAACTGCATAAATTAGGGCAATTTATTGCAATTGATTTCCCATTAAACTTCATAAATTAACAAATTGAAACCTAAATAAAAACGTTTATTTATTTAAAAATCTTGTTATTTAATTGAATTGTCCATTCACGGATATAATTTACATTGTTCTCCAATTATTACTTAAATACATCACACAACGTTAAATCTATATCCAATACAATTTGTTACCAAAATTAATTTAACGAAAACAATTACGCCCTTAAAATTTCTCTTCATTCATTAATTGCTAATTGTTATTCAATCAAACCCATTCATTTGATTTCCCTATTATGCATCAATTATAAACCCATCATCTTAAAGGTGATGTCTACATTTTATACTATAAATTTACCCTTTTATATTCCAATATCAATGAATGCTCACATACAAATTTAGATCTTAACTCCAATTAATTATTCCATTTAATCCATTGATTTATTAACTTTAATTACTGCAATTCATTGTCTTACATAAATTTGAATCTATTTCCAAATTTTCACTATTCCAATCAATTGAAATATAAAATTAAATTTGTAAAAATTTAATTACCCTTGATCCAATAAATTTCAACATTCTCTTTCATGTAAACAAATAAGATTTCTGTTTCTTCCTAAATTTAAATTAAAAATCTTATAATTTAATTCATTTTAAACATCGAATTTACACGGGTCGTTACAAATTACTTATTATAATTAATTTTGGATATTTTGATTTATTAAAGTTAATTAATTTAGTATGATTAATTTAAGAAAATCATTTGATAATTGGTAATTAATGATTAATTGTTATGAGATGACTGCTTAATGGTAAGTAACTAAAGGTTAATTTTTTTAAATAATTAATTAAAGAGGTAATTAATTATGTAAATGAGTTTAAAGGTTAATTTAATTAATATGATAAATTAAGAATAATTTAATTAATTAAGGTGTTTGATTAATTAATTTATATTAAAGGATTTGTAATTAATAAATCAGGATTGGATAATTAATTCATAAGTAAATAAATTTAATTGGAAATAAATTGAATCAATTAGGATTTAACAATTAATTAATCTTGGTTATAAATGATTATTGAATGCTTGACTTACTTATGAATGATTGTATTGTATGAGTTGCTTTGAATTGATTGTCCTGTCTGATCTGTGATATTTTGTTCTGTGGATTGAGCTGTGTAAAATTTATTCATTTATTTACATTTGTATATTATCTGTGAATCTGTGAATGGACTATAAGCGTTATAGTTTATATCGCTTATCAACTATATTCCTATGTTTTAATCTGTGATGATTGAGTGATGTTGCACTATTGTGTTAAACCCTTGGACTACACTTATAAACACACAAATACGGATTTCACGAGGAAATCGATTAAGTCACAGATTTTAGAAATGATTTTTTTATAGGCAATTTAAATCCAAATAGTTTTGGGAATGGATTGGGTTTAAAAGTGAAAAGCTTTTGAAATGGAGTTTCAAAGATAAAATTTATTTTGAATAACTTGATTGAGTTTTAAAATTTTAAATAATTTGATTTAAACTTAAATCCAAGATTTGAAATTGAATTCTATGTTTGGAAACTAGGGACTAAAGATGTTATACCAGTTATATATGGGTTAAACCATTTTAAAGGTATTGATTTGGGAATTTGAATTTAAATTCAAAGGCTTTAACTCATGCAAATAAAATTGGATCTTTCAGAAATGAAAACCATTTGTTTTCAAATAATAAAAGCTTTCACACACGTAATGAACTTCCGATTTGTGTAAAAGGGATTTCATGTAAAAAAGAAAATGAATTTTCAGGTTATGGAAACAGTTTGAAAGCTATAAGTTAAGTCTTTGATTTAAAGATTTAACGAGCTAATCCAATTAAAATGAGAATTGTTTTGAAATCCGTAACTGGATCTTTGTGAAACTGGGTGAACTTAGTGAATAGAATCTTCTCATTTAAAAGGATTTGAAATGGTAATTTGTTTAAACCATTTGGAAGAAAAGTTTTGGGTAATAAGTTGTGACTTAACTGAGATCCCAATATCCATATGTTTCTTGTAAATATTGCGCGCACTATTCGGTTTAGCCGGGAGAGGACCTTTGTGTCATATAGCCCATTCCGAATATGTGATACGATGTTATGGATAGCATTTGAAGACCGGTGGTGAAGATCGGATATTTTCGAAAATGAAAGGATAACTCGTCGAACGTCTTTGCATCGACTGGTCCCCGGTATAGAGACTCCATATGTGATGGGAAGTCCGGACGTGATTAGGGATTATCCGGATTTGCAAGGGCTTCTTCGGAAGTGCCTTCGGTTCTGTTCAAACCCAGAACAGACTTGTAAGGATTGTATGTCTGACATTACAATTTGAGATATAAAGCAGATTTCTTTCAAATACATTTCTGTCAGTGGCGGAGAATTTATTCTCTTAGCTTAACACCCTTCTCTGAGACGTACGAGCTCAGAGGTTATGTAGTCGAAGGTTATCAGTAATATATTCCCAACTTGGTAATGTGGCATACTGAGTGCTGCTGATCATTTGTTGATCAAAGTTTGGCTTTTGTGAAAAGCGTAGCTTTGTAAACGAGACTTCGTCGAACCTCACAACCCGGTAATGGTCGAAACCGGAAAGGTGCAGCAAGGTTATTGGGGGTAGCGCCCCTTAGGGTATGTTCATTTCCTTCTGGATAGAAGTGGTATCAAGGTATAGAGCCCAGATGCTTAACTTATGTGGATATCGCAAATATATATATTACTTTGTGATTGTTGTTGGGGCCCCGGATAAAGGTTGTTTACGACCGGGGGATGGCATACTCGTGTCAGTAGTTACCTAGTTAGGGGTAACCCGAATTATGTTGTCAGAGATCCGGTTAGGTTCTCGAGGCGTCTTTCCAGAGGCGTACCCATGTGGCAATGGGAAGTTCCTTGGCCCGACCATTTGTTGGGAATCCAAAGAAACAATACGAGCCTTGTACGGTTTTAGTTGTAGAACCTGCCATTTACTTATGGTAGCGCCCTACTGTTTAGATGGTAGCTATAGTAGGCATACGATAATGGTCGTATGTTGGCTAAGATTTATATTATACTTTCGAAATGATTTCCTACACTTTGCACTTATAGTAATAATATCAAAGAAATTCGCGTATCAAGCATGTTTGACTATCATAAGGAGAAATCTCCTTCGATTCTGCGTTTGCATTGTGTGTGTGTGCGGGAGGCCTTATGATAGTCACATTTTCTAAAAGCATTTAGAATCTAGTTTAAAATATTTCTTTGTTTGTTTTTAAAGATAAACTGTTTTAGTTACGCATACCAGTCTCATGACTGACCTGGAGTTTATTGTTCCTTTCCTAAACTCTGGGTGCCCATAAATTTTCCACACGGGCAGTCTAGAGTTGGGTTTTTCAGATAGTCATATCTAGTAGATTATCTGGAGCTATTTCAGTCTTAGGATATGGACTGCGCTTGCCTATCTTTGTGCATCGTGATGTTGGATCGAGCTGCCGCTACTGGAGTTCTCTCTTGAAGACTATCTTAGAGTTATTTGTTCCGCTGCTGGTGTTATCTATTTTCTTTTCCGCTGCTATTTTATTGTATCATGTCTCTGATGTATATTGATATCTATTGTATCACTGTTTTATCTTGATCATTGTATCAATGCAGTATATTAATGTATTATTCTTTTTCTTCTGCTGTGTTGTTTACTTAATTGTGTTATAAGCTCTGACGACTCGGATTCGAACAGTCGAATCTGCGGCATTCGAGTACGATGTAAAGTATGGATGTCGATTTTCGAACGCGAAAATCCGAATCGCTACATTTGGTATCAGAGCTAAGGTTGATTTAGCTCAGGAGTATAACACATTAAGTAGCTCATTAGAGATAGGGTGAAGTATCCCTAGAATGAGTATATCCCTAAGATATCCGTTCATGTGCCTCAGTAAATTCTCTTACTATCCACTGATAGTGAGTATGAGTGCAAGAAGAAGACGAAATAGGGCATAGGGAAGTACCACTATAAATGGTCAATACCCTGCGACAGTGGAAACAATCTTTCTCTATCAATTTCCTTTGATTCGTTTCCAAATTCTTTTGATTGCTTCGTGACAGCTCCAGAAAGAAGTTTCGTTGTGATGATGGCCCTACGAATCGTTGTAGAAATTCTTACTTCGTATCTCCATCGGTTTCTTATCAGTTTTTGATTTAAACTTTAATGAATATGAATTGGAAATTTGGGATTGAAAATTTAAATAGATATCCAGTTTGACTTGGAAAACTGTTTCTCTGTCTTGGTGTATCTATCTTTGTTGTTTTCGTGCCTGCAAATTTCGGGGACGAAATTTCTTAAGGAGGGAATTCTGTAACGATCTCGGATTTTTATTAAGTTTAAATTAATAATTAATTTAATTTTTTTTGAATAAAAATTGTGAAATAATTAGTAATTAATATAAATTTCTAGTTAAATTTTGGATTAGTTAAGGATTGATTTGGATATTTGAAAATAAATGTGTATATATTAAACTATGAAATATAAATTAAACACATTAGCATATTCTAACAACATATTAACAATAGAACATCATTTATATCCCTAAGTAATAAGGCTAAAGCAAAGCAAAAATATATTCAAGAAAAAGGATAAGTGTAAACAAGAAATGAAATAGAAAATATGCATGCAAGTATATGCAAATAAGTAAACTTGTAGACCTAAAAGCATACCCAGGCATTAAATATTTCATGTAAACTGTAGAGTTTAAAGTGAAAGGCAAATAAAATATGCCCGTAAAATAAATGCAAAGCTGAGAAACAAAGTAAATGTAAAATATCTATGAAAGTACTTGCAACAGGAAGTGAAAAACAAATGGACAGTATAAGCTTATAAAAAGGACTTAAGAATTTAATACAAGCATCTTCAGCCATGTCCTTAGTATAAACAACATCACCATGTACAAAATATTGTAAACCCTGTAAGCTGTTCTTTCCTATATAACACTCTTATCATCAGTTCGTCCATTTTCAAAACTGAGTAGCATCTGAGTAATATCATCTCAACTTTAAGCAAACTTTAGTACTTCAACTCAACAGCAAATTCAAAGCCTGTGTCAACATGAAGAGGGCTCTGTTCTATCTCCTGAAAAAAACTATGAGTAACTTCATTTTTAAAAATGCTCAAGTGTATTTCTATATGGTTGCTTGATGTATGTCTGAAATAAATTGTATTTGTGTTTATATATTGTTGAATTTCTGTGTATGATGAATGCATGTTTGTATAACCTGTAGAACACCTCTGTTCAAAATTCAAACTCAGGTTATAATTCAAAAATTATTTGCTCTTGATCCAAACAAAATCTGGATTCATGATTTAGACAAAATTTGATTATTTTATCATAAACTTTAATTTAAAATTATATTTAACTTAAAAACAACTAGTTAATCTCTCTGGAAGCAAGAAAGCTGAGTAAATCTTTAAATAAGTTTAAAAATAAAGTTCTTAATTCATGAATTCAGAGTTATAAATCGAATCCCTAACAAAATCATGATTTTTAAAAACAAAATCATGATTTTTAAAAATAAAATCACAAATTTTAGAATTGGAATCAGAGAGCAGTTTGGGTTTGTCTGATTTGAGCATTTTGAGTTGTCTCGGCTGATCTAAAGGGTCGGAGGGGTCGAGCTTCCTCCTGGAGGTGGAGGAGTGAAGAGGGGTTCTAGGAAAAATATTGGGTTGGGGTGCAGATGAACGAGGTGACGGTGGCGAGGGGTTTAATTTTGTAAACCTAATTTTTAGGGTGGTCAGGAAATCGATCGAAGCGGCTTCTCTCGTGCATCGAGTTGCATGCAACTGTGGGTAATGGAAGTTTGGTCATTAACGAGGTCGTGGCTGGAGTTGCACGAATTTCGGTGGTCGAGGCGGCGAGATTGAAGCGTTGACAGGTTTTAGGTTGTGGGAGATTTTGTTGTTCCAGGTTTCGAGATTGGTACTCGATTTCATTTTCGAGATGATGAGGAGTTTTGGTGGTCGGGGAAGTTGCTCGTGGTGGATCGTCGACTTGACTCGATGCTCTGGGGTCGACTGGAGGTGACGGCAGCGCCGTGCACGTGCACCGTGCAGTTGAAGTTCCGATGAACTTATTTGTGTGCTGAGGTATTTTAACTCGGGATAGACTCGAGTTATACGAGTGCTTGACTCGAAGCAGCAGAGGGAATGGCTCGAAGCAATTTTGGTTCGAGTCGAGTCAGTTGTTTATTCCAGGCTTTTGTAAAACTTGGCAGCAATTTAAATTTTTGAACAATTTAAATGAAACTCAAATTTGAACAATAGATTTAAATAAAGTTTAAATCCAGTTGAAATATGGATTCAAATTTATTTTTGAATTCAAATCTGAAATGAAATAAAATATTTAGAAGTAGTTTTCAAGCTTAAATACCTGACAGTTTCAGATCTTTCAATTTAATTTAAATTTTGAAACCAGAATTTAAACAATGGTTTAAATTCAAATTTAATGTTTATATTCAAATAAAATTTTGAACCTTAAGGTTTTAAAATGAATTTGGATTTTTAAATCAAGTTTTAAATTCAAGGTTTTAAAAGCTTTCCCTTATATAAGTAATAAATGTTATTTACATTTATTTTTAAGGATTATACATTAAAATTTTAAATTGGAATAAGTTTAAAAGAATAATCATTTTGGATCTTAAATTCAAAATGTAATTTAAATTTAAGTTCAAAAGTGAAATGTTTTTCACTTTAAATGTTAATGAAGTCATCAATAAGAAATGAATTATATTAGAGATAATTAAGGCATTAAGTGATGTAAATTATATGATAATCAATTAAGGACTTATTTATGTAATTTATAAATTGATGATTTAGATTTATTTATAATTAGAGATTAATTAAAAGTAATTAAGAAATGTTATTAGTTAATGAAAATAATTAGCTAAGAATTATTAAGTATTACTTAATATGATAAATTCTAATAATTAGTTAGATTAATTTATTTAAATAATCAACTGTAAATTGTTTAAATGTAATTACTTAATGAAAGTAATTAAGGGATTAATTACTTATTATAATTAATTTTGCATATTTTGATTTATTAAAGTTAATTAATTTAGTTTGATTAATGTAAGAAAATCGTTTGATAATTGGTAATTAATGATTAATTGTTATAAGATGACTTCTTAATGGTAAGTAATTAAAGGTTAAATTTCTTTAAATAATTAATTAAAGGGGTAATTAATTATGTAAATGAGTTTAAGGGTTAATTTAATTAATATGATAAATTAAGAATAATTTAATTAATTAAGTTTTTTTATTATTTAATTTATATTAAATGATTTATAATTAATAAATCAGGATTGGATAATTAATTCATAAGTAAATAAATTTAATTGGAAATAAGTTGAATCAATTAGGATTTAGCAATTAATTAATCAATTAGAATGGTTTCGAAAGAGATGCTTTCCTTTATATTTTCTTTGACCCAAATGATATTTTAAAAGGTAAACCCTATGATGTCGAAAGGGGGACTTTCAATGCTTTAGGAAGAGATACTTGCAATGGTTTCGAAGCTATGCTTCAATAATTAATAAGTAACATTTTATTATATTAGAAAAGTTTTGAAAGCGGGATTTTAAAGTGTGTTTGGAGGCAGAAGCCTAATGTTTTGAAAAGAGATATATGCTTTCGAAGGAGGCTATCCAGTGAGGTTTCAAAGTATAGTTTTTAAAACAATTAACGCAATCTTATTTAAAAGAAAAATCATGGCATATTAATAAACAAAGTATTTTGAAATGGAACTTATGAAGAAGTCTAAATGGGTTAAAGGAATTAACCAAGTTATATTGTTTTCTTCTTTATATATGTATATATTCATTTTATAATGAATCCAAAAAATGTACTTTGGCAAAAGGTAGAATAACTAGTTGAGTTGACCTACTAGTGAATAAATAAAAGATATTTGCAGGGGCTAATAGGTTAATAGTAAGCCCATGAAAATAGTGTAAGGGAAAAGATACTGGTAGAGGCCAATAGGTTCATAGTTAGCCCATGAAAACTATGTAATTAAATATGTCAGTTAGACAGGTTTATTGTAAGCCTGTGAAAACTATATCCAGATAAGAAAATGAAATATTGAACGATAATCAGTAAATTCCTAGTTAACCCACGAAAACAAGGGTAAAAGGAAGATATTGACTTTTAGTCAATAGATTCCTAGCTAGACCATGAAAACTAGGATAAAAGAAATGATATTGGAGTCACCAATACGTTCATAGTAATCCCATGAAAATTATATAATTGGACAGGGAGTCCTTAAAAGTTTAACCAGTTATTAGTTAGCCCATGAAAACCATTAGTTTAATAGTAATCCTAGAAACTATAATTATGACAGATAGTCAAAATGAATTGGGGATGGGTAATTCAGAATTGGTTCTATTGTTTTGCATATCTGTAGCTCCCTAAAAGCTCATCTGACCCTAAGGTTCCCTGGGATTGGCTTTGGGCCTTTCCTGCGCAGCTTAGGTGGAAGGCAAAGAAGGCCTCACATTATAATGTTTTGAATTGAATTAACCATTGTGGATGCAGGGGCATAGAAAATGATTTATAAAGGTTTTAAGATACTAATGAGGGGAAATCCATTCTGCTAAGCGGCATGGTCTCACTAGGTATCTAAATGATTTGAGATGGTATATTATTATTCATGCTAGGCTTTATGTCTGACTCGAAGTTTATGTTTTTCTCTTAGACTGTCGGGTACTCAATTAATTTTGAGTAGTTTGAGATTTGAGGTTTTTAGGTACCTCTTAAGACAAAAAAGCTTCTGGAGTCGTGTAGAAGGCATGAGGTTGTTTAAATTCTTTTTCATGTGATTTCGCTATGTTGTTTTGTTAAGGCAAAATTGTTTTTTGCCTATTATACACTCTGATCATTAAGGGGGCTTCTTCATATGTCTCCCTTGGAGTACATTATAATAATTATATTTTTCTGAACGAGGTTAACGTTGTGGAATTGTGTAAAAACGTTGAAATGAGTTTGGAATGGAATGTGAAAGTTGTTTTGAAATTTTAAACTTTTTCCATATCTATGTGTTTCTGGTATATCAATTTATACAACATTACCATATTTGGTCGCCGAGGATTAACAACTATGGATGACTGCAGCATGTTAGTTTTGGGCCTCCAAGTGGGGGATATTACATTCCTTTTGATGGGTTTTTGGGGGATTTACATCGACTCTTGGGTTGTTTATTCTTTGACGTACCTATAATTTGGACTACTCCGGAGACCGTTGGTTTTAAGTCACTAGTGATTCCTTTCGAGATGATTTCTCCAAATGTGGACAAGGATACATGGTAGTGGGAGAAGCATAATTGAGTTTTCTAGGGAGATAGACTGCTAGGTGCTAAAATGCCCTTTTTCTAGCGCTAAAATGTTAGATTTTTCACTTCAAAAAACCCCAAATATATTTTGAAGTAATCACGATTTGAATGCTTTTGTGATTATGAATAAGAAAATTTAAGTAATATTAAGGGAGATAGTTATGCCACTTTAATGCTTGCGTAATATGAAGGAAAATTTTCAAATTTCTATGGGTGGTCACCATTAAATTTTTAAAGCAATCTATTGCAATTCAAGCACCGAAGACAAAAATAGTAAAATAATGTACAAAAAATAATAACGGACATAAAGAATTTATGTAGTTAAGCTTTTAATCAATCATACATCCATAGGCAAAATATCTTTGTCTTCTTTGATTGTTAGTACAAACAAAAATGGTAGAGAGTATAATTTATGATTTCAGTGTCCAAAACAGAGTGAAGTAAAAATTCATCCTTCTCTGCTACAATGCCCTACTCATTTATAGTACATAGAGACTCACACAGATTGCTAACATCCATCTTCCGTTCTTTTGATTCCTACATTGGATTATGTCTTGTGTCGATCATTTGTCTTGCTTATTTGCTGTACACAGATTACTCAGGTGGTCTTCGGCAGGAAACTTTGTTTTGGGTTGATGGGTTTTGAACTTGGGCGGGATCTCAAAATTGAAGAATGAAATATGAATTTGAATAAGCTGTGACTTAATATGGTTTTTATCTATTTGAGACTGTGGAAGTTGAGAAGCATTGGTCTTTCTTTATTAAGCTTCGTTCTTATGGAGGCAAACCCGTAGTCTAGATTATCACTAGAACAACTTAGGTTGGGTTCTGGAGATATGGCTAGACATCAAAATGGTGATGCACTCTTGTTTACAAAGTCGTACAATTTGAATTCAATTATTGTTGTCATTGTTCCATGTTGCTGTTTTGGATAGAGCGGTGCAGTATGGCTTTATGAGTGTTAACATAGTCCGAACGATATATAACATTGTTCTTTTATGTGATTATAAAGGTGCAGCTTTCAATGATCCACTTTTGATAATGACATTCTGGAATGCTTACGACCATGCAGTCCTTTTATGCTAGGGGCTGCTTACTATGACTTTGTCTTTGTACATAGGTGGCTTGCTGCTATATTTCTCCCTTCGAATCTTTACATTTTTTAGGTAGTATTTAATTGGAATTGCAGCCATATTTTGTCACTTCAATGCCAAATCAGAATGGCAACACAACCTTATGGTTTCATTGTCAACATGAGATTGCGACGTGGCCTTGCTACTTTAATGTCAGTTTAAGATTGCATTGCATCCCTGTTGTGTATAATTGCTTTATGGTTTGTGCCACACTTCCATATCGTTGATATTACTTTTGGGGCTGCAGTACAATCTCTACATGTTGTTGTTACTTAAAGATTATGCGGTAGTTCCAATTTATTAAGGCTTACCTTTTGGAATCGTAGCATGGCCTCCATATTTGGTACTTAAAGGTTGTGTCGTAGTTATGCCCATCGAAGCGAGTGTTAAGATTACAGATCAGTTTCTATACCTTATCTCGGTTTTCCAATACGGTGTTATAGTGCTGAAGCTATACTTAATGAAATGACGCCATCCTTATGTTTTTCCACCGCTTTAAGACTTTGGCATAGTACTATCTAGACTTTGCTCTCACTTCCTTTTCCTAGCCCCACTCCTATTATGGGAGCAGTTTTCATGACTTGGTGCTTGCATCAAGTTTCCTTCCACAAGGTTTGAAAAATATGGGTGCAACACATGTTAAATTGGGAAAAGTACCATTTCATGGTAAAACAAGGTAACATGCTTGGTCATGTAGTCTTGAAGGATAGTCTAGAGGTCAATAAATGAAAAGTAAACTTATTGCCAATCTTCCTTCCCCTAAGTCTGTCAAGGATGTCCTCTCATTCTTAGGTCATGTAGGGCTTTTACGAAGGTTTATAAAGGATTATAAAAAATTGTTAAACCTCATTTGAACCTACTTATAAAAGACACAAAATTTGAGTTCAATGAGGAATGTAAAAATGCTTTTGATAAATTAAAGTCGATTTTCACCTCAGCACCAGTAATTCAACCTCTCGATTTGACGCAATCGTTTGAGAAAATGTATGATGCTTCGTACTTTACCATTAGTTCTATTCTAAGTCAAAGAATTAATAATCATCATCAAGTTATCTATTATGTAAGTAAAACTCTAAAGGTTGCTGGAAAAGAGTTTTTTAAAATCATCTTTGCTTTTGAAAATTTTGACCATGTCTCATATGCTCGAAGTTCATTGTTTAGACTGGTCACGCAGACTTGAGGTATTTGTTTTCAAAGAAAGACGCCAAGGCTCAGCTAGTCCATTGGGTACTTCTTTTTCAAGAATTTGACTTGGAAATACAAGATAAGAAAGATTCCAAGAATATTGTAGCTAATCATCTCTCTTGCATTTTGGAAGGGAACATAGATGACAACTAAATGAAAGAATGTTTTCTTAATAAGCACCTATTATCCATTATAGGCGTGCTATGGTATGGAAACATAAAGAAATATTTGGTGACTAACGAAGTGCCTTCACACTGCTTAGCATAAGATAAGCGAAAGTTTTTCTCTAAAGTTAAGGATTATTATTCGAATGACCCTTATCTTTTCAAGCATTGCCCTAATCATATGGTTCGTTGATATGTTCGCAATGAAGAGTTTCACGGTGTTCTATCCTTTTCACATATCCATGCTTGTGGTGGACACTTTGGAGCAAGGAAAACAGTTACCAAATTATCACAGTGCGGTTTTTATTAGCCCACGCTCTTCATATGAGTTTTGCAATAAATGTCCGCGACGCCAACATATATGGCGAATCACTAAAAGAAACGAAATGCTTTTAAATTCAATTTTGGTTGTAGAAATCTTTGACGTTTAAAGTATTGATTTCATGGGCCTATTTTCTACCTCAATCGGCAAATTGTATATTTTAGTTGCAGTTGATTACATTTCAAAATGGGTTGAGGCAATCTCCACCAAAACAAATGATAGTAATGTGGTTGTCAAATTTCTTAAACAAAATATATTTTCTCACTATGGTATTCCTGAAGCCATAAAAGTTAAATGGTACTCATTTTTGTAATCGTGATTTCGAATCATTACTTAAGAAGTATTCAGTCACTCATAAAGTGGCTACTCCATATCATCCACAAACAAGTGGGTAAGTAAAAATTTCAAATAAATAATTAACACGAATTAGATAATCCTTATTGAAAAGAATGGCGGCTCCCAAATACAGATCAGGAGATTAGGGTTTTTCCCCTCATCTCCTTCTGAATCTCTTCAATACACTCTCTTCTGAAACTTCCTAGCTCTACTTCCTTTCTTCAATTCTTACTCTACATAACTGGAGCGCCATACATGGGGTTTTTGCGAGACGAGGAAGGCTCGGAGGAAGTTAGAAGGAAAAGGGACAAGGCCCCAATTTCGGAATCAGAACCTAGGCTGCAGCTGGGGGGCAACACTTCGAGTAAAGCTGAGATCAAAACAGATCGGATCTCAGGTAGAAGGGCACAGGAACCTACAACTGGAAGATCAATGTCAAAACAGGTCGCCTCTCAACCCAAAAGAAATCAAATCAAATTTACGGTTCCAGAAGACGCAAAAAAAATTTCGTATAGCGAGGTAGTTAAAATAGGTGCAGTCGGAGATTTAGGTAACTTAGATCTGGAATTTATTGAACCAAAAACAGTTGATGGGAAGAGGATCGGTAATCTTTCGCCAGAAGCTATTGAAGAAGCAGAGGGAGGATGGGATCTATGCATTTTACTCTATGTGGTTAGTTACAAACCATGGTTTAAATCTTTTGAAGGTTACGCGGAAAGGGTTTGGTCAACGCAGAAGCCGTTTTCTATTCACTCAAGGAACAACGGCTTCTTCGTGGTTAGATTTGGATGTGAGGAGGATTGTAATAAAATTTTGAAGTCAGGACCTTGGTTTATGGATCGCAATCTGATTATAATGAAAATACTGACCCCAAACATGAAAACAGACAGTGATCTGCTTAAATCTCTACCTATGTGGGTTAGACTACCTGGTTTAAGTTTCAAGTTGTGGGGTAATAAGGCTATTAGTGCTTTAACAAGCACAGTAGGGGTTCCTATTAAGATGGACGAGGCTACAAAAAACAAAACCAGATTAGCCTATGCTAGAGTGATGATTGAGCTAAACGCATCATACGGTTTACCTAAAATCATTGAAGGTATGGATGATAAAGGGAGGAGTTTTAGTCAGGAAGTGGAATATGAGAATCCCCCCCCCCCCATTTACAGCAAGTGTGTGTGTTTGGACACGTGATAGATGAATGCCCACTGATTAAAACTTGGGTCCCTAAACCGAGTCAAGCTAATGAATCGGAAAAAGAAAGACCTGAAACTTCAAGCCTAGACGACCGTCGAGAACTGGTAAGGGAGGAAAGGGTCAAAGATAGTTCTAACGAATTGGAGAAACCATTGGAAAATGAACGCTTGAATGCTTCCCCTAATACTGAAGTAATGAAAAAAGACCATTTATCTAAAGAAGAATTCAACAAAAATGAGGTGGAGGTAGAAAGAACTTCGTTAGAGACAGAAGACGTGGTCAGAGCTGACGCATCACCAAATACAGCAAACTGCGATTTGCACTCCCCTGAGACCATGTCCAAGCCAGCAGATAGAGATCTAAGCACAGCATCTCCGACGTCACCTTCACCCCATATTTCTATTCTCAAATGCCCTTTGAGTATAACGGATGATATTTCGTTATCAAAACCTATGCTTCCTAATGATATTTGTATTGATAATTGTTTAACTAATAATGTTAATTATAGCAGAGGAACTAAACCTTGTTATGATATACAGATACAAGAAAATCAAGGCCAGGACTCAGGATTAACAGAAGTCATAGAGGAACAGAACACAAATGATAATGTAGATGCAAACCAGGAGGAACATCAATTGCTTAAACCTCATGAAATAGAAAGTGAGAACATTCAAAAAGAAAAGTTGGTTCAAAAGAACCCTAAGTGGGTTCAGAAACTAGGAATTGATATCGAAGGCATAGGAGAGACATCCAGGTCGCTGAGGACCCGAAACAACAAAACAACTTAATGTCGATTGCATGCTGGAATGTAAGAGGGTTTCATAACCCCAATAGAATGGGAGAAGTGAGAAAACTTATTGACAAACATAATATAAGTTGTATTGGAATACTGGAAAACAAGTCGTTGTATCGGGATATCCTGAAGTTGGAAAGAGAGTTGGAAGAAAGATGGAAAATAATAAGCAATGTTTCCTGTTATTTTAAATGCAGAATCCTCGTCCTAATAGATCGAAATATTTGGGACTTTAGCTACATTAGCATGAGTGACCAACATATTTCTATAGAACTGATCAACATCTCAAAATTCAAATGTAACTTAACATTCATTTATGCTCAAAATTATGTATCCCTTAGGAATAGACTATGGAACAATTTACAGGAGGATGCTATAAACATTTTTAGACCATGGATGGTTCTTGGAGACTTTAATTGCATAAGTAGCCCTTCAGATAGGAAGGGAGGCAATCCAGTGACATTTGGTAATCTGTTTGAACTAGAGGATATGTCTAGAGATAAAGGCCTTAATGAGATAATCATTAAAGGCTATGAATATTCTTGGTGGTCTGGTCCTAGTCGAAATATATTCTCTAAGATTGATAGAATTTTTGCTAATCTATACTGGATCAATGTTTTTCCAGATTTATCAGCTGAATATCTGCCTCCTTCAGTGAGTGATCATAATGCAATCCTAGTATCCCTAGTTCCCAAGTCTAGGGATAAGATCAGTCCTTTCAGATATATGAATCATTGGCCTTTAAATGAGGAATATCTCCCCTTCATTGAAAATTTTTGGGTTCCTAATCCTGAAGATAGACCTTTATATCAACTCATTCACACTTTCAAAAAAATCAAAACAGAGCTCAAGATATGGAGTACGAAACATCGTAATACCAAACAAGAGGTCAAAGTTCAGAGAGATAACTGTTCTAGACTCCAGAAACTTTTGGAAACAGATAACGATCAAAACCTAGTTATGGAATTCCAAAACGCAAAAATCAAGTTGGAATGGCACTTAAAAAAGAATTCTTAGATACCAAACAAAAAGCTAAGTGTGATTGGATGATGATGGGTGAGGAGGCCACTGCGTTCTTTTATGCAAAAATGTCTAACAGAAGAAGTAGAAGGCGCTTGACTAGAATTGAAATAGATGGTAGAATGATCTTGGAAGAAAAGTTTGCGGAAACAGCTATTGATTTCTATTCACAACTATTCAACCTTCCAATGTGTAACCATTTCCTAGAAGTTATATGTAAAACGATCATTTCTGAGTATGGGGCTAACTTTTTGAATGATAGCATAACCCTGGAAGAAATCAAATCTGCATTATGGGATATAAAAGATACTACTTCCCCAGGCCCTGACGGCTTTAATTCGAAATTTTTCAAAATTCATTGGAACCTTTCTAAGGAACTAATTTATAAAGCCTTGTATGATATCTTTCATAAGGGTTTAATAGTTAAAGAATGGAATCATACGTTTTTGCATCTGATACCTAAAAAAGATCATTCTACTTGTATTCAGGATTTAGACCTACTGCCTGTTGTAACACAATATACAAGGTTTTTACAAAAATACTCTGTAATAGACTGGCTCCTTTTATGGATAAGTTAATTTCCCCAAACCAAATGGCATTTATAAAAGACAGATCTATAGGGGATGGAATTTTGTTCGCTCATGAAATTATCAGAGGACTTGGAAGAAATGATAATAAACTTATGTGTATCAAAGTTGATTTAAAGAAAGCATATGATACCATCAATAGGTCTTTTGTTATTCACATGCTAAAAAGTATGGGATTCCCAGAAAAATGGGTGAGAATTATAGATAATATTATAACAACCCCAGTTTTTTCTATCATTATAAATGGGGAATCACATGGCTATTTCAAAAGCTCTAACGGCCTCAGACAAGGTGACCCGCTATCCCCAATTTTATTTACTCTGGTTATGGAATATTTCACTTATTAATGGATGATAAAGTTAGGGCAAGGAAAATTTCTCCAATTTCTGACTACAACAACAAGTTGACTCATCTTATATACGCTGATGACATTATTGTCTTCACAAAAGCCAATGTCCAAACGGCAAATGCTATTAGAGATGTCTTTAAGACCATGAAGAAAGTTACTGGATTGGAATTAAATTGTTAGAAATCTAATGTTTACTTCGGAAAAGGGGTGGATTGCTGTACGGATATTAGTGCGACCCTTAATATCCAACAAGCGGAACTCCCAGTAAGATATTTGGGCATCCCCTTATCAAGTGCTAATCTGAGGGATAAAGATTGCACTATATTGATAGAGAAGATCAAGATAAGAATTAATGGATGGGAAACAAAAATGCTTAGCCTTGCTGGGAGACTAGAACTCATCAAATCTACCATTTATCCTATTATCCAATTTTGGATGCAATGCTTTAGTCTCCCAGCTGCTACTATTCACAAAATTAAATACTTGATTCTCAATTTTCTTTGGAAAAGTCAAAGCAGTAAAATTCCATGGGAGATTTTGTGTAGACAAAAAGAAGAAGGAGGAATGGGACTGAGAAATCTAGAAGAAATGAACCGAGCACTATATGTTAAATTAATATGGAAGGTAATCAATACAGAAGGCATCTGGGCGAAACTCATGAACTGTAAATACATTGGTAATAAAAGCTTCTGGGACATTAATCAACGAATGGATGACTCGGGAGTGTGGAAATTTATTTTGAAAAATAAACGCGGCGCTTTAAAATGCCTATCCCTTAACATTGCTGATGGAAAAACCACTTCTCTTTGGTTCGACCCATGGTTGAATGGTAGTTCCATTATGGAACCAATTGGAAGGGACACAGCGTATAGAACAGGAACAGAAATTTGTCTGTCTCAAAATTTTTACAGAAAGGAGAGTAGAAATGGAACTCATACAGTTTCTTATTCCAAATACACGCAGAAGTAGAAGGAGTTAAAATTCACGATGAACGGGAGAAAGACTTTTGGTCTTGGAAATGTACAAAAAATGGGATATACCAGTTTAAAAAAGTTTGGAACAGTATAAGAACCAGCTGTGAAATTAAGTTCTGGTCATCTTTAATCTGGAACAAAATACATGTTCCAAAAATGGCGGTATGTCTTTTTAAAGCCATAAATGATTATCTACTAACCAAAGACAAATTACTCCAAAAACAGATAATTGTGGATTCTAATTGTGTTTTTTTGTAACATTCACACTGAAACTATAGACCACTTATTTTTTCAGTGTAATTACACTAAAAACATTTGGCTCTGGAACACAAAAAAGTTTTTCAAATCACCAGAAAGTCAATTTACTTTCTCTCTGAAAGAAGATTTACAGAAAATAGTTTCCATCACAAGTTCAAAAAATCTCAAATCTGGTCTGCTTCAACTATCATTATCTGTCTGTGTTTGGCATATTTGGAAAGAAAGGAATGATAGGATTTTCCAAAATCAGTTTACTGAAAGGTTGCAGATATGTAAAAACATTCATCAAACAATGAACATCAGAATGACAAAATCAAAGTACTTCAAAAACAATACTGGCATGAATGATAATATAGTACAGAAATGGGGATTTACCTCCCAACGCTGAATTGGGGTGCATCTACATTATCATTTGAAACTGCTCGTCTGATACCTTCTTGCTTTTCTGATTCCTGGCTTTAGGTTCTCAGGTTTCCTGTATTAATTACATTGATTCTCCCTTTCTCTCTTTTAATTACATTATTATTTACAATTAAAAATTAAATATACAATAGAAAGTGTAAAGTTTTGCAGATCCCGCTCGGTTAATTCAAGATCTGGGAGCATCTTCCATAGGGAAAGCCTCGACAAACCTAGGAGCAAAAAATAATGCTGTCAACTTTACAACAAGATTAAAAACTTAATCTCTGGCCAGTGGAGACTTATCTAGCAAAGACTCTTCATCGTTTTTGACTTGAGAAGGTGTTAGCTGCTGGATTCACTGTCAGTAGTTGGTCGAAACAAAGATCTGATGTTTAGACCTGATTTTGAGAAGATTCTGGCACAACTTTCGACAACAGACCTTATCCAGCAAAAGAAGCAGAAGATCATAACAAGATCTTGGTGCATCTGCCATAGGGAAAGGCTCGACAAACCTAGAAGCATAAAATAAAGTTGTTAGCTTTACAAACAAGACTAAAAACTAAATCTTTGGGCAACGGAGACTTATCTTGTAAAGACTCTACATCGTTTTTGACTTGAGAAGGTGTTATCTGCTGGATCCTCTGATAGTAGCTGGTAGTAATAAAGATCTGAAGTCTAGATCTTATTTTGAGAAGAACCTAGCATCTGAAACTTCTTACGAGTAGCCTTAATCTAGCAGAAGAAGTAGAAGAACTTAACTTCTTTGAGACAGAAACAAATCATGGGTTTAATTTTTGGTTCGAGACAGAAGATCTGAAGTTTTGAGCAGAAGAAGGAGTTTAACAGAGACAGCCATTAATGTCTCTTGTTTTGAGATGAATGAATGAACTAGAACGGAAGTGTTCACTTTCCAAATATGGTCCGAGACTTCTCTCGAAACATCGGTTTAATGGGCTTAGTTTAGGAAAGATATTAGGCCTAGTTGGATTGTATTTTGTAACTTTTGTTATTGGGCTCAGATTTATAACGTTTGCCTATTGACACTTGTACTGTATTTTGTTATAGTTTCAATAGAAATTCTGAACCCCCTTTCCAAAAAAAAAAAAAATTAACACAAATTATTGAAATGACTGTAAACACCAACAGAAAAGATTGGTCATCAAAATTGATAAATGCACTATAGGCTTTCTACACTGATACAAAACCAATCTAGGAATATCGCCGTACCATATTGTCTATGATAAAGCTTGTCATATACCAATCGAATTAGAACGTTGTGCATTACGGACAGTTAAATACCTCGATTTTGTAAGTAATGAAGTAAGCTGACATACGAAATTTTTATCAGAGTTAGAAGAACTTTGAAATGAAGCCCACGAAAATGCAAAGATCTACAAAGAGAGAATAAATATATATAACGATAAAAATATACTTCGTAAAAATTTTAAAATTGGACAGAAAGTTCTCTTATATATTTCAAGGCTTCATTTATTTCTAAGCAGATTAAAAGCGTATTTGACTAGGACATATACTGTTAAACTATATATCCTTATAGGGCTAATCAACTTAATTCAAGAACAAATCTCAACTTAACTCAAAAAGATAAAGTGGAAGATAAGGAAGAATCAAGAGGAAGAAGCTAATCAACTTAATTCATGAACAAATCTCAACTCCTTAGCAACAAAGCTAAGTTTAATAATAGACTACATCTCATTTTTTTTTATTTGCTAGAATAAGATCTGAATTTATTTGCAAATGTTTTTCCATGTATTGATTGTTTAAAATGGATACACACACACACACTTATTGATGATTTAGGCTATTTCATATAGATTTTATGATAAGAATTGATGTAGAAAGCCTATTAGATGACATCCTAGTGACTTGCAATTTTGATATGAAGTCGGAAATAATATTTTAGAGTTGGATTTCAAGTTTCATTATTTTCTATATTGTTGTGGATTTATTATGAATTTTCTAGTGAATAAAATGCTATTTTTGGTTTAAAAATTATTTACGGCTAATATATAGTAGGTTTGGATCAGAAATTTAAATATGTTAGAAAATATATTAAAAGTGATTTATTGGAATTTTTGGACAATTTTCCTAAGTGTTTCTTTGAGTAAATAAAATTATTTAAGGTTTGGGACTTAAATGTTTTATATGTTTAAAATAGGAAAAGAGCATTTTGTAAACGTTTCAAATAAATTCTGAATTTGGTAGTACTTTTAGAAAAGGTTTTGGAAAAGAAATTGGCAACCAATTATACTATGACAAATCAGCAAGTTAGCTGGAAATAAATAACTTTATAAAGAAAGAAGACCGTTTTTGTAAGTATATGTCGTTTCGCTATCTTCAACAGCTACCTTTCGATCACATACCTCTACCTCCAACCAGTTCGACACCAATACACATGGTATCAAAGACTTGGTACATAGTGGATTGGAGATAAGCGAAAGGTAGAGGGTTGAAACATGGCTTTCGAAAAGGTCGAAACCTTGTTTTGCTTTTAAAAAGAAAATGTGCTTGCTTTGATTTCGATGAGATAACTTTCAACTTGATTAACTGGTTTAAAGATAAACACATGGTATTCGACTAGAATGGTTTTAATATTTTCAAAACTATGTTCCACAAGATTTAACATAAACCAAATGTTATACAAAGTTTTGTTTTAAATAGTGTACTTTAATGCTTTCAAAAGGCACTTAAAGTATTTTAAATGCAAGGTTTCCAATTGCTTTGATAGACAAGTTTTATATTTTAAAAAAAGGATGTCTAAGGTTTATAAAGCTTTCGAAAGAGTTGTTTTCAATGTTTTCGAATGGACTATTGTAAATGGTTTCAAAAGGTATGTTTTAACCTTTCGGCCTAAGGTTATACGGTTAAGTAGTTTACTTGTATTTAAAGGCTTATTTTCATTGGTATCAAAAGGTGTTGTTGGGTGTGTTTTCGACCGGTCCTATACCACCGATCCACCCCACTTCCTAGCCGATCCAACCAGCTTCCCTCCTACGACCGAACCAACCAACTTCCATCTTACTGCCGAACCAAAGCATCTCCAACACCTGCCAAACCAAGCTACGTCCCCCATCACCGAACCAGCTCATCTCCAACGTACCACCGGACCAACCTTAACCGGACCAACTCCACTTCCAGGGACAACCGAACCAATCCCCCATTCACCTACCACCGGACCAACCTCTACCTGACCAACCCACTTCCATGCATCACCGAATCAAGGCCTCGTCGAACCAACGCTGCCAGGCCAGATTGCATCAGTCCAAGCCCACCAGCAGCTATATACATCCAGGACCCCTTCCTCCAGCCTCACTCTATAAATAGAGGGGCAGGGGTACAACAAAGGAGGACAAGTTTGAGGGCTCAAGCACGGATAGAACTTTCAAACAACTTTTAGTTACTTGTAATCAAAACTTTGAACTTGTAATCTGAATAGAAAAGGAGAATAACATATAAAGTGGACGTTGGCACGTTCTGGCCGAACCACTATAAATCTGTGTGTCTTTTACAGTTTAGTCCCTGCTTTTTATATATTTGCATAAATCACCTAAATCACTAAGAACAACTTAAAAACGACTAAACCATACGACTTGGAGGTGTTTGCCCATTTTTTGTGCAAACATTTTTGGTGCTTTCATTGAGAGTAGGAGCTCGGAGCTTCAGCTTCTCCCACTTAACCCTTTTCCTATCAGCATCGTTCATTGCTTGGAAGACATGCCTCCCGGACGGAAGAAAGGTGCTAACAAAGGAAAGAACATCGCAACTGGCAGTATCCCAGACCCAGTGATCAGAAACCAAGGCAATCGTCCGGTTCCAACAGAAAATGTAAATCAGGCAAATCCGACAGCCCCTGCTACGGAACAACCAATTACAAGGGCGGATCTGGACAGGGTTGCAGATGAAGTAACTAACCGCTTCGCATCTCAACAAGAAGCCTTGGTGGATCAACTCATGTCACGCTTAAGGGATGTTGAAGAAACCAACCGCAACACTGAATCATGGGGTGAATCCCGGTCTGGAGGATCTGGGAGACGACAAAGGTCTTTCTTCTTCGAAGAGGCTAACAACCGAAATAGCTATGGTTGGAGCCGAGCCCGGACTCAGCCCGAATTCCGACCCAAGGAAACACTTGGAACCGAACACAACAGGGGAGGTACCAGGCAGGGATCGGATGTAGCTGAGCCTGTCATGCTACCTAACCACGGAAACACCAATGGACGGGGCCGAGCTGGAGTCTCGCCCGAAGTTGGACCCAAGGAAGTGCTGAGAACAGAACCCAACTGGAGAAAATCAAGGCAAGGGCCAACTGCGGCTGACCCCAGCGTGCCCCCAGAAGACCAGAGGCAGCCATTGGAGAATGTTAGGAGTGATAGACGTTACCATCCCTACAGGTCATCTGGACGGAATCAATCCCGCCGGGAAGAACCGAACTCATTTCCATCCGCTCCAAGTTCTGGTGAAAGGATGGCACGATTGTTCAGAGAGTGCGTCCAATGGGAACAAAGGGATCGGGGGATAGGCGCTAGGGTGACCAGCCCCTTCACCCGCAATATCGAAACAGCCACCACCCCCCGGGAATGGAAAATGCCAACAATGGAACCTTACTAGGGAACCTCTGACCCCGTCGTACACTTACAAAGATACACATAGCATATGCT
This sequence comes from Allium cepa, assembly GCA_030765085.1. Taxonomy (NCBI): domain Eukaryota; kingdom Viridiplantae; phylum Streptophyta; class Magnoliopsida; order Asparagales; family Amaryllidaceae; genus Allium; species Allium cepa. The sequence continues at coordinate 238,396,547 of CM060929.1, read as the reverse complement.
CATGAGCGAAGCAACAGAGGAAGTGTTGTGTAAATGCTTCCCACTATTCTTGGCAGATCTAGCTACCTCCTAGTTCTGCCATCTACCCCAAGGGTCCATCAGCTCATGGGAAATGTTGAAAGAAAAGTTCATCAGCCAGTTCCGCATTCATGTGGAACAACCCAAGGACGCATATTCCCTATCTAATATCAAACAGAAGCCCGGGGAGACAGTGCAACAATATCTAACCCGATTCAACGCCGCAGCGGCCGCAGTCCAAGATGCCGACGAGAAGCTTATCCTAATGGCCCTCTGCAGTGGTGTACACCCGGACACTAAATTTGCCAGGAGACTAACGAAAGAGAAGCCAGCTACCTTGCCCGATTTCTTCCAGAAAGCCGGGAAATATATGAGGCTTGAAGACGCTGCCATTGAAAGGCAGACAGGACAAAAAACCAAGGCAGCTCATGGCAACACATCCGCAGTAGCAAAGGACGTTCGAAGAAATGACTCCAGAGATAGTGCTGGGGGAAAGAAGGGAGAAAAGCGCTTATATAGGCCAGGACCGAGATTTGACTCTTACACTCCTCTAAATGAAACAATCGAAAACATCTTCTTGGCCCCCCAAGACGAAGTTAGATACAAGCGCCCCCCGCACAAGAAGGAATCGGATAATGCAATTAAGTCTGGAAAGTTCTGCCGCTTCCATGAATCTCATGGGCATGACACCAATGAATGCCATCACCTCCGGGACTTGATTGAAGAACACTTCAAAAGGAAGACACTGGAGCGCTATGTAAAAGGTCAGAACGGGACTTCAACTCCTGCCAACGAGAACCTAGGACTACCCCTCCCGGAAGTTGGTGGAGGAAATCGCAACACCAGCAGCTCCAGTCAAGAGAAGATAGTGGTCCTTACCATATCAGGAGGACCACACATCGCCGACGGAAGCTGGGCAGAGATGGAGAAACACGGTTAGTCACTTAGAAACAATGAAGGCTATGTTAATTCTGTTACAGAAGAACGCCACCCGAAACGGAAAGAGAATGATGATATCACATTCAATTAGCGTGATCTGGAGGGAAGGCAGTACCCTCACATGGATCCTATGGTCATCTCTGCCTGGTTCGGTCCAGCCAAGGTTTTCCGAATCCTAGTAGACACTGGAAGCTCGGTAAATATCTTATTCAAGCACGCTTTCGACAAAATAAGGCTGTCAATGAAGGATGTGTCTCCCTGCAGCAAACCGCTACATGGTTTCACCGGGGATGTGAAAATGCCCCTCGAGCAACTGGACCGCTTTGTCGAAATAGGAAGTCATCTCCGCTCCGTTGTGCGAAAACAAACATTTGTGCTGATAGAGAGCCACTCAGCCTACAACGCCTTTTTGGGAAGACCAGCATTGTCTGACTTCCAAATTGTCCTAACCCCGTGGTGCCTGAAGATGAAATTTTCAACGGATAACGGAATAGGAGAAATAGAGGGAGATCAAGATGCCGCTCAAGATTGCTATGTAACCGAACTTCGCAATAATCGCGGGAAGGACAAAGGGAAGGAGGCAGAGACTTCTCTCTGCAAGAAAAACTTGAAAGCATAGCAATTAAAGAAAGCCCCTCCTCTTCGATACACCAGCGATCCTTTCAATGAATTAGACCCAGGGACAAGGAGGAGGAGGCCACCACCGAGCCTGCAGAGGCTATGGGATTTGTATCTGTAGACAAACACGACCCAAGTAGACTACTAAGAGTCGGGTCTCAGTTAAGAGTGGAATTGAAGGATCAACTTGTCAATTTTCTTCGCCACAACATGGATGTATTTGCATGGACGCACGCCGACATGACAGGAATCTCCCCAGATGTAGCATGCCACGTACTGAATATCGATCCCACCAAGGTGCCAGTAAAGCAGAAAAAGAGGAGCATGGGGGCAGAACGATCAGCATCCCTCTAGGAAGAAGTAAAGAACTTACTTGCCAATGACTTCATACGAGAAGCCATCTATCCAGAATGGATCGCCAACCCGGTACTGGTAAAGAAGGCTAACGGGAAGTGGCGAACATGTATCGACTTCTCCAACTTAAATGACGCTTGCCCGAAGGACTACTTCCCACTCCCCAGAATCGATCAGCTCATGGACAACACAGCCGGACACGAACTCTTATCCTTTATGGACGCATACTCAGGATATAACCAGATCCCTATGCATGCCCCCGATCAAGACCACACTAGTTTCATCACTGACCGGGGATTGTACTGCTACAAAGTAATGCCTTTTGGACTTAAAAACACTGGAGCTACTTATCAGTGCCTCGTCAATAAGATGTTTGCGGAATTATTAGGACGAACTGTGGAAGTCTATGTGGATGACATGCTGGTAAAATCAAGGAAAGCCAACGATCATATAAACCACCTGGACGAGATGTTTCAAGTACTTCACCAATATGGAATGAAGCTGAATCCTCTAAAGTGCTCCTTCGGAATATCGTCGGAAAAGTTCTTGGGATTCATCGTCCATGCCAGGGGGATTGAAGCAAACCCCGAACAAGTCCGGGCTTTGTAAGATATCAAGATACCATCCACTCGAAGAGAGATGCAAAGCCTAAACGGGAAAATGGCCGCCCTGAGCAGGTTTATCTCTAAAGCAACCGACAAATGCATCCCTTTCTTCGAAGCTCTAAAGAAAGACAAAGAAAAGTTCGAGTGGACTGACGAATGCTCGACAGCCTTCCTTAACCTAATCGAACACCTTCAGAGACCACCAGTACTCTCAACTCCAAATGAAGGCGAAGAACTATACCTATACCTTGCTGTATCGTCCCATGCATTAAGCGCCGCTTTGGTGAGAGAAGACAACCGCGCGCAGCGGCCCGTATACTTTGTAAGCAAGAGATTTACAGGGGCAGAAGCCAGATACCCTAAACTTGAGAAGTTAGCATACTGCCCGCTAATCACGTCACGGAAGCTACGAAACTATTTTCAATCTCATTCCATCAGAGTTCTAACCGATCAACCGCTAAGGCAGGTACTCCATCGCCCCGACACTTCTGGGCGACTACTTAACTGGTGCATTGAACTGGGTCAATAAGATATCACCTACCATCCTCGCACCGCCATCAAAGGACAAGGCATGGCCGATTTTATTGCCGAATTCACTACTAACGAAGGTAAGGATCAATCCGAAATAGAAAAATATATTAAGTGGAATCTCTTTGTTGATGGAGCATCAAACGAATAGGGCTCGGGGGCAGGTATTGTGATAATCACCCCCAGAGGAAAGAAGCTGCACTATGCCCTAAGGTTGGAATTCGCTGCCACCAACAACGATGCAGAAATGAAGCAGTAATAGCAGGACTGGAACTTGCCTTAGAAATTGGAGTCAGTTTTTTATGCCTCCATAGCGATTCTCAACTTATTGTAAATCAAATATTGGGAGAATTCCAGACTCGAGGAGAATGACTCACAGCATATCTAAAGAAGACCAAGCTGCTGCTCACTCAATTGGATCACTATTTAATCAAACACGTTCCTCGAGAGGAGAACCAAGAGGCTGACGAACTGGCAAAGCAAGCTAGCATGAAAAACAGCACCATTTCTGGAACAGTAGCCATCTCAAAACAACTAGCCCCAAATTTCAAACAAGAGGATCTGATAGCTGCAATCGAAGAAGAAACTTGGATGACTCCTATCCAGAAATACTTGCAAGATGGCACACTACCCAACGAGCGTAGCAAAGTCAGGAAAATCCTGAGGAGTGCTTCCCGCTACACGATACAAGAAGGCATCCTCTATCGACGCGGCTTCTCTAACCCCTTATTATGATGTGTCGCCGGAAGGGAAGCCAAGGAAATCTTATCCAACATCCATCAAGGAAGTTGCGGAGACCACACTGGGGGGCAGACTCTGGCAAAGAAGATACTCCGATATGGATATTTCTGGCCCACCTTACATAAAGATGCCCTAGACTTCGTTAAGAGATGTGATAGATGTCAGAAATTTGCTAAGATTCCTCGACTGCCAACAAACGAAATTACTCAAATGACCAGCCCTTGGCCCTTTGCAGTATGGGGAATTGACTTGATTGGCGAACTGCCGATGGACCGAGGAGGAGCCAAATATGCCATAGTGGAAGTTGACTATTTCACTAAATGGGTGGAAGCAGAGCCTCTAAACAAAATATCTTCGGAAAAAGTTATTAACTTCTTGATCAAAAATGTTTTATGCAGGTACGGGGTTCCACTCAAAATCATATCGGACAATGGACTTCAATTTGACAGTGAGGAATTCACCGACTGGTGCCGAGAGCATGGAATTCACAAAAGCTTCTCATCTGTAGCTTATCCCCAGGAAAACGGACAAGTCGAAGCTGTCAACAAAATTCTCAAAACTCTAATCAAGAAGAAACTTGAAAAGTCAAAAGGCGCTTGGGTGGATGAACTTCCTACGGCACTTTGGGCCTACCGCACATCTTATAGAACATCAACAAGACATACTCCTTTCTCTTTGGCATACGGATCGGAGGCCATGCTCCCAGTTGAAATTGTAGTGCCCTTCCATCGTAGGATCCACTACAACCCAAAAGAGAACGAAGAACTCCTCCACATGTCTTTGGATCTAATTGAAGAGAGAAGAAACGATGCGGCACTCAAAGCGGCAGCTCACAAGCAAAAAGTGGCAGCCCAATACAACTCCAAAGTCAAACACCGCAGCTTACAAGAAGGAGATCATGTCCTCAAATGGATCTTTCCGCGCCCTGGAGCGCTAGATCCAATCTGGGACGGACCCTATGTAATTCATAAAGATATCCACAACGGAGCTTATATTCTGTCAACATTGGACGGAGAGGTGTTCCAGAGGGCATGGAACATCCAACACCTTCGTCGATACTTTTCTTAACTTGTACTGCCCATATGAAGTGAATTAATAAAGAGAATCAGTGGACGTAGGCATTTTCGTGCCGAACTACTCTAAAAATCTTGTCTCTTTTTTAACTTGTTCTTTTATATCTTGGCTGCTTGTTAAGCTTTATCCTTTTCTGTTGAACAAAATCCTGTATAATGGCATTTCCATTCTGGACACTTCACATCACAACCTCACCTGGACAAGACCTAACAGGTACTATACGAATCTATGCCCTCGTCAATGAGACACTTTTGCTCCAGCATCCCTCTGCTGCGGGTTAACTCATTGCTCACGACGGCCCTCAAAGCCAACTGTAATGAGCCGATCATAAGCCACCGAGAAGGCCGACTATAGCCGAGGCAGCTCATTACGGCGTTCGGTTCGCCGGCGGCTGTGAACCGATTATAAGCCCCAACATAAGGTGTGGCCAGCCAGGGGCAGTTCACAGTTGACGATCGGCACCCACGCTAGCTGGCCACGATAAATCGAATAATACCCACGATTATGGGCCATAATGGCCCGGGTAGTTACTGTGCGCATTCTCGGCTCCGATGTGTCTTAAGTACGGGTGTGGTAAAAAAGAAAACTCCCCGCGGAGGCGTAAGTTGGGTGACGAATGTCTCCAAGACCCACAGCTAGGGAAAGTGACTACAAAACCCGTTTGCCACGAACTTAAGCACATCGAAGGCCTTCCATGATTGGAAGTTTTACTATTTCTTATATTTCCATTTTATTTATAAAAACTTTCCTCCTACCCTCTATAACGATCACTAAAGTACAGGACACAAAATGGGAGACACTCGTTAGTGGAAATAAGAACTCACAACTGGATAACAGGTCACTCAGCTGCATTCCATCCTCAGTCACACAAGACATTCAAAGCTACCATCTACAATTAAAACATGAAGGACGGTACTTCCTTTTCTTGTACATAAACATGTAGCTATAGCCTATTCACATATCACACTAACATTGCAAGACGTGAAATTATATTTTAAGCGAGAGCTTAGCATCAAACACGATTAAAGCACATGCATATACACAGCTATATTTCTTATGCAACACGTCAAAATAACGACAGCATTCAAATATAACAGAATCAGCTTATGTTATAACATTATATAAATGAAATCATTCGCTACAATGACATAATTACATAATTACAACCTGAGAGTACATTAATGTTTTGGACTAGTATATTCAGGAATTGCCAAGTAAACCAAAAAAAAATATAGTCAGCTGCAGCGGGGCTCCGCCTCTATCCTGCTAGTCCTCTGGGATCTACTTGACCGCTGGATCAGAACTCCCAGCATGTTGGCCAGAGGTCCCACCTATCTGATTCAGGAGAGGAATCCATCAGATAAATGATACGCAATCGAGTTAAGAAAAGATTGAGAGGGAAAACTTACCAGCATCTACTCCCTGATCATCATCCCTCAACTGCACTCCCACTTCCTCGGCGGTAAGCAGTCGCATGCCCTCCTTCACTGCTACTTTCTCCTCCTCAGTAAACTGGGTCGTGACCACATCCATCCTAAAAGTTACACCACCTTCCTTATCCGCCACAGCCTTGGCCTCCTCCAAAGCCCGAAGATATATCCTAGCCATGACCCGAGGATAGTTGTCCATCCAGGACAGGTTGCCCTGCTTCCAAGTACGGAAGTACATGTCCTGGAGCATCTCATCCATCATCCCCTCGTTCTCCTCAAACTCCCTCATCCGAGCCCCGGAAGCCGAAAGCCTTGCGACGTCAGCATCTCTCTCCAATCGGTATCTCGAGCAGTCAGCCTGAAGGGATTTTCGCATCGCCTCCATCTCCTCCTTCAGCTTGGCTTGAGCAAGCTCTGCGGCCTCAAGCCTCCCAGCTAACTCCTCTATCTGCTCAAGATCCGCTCCCCGAACCTCATCCACCGTGGCAATGGCCATATCGATTCGTTCCTTGCAGGAGGCCTCCATCATTCGCAGCTCGATCCTGCTAGCCTCCTCCATAGTTTTCTTTAACCGTCTTGAGGCCGCCTCATGCTGGGAGATCTGAATGGCCTGATCGGCAAGCTGTTTGGCCTGATCGGAAACCATTAGCCGTAGGCGAATGTTAGCACTTTCGATTTCCTCTCCAGCCTTGACCAGTCGGGCGTGATGCTCCATCAACTTCTTGGTCTCTTCAGCCACCCGATTGATGTTTGCCTTGGCCTCGTCCCCCATTGTCATAATCCGAGTGGTCAACAAGTCAAGATCCAAAGACTTAGCCTCGTCAAGCACCCTTACCATAGGATTGCGGGGCATGAGGTGCTCACCGGTAACCTCATCGAAGGAAATATCATGAGAACTCGGGTCCAAATCTGGATGACCCGCAAATGGGTTACGAGCCAAGCCGGGACGATCAATATGAGTAAAGGAAGGATTCTTTGATGGATGCGGAGATGGTATGGACTCAGTATCTTCCTCCGTGATGTCATGAATAGGCTGGGTTGGGGGCTGAGGTCCAAGTGAAGGTTCGAGCATTTTGTAAACGTTTCAAATAAATTCTGAATTTGGTAGTACTTTTAGAAAAGATTTTGGAAAAGAAATTGGCAACCAATTATACTATGACAAATCAGCAAGTTAGCTGGAAATAAATAACTTTATAAAGAAAGAGGACAGTTTTTGTAAGTATATGTCATTTCGCTATCTTCGACAGCTACCTTTCGATCACATACCTCTACCTCCAACCAGTTCGACACTAATACACATGGTATCAAAGACTTGGTACATACTGGATTGGAGATAAGCGAAAGGTAGAGGGTTGAAACATGGCTTTCGAAAAGGTCGAAACCTTGTTTTGCTTTTAAAAAGAAAATGTGCTTGCTTTGATTTCGTTGAGATAACTTTCAACTTGATTAACTGGTTTAAAGATAAACACGTGGTTTTCGACTAGAATGGTTTTAATATTTTCGAAACTATGTTCCACAAGCTTTAACATAAACCAAATGTTATACAAAGTTTTGTTTTAAGTAGTGTACTTTAATGCTTTCAAAAGGCACTTAAAGTATTTTAAATGGAAGGTTTCCAATTTCTTTGATAGACAAGTTTTATATTTTAAAAAAAAAGGATGTCTAAGGTTTATAAAGCTTTCGAAAGAGTTGTTTTCAATGTTTTCGAATGGACTATTGTAAATGGTTTCAAAAGGTATGTTTTAACCTTTCAGCCTAAGGTTATACGGTAAAGTAGTTTACTTGTATTTAAAGGTTTATTTTCGTTGGTATCAAAAGGTGTTGTTGGGTGTGTTTTCGACCGGTCCTATACCACCGATCCACCCCACTTCCTAGCCGATCCAACCAGCTTCCCTCCTACGACCGAACCAACCAACTTCCATCTTACTGTCGAACCAAAGCATCTCCAACACCTGCCAAACCAAGCTACGTCCCCCATCACCGAACCAGCTCATCTCCAACGTACCACCGGACCAGCCTCAACCGGACCAACTCCACTTCCAGGGACAACCGAACCAACCCCCCCCTTCACCTACCACCGGACCAACCCACTTCCATTCATCACCGAATCAAGGCCTCGCCGAACTAACGCCGCCAGGCCGGATTGCATCAGCCCAAGCCCACCAGTAGCTATGTACATCCAGGACCCCTGCCCCAGCCTCACTCTATAAATAGAGGGGCAGGGGTACAACAAAGGAGGACAAGTTTGAGGGCTTAAACAGGGATAGAACTTTCAAACAACTTTCAGTTACTTGTAATCAAAGCTTTGAACTTGTAATCTGAATAGAAAAGGAGAATAACATATAAAGTGGACGTAGGCACGTTTTGGCCGAACCACTATAAATCTATGTGTCTTTTACAGTTTAGTCCCTGCTTTTTATATATTTACATAAATCACCTAAATAACTAAGAACAACTTAAAAACGACTAAACCATACGACTTGGAGGTGTTTGCCCATTTTTTGTGCAAACAGGTGTACTTTCAATGGGTTCAAAAGGGTTGTTTAAAGAAATTTAACAAAGGTTTCAAATGATTTACCTTGGCAATATAGCCTAAGTGTTTTGAGTTAAAAGGGGTTTTTAACTTATTTTGAAGGGACATGTAATCCTCAATGTATTTCATCAACGTTATTTTGGGTAAAGTATATATAACTGGCAAATGGCTTTAAGTGAAGAAAATAGTTTGTTTTCCTTGTTTAAAATGATTTGAAGAGTTAAATCAATTTGATAAGGTTTTTAATGAAAATTTAGAGGGTAGTTAACACTAAGTAAAATGAATCAGATGTTTGTATACTAGATGGGACTGGTATAGGGTTGCGTCATATATATTAGAGATTAGCCCTTAGCTAATTTATTCCAAAATTCCAGTCTGTAGGGCTTAGTCATAGGCAAGACATAAATGGCGGTTAACACATAAAGGAATATATGTACAAGGAAGGAGGATAGGTTATTGATGAGCTCGAGAAAAAACCATTAGTATCAGGTGACCCTTGGAGAAGTAATTTAAGGATAGACTGTCCAGAAGTTGTCTAACGGAATTATTAGATTATTTGCTTATTTTTTTGGTAGGATCGAATCAGCCAATGGTTAGTAGTTAGCCAAATAAAACTATATTTTCAGATAGATGGTCCACTTATTACCTATTTTGAGCATATATGATATTTGCTATTATTGATATAATCAGTTTGATTAACCAGTTTGGTTGCAGGTTTTTTATTTGCAAAACGATATGTTTTAAAGGGATATTAATGAAGGGAAATCCGTTCCACTAAGTGGCGTGGTCTCATTTAATATCATATAACCGAGATGTAATTGTATTATTCACACCAGGCTTTATGTCTAACTCGAAGTTTATGTTTTTCTCCTTGAACTCCCGGGTGCTCAAAATTAATTTGAGTAAATTGAGAGTTAAGGTTTTACAGGTTTAGTAGGTGGATGAATAAAGCTTCTAAAGACTTGTAGGAGGTAGAGTTAGCTATTTAGCAGTTGCTATTTAGTTTTATTTCCGCTCTAATGTATTGAGAGTTATATGTCTATGTAGTACTCTGATAATCCAATGAGGCATCTTCATATGTTTCACTTGGCGTATTTTGTAATAATTATATTTCATCAAAATCTGGAAATCGATTACAGGATTATGTAATTTGAATATAAAATATTGCTTTGAAATATAATCAAAAAGTTGTTTTAATCTGTGTAGTTTTTATTTCATATTCATGTGCTTCTAACATAGGAAATTATAGATAGTTAAATACCTCGATTTTGTAATTAATGAAGTAAGCTGACATAGGAAATTTTTATCATAGTTAGATGAACTTTGAAATGAAGCCTACGAATATGCAAAGATCTACAAATAGAGAATAAAAATATATCACGATAAATATATACTTCGTAAAGTTTTGAAATTGGACATAAAGTTCTCTTATATATTTCAAGGCTTCATTTATTTCCAAGCAGATTAAAAAGCACAGTTGATTAAGTCATGTACTATTAAACTATATATCCTTATAAGGCTATTAAAGCAGAAAATCCAAAAACTAGTGAAATTTTCCAGGTAAATGGACAAAACCGTTCTTATAATTTGAAGAAAATGAAAATAATGAGATCGTGGATCCCTACGATCCAACTATGCTTTTAAAGAATAATTTTAGCTATTTGGATGTAGGCTAATTCTAGTGTGGAGGAAAGCAGTTACAATCATGCATTCATACTTTTACTTGCATAATAAAACTGCATTTACTGCAATTTGTATTCATATTTTTCTTGATTTTTTCATTGCGTTTGTGTTTACATTTTTCTTGATTTTACACTCATTTTTTTCCAAACAAAATAAATTCATACGTAACGACTCTAATTTTGATTAACATTATTCAGCACATTTAGATAAATTAATTGAAATAATGTAAAAGGTTAAGGGACTGTGATTTTTATAATAAACGGGAGCTGTGCCTATTTGAACTAATGAACTAAATGAAATTTAAATTAGGATAGGTTAGAGAATTAGATAATGGGAAAAATAGGAATAAGTCTTATTCTTATACCCAAAACCCTTACTCACTCTCATTTTACACATTCATTTCCATAAACAAACGCCAAACAAGAGGCCGACCACCATTAAAGAAGATAAAGGGGAAGATAAGCAAGATTCAGAGGAAGAAGCTAATCAACTTAATTCAAGAACAAATCTCAACTCCTTAAAAACAAATCTAAGGTGAATAATAGATTGCATCTCATATATTTTTATTTTTGTTGCTAGATTGAGATTCAAATTTATTCGCAATTATTTTGCCATGTATGGATTGTTTAAGGTGGATATATATACTTGTTGATTGTTAAGGCAATTTCATATAGATTTTATGATAAGAATTGATTTAGAAAGCCAAATGACACCCTAATAATTTGTAGTTTTTATATGAGGTCGAAAATAAATTTTAGAAATGGGTTTCAGGTTTCATAATTTTCTGAATTATTGAGGATTTATTATGAATTTTCAATTGAAGAAAATGCTATTTTAGGTTTAAAATTTATTTACGGCTAATATGTAGTAGCTTTGGGTCAAAAATTTAGATATGTTACAAAACGAATTAAAAGTGATTTATTGGAATTCTTGGAGAATTTTCCTTAGTGTTTTGTTAAGTGTATAAAATTATTTAAGGTATGTGACTAAAATGTTTTATATATTTAAAATAAGAGAAGAGGCATTTTGTAAATGTTTCGGATAAATAAATTCTGAATTCGGCAATACTTTTAGAGAATATTTTGGAAAATAAATTGACAACCAATTATATTATGACAAATAAGCAAGTTAGTTGGAAAGAAATTACTTTATAAAGAAAGAAAACAGTTTTTATAAGTATATGATGTTCCGCTATCTTCGTCAGCTACCTTTCGATCACATACCTTTGCCTCTAACTAGTTCGAAACCAATACACATAGTATCAAAGACTTGGTACATAGTGGATTGGATATAGGCGAAAGGTGTAGGGTCAAAATATGGCTTTTGAAAGGGTCAAAACCTTGTTTTGCTTTTAAAAAGAAAACGCGCTTGCTTTGTTTTTGAATGAGCTAACTTTTGACTTGTTTAATTGGTTTAAAGATAAGCGTTTAATCTTGGTTCGCCTTTTGTTTTAAATAGCCCTTCGATAGTGTCGAAACCCTTGTTGCCGCAATTTTACCTTTCGACCCAGTTGAGATCGATTTTCCTTTAAACATGGTTTCGAAGGTGTTCTTTCGACTTTATTAAAGAAGCCACTTCTCCAATGCTTTCAAAAGGGATGGTGTCAAAACCATCTACTTCCTTTACTTAGGAAACTGCTTTCGAAAGAGTGCTTTCGACTTGTTTGTTTTAAGATCTTTGTTCGATTGAAAGATAAACCCATGGGTTTTGACTAGAATGGTTTTAATGTTTTCGAAACTATGTTCCACAAGCTTTCACTTAAACCTAATCTTATCGAAAAGTTTTTTTAGGTAGTGTACTTTAATGCTTTCGAAAGATACTTAAAGTATTTTAAATGAAAGGTTTCTAATTGCTTTCGATAGGCAAGTTTTATGTTTTAAAAAGAGGATGTCTAAGGTTTATAAAGCTTTCGAAAGAGATGTTTTCAATGTTTTCGAAAGGACTGTAGTAAATGGTTTCGAAAGGAATATTTTGGACTTTTGGCCTAAGGTTATAAAGAGAAGTAGTTTACATGTATTTGAAGGGGTGCTTTCAATGGTATCGGAAGGGATACTATCAGTGGTTTCAAATGGTTGTTTAAAATTTTTAAAAAAAGGTTTCGAATGAATTACTATGGCAATATAGCCTAAGTGTTTTGAGTTAAAAGGGTTTTAAAGTTATTTTGGAGGGACAGGTAATCCTTAATGTATTTCATCGGCATTATTTTGGGTGAAGTATATATAACATGGCAAAAGGCTTTTAGTATAGCAAATAGTTTTTTTCCTTGTTTAAGATGATTTAAAGAGTTAAATCAATTTGAAAATGTTTTGAAGGAATATTTAAAGGGTTGTTAACCTAAGTAAAATGAATCAGATATTTGTATACCAGATAGGACTAGTATAGAGACATGCCCTATACATTAGCGATTTGCCTCTAACTAATTTAGTCAAAACTTTCAATGTGTAGGACTTAGTCACAGGTAAGACTTAAATGATGGTTACACACAGAAAGGAATATATGTATAAGGAAGGAGGATAGGTTATTGGTGAGCTCGAAAAAAACTATTAAGAGCCCATGGAAAAGTAAGTTAAGGATAGACTGTCCAGAAGTTGTCTAACAGTTGTTAGATTATTTGTTTATTTTGTTTGGTAGGAACGAATCATCCAATGGTTAGTTGCCTGCCAAATAAAACTATATTTTCATATAGTTGTCCACCTTTTACTTGTTTTGAGCATGTATGATATTTTCTATTATTGGTAATCAGTTTGATTAACCAGTTTGGTTGCATGATTTTGATTTGCAAAAAATATGCTTTAAAGGGATATTAATGGGAGGAAACCCGTTCCACTAAGTGTGTTGGTCTCATTTAATATCATATAACCGAGATGTAAGTGTATTATTCCCACCAGGCTTTATGTCTAACTCAAAGTTTATTTTTCCCCTTAAACTCTCGGGTGCTCAAAATTAATTCGAGTAGATTGAGAGTTAAGGTTTTACAGGTTTAGTAGGTGGACAAATAGAACATCCGAAGACATGTAGGAGACAAAGTTAGCTATTTATGAGTTGCTTTTTAGTTTTATTTCCGTGTGATGTATTAAGACTTATATATATCTATTTAGTACTCTAATCATCCAAGAGGGCATCTTTATATGTTGCTCTTGGCGTATTTTTTCATAATTATATTTGAGTAAAACCTGGGAATCGATTATAGGATTATGCAATTTGAATATAAAAAATTGCTTTGAAATATAATAAAAATTTATTTTATTCTTTACTGTTTTTATTTCATATTCATGTGCTTCTGTTATTATAGATACCATTAACATTACCGTATTTTGTCACCAGAAGTTAATACTATAGATGACTATAGCATCTGTAGCACCTCGCTTCAGGCCTCAATATAGGTGATGTTACAACTTGGTATCGGAGCATAGGTGTATAAAAACTTTAAACTTAAGATGATTTTTGAAAATATAATCCTAAGGAATTAGAGAAAAGATCGAGATATGTGATAATGCTATAGTAACGTACTTGTATTTGCTACATATAAGTATACACTATATCTCTATTCTCCTATCTCCCTTAGGCTATTTTTCTGTATCTTACGAAGGCTCGAATGCAGATATGGATGCTAGAGTTGGAAGAGTTAACCTTGGTGGTGGAAGCATCATAACTAATGAAAATGCCTGACCAAATACAAGGAGAAATCAAGGTCAGGCACAAGCTCCAAATGTGGTTGGTGGAATTCTACAAGTGGACATGGGAGCAATGTATCAATTCTTTGTCAACATGATGCAGGCGGGAACTGATGCTAGAATAGTTAGAGGAAATGTTGTAGGAGGGGATCAAGATTCTCCAGTGGTGAATAACTATGCTATTCTGAGTAGAGATTTTTTTCGGCTCGGAGGAAAGCCATTTATTGGTACTGAAGACGCAATCGAAGTAGAGGATTGGCTACTTTATTGCGAAAGGATTTTCACTGACTTAGGGATCAAAGATGAGCAGAAAAGGAGATTCGCTTCTAGATAGCTTCAAGGGGTAGCACTGTTTTGGTGGAACAATGTGACAGTTGGAGTAAACGAGGAGAGTATGACTTGAGTTGAATTCAAGAGGAGGTTCAAGGAAAGGTTTATGTCAGAAATTGCTAAGTCCACTCTACTTAGGAAGTTTGCCAAGTTGGAGCAGAGGGATATGACTGTGCTCGAGTATGCGACAAGGTTTTAGGAGCTAGCGAAATATGGCTATGCTCCAATTGAAACTATGATTAAGAGGAATGAGAAGTTCATCAAGGGGTTGAAGCCTGCGCTTGCTAAGGCCATGCTACCAAATATTAGGGATCCAAGTGATGTTGTTAAGATGGCCTTGAGGAATGAAGAGATGCAAGCTTTTTATGAAACATATTAGGCTAAGGATGCTCAAGGAGGGCCGAGTCAAAAATGGAAGTTACTTCACAAGAAAGGAGCTCAGAAGGGTGGAGCTGCTAAGAAGGGAAAGGCAAAAATGGTATGTTACTAGTGCAACAAGAAAGGACACTATGCCTATGAGTGCCGGACAAGCAAGGGAAAGAAAGCTGTTGTGAAGAAAGGGATAAAGTGTTTCAATCATGATCAAATTAGACGCTATAAGAACCAGTGCAAGGAGCCAGCCAAGGATGGAAAAGGCAAGAGTTTGCATTGGAACCAGCTTCCTCAATACTAGCAGTATAGGAGAGGGGAAAAGTTGTGTTGGGAGGTATGCTTTTGATTTATTGTGTATCAGTTAGAATTGATGCATCACATTCTTTCATATCTCATTGTTTGGTAAATTAGCTTAATCTAGAACCCTCATACTTAGTTTCTACCTTAAGGGTTGCAAATCTAATAGAAGGTTACGCGATTCTTGAGATGAGATGTGACCACTTAGAGTTTGAATTGTTAGGTCATGTATTTGCTTGCATTTTGCATGTGTTTGATTTCTTAGGGTTCGGAATTATTTTGGGTATGGATTGGTTAAGTAAATACGATGCTAGGATATTTTTCCACGATAGGAAAATATCACTTAGACACCATGATTGTAGAGATCAGTTCATATACTCCGTAAAAAACCCTAGTTTTAAGGTCAATGCTTTATTGGGTATTGTGGAGGCAGAAGATGAGTGGATTCAAGTTTTTGTTGTCAGAGAATTCATAGATGTCTTTGAACCTGTAGTAGGACTACCACCGAAATGAGCCATTGAGTTTCGAATAGATATGGTACCTAGAGCAGAACCAGTAAGTAGACTGCCAAGCACAATGACACATATCGAGATGAAGGAGCTAAAGGTGCGGTTGGTGGATTTCGAAGGCAAGAACTTTATCAGACCCAATAGTTTGCCTTAGGGAGTAGCAGTAGTGTTTACAAAGAAGCCAGACGGAGCATTAAGGTTATGTATCGATTATTGTAAGTTGAATGAGAAGACGATAAAGAATCGATATCCGTTGCCTAGAGTTGATGATTTTTTCGACTAGTTGTGTCGAGCCAACGTATTTTCCCAGTTGGATTTAGCGACAGGGTTCCATCAGCTTAGAGTGAAAGAGGATAGTTTTCCTTTGACAATATTTACAGATATGGATCGTACGAATGGTTAGTAATGCCGTTTGGACTAACTAATGCGCCGGCGTTCTTTGTAGATTTGACGAACCGAGTTTTCAGAGAGCACTTCGACAGGTTCGTGTTAGTATACTCTAAGGATGATAAGGAGAATGAAGTTCATCTTAGAGTGGTGCTTGAGATGCAGAGGAAGCATCAACTAAAAGTACATTTTCGAAGTGTCATTTCTAAAAAAAGGAAGTGAAGTTTCTTGGTCATGTAGTCTCAGAGAAAGAGTTGTCTATAGATCTGACTAAGATCAAGGTAGTGAATAATTGGAAGAGACCCAAGATAGTGACTGAGATAAAGATTTTTCTTGGATTAGCTTGTTATTATCAGAGATTCATTAAGGATTTTTCGCGAATAGCAGCACCGATGACCAAGCTTATGCGAAAGGATATGGAGTTTATTTGGACCGATAAGTGTGAGGAGGCATTCCAAAAGTAGAAACACATATTGACTAATGCACCTATGTTAGTTGTTCCATAAAAGAATCAAGATTTAGTGGTATATACAAATGCATGTGGAATAGGGTTTGGAGCTATGTTAATGCAAAGTGGTAAAGCGATTTCTTATACATCCCGACAGCTTAGACCGCATGAGGTTAGATATTCAATGCATGATTTGGAATTAGCTGCAGTAATTTTTACGTTAAATGTGTGGAGACATTACCATATGGGTGATAGATTTGAGCTGTATATAAATCGTAAGTCATTAAAGTATTTATTCTCTCAAAAGGAGTTGAATATAAGACAACGGAGGTGGTTAGAATTTTTAGCCCCTTATAACTTTCGTATTGAGTACACACCGAGAAAGGGTAATAAGGTTGCGGATGCACCTAGAAAAAAACATAAGAATGCAATATTGACAATGATAGCTGAGTGGAAAGATTCAAAAGCGTTGATGACATGTAGAAAACAGGGAAGCTTAAAGCTAGATTTTGTAAGGAGCCTGCTATGTTTTCATGTTTAGAAGTTCGACCAGTGATGATCGAAAAGGTTGCTTCTAAGCATAAGGAGGGTACATTATTAGTTGAACAGATCAGGATGTTAAGGGATGGAATAGTGAGAAATGACTTGAAGGATTTCAGTCTTAACTAGGGGGGTGGTTGAGAAAGAAAGGAAGATTATGTATTTCAAATGTGGGAGACATTAGGAAGGAAGTTCTTAAGGAATGCCATCGATCGAAATCCACCATTTATCCAGGAGCAAATAAGATGTATTAGGACAAGAAGAGGAGATTCTTCTTGAAGGAATGAAAAGAGATGCAGGCTTATGGGTGAAGCAGTGTTTGAACTGCCAACAGGTAAAAGTCGAACATAAGAAATCAAGTGGGTTACTTCAACCTTTAGATATTCCAGTATGGAAATGGGATTCTATCTCGATGGATTTTATAGACGGGTCACCAAAGTCAAACAAAGGAAATGAAAGTATGTAGGTCATAGTGGACAATTTGACCAAGAATGCCCATTTCTTTCCTGTTAAGCCAACCCGGACGGCACCTATTTTAGCTAAGTTTTTTATGAAGAATATAGTTACACTTTGTAGAATTCCTAGTAGCATAGTAAGCGATAGAGATTCCTTATTCACTAGTGAGATCTAGAGGAGTTAATGGTAGATTTTAGGTACCAAGCACAAGATGAGTACCGCTTACTATCCGTAGACAGATGGGCAAACGGAAAGAGTTGACAAAATCTTAGAAGATTTGTTACGAGCTTGTACGCTAAATTTTGGAGGATCATGGGAAGACCATCTACGCTTGCTCGAATTTTTGTATAATAGCAATTATCAGGCTAGTATAGGGATGGCCATTTGAAGCTTTATATGGAGGCCATGCAAATCTCTAGTTTTTTGGTTAGAGACTGGGGATAAGTTGGTTCTTGGTCTGGATTTAGCCAGAGAAGTTGAAGAAAAGATTGAGTTGATTAGAGCTAGAATGAAGGAAGCACGGCCTAGACAAAAGAGCTATGCCAATAAGAGACGGAAAGAACTTAGAAGAGATCATGTTTTCATCAAAGTATCACTAATGAAGGTTGTGAATACATTCGAGAAATCGAAAAAGTTGGCTTCAACATTTGTTGGACCATTTCCTATCATAGAGAGGATCGAGAAAATCGCATATAAAGTAGTGCTACCGAACAGTTTGGCAAGATTCCACTATGTTTTTCATGTTTCTCATCTAAGGAAGTGTAATTAGGATCCAGAGACTAATCATAGCACTGACTGTGTTAGACGACAGAGTGGTGGAACCAAATTTGACTATAGTTAGAAAGCCAGTTCGTATAGTCGCGAGGGATGAGAAGAGGCTAAGGAACAAGATAGTCAGATTAGTTAAAGTCCAATGAAGTGAAGACAAGAGGGATTGTACTTAGTAAACTGAGGGCGGGATTCGAGATGCTTATCCTGACTTATTTCATGTAATGTTTTATCTTTATGATTGATTTTGATGAATAACTTATCGTAATTTAGCGGATGAAATTATACAAGGAGGGGAGTCTTTAACGACCCTAATTTTGAATAACATTATTTATCATATTTAGTTAGATAAATTAAATGAAATAATATGAAAGGTTAAGGGATTGAGATTTGTATAGTAAACGTAATGATCTAAATTTTTCGACATTAAATTTTGAATATTTAATTGGTTTTAAATATTGGATTTAAAATATAAATTGGTTTTTGAATATGAAAATTTTGGTTGAAATTAGAGAATGAATTTAAATTTTAAATATAACGAATTTATTATATACTGAATGGGAATAATGGAAACTTGAGTTGAATATGAATCGAAATGATTTCCAATATCGATATAAATTTCTTGAATTGCCATTGAGTAAATGAGTTTTTAAAAAATGAAATTTCAAGTGATTTCATCAATTTTTGAAATCATTGATTTTATCGACGCATCAAAATAGCGATCTAGGGAACAATCTCAGAACTAGACAAAACAAGTTCCATTGGATCCATAATAGTGTATTATTGTTATATTTCAAATTTCGTAACGTTTGGAATTACCGCTTGGTCATACGGGATATAAACGTGTTGTAATTAATATTGAAAATTAAATATTATAATTGGATTCAAAACGCTACCTTCTCCATACAATCGAATCAGGACTCGAAACAAGTTCCATTGCATTCGGAACATGAGTATAATATTAGAAATGCCAGGCGGCATGCCTCGATAGGAGGTCAGAATTTCGAATTACGGGAATGAGTTATTTTTGGAATTAAATAATATTATAAAACTTTCCTAAGTCAAACCCTATTTTTTCAGCCACCTTACATAGCCGTCCTATATCTTATTTTGCCTCCACTCATTAGTTTAAATCGCGGCCCTCTCTTTCTAAATCCTTAAGCTGATCAAAAAACAGAAAAAATATCTTCATGAACGAATCGCGACCGGAAGGGAACTAGACGAGGCAACTAATAAGCGACTGCAGGGAAGAAGCATGCGACAGTTTGGTTTGGGAGAACCCTAGATATGTGCATGCGTATGGAGGAAGGCGGTGGTAGCGTGGGTCAGGGCAGGTGAAGGGTGGTCGGTGTCGATCTAGGTGGCGCGACGAAGAGCTCAAAGCGATTCTCGTTCGCATGGAAGAGGCGAACGTGAACAAAGGAGGAGGAAGGAGGATGTCGAGTGCAACCTGGGTGTTGAGAGTGGATTAATAGCGCTAAACGAGTTTAGGGTAATGGCGTAAGGTAAGCATAGAAATTAGTCCTTTAATTAAATGATTAACTTATTTAAATTTATTTTGAATGTTTAATAATTGACAACTCCTTGGTACGGGGTATTTCAACCCAATATTTCAACCCAAATGCGATTACAATAATTAATACCCGAGCCCGGCTTGAACCCGCAAGGTATTTCAACCCAATATCCAAGCCCGGTCCATCAAGCTTTTTAGGCCCGCTGCGTAATAACCGTATACCTAACTCAGAATATTTATGTTAAATCCATATTTTAAAACTGCCACTTTGGTAAAATTTGTATACAAATCATGTTTATATATAAAGTGGGCGTGATGTAGTCAAGTTAACAACAAAAGTATGCAAAAATATGCATGCCTAAATAAACAAAATGGTAAATAAATAACATACACACTCATGTTTTGATACGATGGAAAACTAATAGTCGAGTCAAGCCCTAACTGGGTCGGGTTTTGATTAAACCGTACCTGACCAGGGTTGAGCCCGTGTCGGGCTCGGTAGTAAAACACAAAACCCTTACCAGCATTAATAGGGCGGGTTCGGGCCGGTCTCATGCCGAATCCATACCATTGACATGCTTAATTATAAATACCATAAATAATATTTCTGATTTAAAAAATGGAATTCAAAAGCGATTTGGAAAATGAAAATATTTTTATTGAATTTTGGAATTATTTTAAAAGGAATTGGGTTGGATAAAATAAATAAATAATTTAATTTTGTATATTTATTTTGCTATTTCTAAAATGGTTTCAAATAGAGAGTTTTAAGTTGAGAAATTTTAAACAATGGATTTTAAATGAGATTTCTTAAATAGGAAATGGAAGTCATAATCAAGATTTTGATGAATTTGGATTATAACCGGAACTTGTAAAGGAATAGATCTCCCAATGGAATTTTAAATTAGAATCGATTTATAAATGAAGTTTGTTAATATAAGTCTGTTGTTAAAAGAGGAATACTGGAAATGAGTTTATAAATTTATAAAGGATATTTATGAATAAAGTGAAGTGATTATCATTTGATAAATTGGGAATATAAATTCATAGTGAGAATTTATATTGAGATATAGAATCGGCTTAGAAAGAAACAGTGGAATCTATTTTGGATTTTGAAAATAGTTGTGAATAGGAAATGTAAATCGATTTATGATAAATCTAGAGATATTTATAAATTGAAATTGGTTATATTGGAATTTTAAATATATATATATATATATATATCGAGAAGTTGAGTGGTTTAAAAAAGGAATTGTTATTTATTAAACTATGTAGTTTAAAACTGTTTTTGTATTAAAATATTTCGAAAGTTGGCTTTCAAATATTTGATTTCAATTGAAATAAATTCTAATTTTTTTATAATAATCTTTGTAAAATCGATTAGTATTATTTAAAATGACTGGGAAGCGAATCATCATTGATTTTTTTAAAATGTTTGATATTTTACATAATTATCTACACGTATTTTGAAATTAGTCCTTTAATTAAATGATTAACTTATTTAAATTTATTTTGAATGTTTAATAATTGATAACTCCTTGGTACGAGGTATTTCAACCCAAATGCGATTACAATAATTAATACCCGAGCCCGGCTTGAACCCGTAAGGTATTTCAACCCAATATCCAAGCCCGGTCCGTCAAGCTTTTTAGTCCCGCTGCGTAATAACGTATACCTAACTCAGAATATTTATGTTAAATCCATATTTTAAAACTGCCACTTTGGTAAAATTTGTATACAAATCATGTTAACGTATAAAGTGGGTGTGATGTAGTCAAGTTAACAACAAAAGTATGCAAAAATATGCACGCGTAATAAACAAAATGGTAAATAAATAACATACACACTCATGTTTTGATACGATGGAAAACTAATAGTCGAGTCAAGCCTTAACTGGGTCGGGTTTTGATTAAACCGTACCTGACCAGGGTTGAGCCCATGTTGGGCTTGGGTAGTAAAACACAAAACCCTTACCAGCATTAATAGGGCGGGTTCCGGCCGGTCTCATGCTGAATCCATACCGTTGACAGGATTAATTATAAATACCATAAATAATATTTCTGATTCAAAAAATGGAATTCAAAAGCGATTTGGAAAATGAAAATATTTTTATTGAATTTTGGAATTATTTTAAAAGGAATTGGGTTGGATAAAATAAATAAATAATTTAATTTCGTATATTTATTTTGGTATTTCTAAAATGGTTTCAAATAGAGAATTTTAAGTTGAGAATTTTTAAACAATGGATTTTAAATGAGATTTCTTAAATAGGAAATGGAAGTCATAATCAAGATTTTGAATGAATTTGGATTATAGTTGGAACTTGTAAAGGAATAGATCTCCCAATGGAATTTTAAATCGATTTATAAATGAAGTTTGTTAATATAAATCTGTTATTAAAAGAGGAATACTAGAAATGAGCTTATAAATTTATAAAGGATGTTTATGAATAAAGTGAAGTGATTATCATTTGATAAATTGGGAATATAAATTCATAGTGAGAATTTATAATGAGATATAGAATCGGCTTAGAAAGAAACAATGGAATCTATTTTGGATTTTGAAAATAGTTGTGAATAGGAAATGTAAATCGATTTATGATAAATGTACAGATATGTATTAATTGAAATTGGTTATATTGGAATTTTAAATATATATATATATATATATATATATATATATATATCGAGAAGTTGAGTGGTTTTAAAAAGGAATTGTTATTTATTGAACTATATAGCTTAAAACTGTTTTAGTATTAAAATATTTCGAAAGTTGGCTTTCAAATATTTGACATCAATTGAAATAAATTCTAATTTTTTTATAATAATCTTTGTAAAATCGAATAGTATTATTTAAAATGAATGGGAAGCGAATCGTCATTGATTTTTTAAAATGTTTGATATTTTACATAATTATCTACACGTATTTTGAAAATAAATTAATATACTTTAAAATTTACGTATCATGTATATATAGTGTTTTGAAAATGATTGAAATCTTTTTATAAATACTCTCAAGATTTGTAAACCAAGTTATTTAATGGAAATGATTTGTAAGAGGAATTTTAAAATGAATTCTAAGAACTTAAGAATATTTCCCAAGTGTTTGATACATGAACTTTGAAAAATGAATCAGAATTCATAAAGAAGTTTTAAATTGTTTGGGAGGGATTTTAAACAAGTAAAATCGATTTTGGAAATTGTAAAACATGTTTATTAAGAATTCTAGAGATTTACGGAACGAGTTATAATGAGTTGAGAATTTACAAAAGAGGTTGTGAACGTTTTTTTAAGTTGGTAATAAGGGTATTTCCTGGTTTGGGAATATAATCTTAAAATCGATATAAGTTTATGAATATTTCCTAAGTGTTGATAAATATTTTCCTAAGTATTAGGAGAATAAAAATGTTTTGGAAATGTCGACTATGGAATGGATATGTGGATATATTTCATTAAGGGTTGAAAAGATATGGTTTGAAAAATATCCTGTTATGGATATAAATTTTGAAATGGTTTTAGAATATTGGAATACGGGAAGAGATTTGAATATATATCTTTGCAAAGATATTTTGGAATAAATATTTTGAAAGATTTATAATATGGGACTAGTGACTGCTTATGTGTGTAATTTGATAGTTAAATAACCGACTATCAAATTTGGCCAAATTCGTTAATCGTTTCGAAGAGACCAGGATCAGATTTAATTATCTGAAAACCACTTCGATCCAATTTGTGCATTACAAATTGTGACATCTCGAAAATAATGGAGACGGTGATCTTGAAGGAGATTCAGTTTGTTCAGATCTAGAACAACTTGTATGGATGAATGTTATCACTGCATCGTTTCCAGAAGGCAATGTTAGCATTCTAAGTATGAATCCTATTCTTAAGGTAAACGTAGCCACAACCCTCATCAACCGAGAAATGATAAAAACAGGGCATGCAGCAAGGCCAAGTGGGTCGCTCCCACTAGGGTGTGGTCATCCCAAGATCTAGACCGACTACCATGTATTTATGTTTCTTTCGGGGCCCAAAAGTGGGGTGATCATATTCGGTACTAGTAGTCAAGTGCTAGGCCAATCTTGTGTGGTAGGGGTACAATATGTTCTTCTCAGACCCTGGCGCATTTTGTCTAGAGATGAACCTTCAAAGGTAGTTCCTTGCTTGTCATAGTATGGAATCCATTCTCCATTAAGCGCCGTAGGGTTTTGATTGTGCCAACTATGCTGAAACGTGAGATGCAAGCGTTTTAGCTATTTTATAGTTTATTTGCTATAGACACTGTTATAATATCAGATGATTTTGATTAAAATGTTTTGGTTATCATAAGTAAAGAACCATCGTATTTATGTGCGGCATGATCTTACGAGATACCTTTGTTTTTCAACGGATTTTCGATAACAGTAATAATTCAAATTGAATGTGTTTTCACATGCAGGTATTCCAGACTGACTCGGCTGTTATTTTATGATAATGCTCAGGTCAGGACGAGTATTTCAAATTCAGGTTAGGATGCTATGGAGCTTAGGGGACGAGTTGGAGGATTCTCAGGCGTATTATATGTACTTGGTTATTTCCGCTATGTGAGTCAATGTTGTATATTCAGCATTTGTGAGGACAAGTTATTATAACTGTCTAGATTGATGGTTGATTTCTGTACTCTGATGATTGTGTGTATATTGGCAGCTACAGATTCTTTTGTATAAAAAGTCTATTATTATATATTATATTTTTTTCCACTGCGATTTGTGAGATTCTATGCGTTATTGTTCTGCTTTTCTTCTATCCCTTTTCCTCTTCACCGCTAGTTATTCGCCCTTGCGCACAATTTGGGTTGGACAAGTGTGGTTCATTGTCAACTCAAAAGGTACGGAATGGTGGGTCACTACAGTAAAAGGGAGTCATGCCTAGTTGAACTAATAAGCTAAATGGAATCTAAAATGAAATGGGTCAGGGAATTAGATAAGGGGAAAAATAAGGAATAAGTCTTACTCTTATACCCTAAACCCTTACTCTCATTTTACATCTTCATTTCCACAAACTGAAACAAAACAAGAGGCCGACCACCATTAAAGAAGATAAAGGGAAAGATAAGCATGAATCAAGAGAAAGGAGCTAATCAACTTAATTCAAGAACAAATCTCAACTCCTTAACAACAAAGCTAAGATAAATAATAGATTACATATCATATTTTTGTTTTCGGTTGCTAGAATGAGATCCAAATTTATTGCAAATGTTTTTCCATGTTATTATTGTTTAAAATGGATATATATACTTGTTGATAATTGAGGCTATTTCATACAAAATTTATTATAAGAATTGATTTAGAAAGCCTATTAGATGATATCCTAATGACTTTCAATTTTGATATGTGGTCAAAAATAACATTTTAGAGATGAATTTCAAGTTTCATCATTTTATGAATTATTGTGGATTTATTATGAATTTTTTAGTAAAGAAAATGCTATTTGGGTCTAAAATTTATTTACAGCTAATATATAGTAGCTTTGGATCAGAAATTTAAATATGTAAAAAAACATACTAAAAGTGATCTAATGAAATTTTTAGAGAATTTTTCTAAGTGTTTTGTTAAGTATACAAAATTATTTAAGATATGCGACTTAAATGTTTTATATGTTGAAAATAGGAGAATGGACATTTTGTAAATGTTTTTAATAAATAAATTCTGAATTCGGTGGCTCTTTTAGAAAAGAATATGGAAAATAAATTAGCAACCAATTATATTATGACAAATAAGCAAGTTAGTTGGAAAGAAATTACTTTATAAGGAAAGAAAATAATTTTTGTAAGTATATGTTGTTTCACTATCTTCGGTAGCTACCTTTCAATCACATACCTCCACCTCCAACTAGTTCAAAACAGATGCATATGGTATTAAAGACTTGGTATGTAGTGGATTGGAGATAGGCGAAAGGTAAAGGGTCGAAACATGGCTTCCGAAAGGGTTGGAACCTTGTTTTGCTTTTAAAAAGAAAGCGCGCTTGCTTTGCTTTCGAATGAGATAGCTTTCGACTTGGTTAATTTGCTTAAAGATAAACTTCCAACCTAGGTTGCCGCCTTTTGTTTTGAATAGGCCTTCGATACATCGAAACCCTTGTTGTCGCAATTCTATCTTTCGACCAGTTGAGGCGACTTTTACTTTAAACATGGTTTCGAAAGGGTTCTTTCGACTTTATTAAAGAAGTCACTTCTCCAATGCTTTCGAAAGGGATGGCGTCAAAACCATCTACTTTCTTTACTTAGGAAACTGCTTTTAAAAGAGTGCTTTCGACTTGGTCGTTTTAAGGCCTTTGTTCTATTGAAAGATAAACCCATAGGTTTCGACGAGAATGGTTTAATGTTTTTGAAACTATGTTTCACAAGCTTTCACTTGAACCCAATGGTATCGAAATGTTTGTTTTAAGTCATATACTTTAATTCTTTCGAAAGATACTTAAAGTATTTTAAATGAAAGGTTTCCAATTGCTTTCATAGGCAAGTTTATGTCTTAAGAAGAGGTTGTCTAAGGTTTATAAAGCTTTCAAAAGAGATGTTTTCAATGTTTTCGACAGGCCTGTTATATGTGGTTTCGAAAGGTATGTTTTGGCCTTTCGGCCTTTGGTTATAAAGTAAAGTAGTCTGCTTCCATTTAAAAGGGTACTTTAAATGGTGTTGAAATGGGTACTTTCAATGGTTTCGAAAGGTTTGTTTAAAGATTTTAAACAAAGGTTTTGAATGATTTACCTTGCTAATATAGCCTGAGTGTTTTGAGTTAAAAAGGGTTTCTAACTTGTTATGGAGGGATAGGTAATCCTCAATATATTTCATTAACATTTTTTGGGTAAAGTATATATAACCTGGCAAATGGCTTTGACTAAAGAAAATAGTTTGTTTTCATTGTTTAAGATGATTTAAAGAGTTAAATCAGTTTGAAAAGGTTTTCAAGAAAATTTTAAAGGGTGGTTAACCGTAAGTAAAATAACTCGGATATTTGTATACCAAATGTGATTGGTATAGGGTCGTGCCATATACATTAGCTACTAGCCCCTAGCTAATTTAGTCCAAAATATCAATGTGTAGGGCTTGGTCACAGATAAGACTTAAATGATGGTTACAAATAGAAAGGACTATATGTACAAGGAAGGAGGACAAGTTATTGGTGAGTCTGAAAAAAACAATTAGAATCAGGTGACCCTTGTAGAAGTAAGTTAAGATAGATCATCCAGAATTTTTCTAACAGTTGTTATATTATTTTTTTATTTTGTCTTGTAAGCCCGAGTCAGCCAATGGTTAGTATTTAGCCAAACAAACTATAGTTTTGGATAAATGGTCCACCGATTACCTGTTTTAAGCATATATGATATTTGGTGCTACTAGTATAATTGTTTGATTAACCAATTTGGTTGCAGGGTTTTGATTTGCAAAAATATATTATTTAAAGGGATATTAGTGAGGGGAAACATGTTCCACTAAGTGGCATGGTCTCATTTAATATCGTATAACCGAGATGTAATAGTATTATTCATACCAGGCCTTAGGTCTGACTCAAAGTTTATGTTTTTGCCCTTAAACTCTAGGGGGCTCAAAATTAATTTGAGCAGATTAAGTGTTAAGGTTTTACAGGTTTAGTAGGTGGATGAATAAAGCTACCAAAATTTGCAGGAGGCAAAATTAGCTATTTAGGAGTTGTTATTTAGTTTTATTTCTGCTATGGTGTATTAAGACTTATATATCTATTTGGTACTCTGATCATTCAATGGGGCATCTTCATATGTCGCTCTTGGCGCATTTTGTAATATTATATTTGATCAAAACCTGATAATCAATTATGGGATTATGTAATTTGAATATAAAATATTTCTCAAAAAAGTTGTCTTAATCTGTGCTATTTTTATTTCATATTCATATGCTTCTGATATTATGGATTCCATTAACATTACCTATTTTGTCACCGGAAGTTAATACTATGGATGACTGCAGCATCTGTAGCTCTTAGCTTCCGGCCTCAAGATAGGGTATGTTACAGTATATTTATTAAAAAATCCTTTGAGTTGCATACATAACATTTTTTCTACATATTTAAAATTAGCTGAAACTGGTTTATTTTAAACAAGCATGACAAAGTATGTGCATTGCTTTAGTCATTTAAAAGAATTTTTTGTGAATCACTGGTTTAAAATGGAAAACTAAATGAAAAGTTTAAATTACAGGTGATAATAGTAAAGCTAGTATATAGGTTGACTCATAGGTGACAACAATGAAGTTCATTGAAACTTATTGTCATCATTTGAAAGTGGGATGTCTAAAGTCTATGCATTAACAATTTTCAAATCTTTATAATTAAGAGGCGCTAAGATGATTTTGCATTACTCTCTCTCTCTCTCTTTTAAAAAAAGAAAAAAAATAAGTGATAATAATAATAGTAAAAACCAAGCGTATCCAACATTGCTAGTACATCTAGCATTGGTGTGCACACTCACCAAGCTCTGTCCCACTCTTATGTAAGCACAAAAGGCAGTACATAGTTATACCTTTGTCTTGGCTTATGATTTAGGCACCTAAGGATCGGATCAACAACCTATACGAACATTGTCAAAGTCAGTTGCACAATCCACCAAGCTCTTTTCCACTCTCATGTAAGCTTGAAAGGCAGTGCATTGGTGGTATACCTTGGTCCATGGGTTAGGTGTAGGCGTAATAAAAAGAAATAAAATAATAATGATAATAGTACTAATAATAGTGATAGTAGTAATAATAAAAAGAGCATAAGTGATTGAATTCAAGGAATTCTCTTTAGTTTTATTGACATGTAATTGTTATACAAGGGGAAATAAAGCTATCACTTTGCAACTTTTACAATCAAATAAAAAAATATTTTCAAAGTTGCACGATGTTTTCAACTGAAACAACCATGAAGCTAGAGTCAAGTGTGATGAGAACTTGATTTCTGTTTGAAGTTTGTGACTAGGTGATGAACTTAGATTTCTATATTTTTATTGGAACATGTGCATACTACAATGTTGTAAATATTAAAAAAAATCAATTCGTCAATTTTCATAACTTTCAACATTCATATAGATGCATTAGAATCGTAGAATGTTGCGCTTGAATTTTGTGGACAGTATCCACTGAAAAAACTCATGAGACACAACTCGTCCTAATAGGGATTTAAAGGTTTATTGCATATGCTAAATGCAATCATGTTTATGTAACGATCTGCCTTTCTTACATTTACAGATGACACTTAATATATCCATGGTATTCATGTGCCGATCATTTAAGTTTAAGTTTTTGAAAGTCAAGTCATTTAGGATGAAGAAATAAGTAGACAGAACATAATGTCACATCATGAAAAGCAATATATAATATACATAAAAATCTTTAAAAAAGAAAATCATCTTTATGTATACACAACATTAGAGTACACTATGCTATTGTAACGACTTGACATTTCGAACCATTCGCATCTACACATGTCGGACTTGAATTGCTCAAAATATCATATTGCTAATTTATATTTGGCAAAACTCTGCATATACGGTAAATAAATCAATCACAGAATCATAGACACGGTGTAATACAACAATAAGCAGCGGAATAGATAAATAATACTTCATGAAGCTACTATATAAAAGTAGAGTTTGAAATAAAATACTACATAATATCTCAAATACAATATAGTTTCGAATACAAACAGATGACAAGTCTGAACAAAACAACTGGATAGCTGGAAGCTGAATGGATATAGATGGATCTCCAAGTGAAGCTCCAACTCCAATGGTGAATCTCAAATGCAGTGACACTCGATCTGACCCGAGCGTAAAGAAAAACATAAAACGCTCAAGTTAGGATTAACATTCTTATATTAATAAATTCAATCAAGTAAAATGTCAATTGAAATAGAAGTAACTTAAAGGATGTTTGGGATACCCATACTCTAAGGATCTGTGGAACTATCTACTTTGTGTAATATACGCTATTATGATATATCTATAGTAAAGTAAACTATTAAAATAACGTTAAGATGTTATCCATATCCCCCTTAACACATTTTTATATATTCTCATAGTCTATACAGTACTGTAATTCCTCCATAAACTAGAGGGTCATCAGAGGGCACCCCACATGTATGGTACAAACCAAACTCGTAGAAGGCACGATAGGGAATGCAACTAGGCTCTCGAGGAAATGTCAGGATAGATATACATTTGTGTATCCGGACGGGTGGTAATGCATAGCAGCTACTACTGCCTACCTCGTGACACACTCCCAAATCAAAGGGTGCAACCAGTCAATGGTATCGAAGAAATGTGTTCGATCGGAGGAATGACCTCACTTGGCCCGGCATGGCTCCTATTTTAGCAGCATCAAGCTAACTCATGGAAGTCGGGGCTACGTAAATACCATATAGTATCATCACCAAACCATCCTACTTCATTCTGGAGTCTCCACCACTTATACAGTTGTTAAAGTGATTTTCGGTATTGGTAGAGAGTATGACAATATCCGATCCCGGTCTCTTTAACAATCAAACGCTAATTTCACACCGTGGTCATTATATTTCAAATAGTTTATACTTCATATCAAAATACCATATTCATTTCAAAACCAGAATCGTAACACTTTTAAAAATTATAACAATTTCGAAATCATAACACTTTTGAAATTGTAACTCTTCCAACTTAAATAGTTGAGATATTTAAAATAGTATACATATTAAAATAGTTATAAATTAAAATAGTTTATATATTAAAATAGTTTATACATTAAAAATAGTTTATACATAACAAAATACTTTATATAATAAGAATAATTTTCCCCAATTTTGCAAATCGATTCAAACCACCTTAAGTTTCAAAATCCAATGTAAATCAATTCTAGCTTAACCATTTCAATTTAAAGGTCAAAGATTCAATTCAAATTCTCAGTAAGCCATTTCAATTTGTATCGATTTCAAATCCAAGTTTGAACTGTCACTTCTATTCCAATAAGATTCAGATTTAAATATTCAATCATTTCAACATAAGTTTCATTTATATTTCAGCATTTAGCTTTAATTCAAATTGGAATGTATTCACTTATTCATTTTAATAACAATTCGTTAAAATCCCAATCTATAAATTAAAATCAATATTAAATATTCAATCTCAATTTTATTTAAAAATCAAGAATATTCATTTAATCACCTTTTTATCAAATCAAGTTATAAATCATATTTTTCAAAGTCTCAAAAATCAATAGGTTCAAGTAAATTCTTATTTAAATTTAAATTTCTATGCAATTTAAATTCCAAGTCAACATTAATTTACCTTTCCAACCTTTATTATTAAAGTTATAAAATCTATGTTTCCAAAATATTAATATAAATTTAAATAGTTAGTTAAACATATTTTATTAAATTAAATCTTATTATTAAATTTAATTTATATTAAATTTAATTTATATAGTAAAATTATAAGAAAAATATCTGAAATTATATTTTCAAAACTAACTTATAAATATAAAATTTCCAAAACATATAATTTTAAAAATCTTAAATTTAAGCCTTTATAAAAATAACATTTACATATATAATATCTTAAAATCAATATTTATTAACACCGTGGAAATCATTTTCAAAATATATGTATATATATATATAGACCAACGGTATCTGTTTGTAATTTTCTATCCTGTGGTTAAGTGATACAAATATTTGTCATTTCAATTCGCAATTTAATTATATACGGGTATATATCATTTCAACCCACAATCCCAAATTCAAAGTCAATTAAAATCGCAAGGGTTTATCATTTCAACCCATCACAATTTTCTCATATTCCACAAGATCGTTTGGGTATGTATCATTTCAATCCATAGGGAATTCTAAGCTAACAGGGATCTTGCAGAGTGAGAACAAATATGATAATAATATAACATATCAACAACATGCATATATCATCAGTGATAAATCAAATCAAATATAAGCAACAGGATATGGTGTCATATCTCACAGGTGAACAGATACAGATAATAGCATAACATATATTGCATTATGGAATTAACAGTTCAATTTAGCAGCATAATTAAATTGTCGTTTCAAGTGAAATCAAATTTAATAAACATAAAAATGTTAATCGTGAGTGATTGCTCACCTTTCGAGGTTAGAGGAATAACAATAGGGAAGAAGATGATACAGACAGGGATAAGCAACAAAGCTAGAAAGATTGCGGTTGAAGAATCCGGGCAGCGGTGGACCAAAATAGCACGATCTAGAATTCGATGAAAAATGATAGTATTTAGAATTAATATTTTATATAATATAAAATATTTACAACGCATTAACCTATTTAACATAAGTTCAAATACTATTTAACATATTATACATATATTTAATGAAACACATATCCAAAGTGACACACACACACACACACATATATATATATATATATATATATATATATACATATTAAAACCATCATTTATTTATATTTCAACATCATTATAGCTAAATACATCATTACAAATTTAAAATTAAATCTTTTTATACCATTATTGGAAACCAAACGCATATAATAAAATCCATAAAATCATAAATCTTAAATCTTTGAACACACTTATCTCCTATCAAAGTATATAAGCAATCGATATAAAACTCATGTATACTATATATATAAACTAATATATAGGCTACTTACATTAAAACCAATATTTATAAAAATTAATATAAAGCCTAACCTATACATGTTGTAACCAACGAAAGTGTGTGTATATATATAAACATATGCTTGTATAACTTGCCTACTATAACACAGACATGTTACATACACATCTTATCTACATATATATAAATCTTACTAATATAATTTAATACACTATAAACAATAGATCTACATATAAACTAGTATAAACTTACGCAACTTACCCAACTTTATATATATATATATATATATATATATATATATATATATATATATATATAGTAAAAGAAAATCAATAAATCAATACTTGTATATACAAGCACATGCAACTATCCTATATAATCTATATATTATACGCAACTCATATAACAACTTACATAACAGATTTTATATCTTATAATAACCGCATATCTTCATACCCATTTTATATACATACTGATAACAAGCTATATATTAAATATAATACAAAACAGGTAACATAAACATATGCATATAACTAACCTACCTATACTTTATATTCAAAATAACATTTGCATGACGTACGTATAGATATAACTACATATATAAATAGCTTCTTTTATAATAGATTATATGTACAAATATATATATTGTTATACGTATACAAATACTACAAGAGATATACGTTATACATACTAAATGAAACCAATAATTCAAACCAAAATATAACTCAATATATATAAAAGAGAAATTGCAAACAAACGTATATATCAAAATATATATACCAGTGCCTATGCTAGAGCTTACATAACAGGAAGAGGAGATGAAGGGTGCGGAAATCATCACGAAAGAGGGCATGACTACAACATGAGGATACGAGGCTGGGAAATTGGTGAGGTGGAAGGGTGGCGGTGCAGCTGGGTTTGAAGGGAGGTGGGTCATAGGGAAACTCGGTTGAGGTGGAGCAGGCGGAGATTGGAAGGTGGGGTGAGAGGCTGAGAGCAAGTTGTTGCGAGCTTGGGCTCGACAAGAGAGGGAAGATGGATCGGTTTCAGTGTTATGGAGGAAACGTGGGGAGGCAATGGCTGGTGCAGGAGGATAGGATGGCCATGGGTTTGCTGGTATGGGGTTGGGTGGCAGTTTCGCGTCAGAGGTCGTTACAGTGAAGATAGGGGAGTGGTGATTGGTTGGCAAGGAAATGGAAGCTGGAGAGAGAGGAGCAAGAAAAGATGATTTTTGGTTATAGGAGAATTGGGAAAGAAGAAAATTGCAGATCTCAATAAACAAATAAAAAAGAGGAAGGTTACAGAAATAAATAATATAAACATGAACTAGAAACTGAAAATGAAAGGACCACAGCAATATAAACGTAAAGGTGGCATAACAAAAGGTAGGACCAGAAATCAAGAATAATAAAAGCTAATGACGTTGAGTTAATACGCGGTGGGGATTGAATAGACACAAGAAATCAAAAGGCAAGAAATGGGTACCGATACGGTCACCGTTTCGTAGATTCCACCACGTACCGGACACCAAAACACACAATGAATATACTGCGGAGATCAGCACAGCGAGACGATCAGAATGATACACAGATATCAGTGATAGAAACATCCTATCAAAGTCGATATTCGGTACCGAAAATGCTGCTAAAATGCCGAAAATAAGACAAGACAAGCAATAGCAGTCCAAATTTGATGAAATGAATTATAGAGTCTTGTCGGAAAATAATTTACAAATTTATTATATAAAAATATTCAAGTATGAGAAATATTTTATTATCACCAAATATCAATTGATTTAAAGTTAAATAAAATTTTATAATAAAATAAACCTGCATATTATCTGATGAAAATTTACTATTTACTATGTTTATATAGACGTACTCCAAATATCAAATTTTTATTTCCAAATTCAGTAATATAAAATTTCATAAAAATTCAGTTAATTACGTTATTAAAACCACTAAAATTTTTGGGTCTTCACACTCTTCCCCATTCAAAACTTTTCGTTCCCGAAAAGTAAGAGGGTAGGAGAATAGGGACAATCAGAAAGAAAGATGGATTGAATACAAAACGAAACAATTAATTTAAAACCGTATAAACTACACTTATTTATAAATTGATTTATATTCAATTAGTTGATTCCAATTCATTTTATTTAATCAATTAAATTTATTTTGTTCACATTTGATTGACTTCAATTAAGTTTATTTCATTCAATTGATTTGGTTTCAATTTTATTAAGGTCTGTTACAAAATTTCTTTCAAAACATAATTTATTTTAATTAACTCGTTTATTTAGTCCATTTGAGTTTTCTTAAGTTAATTCTATTTATAATCAATTTCAACTATTCTTAAGCTCAAATTTATCTATTAAAAAGCATTTTATTTATATATTTTTTCAATTTATTTTTCAATTAACACATCATTCAGCAAAGATATGTATATAGACATTTATTATAATCATATAAATTTAATTTGTAAATTCTCTTGAAAAAATTCATTTTTGGACACCTTATTACTTACATTTATATTTTTTATTATTCAATTACATATTCTCATTAACATTTAACTTTCTATATAAGTTATATTAAGGTTCTGAGTGAAATTAAATATTGTACAAATTTACCTTTTATTCACAGCACTTATATTAAATAAAGTTTGAACATTTTATTACTTAAGTTTTCCTTGTATAACTTTCAATTACAAAATTTCATTAACATTTTTAACTTTTTGAATAATTCCCGCAAGTTATATATATTTCAAAATTGCAATTGAGTATTATACAACTTAATTCTATTCCAGTTCAATTGTTTCAATTTCATTTCTCCGATTGTTCAAAAATTTTCTTTGTTTCAATCGCGGAAAATCATTATTTGAAGTAGAATTTAAGAGTTAGATTTCCGTTTTCACTTCGAATCATTTTCGAAATAATTATATACGTACAAATACAATTGGTACATCAAATCATACTCAAGAAATTCAAATCAAATTCATTTTCCAAAACAAAAGTGTAGCAAAGCTGCTACGAGATCTCTCCGCTTTGAGAGTCAAAAATGAATGTCGATGACGCTGTAGTTATCATCTAAATTATTTTTCAACGACAAAAGGAGAGTACAGACTTATTCCTTTAAAATTCTTTGGAAATAATTTTCATTCAAAAATACTTTCAAATAATACATTCCAAAACTTTAGAAACCAATGTTTTTTAAAATACCGAAAATTGAATTCTCAAATTCTTAATTTAAATTTATTTCAATTCCAAATCAATTTATAAACCATGTTTTATAATCAATTATTTATATCATGTTGCAATAGTCAATGGTTTACAGAACAATAAATGAAAAATCAAATATTATCATTCCTAACTACCAATTCATTTAACTATTTAATTTTAGAAAATTATACCTTTATATATAAAAATAAAATATAATCATGCATAAAATTATTTCATTCACAAATTTTGAAAATAATATTGCGTCTCCTGTTCAAGTGTTTTGAAATTCCTGTCAATAACGTTGGCCAGACGAATCGACCGAAACCCCAAACTTAACAATTCAAACAACACACTATAAACATTTTTATATTAATTTCAAATACATTCCCTCACAGGATGATTCAATAATGGATTGTAGAACAAAGGTAGAGATTCAAATTTAGGGGAACCCAAATCAAAAGAATTCTAACTAAGAAGATAGACCCAAAAAGAAGATTAGACAATTAAATTACAAAAGAGGAAGATAGATAGATTTATATAAATTGCGGGTGACCTTAACCGGGTCAACCGAGATTCCAGGAATAAAATCAATGCGGAAATTCAGCTTCCCGCTTGAAGGGAAGAGAAGCGACTGATGAAATATTCTACAGGAAGAAGCTTATAAAACTACTTCAAAACAGTTTTTAAAAAAAAATTCAAATTTTTTTTTGAAATGTTTTAGCTTCAAAAAATTATCTTTTCAAATGATTTTCAAAAAGATGTTTTAGCCTTAAAATATTCTTTGTTTTTGTTTTCAAATAAACTCTTGTTTTAAACTTCGTTTGTTTTAAAGTATCTTCCAATTTTTAAAAATTCTTTTATAATATATATATACTTGAGATTTAAAATCAAATTTATATATATACATTTTAAAAATATATTTTTCTACTCTTCTTTATTTTAAAACATAGGAAAATTAGTTTATTTTACTTTAAAATCATTTCATCTTGTTTTCCTTTCAATACCATTTTCAAAACGAATTTTACATAGTTTTTAACTAAGCGGTGTCCACATCATGAGATACCCCATGTCGACATGGTGGCCGTTAGATTCAAAAGTTTCAATTTTCAAAAGAAGTGTCTATTCGTTTAAAACTCTTCACGAATGCTTAAGACCGTTACTGGTCTATAAATATCCTTCATAAATGAATTTTTTAACTAACTATTTTCTTATTTTCTTCACTCCTTCTCCATAAATCCATATTCTAAAATTTTTATATTTTTAAGATCATGCCGAAATTCTACCGAATTCTCAAGTGAATCAAATTAGAATCTCATTGTTGTTTGATTCACTGCCCTCTTTCGAAGGTCAAAGTGCTATTCAGAGTTATAGGATCAATTTATAATCAAAAGTTTATCGAGTCTCTCTATAAGGTGTGGTTGTGCCTGGAAATTGATTGGGTGATCTTGTGTCCCATAAATCAAGAGAGTTTGCCCCAAACTCGAAGACAAGAGGGCACCTAAAGGCCTTTAAAAATTGAGGATTGTAATCTTGACATTGGTATAATAAAAATTTATATGAGGTGTTTGCCTTGGTGCAGGACTGAACGTAGGGTAAATTCGAACCAGTATAATATCCGGTGTGTTCTTTCCTTTTACTGCTTTTTATTTACTTTTTGCATCTATGTTTGATTATGTGATTGTTCCGTGATTAAGTTCTGCATTTATTTGTGTCATAATTTTAATTTAGTCCATATAAGTCTTAGAATCCATTAAACACTTTTCACCCCCTCTAGTTAAATTAGTCTTAAGATTCTTAATCTGCACTCCCTTTCAATTAGTATCAGAGCATAAGTTTTCAAAGTTTTCATAATCTGACACTTGAAAAGCTAAAAATGACATTTTTAGGAAATATTTTTAATAGTAGTTTGAATTTATGCATTTTATCAAATTATCATAAGTCTATATATAGTTTTTATTAAAAATCAAGTTATCTACCGAATTCTTTTGTTACCATGAACAAACATGTTACATGGCTGTTGAAGAATCAACAACCAATGGACAAACTATGCAACTTGAGAAAGATAAATGGATACTTTATAGTGGCTGTGCAAGGCATATGACAGGAAATCCCGAGATACTCAATGACATTATAAATCAAAATAGTGGATTGGTCAACTTTGGAGATCACTCAAAAGGATATGTAACTAGCAACGACAATGTCGGTAATTCTAAAACTCCTCTTATTTCTAATGGTTTGCTAGTTAGGAATTTAAAATATAATTTTCTTAGTATAAGAAAACTAAGTGACAAAGGATTTAAAGTTAAATTTGGGAAAGATACACATCACATCGAAGATAATAAGTCAAATATTATCTTTGAAGGAATTATGAAGAAAAACATTTACATCCTTAGTATGAAAGTTTCAAATGATAACTTATGTCTTTTGGCTAATAAAGGGGCCCTTGGATTTGGCATAAAAGATTTGGTCATTTAAATTTCAAACAGTTATCTAGGTTATCAAAACTTGACTTAGTTAGAGGTCTTCCCAAGTTAAACTTTAAAGTAGATAGTATATGTAATGCTTGCCAATTAGGAAAACTTAAGAAAAGTTCATTTAAATTAAAAGATATGATTTCTACTTCTAAACCTCTAGAATTACTTCTTATAGATTTATTTGGTCCATCTCAAGTTCAATCAACTAATCACAATAAATATGTTTTTTTAATTGTAAATGATTATTCTAGATATACTTGGACAATTTTTCTTAAACTTAAAAGTGATGCTCTTGAATTATTTAAGAATTTTGCTAAAAGAATTCAAAATCAACTTTCTTTAAAAATAAAAACAATTCGTAGTGATCACGGTGGAGAATTTGAAAATGAAAATTTTGAGAATTTCTGTAATAAAAAAGGAATTGCTCATAATTTTTCTTTTCCAAGAACTCCACAACAAAACGGAGTGGTAGAACGTAAGAATAAAACTATTCAAGAGTGTACTACAACAATGCTTTATGATAGTAACTTACCTAAAAACTTTTGGGCTGAAGCAGTCGCTACCGTTTGTTATATTAAATAGGATTTTAATTATACCATTAACTAATAAAACACGATATGAATTTCTTTACAATAAGAAATTCATAGTAGCTTATTTTAAAGATTTTAGTAGTAAGTGTTTTATTCTTAGTACAAAAGATAATTTAGATAAATTTGAACCTAAATCCAACAAAGGTATTTTTATCGGATATTCTACTAGAAGTAAAGCATTTAAAATTTAAGAACTAACGCTGTTGAAGAAATAATGCATGTATCTTTTAATGAAAATGTTAAAGATATTGTACAAATAGAACATGAAGAAGATTTTGCAACTTTAAATAATGAAACTAATGAAGCTAACTGTGAAATCATTCAACCTAATAAAAGAATTAGGTTATTAAAAGATCATCCTGTAGAAAATATACTAGGAAATATTGAATCTATAGTTAAAACAAGAAATTAACTAAATAGTATGAGTAATGTAGCTTTTATATCAACTATTGAACCTAAAAATCCAAAGAAAGCACCATCTGATGATTCATGGATTCTTGCTATGCAAGAAGAATTGAATTACTTCACCAGAAATGATGTTTGGGAACTTATTCCTAGACCTAAGGATAAAAGTATAATTGGAACAAAATGGGTTTATAAAATAAAATGAATGAACTTGGTGAGGTCGTGAGAAATAAAGCTCGTTTCGTGCAAGCTTATTGTCAAGAAGAAAGAATTGATTATGACGAAACCTTTGCACCCGTAGCAAGACTAGAAGCTATCAGGATTCTACTTGCTTTCGCAAACTACAATAATTTCATGTTACATCAAATGGATGTTAAAAGTGCTTTTCTAAATGGTTTTGTAAAAGAGGATGTTTATATTGAACAACCTCCACTTTTTGAAGATAATAAATTTCCAAATCATGTATATTAATTAAAGAAAGCATTATATGGTCTGAAGCAAACTCCTATAGCTTGGTATGAAAGACTAAGATCTTATTTACTACAATCTGGTTTTGAAATTGGTAAAATAGATACAACAATTTTTATTAAAGGAAACAAAAATGATATTTAATTAGTACAAATATATGTAGATGATATAATATTTGGGTCAACTAATAACATAATGAATAAAGAATTATCTGATATAAATACTAAATAATTTGAAATGAGTCATATGGGAGAACTAAGTTTGTTCTTAGGGCTTGAAATCAAACAATTAAATAAAGGAATTTTCATTATCCAAGAAACATATGCTCAATATTTAATTAATAAATGTGGATTAACCACTTCTAGTGGGAAACTAACTCCAGTGACAATTAATGTAGCTTTAAGTAAAGAAGATAAATCAAAAGATGTTGATCAAAAATTATATAAGGGAATGGTTGGTTCGCTGCTTTATATAACAGCAAGTCGTCCTGACATCATGCATAGTGGCTGTTTCTATACAAGATACTAATCTCAACCTAAAGAAGCTCACATAAAAGCTGTTAAAAGAATTTTAAGATATGTAAAACATACTTTAGATTATGGTTTATTTTACCCTAAAAACGATGTATTTGATTTAATTTCATATTGTGATGATGATTACGCTGGTTGTAAATCAGACCGAAAAAACACAACTGGAACTTGTCACTTTCTAGGACATTCTCTGGTTTTCTGGTGTAGTAAGAAGCAAAACACTGTATGCTTGTCAACAACTGAAGGAGAATATATATATGCTACTTTGACTTGTTTTCAAGTTATATATATGCAACAAACTTTAAAAGATTTTGGATTAACTATAACTAAATCACTAATTTATTATGATAATACTAGTGCAATAAACCTATGTAAAAATCCAACTCATCATGCTAGAACAAAACATATTGATATTAGACATCATTTTCTTCGAGATAATATAAGTAAAGAAGTCATAACTCTTGAATATTTTAATAATGAAAAACAAATTGCTGATATATTAACCAAACCATTAAATGATCTAAACTTTACTAAATTTAGAAGAGAATTAGGTATATATTCATTAATTGAATTAAAATTATTAATAATACAAGTATGTTAATAATTAATATAAATAAAAATTTCTCAAAAATTGAACTAGGCATGTCGACATGACTCGAAATATAGGTCGAGATTTTCAAATTAAATTTCCCTCAAAAAGAAGTTATTTTGGTTATATATTTATATATTTCGACTTTTACTTCTTTTCTCTGTTCTATTCTCTGTAATATACGTCTAAAATAGTAAATTAATGGCTTTCTCTTCTAATAATGAACCTTCTTCACGTACTTCTCCTTATTCTGGTCCTTTTCAATGTTCCACACAAGTACGAGTCATCAAATTTAAGAGAAGATGAAAGATTTGCTTCAAATGATGATGGAAATTCAAGTGAGTCAACTGAGAATGGCAAGGGAACAAGATAGGCAAGGTAGAATTCTTAGGAATTTACAAAACTTCCTTATGGATAACCATGCCAATCCCATTGTCATCGAAGAATCATCACAAGCCATGGATTCTGAAGAAGAAGAGCCTCTAGATGAACCACAAGAGGATCAAGAAGAAAGCATCCTCTACTGAATCCGAATGTTCATATGGACAAAGACGATGACGTGATTTGCGTTGGAGAGATCCTTTTTGACGCTAATGGAAACTTGGTCGAATAACATGGAAACTTTTATCTCCATTATCTAAATTGATCAGCTCATAAATGACCAATAGTTAAGGATCCTCGTTAAACGTTTTTCGTTTTTCTCTTTCTTGATTGTATATTGGTTTGTTAATTTGTATATAAGTGTTATCTTAATTAGTGTTCTTCTATAAACAATCTTTGGTGTATAAAATCTTGAATTCCATTTAACTTAGGATGCTATATTTCACTCATACATAGTTATTATTCTTATGTCATATGTTTGTTTATCTCATTTTCTATTAAGTTCAAAGTTCATGGGTTATTTTTGTTGATGAAAAAGGGTGAGAAGTTATATAAAATAGTAGGCTTGGAGTAAGGGGGAGTTGTTGGTGTAAGGGGAAGTTATGGTATGGTTGAAGTGGTAAGTATATTTATAAGATTGTCATCATCAAAAAGGGGAGATTGTTAGGAACCGGAGATAGTGGTTTTGATGACAACAACCTTTGTAACTTATTTTACTGTAACTTATATACTAACACTATTGTCTAGATATATATGAATGTTATTATGCAGGATATATATAAGGCAAGTACTGATTATTAAAGACCGTACAATATAAATATCAAGAATGAAGAATTAAGTTTGACGACTTGTGAGTATCAAGATGCACATTTCAAAATAAGTGCCTAGTTTTGTTAAAACTTCATAATAGCATGGAAATCTTCATTCCAAATTTCATTTGGTATGGAACTCATTTATACCTTCTTAGTGGCTTACAAACCCACAACAAGTAGCTTATAAACCTACGACAAGTGGCTTACAAACCCACAAAAATCCTAGTTTTGTACAAGTTCTCGAGTCCTAATGTGATGAAATATTCTGCAGGAAGAAGCTTGCAAAACTTCTTTAAAATGATTTTTAAAAATGATTTTCAAAACTTATTTTTTTTTTAATTTAGCTTTAAAAATTATCTTTTCAAATGATTTTAAAAAAGAAGTTTTAGCCTTAAAATATTTTTTCTTTTTGTTTTTAAATAAACTCTTGTTTTATACTTCGTTTGTTTTTAAACTATCTTCTTATTTTTAAAAATTCTTTTATAATACACACACACACACACACACACACACACACTTGAGATTTAAAATCAAATTTATATATATACATTCTAAAAATATATTTTTCTACCCTTCTTTATATAAAAACATAGGAAAATTAGTTTATTTTACTTCAGAATCATTTCATCTTGTTTTCCTTTCAATGCCATTTTCAAAACAAATTTTACATAGTTTTTAACTAAGGGATGTCGACATCATGGGATACCCCATGTCGACATGGTGGACGTTAAATTCGAAAGTTTCAATTTTCAAAAAAGTGTCTATTCGTTTAAATCTCTTCACGAATGGTTATGATCATTATTGGTCTATAAATATCCTTCACAAATGAATTTTTTAACTAACTATTTTCTTATTTTCTTCACTCCTTCTTCACCACAAATCCATATTCTAAAATTTTCATATTTTTAAGATCGTGTCGAAATTCTCAAGTGAATCAAATTAGAACCTCATTCTTGTTTGATTCTCTGCCCTCTCTCGAAGATTAAAGCTCTATTCAGAGTTATCAGATCAATTTGTAATCAAAATTTTATCGAGTCTCTATATAAGGTGTGGTTGTGCCTGGAAATCAATTGGGTGATCTTATGTCCTGTAAATCAAGAGAGTTTGCCCTGGACTCGAAGACAGGAGGGTACCTCAAGGCCTTTAGAAATTGAGGTTTGTAACCTCGACATTGGTATAATAAAAATCTATATGAGGTGTTTGCCTTGATGCAGGACTGGACGTAGGGTAACTCCAAACCAGCATAAAATCCAATGTGTTCATTCCTTTTACTGCTTTTTATTCATTCTTTCCTTTTACTACATTTTTTTTTTGCATCTGTGTTTTATTCTGTGATTGTTTTGTGATTAAGTTCTGTATTTGTTTGTGCCACAATTTTAATTTAGTCCATATAGGTCTTAGAATCGATTAAACACTATTCACCCCCTCTAGTGTTAAATTAGTCTTAAGATCCTTAATCTACACTCCCTTTCAGGATATCCCAAACATCCTTTAAGTTACTTGTATTTTAGTTAACATTTCACTTGAGTTGAATTTATTAATATAAGAATGTTAATCCTAATTCGAGTGTTTTGGGTTTTGCTTTACGCTTGGGTCAGACCAAGTGTCACATCATTTGAGACTCACCTTTAGAGTTGGAGATTCACTTGAGATCCATCTATATCCATTCAGCTTTCAGCTATCCAGCTGTTTTGTTCAAACTTATCATCTGTTTGTATTCGAAACTATATTGTATTTGAGATATTCTGTTGTATTTTATTTCAAACTCTATCGTTTATATAGTAGCTTCATGAACTACTATTTATCTATTCCGCTGCTTATTGTTGTATTACTCTATGTTTGTGATTCTATGATTGATTTATTTACTTTATATGCTGAGTTTTGCCAAATATAAATTAACAATTTGATATTTTGAGCAATTCAAGTCCGACATGTGTGGATGCGAATGGTTCGAAATGTCGGGTCTTTACTGTTGGTATCAAAGCTCTGGTTTAGGGAAAACTTAGCATATAGAGTAAAAAGCAAAAAAAAAACATAGAATCATATTCGTTTCGGCTTGAATTTCTTCGTTAGGATTCTCTTTACTTAGGATTTCTTTCGGATTTTGGAATTGTCCCCTTTGTTCTAAAATCCATTCTTATCTTCACGTATTCATATTCTCTTGATATTGGAGCACCCCATAGCTCTATTTCCATTGATCTTTATAATCAATTTGAGCTCATCTTGCAACTTCTATTGGCAGATTTATCCTTAAGTGTAACTGATCCCATCGGCGGTCCCGCAAACCTTTGTATGATTTGTAAAGGGGCGGAACTCTTTTACAAGTCGTCGATTCACCAGAGATTTCGATTTCT
This sequence comes from Allium cepa, assembly GCA_030765085.1. Taxonomy (NCBI): domain Eukaryota; kingdom Viridiplantae; phylum Streptophyta; class Magnoliopsida; order Asparagales; family Amaryllidaceae; genus Allium; species Allium cepa. Next base: position 238,352,270 of record CM060929.1, on the reverse strand, counting down.
CGGTTTGATGCTGTTATTTCTTTCAAATCCCGAATCGTCTCTCTAATAGGCAACCGGATAAACCTCTCGTGATCGCATGTCAAATGCCTTTGGATTAAGTAGATAGTTCTACCTTTCCGTCTAATGTTCAGTCTAATGATCTCGGCTCCACCCCTATAGTCAGGAATTATCCTGATGTCTTTATAAACTGGACTCAAGAACTTGTACAAAACCAGAATGTTCGTGGGTTTGTAAGCCACTTGTCGTAGATTTGTAAGCTACTTGTCGTGGGTTTGTAAGCCATTAAGAAGTTAGAAATGGGTTCCATCCCAGCGAAATTTGGAATGAAGATTTTCATGCTACTTTGAAGTTTTAACAAAACTGGACACTTATCCTAAAATCTTGATCTTGACACTCATGAGTCTTCAAACTTGATTTTTTTCATTCTTGATCTTTATACTATACAGTCTTCAATAATAAGTACCTGCCTTATATATATCCTGCACAATAACATTCATATATATCTATAAAGTAGTGTTGGTATATTAGTTATAATAAAATAAGTTACAAAGGTTGTTGTCATCAAAACCACTATCTCTAGTTCCTAACATATCCATCTTCTAAGGATCCGTGGAACTATCTACTATGTAGTAATATATGCTACTATAATATGTCTATAGTAAAGTAAACTATTAAAATAGCATTAAGGCGTTACCCATATCTCCCTTAACACATTTTTGTATATTCCTATAGCCTATACAATACAGTAATTCCTCCGTAAAATGGAGGGCTATCAAAAGGCACTACATAGGTATGGTACAAACCAAACTCGTAGAAGGCGCGATAGGGCATGCGACAAGACACTAGAGGAAATACTAGGGTAGATATACCATTTGCGTATCTGAACTGGTGGTAATGCATAACAGCTACTACCGCCCACCTCATTACACACTCCCAAATCAAAAGGTGCACCCAATCAAATCACAAAAGCAATTGAATGGTATCGAAGAAATGTGTCCAATGGAGGAATGACCACGTCTGGCCGGACATGGCTCATGTTTTAGCCACATCAAGCTAACTCACAGGAGTCAAGGCTACGTAAATACCATATAGAATCATCACTTAACCATCCTACTTCGTTCTGGAATCTCCACTACGTACACAGTTGTTAAAGTGGTTTCCGGTATTGGTATAGAGTGACAATATCCGATCCCGATCACTTTAACAACCAAATGCTTATTTCACACCGTGGTCATTATATTTCAAATAGTTTATACTTCATATCAAAATACCATATTCATTTCAAAACCATATCAATTCGATATCATTATTCATTTTAAACAATATTTATTTCCAGAATCATAATGCTTTTAAAATTATAACAATTTCGAAATCATAACACTTTTGAAATAGTAACACTTCCAACTTAAACGGTTTAGATATTTAAAACAGTATATATATTAAAATAGTTTATATATTAAAGTAATTTATACATCAAAATAGTTTATATATAATAAAATACTTTATATAATAGGAATAATCTCCACCAATTTCGCAAATCGATTCAAATCACCTTAATTTCCAAAATCCAGTGTAAATCAATTCCAGTTTAACCATTTCAATTTAAAGGTCAAAGATTCAATTCAAATTCTCAATAAGCCATTTCAATTTGTATCAATTTCAAATCCAAGTTTGAACTGTCACTTCTGCTCTAATAAGATGCCTATATTAGAGCTTACATAACAGGAGGAGATGAAGGCTGTAGAAATCATCACGGGAGAGGGTGCAGCTGAAAGTGGCGGTACGAGGCTGGGAACTTGGCGAGGTGGAAGGGTCGGTGTGGAGAGTTGGACGGTGGCGGTGCAGCTAGGTTTGAAGGGAGTTGGGTCATAGGGAAACTCGGTTGAGGTGGAGCAGGCGGAGATTGGAAGGCAGGGTGAGAGGCTAGGCGAAAGGTGTTGCGAGCTTGGGCTCGGCAAGAAAGGGAAGATGGATCAGTTTCAGCGTCGTGGTGGAGGAAACGTGGGGAGGCGATGGCTGGTAGAGGAGGATAGGGTGGTCGTGGGTTTTCTAGCATGGGGTTTGGTGGACGTTTTGCGTCGGAGGTCGATACGGTGGAGATAGGGGAGTGGTGACAGGTTGTCAAGGAAATGGAAGTTGGAGAGAGAGGAGCAAGAAAAGATGCGCTTTGGTTACAGGCAAATGGGGAAAGAAGAAAATTTTAGATCTCAGTAAATAAACAGAAAAGGGAAAGGTTATAGAAATAACTAATAATAATAGGTATATAATCAAAAATCGGAGGCGCTTATTGGAGAATTGATTTCAACAAATAGCAAGGTAATGGACTACCTTTCAAAAAACAGTACGCCTCTAGATAAAAGGCACTACGGGCTACAGTTGCCTTTGCAACCCTACCAGTATAGGACCAGCTTACCCCTGACTGGATAGTACCGCATATATCATCACCCCGGTATTCCCAACCGTTATAGAGAGCTCTCATGCATAACAAAATCCATAATATGATAAATGGGATAGATGATGACACAATCTTATGGAAGCGACCCACATAGCCCTAGTGCATCTACCATGTTTTAGCCATTTCTAGATGTGAGGCTTGTAAGGCCACGATTTACCTTCCTTTAGCAGTTTCCACTTGGAATGTTAACACTGACCTCCAGGCGGAAATGCAATGCTAGCATTCATCCATACAAGTTCGTTCTCGGTCTGAACAAATCCGAAGGATTACCTCTATTACATCCATTTTGGAATTACCCTTAGGATTAGTAGTAAGTAGCCCTTACACTTCAAAGAACTCCAATTTTAAAATATCATCAAAATGTCTACCACTCGAATGCTCATGTTTGTTCGAAGTGGTTTTCGGATAACAGAACTGATTTTGGTCTCTCCGAACCAACAACCAATAATTTCTGATTGACAAATTCCCGGTTCTTTTAGACGTAAGCGGACTACATCCAAGTCCTAAGGGGAATTCTAATATATCCCTTAAAGCTAAATACGTTTCACCAGAATGAGTCCTCCCGATGGAACTCAAACCGCATGAACACGTGAAGCACCTATTTACTTCCTAAGTCAAAACTGGCCAAGATTTGATAGTCGTTAATTTAGCTATAAAATACAAACAAACAATAATCCAGAGATTTAGTTATGCATAGCAACCCTTAAGTCTCGAAATAAATCTTTCATTTATTAAATCTCTCTTCAAAATGTTTATCAAAATATTTACTTATTTCTTATTTCACCAGCATAAGTATATTCATAAAACATTATAAAAGATTTCTAATTTCAAGATCATATTAAAAGGATCAAAACAAAAGTTATTTAAAAAGAAACAAATATAAGGATAAATGTAAACACTATTCCTTCGGTATTAAGCATGGAACAAATGTCCACACCACCAAAAATAAGAAGGTCAATTTGGGGAAATCCAGCATTAATTTCTTTTATAAATTTCCTCAATAAATCCTTTTAATAAATCTCTTTCGTTTATGAAAATCTCATTTACTTAAATTCCAAATCCAAAGTCTATTTATAAAACTCTTTTGTAAATATCCAAAAACCATTTAAACTTCTTACCAAATTTGAAAATCTTTTTTAATTTATCAAACACCTTTTATAAACTTTCCTTATTTAAAACAAAACTTCTTTAATGAACATTAATCAATCAAGTTCCTTTGAAAAAACCCAATTTTTTAAAACACCTTTAAATAACAAGTTATTATCTAAACATTCTTCATTTAATTACCTTTAAACCACATTAACAAAATAATGACTTTAAGCCACCATTTAGAAAGTATTAAATTATTTAAACGCCTTAAATAAAATAATTGCTTAGTTATCCTTTAAACATCTTATTTAAAATGGTAATGAATTTTAAACCATTTTTAAAAAGAATAAAACGAAATACTTGACTTCACAAAATCAGAAAGAGGTTTAGTGACCATAATATTCTCATTTAATTCAGTTTAAACTTCTAGTTATGACATAGGTATTTACATAACAGGAAAATATATAAAGTGATCAACAAATAATAATCAATCAACATATAGGTAAATGTCCAAGTTACTGTAATAGCAAATCTGGCTTTTACGCTGCTTAAATATATGTCAACATAATCAACTTGGTAAATTATGGTAGAACCATGATTTATTCTACCAAATATGTGTCCAATATAATTTAATTAGTAGAACGGTGTTTTATTCTACTAAAAAAATGGTATTGTGTTTCATATTCAATTTGGGCTACTTAAGGGTAGTCGACAGAGAAATCTCCTGGATTTAAAAAATCCTTTTAAACGATGGTTTGCTTTAAAATAAAAATCGACCATAAAAAATATGTGATTTAAAATCAAAAAATTTATTCAGTAATTACATAGTAATTAAACTCTTTATTTAAGAATGGTTGAACATTTAATTAATCATTAAACCATAATTAAATTTAAATAAGTCATTAAATAATTATTATCTTTTAAATAAGTAATTAAATATTAATTAATCTCAATTAATATTAAATAATACTTGTACCTTAATTTATAATCAAATTATACTTTAATCGGTAATTGAATAATAAGTTAAGCATTTATTTAATAATAATAATTAAATTTTAATTAAGTCTTAAGTGAATATTAACTTTAATTAGTAATTAAATAAATATTTAAACCCTTTCTTAAATAACACAATAATAATAATTAACCTTTAATTATTAATTGAATAGTAATTAATCATTAAATAAATTATTGATTAATCTTTAATTAATTAACTAATTACAATTAACTTACATAACTAATACTTAAGTACTAATTGTCTTTGTTAAGTAATGATTAAATACTAATTATCTTTCTTAATTAATTGATTAAATAATCATTAAATAAATGATTAAATAAATATATAAATAATAATTACTTAAATACTTATAATAAGTTTTGAAAACACTTTTCAAAAATATCCTTAAGTAAAAACAATTTAAATTTGTATAAAGAGTTCGTTTTACGAAATGCATCCATAGCGACTATTGTTATATGACCCGTAATTTTCAAAACTTGTTTTATATTTCAAATGACTTTCAAAACTCTATTTTTATATGCTAACTTATTTTATAACTTTGAATAAAAAGTTTGAAAACCAAATAAATTAAATTTAGAAGCTTTATAATTTTTTCATAAATACACCTAAGCGTAAACAAGTTTAAATCAAAGGATTTCGATGCAGCACAAAAATACAAATTAATTGCTAACTTTAAACAATCATGTAACATCCAAACATAAGCTCGTATATTCTTAATACATGCCACATCCGACATAGTAAGGAAAATCATAATTTGCGAACTAAAACTTAACGTTTAATTCATTTTTCAAGTCTATACAACCCTTACCAATAAGCACATATATGTATATCCAACCAATCATCATTTCACCCAAACCACCAAAACATTGGAAAACAAGTTAACCTATGATTATTATCAATATTAAAGTTCAAAACTTTAAGTAAAAGAGAAAGTTTTTCTCATCTAAAAGCTATCCAAACTAACTACGATCGCACTATGACTTGAATGGGTCCTAGATCGATGTTTTCAACTTAGCAAAATAGATCTTTGGAGGCTTAATAGGTCAAGGCAATTCGGTCATGGGTGCTACAAGATTCAGCCATGCTTAAGGTGGCTAGGCCTGGATAGTGAAGAGGTGGTATGGCCTTGTTTTTGCAAAGTAGAGTTGTAGGAAATGAAAGGAGAGGTTTCAAATAAGTTTTAAGGATTTAAAAGTAAAAAAGAAAGAAATATTATTTTAAAAGGTTCAAAAAGATGCCATGGAAGAGCTTAAGGAAAAAGATGGAGGAAGTTTAAGAAAATGGGAATGAAGTGAATAATGAGAGTAAAATTCATGAAATTGGTTTATACAAAATGGATTAAATAAACTACCAAAAAGCTCCTTCTGTACTTACCCTCCACCACATTTGGTCCACCTCATTATGTTACCCTCCACTTCATTCCATGTACAAAAAACATGCTCCCTCCTAAGCCAACATGCATTTAATCCATTTGTACTTTGTGTGTAACGACCCGATTTTTCGACGCCCGAAAATTGATCCATTAAGGTTAAAAGAAGAAGGAGGTAGAAAAAGAATTAGAATCAATATCAGAATCTCACTAACGCAGCGGAATAAAATATAATAGACGAAAGCAGATCTTTACACAAAAGAAATTATATTTGTTTTATACATACATCATCAGAATACAACATCAGAGTTCAATGACACAACTCAGTATAGTTATAATATCTCATACTTCCAAAACTGAATACACAGCGGAATATACATGAAATACGTCGGATACGTCTCGCCATCCAGCTCGTCTCCGGAGCTCCACAGCAGTCCATCCAGAATCTGTACTCTATAATACTCGGTTTGACCTAAGAATTATAGTTAAATAACATCCGAGTCAGTCTGAAAAACCAGCTTGAGAAAACACACTCAATTGTATTATTAAAGTTTTCAAAATCCCTTGAAATCAAAGGTACCTCGCAAGACCGCGCCACAAATAAATATGTCGGGTTTTTACCTTAGATAACCAAAACATTTTTATCAAACCCGTCTGATATTATAATAGTGTCTATAGAAAGTAAAATAGAATCTAGCTGAAATGCTTGCATCTCACATTTCAGGAATAGTTTGGCACAATCAAAATCGTACAGGCGCTTATTAGAGATTGGATTCCACACAATGGCAGGGCTACCGGGGTACCGCACGTTACAGTACGTGGTTTAGATCACCGTACCGAGGATCCATCCTAAATCCCCTGAAACACAACGCCGAAGCTTCCCCTTACTGGATAGTCCGAATAAGTTCACCTCGTGGTTGGGATCAATAGCCGCCACACAGCCGAATATATAAATGGACATCTAGACAGGGGTGACCTTACCTTAATTGGTTGCTAGCCACTTAGCCTTCTGTGCACCTCCCCTATTTTAGCCATTCCTGGTTGATGAAGCTTAAGGCTATGCTTTACCTTTTTAGCACACAATCACTTCGAATGCTCATCGTCCTCCAGACGATGTTCTGAAAGCATTCATCCATACAAGTCCGTTACGGGTTCGAACGAAATCGAAGGCACTACTCCTACTACATCCATTTTGGAATCACCCTCAGGATTAGTAGCGATTAGCCCTAGCACTTCACTGCTCCATCTTCGACTTTCAGCTGTTGTCTTCCTCACGAAAACGTTCAAATCGAATCGAAGTGGTTTTTGAGAAATCAATCACGATCTCTGTCTCTTCGAAACGATCAACGCATTGGCCAATATTGATAGCCGGTTATTTATCTATCAAATAACATTCAGAAATAATCATCAAACAATAATAATTTCCCAAATTATTTAATAACCTTAAAATATCTTCGCAAGATATATTTCCACTTTTCAACCCTTTGAAAACATTTTCAAACCATCTTTCTCTCATGGAATAAATTTCTCAAATATTATTTATTTCCACTGAAATTCACAAAGTCAAAATACTTTAGATTTAAAATAATTTTAAATCACTTTACTCTAAAATATCCTTTAAAACATTAAATTAAACTACATAAACACTTTAATTGAAAAATATGTATACTTTTAAAAATATTTAAAATAAAGCTATTTTATAAAATATAAAACTAAATTTAAAATAAAAGTTAAAGTCAAACTAAGTTTTAAAATAAGAGTTACGAAATTCTATACAAGTTTTCAAATAAATTTACCTAAACTATTCTTAAAAAAATTACTTTATAAAATATAAATATTAATAATTATCTTTTTAAATCACAATCAAATTAACCTTTCGAAATAATTACTACTATAACTAATTTAATAAATATTTACCTTTATTTCAAACAACTTAATTAATAATTTCTCAAAAACATTTCTTTAAAACAACTTTAACACTTTTACTTATACTTAAAAATCTCTTTTGAAATATACTTGGCTTTTTAGAGAATTACACTTCCCATTTCAAAATAACTCATATAAATCTTTAAAAATGCTACTCGATTTATCCCAATCTACTTTACATTCAAATCCCGTAAATTTCTTTCAACACCTTAAAAATAAAACACATTTTTATTTTTAAACACATTTCCCATCTCCTGAAAATCGCTTTTAAATTATTTAAAATAAGGCTACTAAAATTACTTAAATAAAAATAATATTTAAAAAAATTTATAAGGGTTTTTGAGTAAACTTAAACCAAAATCACTTTTTCAAAATAAAGTTATTATTTCAAATTTATGTTGAAATTTCCTTTTAAAAACATAATACCAAATTACCTGTAAAATAATTAAATACTATAATTACTTGAATAAATATTTACCTTTCACTTAGAATAATTAAAATAGTAATTTTTCTAAAACATTCTAAAAACATTTTAAACTCCTAGTTTATACTTTGAAATCTTTTCTTTGAACATACTTAGTTTCCAAGAAAAAATATACTTTCCAACTTTTAAAAAATAAAATCACCTCTTTATTTTTAAAATAAATTGCACCTTTTCCTTCTAAATTCCCACCGGAATCTAGATTACTAAATTTATCCAATGATAAATAATTCCACTTCATTTATAAACCCAGTTCATAAATTTCCATTCCTCGTTTCCCTTTAAATCACAGTTTCCAAAACACTTAATCAATTTCAAACCGATTTCCTGGTTTAAATTCCCTTTAAATTTATCTCTTCATTTATCCAAAACCAACTATAAACCATTAAACCAATTTCACTCTTTATTTCGATTTAAAATCCTTATTTAAATATGAGACATCCATTTAATTTTTATTTCAAAACTCCCATTTTATTTTCTCTAAAAATCAAAACTTTTATTTTTCATTCTCACTGATACCCATATATATTCAACTAAGCCATAGCATCCAATAATTCACTTCCAAATATAACAATAAAATCATCACAGATTATCACATAATTCACAGCGCTGATTATAAAATAAATTCAACGTTTTGAGGAATCCAGTTGGATATCTCCAACCTGTTTTCTTGCGTCCAAATATGTTAGCACAATATAAAATACCAATTCCACTTCAAGGTAGAATATCGCTGTATATGGGGTTATATTCATATCATCCGCTATTATAAGAGCATAGGGTCTCTTCCGCTATATAATGCGAGAAATCAATCACTCCAATATATATACACACACACACTACTATATATAATATCACATCCAAACGATTCAAACAATCAACCAATAATTTAAATTTAACTATTTAAATTTAAAAGGCATTCAGAAAGAGTGAGATTAACTCACCTTTGATTTTAACTTGAAATCCGGTCCACATCAGCTTGATTCTCCATGAGTTAAGACCTGTATAAATATTTATATCATTTTATTAATATTCGAACAAATCGAATAGTTCATCACATTTTACAAATTGCTTAACTAATGATTTAGTTTAAAACTGATTTTCTTATAATAAATAATTTTAGTAACTACAATAATTTAAATAAGTTTACAAAAATTTATCTTCATCATACATCATTTTTAAAATTTGATCAGTAAATGAAAATAGGTATATTTATATATATCTATTTTATTTTATTTTTTCTTCCTTGAAACTACTTATACCAGTAATAACCTATATATGTTAAATTCTAATAAAATAAATTTCCTTTCCAAACCTATATACATGTATTAAATAAAATAAAATAAACAGAACTGTTTAAAATTTTCTTTAGTGTAAAATAAAATCTCACCTATATATATATATATATTCATTTATTAAATTAAATTAAATAAAACACAAATACCTCGCAGCCTAGCCTCACTGCGTCGTCTCCTTCCGCAATGACCTGCCTTGCTGCCAGACACAAAATTCCCAAATCCACTGTCTCCCAATTGCAATGACCAGCACCTCATAACCTGATCAAAAATCGCATATCCTTCCTTCCCTAAAACCCCAAATTGGAGCTCAAATAATCACCCCTTCACCGCGTCTGTCTTCTCACCCACGGCGACCCCACAGTCACGTTTCCACCCTCACGACAACTCGAGACCAGGGTCGCGACCGATATCGATTTCGCGGTGAAATCTGAGAACGAAAAAATACTCACCATGTCTTCCTCACAACTCGAACTGGTTCAGATTTGTTTGTATAGAATGAAAAAGAAGAAAAGGGGTGAACGACAGTTAGCGTGCGTTTAGATTTGTGAAGGAGGGTTTTCGTTCATCCACCATTTTTTTCTCTTTTTTTTAAAATTAAATTGCCAATTGAAATCGAAATAGAAGAGGGAGGAGACGTTACTCGGCATTTTTGGCAAAAATTTTTTTAAATAACACGCGTTTCCTCAGGGAAGACATGTGTTGGCCGTGGTCTGCAATGAGTAAATCTATGAGAAGGTTAATTGACCAGGCCAAAGAAAGTATATTTTATATTTAAATTCAAATTTAAATTGTCTTGAATACGCAACTCAAAATCTCGACCTCCTATCGAGGTGTGACGCTAGGCATTTGTAATGTTAAACCCCTATTTCGAACACAATGGAAAAGGTTTCGAGTGCTAATTTCATCGTATGGAGAAGATAGTTATTTGAACAAAGTTATTACTTAAATTTTGATATAAATTTCAGCGTGCTTATCTACCGTACGATCACATGACAATTCCGAATGCAACAAAAATTGAAATCCGATAATAATTCAATATTATGGATCCAATGGAATGGGATTCGTCGAATTCTGAGACTGTTTTTTGGAAGGCAATTTTTAAATTCAATTTAAACTATATATTTTTAAAACTGAACAAAATATTCCCAAATTCAAATTTTAAAGCTTTCCTTTTCTTCAGTATCATTAATATAAATTTTCTAAACCCTTGAAATATTTTTAACCCGCTTAAAAATCAAGATTCAAAATTTCCCCAAATTTCCAGTTATAAATTCAATATCTACATTATCTAATAAATAGCGAAATTTGAAATTTCAAGCTAAACTAACGTTCAAACATTTAAAATCAATTAAATATTTCAATTTCAAATATACAAATATTCTTTTTCATCACATTCCTCCCCCTAAAAGAATTTCGTCCTAGAAATTACTAGTTAAGAGGAATGGTCCATAACCCGTTAACCTTTTCCCGAAACCAAATAGTGCTAAATAACATTCCCAACACAAACTTTTCTATTGAAGTTACACTATCACCCTTACTAACTTTTCAACTTATCCAAAAATTTCGAATAGCATTACTCATTCAACCATTTCAAATTTTAATTTAAATCCAAATTTTAAATTTTCAAAATTTCTCAAAATTTTTCGAACTCCCTAAATTTTCAAAATTTTGCCAGTGTCTCCTTTGCACAATTACAAAATGCCTCTACGGGCTCCCAAATTTTCAAACGAAAACAAAATGCCAAGTGGCTAGACCAGAAAATCATCAAATTTATACAGAAATTCAAATACATATCTTTGCCGAGCAAATTTCAATTTATCTTCAAAAATCAAAAATACCAATCCCTTTTGATTTTTAAAACACCTGTATATATTTAGTAATAATATTCAATCACAACATTCAAAGACCATTTTATGCATATCTTAACAATAATTTCAATATCCATTTCATTCAAGCCCGTACGATGTACATATACCATCCGTATGCAATATCAAATTCGATCGCTCACTTAATCTCACAATTTCATTTCCGAACTAATATCGTCCACCCGACTTCCTAGTGCGGACTCAGATCTGGTTTCTTGATCAGAAACCGACATTCTCCTTGCATGGCCATAAACTATGATAGAGAATTTCCAAGGTCAATAAAAAATCCATATCCAAGATTCACCATCGAAGATTGAGTGAAAAGTTCGAACTCGGATCGATATAACTACCTCGAAATTCTATGCTCGAATCTGGGTCCAACCGCTATGCGAATAAAATAATATACGTACATCCTACGTAATTTTGCCCCAATTGATTTTTAGCTATATCAATTCTCTTTTATTAACATTCATTTTAATTCTCATTCACTTATTCACAATTATCCCATTACACAAATTTACTTCATCACCATTTCAAAATTACTTAGTATATTTCCAATACAAACTTACTTAGAATTTCACCATTCATTTCTAAAGTTCAATATAAATATTTTATATACTTCTTATTTTATCACTTTCATTCTACCACCTGGTTTTTATCTATATTTAATCAATTTGGATTCCAATTCCATATAGATTCAATTTGCTTCAATTTACTAATTAATTTCAAACCTCGATACTTTTTCCCAATTTTCATCCAGATTTTCATTTTTAATTCTACTTGAATTTAATTCATCTTTAAATTCTGAATATTGAATTTTTGTCAACTATCTTCCATTCACAACTGGTTCATTTCATTATTTAAATTAATTCCACTTACTAATTTATTTAAATCTCAAACAATTTCTTATTTCCAAACTCTATAATTTTAGTTCACCTCGAATTAATTTTATAACTTCACTTTATTTTAAACATTTTAAATTAAATATTATCCAATATACAATTCTAATTTATCTGCTTACCCTCTTGAATCAATTAGTTTACTCACTAATTTATTTTAGTCCTTTATTTTATTTATTCAAATCTTGACTAACTTCCATTTCTCATGGTTTAAATTAATTCCGAATATTCAGTTTCAACTATATTTTCTTACAAATGCAAATTCATTTGTCTATCCACAATTTTATTTCCATTCCTGTTACCAACCTTCTTATATTGGCTTATCATTCTAAATTTATTTTCTAGTCACACTTACTTTTATTTGACCCTTTCAAGTTGAATCTTATTCCACAAATTTCAAATTCAAATAAAAGTTTATTTTCAAACTTTTACTTCCTTTAATTCCTTCAAACATAATTACAACTCACTTTTCCTGACACAGTTTAAATTTATTCCATTATTCAACTTTAATTCTAGTTTTATTACTTACAAATTTAAATAAATTTATTCTCCCACAAATTTACTTCCAATAAATTAAAATTTTACTTTATTTACCAAATGCAATTATGTAAAGACCCGTAAGTCCGTACTCCTTGAATAGACACTAATCTCCTTTGTTTAATTCAAGATGAACGAAAATACGAACCCTTAGGGGTTTTAAGAAAAAGAAAAGAAGAAGAAAGAAGATAGGAAAGAAGATAGGGAAAGAAGGAAATAGAAAATAGAAATTAGAGAGAATAGAAAACAGAAAAGAAGATAGAACATTTTAAAATAGAAGAAAAAGAGAATAGGGAGGAAAACGGAACATAAAGAAAATAGAACGGGACAGAAAGAAAACAGAACAACATCAGAATCTCATAATTCGCAGCGGAACAACATATAATAATAAATGAATAATCTTTAAACAAAGAACTATATCAGTTATTACATTTTATACATTTCATTACATCATATCATCATCAGAGTGTACAACAACAAACAATGCAGCGGAAAAAGAAATACTATATAAACTAGTAATACGCCATGCCATCCAGCTTGCCTCCAGCAACTCCAGAATATCCAGAATATCCTGATAAACCTAACTCTTGACTGCCCGTGTGAAAATTGGTGGGCACCCAGAGTTTAGGAAGGAAAACAATAAACTCCAAGTCAGTCATGTGACTGGAGTGAGAACTCAAAACAGTTTATTTATCTTTAAATCAAAATAGAGAGATATTTTTATTTCAATTCGCAATGCTTTTAAAAATGAGACTACCATAAGGCGTCCCGCACACACACACAATGCAAACGCAGAATCGGAGGAGATTTCTCCTTATGATAGTCAAAGATGCTTGATACGCATTTAAAATAACATTTGATATTATTACTAGTGCATAGTGTAGTGGAAAATTCATTTCGAAAGTAGAATATAAATCTTAGCCAACATACAACCATTATCGTATGCCTACTATAGCTACCATCCAAACAGTGTTGCGACACCATAAGTGAATGATAGGTTCTACAACTAAAACCGTACAAGTTTCGTATTGTTTCTTTGGATTTCCAACAAATGGTCAGGCCAAGGAACTTCCCATTGCCACATGAGAATGCCTCTGGAAAGACATCCCCGAGAACCAAACCGGAACTCTGCCAACACAAGGCCGGGTTACCCCTAACTGGGTAACTACTGACACGAGCACGCCATTCCCCGATCGTAAACGACCTTTCTCACGGGATCCCGAAAACCAACAACCACAAAGTAATAAATTCGTAGTAACCACATAGGTTAAATATCTGGGCTCCATACCATGATACCACCTCTATCCAGAAGGAAATGTACATACCCTAAAGGGTGCTACCCCTCATAACCTTGCCGCATCTTTCCTGTTTTGACCATTTCCGGGGTGTGAGGCTCGACGAAGTCACGTCCACAAAAACATACTTTATACAAAAGCCATGCTTTGGGTCAACAAATGATCAACACAATGATCACTAAGATAGACGATCAAATAAACGATCCTATCACAATAATCAACACAATGATCATTTCAGCAACACTCAGCATGTCACATTACCAAATTGGGAATATATCGCTGATAACTTCAACTATATAACCTCTGAGCTCATACGTCTCAGAGAAGGGTGTTAAGCTAAAAGAATAAATTCTCCGCCACCAACAGAAATATATTTGAATGAAATCGGCTTTATATCTCAACTTGTAATGTCAGACATACAATCCATACAAGTCTGTTCCGGGATCGAACAAAACCGAAGGCACTTACAAAGAAGTCCTTGCAATCCGGATATTCACAATCCTGATCGGATTCACCATCACATATGAAGAACTCTATACCGGAGCAACTCGGTGCAGAGTAAATCGACAGGTCATCCTATCGCTCTCGCAAATACCGGGTCTTCAACACCGATCTTCAATGCAATTCACAACGACGTATCACATATTCAGAATGGGTTATACGACCCCATAGTCCTTTCCCGGTTAACCCGAATAGTGAGCGCTTATTTAAAAATAAGTGTAGCATTCACATTCAAACAAATCACATCAATTACCCATTCAAAGGGAAATATTGATAGTCGGTTATTGAACTATCACTGGATATGCACACATCACCAGTTTCCAAATAATTTTCCAAATTATTTACTTTCCAAAATATCTTTACAAGATATATAATTTCAATATTTCAAAAATAAATCAATATTTATTTTTAAACCAATTCCACTTCCTTTTATAAATTCCTTAGTGAATTTATATTTCAAAATATCCATGCATATGATTTCAATAATTCATTTCAATTTATCTTCAAAAAGATAAGTTCTCTAAACGTTTCATTTCACATTGGAAAAACATTTCCATACTTATACATTCATAAGTAATTCACAAATTTTATTTATTTTCAACACTTGGAAAATATTCAATATACTTCAATCAAAAATAAGTATATATTTCATTCTTTTAAGGAAATCATTCTCTTAAACATATTTATTTGGGCCAAAACGAATGTTACGTGAAACATCGTTACAACAACCCAAAACCACTAGTATAGGGATTCGAAATTAAAATAGATATATAAATCCCAATACTATACAAAACATTTCCTTTCGGAAATCATTTACTATAACAACAGTGTTATAGTCCATTATTTCCTTCTATTTTTCGAAAACGTCTATTTCAACAATAAATGTTGAAATCTATGGTTTCGAATCTCAACACCTTTAAAACATCGTTAGATCGTTTTAATTCTATTTAAAACATTACATCTTAAAACAATTTCTTTAACATATTATTCACTATTCAAAAACGTGAATAAACTTTGTTAACAAATTTCATTCTTTTATTCATTTTATTTTAAAGGATTATTCACGGTATAAAACGTGAATATAACTCCATAAATAAGTTACAACAATTTTACTTATCAAAATAAGTCGTTTGTGAATTTATAAAACAACGTTTATAAATCCCATTTCTATTTATTTTATAACTACTTCCTTTATTAACCTATTCGATTTATAACTCAATTATAAAACAAAAGTTCACATTATAAGTTAAATGCTTATAAAACGATTATTTTACAAAAATCGTTCCTTTGAAGACTTTCCAAACTATAAATCTTATAACTTATAAGATCCATTTATTTAACCAATCTATTCTTCAAATAATTTCACCAAATTTATAAATCTTACTATTTATAAATTTCTTTTATAACTTCATAGTTTATAATTCCATAAATTTCATTCATTTATGAAATTCATTTCCACTTCATTCAAACACTTATAAAAACTCGTTTTATAATGTCAACATTTCAATTTATAAATATCCATTTATAAATCTCTTGATATAAATCAAATTATATCATTATTCTAAAACGTCTTTAATTTCCTTTATAATTTCACCATTTTGATTTATAAAATAATCAAATTTTATAAATCCTATATTTAAACTTTTCATAATATATTCAAAAATCCAATTTAAACTATTTTATAAAATCATTAACCCATATTTCTCAAAAATCAGCTTTTAACCATATTCTCAAAAATCATAATTTTTATAACTTTAAAAATTATATCGTTTATTTATTTATAATGGATCAATTCCAAAATAAAGTATATTTTCAAAAAATCACTTTATAATCATTTTAAAATCCCAAAATCTGGGTCCAATGATGTTACACACCAAATAGTCAAACACGACTACAACGACATCATATATCTATATGATAATCCATCAAATATCAAAATATCTGAAATCAAATAAATACTGTTGAGGAATCCAATTGGATCCCTCCAACCTGTTTTCCTGCATCCAAAAACATTAGCACAATACCAATTTTGCTCCAGTACGAAATTATCGCGGTACATGTTCTTATTAAATATTATCCGCTTAATAACGGCGTAATAGGGTCTCATCCGCTAAAAAATACGGGAAATCAACAACTGCAATATATACATATGCCAATATATATATATTGATATTATATATAATACCAATTTCACTGTTTATGAAATATTCGCGGTATATGTTTTTATTAAATAACATCCGCTTACTAACGGCGTATAATGTCTATTTTAACAATCAATAGATATCAATCAACATCAAACATGCATTCAAATATTTTAAATCTAACTATTTAAAATAAAATCGAAACCGATTCGATTGAGTGAGAAGTTCTCACCTTGATTTTAAATTCCGTTTTAGCGATTTATTTCGAATAAAATTAAACGGACGTTTAATTTTACCCAAAATTCTCACTAACTCCAAACGACTCCAAACCAACTCCATCGCGTAGTGCTCGTCCATACGATTCCAACGCAACTGAGTTTGTATTTTTTCGACCTCGTATGAAAAAGTTATGAATTTTATAAGTTTATACGATTTTATATTTACAAATTTTATAACATTAACTTTATAATTTTATACCATTCATTCTTGGCCGTGAGATTTGGACTTCCCACATCTGGACCGTGCGCGCTTTCTCTCCTCCCATTCACGCGTCCATGCTTCAGTGAAACGAACGAAGCCGCCACCAACTCTCGATTTTTCGTGACCAATTCGAGCTACATGAAGATGATCAGGGAGTGTCGTTCCAAAGCTCGTCTCGCGCTCCATACTCGGCTCTAATCTCGTACAACTCGGCTGCACCATGGCCTCGGGATTCGTGCTTGAACGCACGCGTTCAACTGAGATTTGCCGTTGATTCACTTCGTTTTAAACGATCATAACCGTTGAATATGTAGAGCTCATCGTCCTCTTCCATTCTCTAGTTAGAAGTTCGTCGAATCGTTGCACGAATTTGAAGAAATCGAGGGAGGAAGTTCATGAATTTCTGGCCGTTGGTTCGAAAGAGGCGGCTAGGGTTTATTAGGGTTTTCTTTTATTTTTATTTTTATTTTTTTGTGAGAATTTTGGTCTATTTATAGAGTTTTCTCAAACACTATTCATTCCGGAAATTCCGAACTCCGATTTACGCGCCGTAACCAGCGTTTCTAGGGTTTACCCCGCGTTCCGGACACAATGGAATAGGTTTTGGAAGCTAATTCGGAAGTATGTGCGAGTTATGGCAACAAACGCTCAATTTGAATTAAACCGATTTAAGTCGATTTCTAGGCGTTTTAATTTGTACAGGACAAACGGTAAATCAAATTGACTTGAAATTTGAAACCTTACAATAATATCACATTACGGATCTGATGAAACTGGTTTCGTCGAAATCCGAGACTTTTTGAAAAATGGCTATTTTAACTCGCCAAATTAAAATTAAAAAAAATAAATCGATGCGTTTTGAGCTGCCACGATCAAACGGTAACTCCGATTGACCCGAAAATTGAAATCCAGTAATAACTAACCATTACGGATCCAATGGAACTGGTTTAGTTCAATTCTGAGACTGTTCAAAAATTGACTATTTTCACTAGTCGATTTTAATATTAAAATATTCAATTTTCACAAATTAACTTTTAATTCGATTTTAAAAGTTCTAAAATATCATTTTAACTTCAACATGATAAAATAAAATTTTACAAATCATTTTCAATCATATTTAACTCTATTTTCAATTATTTCCATAATTTAACGTATTAAATTATCGATTTAATAATCCAATTAAATCCAATAATTCAAATAAAAATTTATTTGACTTATAAATTCACTTTTTAATATAGAATTAATTAAATATTCAAATTTTAATTACTAAAAATTCTGGGTCGTTACAATCTTCCCCCCTTAAAAGAATTTCGTCCACGAAATTAACAAGTAAGAAAGTTACAGAATTTATTAATTTTCCCAAAATCCATAATTAAACTTCTTACAAATCTTTACTAAGTTTTCCAAATCATACTTAGTTATCTTTTCAAAAACAATTACTATTGTTTAACTTTCAATTCCAAATCAAAGTTTAAGTTTTCAAAATTTTCCATTTCTCTCAAATTTTTTCTAACGCCTTTAATTTTCGGAAAAATTCTTCATAGTCTCCTTTGCGCGGCTCGATCCGAAAAAAAAATGACAGTATATATATCACAAATATACATCTCATCAAGTAATGAGGCATCCCGAAGGGAAAAAAGTGTAAAAGTACTGTATTTAATCCGAGATATGTACCTTATATTTTATTAGCAAGCATATACGGCTAATATAGCGCGAAAGCGAGCTCCAAATGCGAAGCAAACGTGATCCGCACCTACTAATCACTCAACAAACAACATGAGAATCATGCATATAGACAATAGTATCAATATACAACATATATCAACATAACTACTATATATGCCAACATAGCAAATGTAACAAACAACAAATGCAACCATCAACCAACTAGCATCCAACAATTCATAACCAATATATATTCATTTATATTCTCATTAATATTCAATGAAATAGTTTTCAATTTAATCACATTGGATTCATTAATAGTGGATGTTCTTTCTAACATTCATTTTCAATTAGTTTATATTCACTAATTCATATTCAAGTTGGTTCACTTCCAATTTAAATTCAATTCTATTTAAATTGATTTACTTCACTTTCAAGTTGGATTCCATTTCTTTAGCTTCCAATAACATTAATACTTAATGAATTATATACAATCAATCAACTAACAATTATATAACAACCAATGTATACTAAATACAACCAAATTCCTTTGCTTACAATTGGTTTAATTAATTGATTTTCATTCAATTATTCAACTTCCAAATAACATTAGATTTTAATGAATTTCACTTACATTCATTATTCCATATCAATTATTTACCTTTAATTGATTAATATTCAATCCATTCATTCAATTCAATTACAAAAGTTGAATTTCATTTCATATAACTCAAGTTCATTTTTATTACAACTCATATTCATAAATATATTCATATAGTTTCACTTCTTATATATATAAGTTTATTTCACAATTGTAAATCACTTTAATTATAATTCAATTCTTATAATTCTTTTGCTTATACAATTATTCTTCAATTTAGATTATTCAAACAACTAAACAATCAACTTATATACAATTTAATAATTCTGAAAAATTATTTCTTTATATACAAAATATACTCAAGGTAAAATTATTTCATTTACCCAATTTAAAGATCAATACTGTGTCGAATTGTTCTATTCAAGTGTTCAGAAACCCCTTCGGCATAGTCTTGCGGACCACACTGACGAAAGTTCATATACCACTCAATAAACCAACCATCACAATATAAAATAATTTTATATTCACTAACAAATACGCTCTCATAGCTATTATTACACTCAAATTCATTCTAGAGCACTACTGACTCTATCTCTAATGAATAATACCCAACAGAACCATGGTTGTCGCTTAACCATAGGCTCCGATACCAACTGTAAAGACCCGTAAGTCCGTACTCCTTGAATAGACACTAATCTCCTTTGTTTAATTCAAGATGAACGAAAATACGAACCCTTAGGGGTTTTAAGAAAAAGAAAAGAAGAAGAAAGAAGATAGGGAAAGAAGGAAATAGAAAATAGAAATTAGAGAGAATAGAAAACAGAAAAGAAGATAGAACATTTTAAAATAGAAGAAAAAGAGAATAGGGAGGAAAACGGAACATAAAGAAAATAGAACGGGACAGAAAGAAAACAGAACAACATCAGAATCTCACAATTCGCAGCGGAACAACATATAATAATAAATGAATAATCTTTAAACAAAGAACTATATCAGTTATTACATTTTATACATTTCATTACATCATATCATCATCAGAGTGTACAACAACAAACAATGCAGCGGAAAAAGAAATACTATATAAACTAGTAATACGCCATGCCATCCAGCTTGCCTCCAGCAACTCCAGAATATCCAGAATATCCTGATAAACCTAACTCTTGACTGCCCGTGTGAAAATTGGTGGGCACCCAGAGTTTAGGAAGGAAACCAATAAACTCCAAGTCAGTCATGTGACTGGTGTGAGAACTCAAACCAGTTTATTTATCTTTAAATCAAAATAGAGAGATATTTTTATTTCAATTCGCAATGCTTTTAAAAATGAGACTACCATAAGGCCTCCCGCACACACACACAATGCAAACGCAGAATCGGAGGAGATTTCTCCTTATGATAGTCAAAGATGCTTGATACGCATTTAAAATAACATTTGATATTATTACTAGTGCATAGTGTAGTGGAAAATTCATTTCGAAAGTAGAATATAAATCTTAGCCAACATACGACCATTATCGTATGCCTACTATAGCTACCATCCAAACAGTGTTGCGACACCATAAGTGAATGATAGGTTCTACAACTAAAACCGTACAAGTTTCGTATTGTTTCTTTGGATTTCCAACAAATGGTCAGGCCAAGGAACTTCCCATTGCCACATGAGAATGCCTCTGGAAAGACATCCCCGAGAACCAAACCGGAACTCTGCCAACACAAGGCCGGGTTACCCCTAACTGGGTAACTACTGACACGAGCACGCCATTCCCCGATCGTAAACGACCTTTCTCACGGGATCCCGAAAACCAACAACCACAAAGTAATAAATTCGTAGTAACCACATAGGTTAAATATCTGGGCTCCATACCATGATACCACCTCTATCCAGAAGGAAATGTACATACCCTAAAGGGTGCTACCCCTCATAACCTTGCCGCATCTTTCCTGTTTTGACCATTTCCGGGGTGTGAGGCTCGACGAAGTCACGTCCACAAAAACATACTTTATACAAAAGCCATGCTTTGGGTCAACAAATGATCAACACAATGATCACTAAGATAGACGATCAAATAAACGATCCTATCACAATAATCAACACAATGATCATTTCAGCAACACTCAGCATGTCACATTACCAAATTGGGAATATATCGCTGATAACTTCAACTATATAACCTCTGAGCTCATACGTCTCAGAGAAGGGTGTTAAGCTAAAAGAATAAATTCTCCGCCACCAACAGAAATATATTTGAATGAAATCGGCTTTATATCTCAACTTGTAATGTCAGACATACAATCCATACAAGTCTGTTCCGGGATCGAACAAAACCGAAGGCACTTACAAAGAAGTCCTTGCAATCCGGATATTCACAATCCTGATCGGATTCACCATCACATATGGAGAACTCTATACCGGAGCAACTCGGTGCAGAGTAAATCGACAGGTCATCCTATCGCTCTCGCAAATACCGGGTCTTCAACACCGATCTTCAATGCAATTCACAACGACGTATCACATATTCAGAATGGGTTATACGACCCCATAGTCCTTTCCCGGTTAACCCGAATAGTGAGCGCTTATTTAAAAATAAGTGTAGCATTCACATTCAAACAAATCACATCAATTACCCATTCAAAGGGAAATATTGATAGTCGGTTATTGAACTATCACTGGATATGCACACATCACCAGTTTCCAAATAATTTTCCAAATTATTTTATTTCCAAAATATCTTTACAAGATATATAATTTCAATATTTCAAAAATAAATCAATATTTATTTTTAAACCAATTCCACTTCCTTTTATAAATTCCTTAGTGAATTTATATTTCAAAATATCCATGCATATGATTTCAATAATTCATTTCAATTTATCTTCAAAAAGATAAGTTCTCTAAACGTTTCATTTCACATTAGAAAAACATTTCCATACTTATACATTCATAAGTAATTCACAAATTTTATTTATTTTCAACACTTGGAAAATATTCAATATACTTCAATCAAAAATAAGTATATATTTCATTCTTTTAAGGAAATCATTCTCTTAAACATATTTATTTGGGCCAAAACGAATGTTACGTAAAACATCGTTACAACAACCCAAAACCACTAGTATAGGGATTCGAAATTAAAATAGATATATAAATCCCAATACTATACAAAACATTTCCTTTCGGAAATCATTTACTATAACAACAGTGTTATAGTCCATTATTTCCTTCTATTTTTCGAAAACGTCTATTTCAACAATAAATGTTGAAATCTATGGTTTCGAATCTCAACACCTTTAAACATCGTTAGATCGTTTTAATTCTATTTAAAACATTACATCTTAAAACAATTTCTTTAACATATTATTCACTATTCAAAAACGTGAATAAACTTTGTTAACAAATTTCATTCTTTTATTCATTTTATTTTAAAGGATTATTCACGGTATAAAACGTGAATATAACTCCATAAATAAGTTACAACAATTTTACTTATCAAAATAAGTCGTTTGTGAATTTATAAAACAACGTTTATAAATCCCATTTCTATTTATTTTATAACTACTTCCTTTATTAACCTATTCGATTTATAACTCAATTATAAAACAAAAGTTCACATTATAAGTTAAATGCTTATAAAACGATTATTTTACAAAAATCGTTCCTTTGAAGACTTTCCAAACTATAAATCTTATAACTTATAAGATCCATTTATTTAACCAATCTATTCTTCAAATAATTTCACCAAATTTATAAATCTTACTATTTATAAATTTCTTTTATAACTTCACAGTTTATAATTCCATAAATTTCATTCATTTATGAAATTCATTTCCACTTCATTCAAACACTTATAAAAACTCGTTTTATAATGTCAACATTTCAATTTATAAACATCCATTTATAAATCTCTTGATATAAATCAAATTATATCATTATTCTAAAACGTCTTTAATTTCCTTTATAATTTCACCATTTTGATTTATAAAATAATCAAATTTTATAAATCCTATATTTAAACTTTTCATAATATATTCAAAAATCCAATTTAAACTATTTTATAAAATCATTAACCCATATTTCTCAAAAATCAGCTTTTAACCATATTCTCAAAAATCATAATTTTTATAACTTTAAAAATTATATCGTTTATTTATTTATAATGGATCAATTCCAAAATAAAGTATATTTTCAAAAAATCACTTTATAATCATTTTAAAATCCCAAAATCTGGGTCCAATGATGTTACACACCAAATAGTCAAACACGACTACAACGACATCATATATCTATATGATAATCCATCAAATATCAAAATATCTGAAATCAAATAAATACTGTTGAGGAATCCAGTTGGATCCCTCCAACCTGTTTTCCTGCATCCAAAAACATTAGCACAGTACCAATTTTGCTCCAGTACGAAATTATCGCGGTACATGTTCTTATTAAATATTATCCGCTTAATAACGGCGTAATAGGGTCTCATCCGCTAAAAAATACGGGAAATCAACAACTGCAATATATACATATGCCAATATATATATATTGATATTATATATAATACCAATTTCACTGTTTATGAAATATTCGCGGTATATGTTTTTATTAAATAACATCCGCTTACTAACGGCGTATAATGTCTATTTTAACAATCAATAGATATCAATCAACATCAAACATGCATTCAAATATTTTAAATCTAACTATTTAAAATAAAATCGAAACCGATTCGATTGAGTGAGAAGTTCTCACCTTGATTTTAAATTCCGTTTTAGCGATTTATTTCGAATAAAATTAAACGGACGTTTAATTTTACCCAAAATTCTCACTAACTCCAAACGACTCCAAACCAACTCCATCGCGTAGTGCTCGTCCATACGATTCCAACGCAACTGAGTTTGTATTTTTTCGACCTCGTATGAAAAAGTTATGAATTTTATAAGTTTATACGATTTTATATTTACAAATTTTATAACATTAACTTTATAATTTTATACCATTCATTCTTGGCCGTGAGATTTGGACTTCCCACATCTGGACCGTGCGCGCTTTCTCTCCTCCCATTCACGCGTCCATGCTTCAGTGAAACGAACGAAGCCGCCACCAACTCTCGATTTTTCGTGACCAATTCGAGCTACATGAAGATGATCAGGGAGTGTCGTTCCAAAGCTCGTCTCGCGCTCCATACTCGGCTCTAATCTCGTACAACTCGGCTGCACCATGGCCTCGGGATTCGTGCTTGAACGCACGCGTTCAACTGAGATTTGCCGTTGATTCACTTCGTTTTAAACGATCATAACCGTTGAATATGTAGAGCTCATCGTCCTCTTCCATTCTCTAGTTAGAAGTTCGTCGAATCGTTGCACGGATTTGAAGAAATCGAGGGAGGAAGTTTATGAATTTCTGGCCGTTGATTCGAAAGAGGCGGCTAGGGTTTATTAGGGTTTTCTTTTATTTTTTTTTTATTTTTTTGTGAGAATTTTGGTCTATTTATAGAGTTTTCTCAAACACTATTCATTCCGGAAATTCCGAACTCTGATTTACGCGCCGTAACCAGCGTTTCTAGGGTTTACCCCGCGTTCCGGACACAATGGAACAGGTTTCGGAAGCTAATTCGGAAGTATGTGCGAGTTATGGCAACAAACGCTCAATTTGAATTAAACCGATTTAAGTCGATTTCTAGGCGTTTTAATTTGTACAGGACAAACGGTAAATCTAATTGACTTGAAATTTGAAACCTTACAATAATATCACATTACGGATCTGATGAAACTGGTTTCGTCGAAATCCGAGACTTTTTGAAAAATGGCTATTTTAACTCGCCAAATTAAAATTAAAAAAAATAAATCGATGCGTTTTGAGCTGCCACGATCAAACGGTAACTCCGATTGACCCGAAATTTGAAATCCGGTAATAACTAACCATTACGGATCCAATGGAACTGGTTTCGTTCAATTTTGAGACTGTTCAAAAATTGACTATTTTCACTAGTCGATTTTAATATTAAAATATTCAATTTTCACAAATTAACTTTTAATTCGATTTTAAAAGTTCTAAAATATCATTTTAACTTCAACATGATAAAATAAAATTTTACAAATCATTTTCAATCATATTTAACTCTATTTTCAATTATTTCCATAATTTAACGTATTAAATTATCGATTTAATAATCCAATTAAATCCAATAATTCAAATAAAAATTTATTTGACTTATAAATTCACTTTTTAATATTTATAATTAATTAAATATTTAAATTTTAATTACTAAAAATTCTGGGTCGTTACAAATTACATTCCATTTTTATTCAAATTTTTAAACTTCCTTAAGTTTCCAACTTATTTGAATTCCATAAACATTTTAAATAAGAATCCAGAGTCTTACAACATTTCAAAATAATTTTTGAAATCAATTATATTCAAACCAAATTATTCCTTTGCATCACAAAATCAAACTCAATTTTACAACAAATACCAATTCAAAATATTCAATATTCCTTTGTATTTAAAAATCAAAACCAAACCAAACTTCAATATTTCAAAATCATTCGTAATTCAATTACATATCAAATTATCCTTTAAATTTCAAAACCAAACCATAGTTTTGCAAACAACCACAATTTAACACAATTTTGGCAGCAATTTCTCTTTTGGAAATTTGAAAATGAACATCGATGATGCTGTTGTCATCACCGAAATTATTTTCCAGCGACCATAGTGAGTTCAATGCTTTTATTCTTTAAAACCCTTCAAATATTTTTAAATTCCAAATATTATCAGATATCAAATCCAATTCAAAAATATTTCCCAAATAATATCACTATTATTTCTCTAAAAACTTTGAAAACCATTTTCAAACCCAAAAAAAATTTAAACTTTTCTCAAAATTCCAAATTCCAATCCTGCCAATTAATATTGAAACATTACTCTGGAATTTTATACTATTTTAATTATAAATCACCTTTGTAATTCACATTTACAAATCCTATTTTGTTATATAAATTTATTCCTTAACCTTCGGTTATAATTTTAACCCTTTATTCAACTTTCACTTAACAATGACAATAATTTAATATTATCATCTCCTAACAACCAAGCAACCATATATAACTATAATGATTTACGGAAAATTATTTCTTTTATATACAAAAATAATTTGGGTAAAATTATTTCATTTACCCTATTTTAAAACAATACTTTGTTGGTTTATCTTATTCAAGAGTTTAGAAACCCCTATGGATGACATGGTATCCCACACATCGACTAGGATTCATCAACACTCAACCGATAAGTCAACACAATATAAAACAATTTTATATTCACTAACAAAAACACGCTCATACTATTAATACTCTCAAACTCATCCTAGAGTACTACGGACTCTATTCAAATGAGTAATCCCCACCAGAGCCAACGTTCTCGCTTAACCTTCAGCTTTGACACCAAATGTAACGACCCAATTTTTTGACGTCTGAAAATCGATCCATTAAGGTTAAAAGAAGAAGGAGGTAGAAGAAGAATTAGAATCAATATCAGAATCTCACCAACACAGCGGAATAAAATATAATAGATGATAACAGATCTTTACACAAAAGAAATTATGTCTGTTTTATACATACATCATCGGAATACAGCATCAGAGTTCAACAATACAACTCAGGATAGTTATAACATCTCATACTTCCAAAACTGAATACACAGCGGAATATACATCAAATACGTCGGATACGTCTCGCCATCCAGCTCGTCTCTTGAGCTCCACAGCAGTCCATCCAGAATCTGTACTCTATAATACTTGGTCTGACCCGAGCATTATAGTTAAATAACACCCGAGTCAGTTCGGAAAACCAGCGTGAGAAAACACACTCAATTGGATTATTAAAGTTTTCAAAATCCTTTGAAATCAAATGTATTTCGTAAGACCACGCCAAAAATAAATATGCAGAGTTATTACCTTACGATAACCAAAACATTTTTATCAAATCCGTCTGATATTATAATAGTGTCTATAGAAAGTAAAATAGAATCTAGCTGAAATGCTTGCATCTCTCGTTTCAACAATAGTTGGGCACAATCAAAATCGTACATGCGCTTATTGGAGATTGGATTCCATACAATGGCAGGGCTACTGGGGTACCGCCCGTCATAGTACGTGGTCTAGATTACCGTACTGAGGATCCACCCTAAATTCCCTGTAACACAAAGCCGTAGCTACCCCTTACTGGATAGTCAGAATAAGTTCACCAAGCGGTTGGGATCAGCAACTTCCCCACAACCAAATATATAAAGGGACATCTAGACTGGGGTGACCTTACCCTAATCGGTTGCTAGCCATATAGCCTTGTGTGCACCTCCCCTGTTTTAGCCATTCCCGGTTGATGAGGCTCGAGGTTATGCATTACCTTTTTACCACACAATCACTTTGAATGCTCATCGTCCTCTAGACGATGTTCTGAAAGCATTCGTCCATACAAGTTCGTCCCGGGTTCGAATGAAGCCAAAGGCACTACTCCTACTACATCCATTTTGAAATCACCCTCTGGATTAGTAGTGATTAGCCCTTGCACTTCACTGCTTCGTCATCGACTTCCAGCTCTTGTCTTCCTCGTGAAAACGTTCAAACCGGATTGAAGTGGTTTTCAGAAAATCAATCCCGATCCTGGTCTCTTCGAAACGATCAGCGCATTGGCCGATATTGATAGACCGTTATTTAATTATCAAATAACATTCACAAACAACCATCAAACAATAATAATTTCCCAAATTTTTTATTAACCTCCAAATATCTTCGCAAGATAAATACCCACTTTTCAACCCTTTGAAAACATTTTCAAACCATCTTTCTCTCACAGAATAAATTTCCAAAATATTATTTATTTCCACTGAAATTCACCAAGTCCAAATACTTTAGATTTAAAATAATTTTAAATCACTTTACTCTAAAATATCCTTTAAAACATTTAAATTAAAACTAATTAAACACTTTATTCAAAAAAATATACTTTTAAAAATATTTAAAATAAAACTACTTTATAAAATATAAAACTAATTTTAAAATAAAAGTTAAGTCAAACTAAGTTTTAAAATAAGAGTTACGAAATTCTATACAAGTAGTCAAATAAACTTACCCAAACTATTCTTGAAATAAAATTACTTTATAAAATATAAATATTAATAATTATCTTTTTAAATCATAATACAAATTAACCTTTCAAAATAATACTACTATAACTAATTTAAATATTTGCCTTTAAAATTCCAAACAACTTAATTAATAATTTCTCAAAAACATTTCTTTGAAGCAACTTTAAAACTTTTACTTATACTTAAAAATCTCTTTTGAAATATACTTGGCTTTTAAGGGAATTGCACTTCCCTTTTCTGAATAACTCATATAATTCTTTATAAATCCTACTCGATTTATCCCAATTTAATTTACATTCAAATACCGTAAATTTCTTTCAACACCTTAAAAATAAAACACTTTTTTATTTTTAAACACATTTCCCATCTCCTGGAAATCACTTTCAAAATATATACTTAAATCATTTAAAATAAGGCTACTAAAATTACTTAAATAAAAATAATACTTAAGAAATTTTATAAGGGTTTCTGAGTAAACTTAAACCAAAATCACTTTTTCAAAATAAAGTTATTATTTCAAACTTATGTTGAAATTTCCTTTAAAAAACATAATTCCAATTTACCTTTAAAATAATTAAATACTATAATTACTTGACTAAATATTTACTTTTCACTTAAAATAATTAAAATAGTAATTTTTTTAAAACATTCTAAAAACAATTTAAACTCCTAGTTTATACTTTGAAATCTTTTCTTTAAAAATATACTTAGTTTCAAGGAAAATATATACTTTCCAACTTTTTAAAAATAAAATCACCTCTTTATTTTTAAAGTAAATTGCAAGTTTTCTTTATAAATTCCCACCAGAATCTATACTACTAAATTTATCCAATGATAAATAATTCCACTTCATTTATATATCTAGTTCATAAATTTCCATTCCTTATTTCCCTTTAAATCACTATTTCCATAACACTTAATCAATTTCAGACTGCTTTCCTGGTTTAAATTCCCTTTAAAATTTGTCTCTTGATTTATCCAAAATCAACTACAAAATCCATTAAACCAATTTCATTTAAAATCCTTATTTAAATCTGAAACATCCATTTCAATTTTTATTTCAAAACTCTCATTTTATTTTCTCTAAAAATCTAAACTTATATTTTTCATTCTCATAAATACGCATATATATATTCGACCAAGCCATAGCATCCAATAATTCACTTCCAAATATAACAATAAAATCATCATAGATTCTCACATAATTCGCAACGCTGATTATAAAATATATTCAACGTTTGAAGGAATCTAGTTGGATCCCTCCAACCTGTTTCCCTGCATCCATATATGCTAGCACAATATAAAATACCAATTCCACTTTGAGGTGGAATATCACGATGTATGGGGTTATATTCATATCATTCGCTATCATGTGGCGCATAGGGTCTCATCCGCTATATAATGTGGGAAATCAATTACTGTAGTGTATATATATATACTATTATATATAATATCACATCCAAACAATTCAAACAATCAACCAATAATTTAAATTTAACTATTTAAATTTGAAAGGCATTCCGAAAGAGTGAGATTAAATCACCTTTGATTTTAACTTGAAATCCGATCCACACCGGCTTGATTCTCTATGATTTAAAACGTTGTATAAATATTTATATGTTTTTATTAATATTTGAAAAAATCGAATAATTCATCAAATTTTACAAATTGCTTAACTTATGATTTAGTCTAAAACTGATTTTCTTGTAATAATTAATTTTAGTAGCTAGAATAATTTAAATAAGTTTATAAAAATTTATCTCCATCATACATCATTTTTAAAATTCGATCAATAAATGAAAATAGGTATATTTATATATATTTATTTTATTTTGTTTTTCTTCCTTGAAAATACTTATACCAGAAATAACCTTTATATATACATATATTAAATTCTAATAAAATAAATTTCCTTTCGAAACCTATATACACGTATTAAATAAATTAAAATAAAATAAACATAACTGTTTAAAATTTTCCTTACTGTAAAATAAAATCTCACCTATATGTCTTTATTCAATTAGTAAATTAGATTAAATAAAATGCAGATACCTCACGGCCTAGTCTCACTGCGTCGTCTCCTTCCACCGTGACCTACCTCGCTGTAGGACATAAAATTCCCAAATCTACTGTCTGCCAATTGCAATGACCAACACCTCATCACCTGACCAAAATTCGCAGAGCCTTCCTTCCCTTAAACCCCAGATTCAAGCTCGAATAATCTCCCCTTTACTACGAATGTCTTCTCACCCATGGCGACCCCATAGTCACGCTTCCAACCTCATGACAACTCGGACCAGGGTCGTGACCGATATCGATTTC
Organism: Allium cepa; assembly: GCA_030765085.1. Taxonomy (NCBI): domain Eukaryota; kingdom Viridiplantae; phylum Streptophyta; class Magnoliopsida; order Asparagales; family Amaryllidaceae; genus Allium; species Allium cepa. The sequence goes on along the minus strand of CM060929.1, from coordinate 238,321,201 downwards.
GCGATGAAATATGAGAACGAAGAGATACTCGCCTTGTCTTCTTTACAACTCGAACTGGTTCAGATTTGTTTGCATAGAATGAAAAATATGAAAAGGTGCGAAGAGGGTTAGCGTGCGTTTAGATTTATGAAGGAAGGTTTTCCTTCATCCACCATTTTTTTTCTTTTTTTTTAAAACAAACTGCCAATCGAAATCGAAATAGAAGAGGGAGGAGACGTTATTCGGCATTTGTTCGGCATCTTTTTTTAAAAGAACACGCGTGTCCTTAGGGAAAACACGTGTTGACTGTTGTCTGCAATAAGTAAATTTCTGACGAGAAGGTTAATTGACCAGGCCAAAGAAAGTATATTTTATATTTAAATTCAAATCTAAATTTAAATTGTCTTGAATTTGCAACTCAAAATCTCGACCTCCTATTGAGGCGTGCCGCTAGACGTTTATAATGTTAAACCCCTATTCCGAACACAATGAAAAAGGTTTCGAGTCCTAATTCGATCGTATGGAGAAGATAGCTTTTTGAACCCAGTTATTATTTAAATTTCGATATAAATTCCAGCGCGCTTATCTCCTGTACGATCACATGACAATTCTGAATGCTACAAAAATTGAAATCCGGTAATAATTCAATATTACGGATTCAATGTAACTCGTTTCATCGAATTCTGAGACTATGCCTCGAAAGGCTATTTTTGTTTGGCATAGCCGACGGGGTTGGATGGTCCCCTACCACTTTATTAATGCACCGAAGAGAAAAAACACACAGAAAACAAAGGAACACACACACAAAGCAAAACAAAAGAGACGACAAAGTGCACCAATACCGGAAGAAAAAAGAAAAGCAAGGAGAAAAAACAGCAAACAGAAACAAAAACAGGGGAAATGAACAGACAGGAGGTGGAATGCACAGCCTAATCAGAGAGCAGCCAGAATCCCTGGTTCAATAGCAAATTTTGCAATGTTCAACCCCACTTTAATTTCATAGGAGAGATGACAGTATATAAGTTCTTCATTCCGTGAAGTCTCCGGCTTGAAGACGTGACGGTTTCTTTCCTTCCAAAAGACATATAGGAATTTCTTTAAAATGATGAAGAGAAACATATTCCTATCAACGTTCATGTCAGTGACTTTTAGAAGAGTACTCCAAATATCACCATTCCAAAGCTGAGCATCTAAGAAACCTAACTTGTTCAATACCTTCGTCCACAGCCTTAAGGGGAAGCCATAGTCAAAGAATATATAATTAGTTGTTCCTGGTTCAGAATTGCAGAAAGTGCAGTGTATAGGCACGACCATCCCACGGCTAAAAAGCTTAACACGCGTGTGCAAAGCATTGTTGATAACTTTCCAAAGCATAAGATTTTCTCTAGCATTGTTATCCCTATACCAAAATCTTTTGTGCCATTTGCATTCATAAAGGCTTTCATGGCCTGTCAGGTAGTTGTACATACTTTTTATTTTGTAAATGCCACCTATGCCCTTCCAGTTAATGATGTGGTTGCGGTTTATCGAGGTCTCACAAGCAATGATCTGGTTCCATACGAGATGAATAGCCTAGTTAGATGTGTTAGGGAGCAAGAAAACACCATTGCTAAATACGTCCTTGACCTTGGATATGCAGCCACGGGTCATTCCAGAATTGAACGTTGCTCAATATTCCATATTGGACATATGGGAGGATGCACTCGTGCAAGTTTAAGAGTGATCGCCAAGTCTAGCTTATGTTTTGAGGGGGTTGCATGCTCCAGAACTCTCTCCTTTTAATAACATTTTTTTTCGACCAGAGGACCCAAAGGATGTTTCTATTATTTATGAAATTATCGAAATGTTTGATTAGCGCAACCTTATTCCAGACATCAACATTGTAAATTCTGAGACCACCCTTGCACAGGGGTTTCTCAATGAGCTTGAACGATGTAGGGGCCGTGAATCGACTGTAAGGACTCGATTCTTCGACTTTCGAAGATTCAACATCGATACTCACTTTATCGACTGCCGAGCAATCGAAGGACGGAAAGCCGAACACTTAGGGTTTAAAAAAGAAGAAGAAGACAGAGAATAGAAAAAGAGAGAGAAGATAGAAAATAGAGGGAAATAGAGGGAAAAAAAATAGAAAATAGACAGAATAGAACGGAATAGAACACAACACAACAATATCAGAATCTCACAATTCGCAGCGGAACAACATATAATAATAAATGAATAATCTTTAAACAAAGAACTATATTAGTTATTACATTTTATACATTACATTTCATTACATCATATCATCAGAGTGTACAACAACAACAACAACAAACAGTGCAGCGGAAAAAGAAATACTATATACTAGTAATACGCCATGCCATCCATCTTGCCTCCAGCAACTCCTGAATATCCAGAATATCCTGATAAACCTAACTCTTAACTGCCCGTGTGGAAATTGGTGGGCACCCAGAGTTTAGGAAGGAAAACAATAAACTCTGAGTCAGTCATGTGACTGATGTGAGAACTCAAAACAGTTTATTTATCTTTAAAAACAAAATAGATGAATATTTTTAAAGTCAATTCGCAATGCTTTTAAGAATGAGACTACCATAAGGCCTCCCGCACACACACACAATGCAAACGCAGAATTGGAGGAGATTTCTCCTTATGATAGTCAAAGATGCTTGATACGCATTTAAAAAGAACATTTGATATTATTACTAGTGCATAGTGTAGGAAAAATTCATTTCGAAAGTAGAATATAAATCTTAGCCAACATACGACCATTATCGTATGCCTACTATAGCTACCATCCAAACAGTGGTGACCACCATAAGTAAATGGCAGGTTCTACAACTAATACCGTACAAAGTTTCGTATTGGAAATTGGATTTCCAACGAATGATCAGGCCAAGGAACTTCCCATTGCCACATGAGAATGCCTCTGGATGGACATCCCCGAGAACCAAACCGGATCTCTACCAACACAAGGCCGGGTTACCCCTAACTGAGTAACAACTGACCGAATATGCCATCCCCCGGTCCTTTGGGACCTTTCAACCGAGCGCTCGTAATCAATTCACACAATCATAAAGTGTTTTCAACATGAGTAAGTATCTGGGCTCCATACCATGATACCACCCTTTTCCAGAAGGAAATGCACATATCCTAAAGGGCGCTACCCCTCATAACCTTGCCGCATCTTTCCTGTTTTGACCATTCCCGAGGTGTGAGGCTCGACGAAGTCACGTCCACAAAAACATACTTTATACAAAAGCCATGCTTTGGGTCAACAAATGATCATAGAAATGATCACCAGGATAGACGATCAAATAAACGATCCTATCACAAATAATCAACACAATGATCATTTCACAGCAACACTCAGCATGTCACATTACCAAATTGGGAATATATCGCTGATAACCTTCAACTACATAATCTCTGAGCTCGTACGTCTCAGAGAAGGGTGTTAAGCTAAGAGAATAAATTCTCCGCCACCAAAAGAAATATATTTGAAAGAAATCGGCTTTATATCTCAATTTGTAATGTCAGACATACAATCCATACAAGTTTGTTCTGGGTTCGAACAGAACCGAAGGCACTTACAAAGAAGTCCTTGCAATCCGTATATTCACAATCCTGATCGGATTTCCCATCACTTAGGGAATCTCTATACCAGGAGCTACCCAGTGCAGAGACAATCGATAGGTCATCCTATCGCTTTCGCAAATACCCGGTCTTCAACACCGGTCATCAATGCTATTCATTGCATCGTATCACTATTCGGAATGGGTAATCCGAATAACGAGCGCAATAATTTAAAAATAAGTGTAGCATTCAAATTCAGCAAATCACAACAAATACCTTTCAAAGGTAAATATTGATAGTCGGTTATTGAACTATCAATGGATATGCACACATCACCAGATTCCAAATAATTTTCCAAATTATTTATTTCCCAAAAATATCTTTACAAGATATATAATTTCAATATGTCAAAAATAAATCAATATTTATTTTTAAAAGCATTCCACTTCCTTTTATAAATTCCATAGTGAATTTATATTCCAAAATATCTATGAATATACGACTTCAATTATTCATTTCAATTTATCTTCAAAAAGATAAATTCTCTAATCGTTTCATTTCACATTGGAAAAACATTTCCATACTTATTTATTAAGTAATTCTCAATCCATTTATTTTCAACACTTGGAAAATATTCAATATACTTAAATCGAGATTAAGTATATATTTCATTCTTTAAGGAAATCATGCTCTTAACCATATTTATTTGGGCCAAAACGAATGTTGCATAAAACATCGTTACGACAACCCAAAATCACTAGTATAGGGATTCGAAATTAAAATAGATATATAAATCCCAATACTATACAAAACATTTCCTTTCGGAAATCATTTACTATAACAACAGTGTTATAGTCCACCATTTCCTTTTATTTCTCGAAAACGTCTATTTCAACAATAAATGTTGAAATCTATGGTTTCGAATCTCCACACATTTTAAAACATCGTTAGATCGTTTTAATTCTATTTAAAACATCAAATCTAAACATTTTCTTTAACATATTATTCACTATTCAAAAACGTGAATATACTACGTTAACAATTTCATCCTTTTATTCATTTTATTTCAAAGGATTATTCACAGTTAAAAACGTGAATATAACTCCATTAATAGGTTTCAACAATTTACTTATCAAAATAAGTTGTTTACGAATTTATAAAACAATGTTTATAAATTCCTTTATTAACCTATATTCAATTCATAACCCAATTATAAACCAAAAGTTCACATTATAAGTTAAACACTTATAATTTATTTGTTTGCCAAAAATCGTTCTTTTAATAACTTCACAAAATTTATAAATCTTACTATTTATAAATTTCATTTATAACTTCACCATTTATAATTTTATAAATTCTATTCACTTATGCAATCCATTTTCACTTCATTCAAACACTTATAAAAACTCGTTTTATAATTTCAATATTTCAATTTATAAATATCCATTTATAAATCTCTTATATAAATCAATTTATATTATTATTTCAAAACGTCTTCAAAGTCCTTTATAATTTCATTATTTTGATTTATAAAATAATCAAATTTTATAAATCCTATATTTAAACATTTTATAATTAATTCAGAAATCCCAATTTAAACTATTTTATAAAATCATTAACCTATATTTCTCAAAAATCAATCTTTAACCGTGTTTCTCAAAATCATAATTTTTATAACTTTAAAAATTATATCGTTTATTTATTTAAAATGGATCGATTCCAAAAATATTTTATAAACATATACTTTCAAAAATCTCTTTAAAATCCATTTTAAAATTCCAAATTTGGTCCAATGATGCTACACACCAAATAGTCAATCACGACAACAACGATATCATATATCGATATGATAATCCATCAAATATTAAAATATCTGAAATCAAATAAATACTGTTGAGGAATCCAGTTGGATCCCTCCAACCTGTTTTCCTACATCCACAAACATTAGCACAATACCAATTCCGCTCCAGTACGGAATTATCGCGGTATATGGGATTTAAAATATTATCCGCTTAATAGACGGCGCAATAGGGTCTCATCCGCTATACAAATGCGGGAAATCAACAACTACAATATATACATATGCCAATATATATATATTGCTATTATATATAATACCAATTTCACTGTTTATGAAATATTCGCGGTATATGTTTTTAATAAATAACATCCGCTTACTAACGGCGCATAATGTCTATTTTAACAATCAATAGATATAAATCATCATTCAAACATACATTCAAATATTTTAAATCTAACTATTTAAAATTAAAATCGAAACTGATTCGATTGAGTGAGAAGTTCTCACCTTGATTTCAATTTCGCTTTAGCGATTTATTTCGGATAAAATTAAACGGACGTTTAATTTCACCCGAAATTCTCACTAATTCCAAATGACTCCAATCCAATTTCATCGCATAGTGCTCATCCATACGATTCCAACGCAACTGGTTTCACGCGTTTTCGACCTCGTATGAAAAAGTTATGATTTTTGAACGTTTTACACGAATTTTAAATAAAATAAATTTTCAACTTTATAACCTAAATCTATTCTGGCCATAGGATCTTGCTTCCATGCAATCACCACCGCACCCTTCCATCTTCCCCACACGCGTATCATTCTACAGGTTACAAGCCGAACCAAACCCATCAACGTTCAAAACTAGGGTTAAATTATACTCCACCCACAAGCGACTTGAACTCGATCAACTACCACCATCTCGACCCCCTTCGCAAGAGCCACACACGGCCCAAAGAGCATGAAGCTCGGCCACCCCTACACGCGCGCGAACCGAGAACACACGGCCACGAACGCACCCCCCTAGCTCCCTCTACGTCGCGCCATACCCCATCATCACCGTATAGATCTTTAGCTCTCACTTAGATCTACATCTTTCATGTTGGAAGTTTTGAAATCATTGAGTGGATTGGGAGAGATTGAGGGGAGAAAGTAGGTGATTTTCGGCCATTCATCAGGGAGGTGGCGGCTGCAAACGTTTAGGGTTAGGGTTTTTTTTGTTTTTTTTTTTGAGTGAGGGGGCTATTTATAAGAAAATCGATCGACACTATTCATTCCGGAAATTCCGAACTCCGATTTACGCGCCGTAACCAGCGTTTCTAGGGTTTACCCCGCGTTCCGGACACAATGGAACAGGTTTCGAAAGCTAATTCGGACATCTGTGCGAGTTATGGCAATAAACGTTCAATTTAAATTTAACCGATTTAAACGATTTTCTAGACGTTTTAATTTGTACCGGACAAACAGTAAATCCAATTGACACGAAATTTGAAACCTTACAATAATATCACATTACGGATCCGATGAAACTGGTTTCGTCGAAATCCGAGACTGTTTGAAATTGACTATTTTCACTAGTCGATTTTAATATTAAAATATTCAATTTTCACAAATTAACTTTTAATTCGATTTTAAAAGTTCTAAAATATCATTCTAGCTCCAACATGATAAAATAAAATTTTACAAATCATTTTCAATCATATTTAACTCAATTTTCAATTATTTCCATAATTTCATATATTAAATTATCGATTTAATTATCCAATTAAATCCAATTATTCGAAATAAAATTTATTCGACTTATAAATTCACTTATTAATATTTAAAATTAATTAAATATTCAAATTTTAATTACTAAAAATCCTGGGTCGTTACAATCTTCCCCCCTTAAAAGAATTTCGTCCTCGAAATTATTAAGTAAGAAAAGTTACAGAATCTATTAATTTTTCCAAAATCTATAGTTAAATTTCTTACAATACTTTACTAAGTTTCCAAATCATACTTAGTTATCTTTTCAAAAACAACTACTATTGTTTAACTTTCAATTCTAAATCAAAGTTAAAGTTTTCAAAATTTTCCAATTTTCTCAAATTTTTTCTGACGCCTTAAATTTTCGGAAAAATTCGCCATAGTCTCCTTTGCGCGGTTCGATCCCAAAAAAAATGACAGTATATATATCACAAATATACATCTCATCAAGTAATGAGGCATCCCGAAGGGAAAAAAGTATAAAAGTACGATATTTAATCCGAGATATGTACCTTATATTTTATTAGCGAGCATATACGGCTAATATAGCGCGAAAGCGAGCTCCAAATGCGAAGCAAACGCGATCCGCACCTACTAATCACTCAACAAACAACATGAGAACATGCATGTAGACAATAGTATCGATATACAACATATAGCAACATAATAACTATATATGCCAACATAGCAATTGAAACAAAAGCAATAAATTCAACCATCAACCAACTAGCATTCAACTAACATCCATAACCAATAAATATTCATTCATATTCTCATTAATATTTAATGAATTGGGTTTTCAATTTAATCACATTTGATTCATTAACAGTGGATGTTTACTAGCATTCATTTTCAATTAGTTTATATTCACTAATTCATTTTCAAGTTGGTTCACTTCCAAATCAAATTCAATTCTATTTAAGATTCACTTAACTTCCAATTGAATTCCAATTACTTTAGCTTCCAATTTCATTAACACTTAATGAATTATATACAATCAATCAACTAACAACCATATAACAACCAAAGTATATTAATTACAACCAAATTACTTTGCTCACAATTGGTTTAATTAAATTGATTTTCATTCAACTATTCAACTTCCAATAACATTAGATTTTAATGAATTAACACTTACATTCATTATTCCATATCAACTTTATTTACATTCATTTGATTAACATTTAATCCACTAATTCAATTCAATTACTAAAGTTGAATTTCATTTATATAACTCAAGTTCGCATTTATCACTTAACTTTATTAATTTACTTTGATACCAATATCAACTTAATTCAACATATCTTAAGTTATACTTCATTTTACAAACATCGCTTGTTTTTTACTTAACTTATATTCCGACTTATAAATCAATTCAGATTCCAAATTCTAAAGTAAATTTCCATTTAACTTTAAATTCATTTTTATTTCAACTCATATTTAACCCAAATTTCATATAGTTTCACTTCTTATATATATAAGTTTATTTCACAATTGTTAATCACATTAATTATAGTTCAACTCTTATAATTCTTTTGCTTATACAATAATTCTTTAATTTAGATTATTCAAACAACTAAACAATCAACTTATATACACTTTAATAATTCTGAAAAAATTATTTCTTTATATATAAAATATAATCAAGGTAAAATTATTCCATTTACCCAATTTAAAACAATACTGTGTCGAATTGTTCTATTCAAGTGTTTAGAAACCCCTTCGGCATAGTTGTCGAGACCACGCTGACGAAGGTTCATATGCCACTCAACAAACCAATCATCACAATATAAAACAATTTTATATTCACTAACAAATACGCTCTCATAGCTATTATTACACTCAAACTCATTCTAGAGTACTACTGACTCTATCTCTAATGAGTACTATCCAACAGAACCATGGTTGTCGCTTAACCATATGCTCTGATTCCAGATGTAAGGACCCGATTCTTCGACTTTCGAAGATTCAACATCGATACTCACTTTATCGACTGCCGAGCAATCGAATGACGGAAAACCGAACACTTAGGGTTTAAAAAAAAAAGAAGAAGACAGAGAATAGAAAAAGAGAGAGAAGATAGAAAATAGAGGGAAATAGAGGGAAAAGAAAATAGAAAATAGACAGAATAGAACGGAATAGAACGGAATAGAACGGAATAGAACACAACACAACAATATCAGAATCTCACAATTCGCAGCGGAACAGCATATAATAATAAATGAATAATCTTTAAACAAAGAACTATATTAGTTATTACATTTTATACATTACATTTCATTACATCATATCATCAGAGTGTACAACAACAACAACAACAAACAGTGCAGCGGAAAAAGAAATACTATATACTAGTAATACGCCATGCCATCCATCTTGCCTCCAGCAACTCCTGAATATCCAGAATATCCTGATAAACCTAACTCTTAACTGCCCGTGTGGAAATTGGTGGGCACCCAGAGTTTAGGAAGGAAAACAATAAACTCCGAGTAAGTCATGTGACTGATGTGAGAACTCAAAACAGTTTATTTATCTTTAAAAACAAAATAGATGAATATTTTTAAAGTCAATTCGCAATGCTTTTAAGAATGAGACTACCATAAGGCCTCCCGCACACACACACAATGCAAACGCAGAATTGGAGGAGATTTCTCCTTATGATAGTCAAAGATGCTTGATACGCATTTAAAAAGAACATTTGATATTATTACTAGTGCATAGTGTAGGAAAAATTCATTTCGAAAGTAGAATATAAATCTTAGCCAACATACGACCATTATCGTATGCCTACTATAGCTACCATCCAAACAGTGGTGACCACCATAAGTAAATGGCAGGTTCTACAACTAATACCGTACAAAGTTTCGTATTGGAAATTGGATTTCCAACGAATGATCAGGCCAAGGAACTTCCCATTGCCACATGAGAATGCCTCTGGATGGACATCCCCGAGAACCAAACCGGATCTCTACCAACACAAGGCCGGGTTACCCCTAACTGAGTAACAACTGACCGAATATGCCATCCCCCGGTCCTTTGGGACCTTTCAACCGAGCGCTCGTAATCAATTCACACAATCATAAAGTGTTTTCAACATGAGTAAGTATCTGGGCTCCATACCATGATACCACCCTTTTCCAGAAGGAAATGCACATATCCTAAAGGGCGCTACCCCTCATAACCTTGCCGCATCTTTCCTGTTTTGACCATTCCCGAGGTGTGAGGCTCGACGAAGTCACGTCCACAAAAACATACTTTATACAAAAGCCATGCTTTGGGTCAACAAATGATCATAGAAATGATCACCAGGATAGACGATCAAATAAACGATCCTATCACAAATAATCAACACAATGATCATTTCACAGCAACACTCAGCATGTCACATTACCAAATTGGGAATATATCGCTGATAACCTTCAACTACATAATCTCTGAGCTCGTACGTCTCAGAGAAGGGTGTTAAGCTAAGAGAATAAATTCTCCGCCACCAAAAGAAATATATTTGAAAGAAATCGGCTTTATATCTCAATTTGTAATGTCAGACATACAATCCATACAAGTTTGTTCTGGGTTCGAACAGAACCGAAGGCACTTACAAAGAAGTCCTTGCAATCCGTATATTCACAATCCTGATCGGATTTCCCATCACTTAGGGAATCTCTATACCAGGAGCTACCCAGTGCAGAGACAATCGATAGGTCATCCTATCGCTTTCGCAAATACCCGGTCTTCAACACCGGTCATCAATGCTATTCATTGCATCGTATCACTATTCGGAATGGGTAATCCGAATAACGAGCGCAATAATTTAAAAATAAGTGTAGCATTCAAATTCAGCAAATCACAACAAATACCTTTCAAAGGTAAATATTGATAGTCGGTTATTGAACTATCAATGGATATGCACACATCACCAGATTCCAAATAATTTTCCAAATTATTTATTTCCCAAAAATATCTTTACAAGATATATAATTTCAATATGTCAAAAATAAATCAATATTTATTTTTAAAAGCATTCCACTTCCTTTTATAAATTCCATAGTGAATTTATATTCCAAAATATCTATGAATATACGACTTCAATTATTCATATCAATTTATCTTCAAAAAGATAAATTCTCTAATCGTTTCATTTCACATTGGAAAAACATTTCCATACTTATTTATTAAGTAATTCTCAATCCATTTATTTTCAACACTTGGAAAATATTCAATATACTTAAATCGAGATTAAGTATATATTTCATTCTTTAAGGAAATCATGCTCTTAACCATATTTATTTGGGCCAAAACGAATGTTGCGTAAAACATCGTTACGACAACCCAAAATCACTAGTATAGGGATTCGAAATTAAAATAGATATATAAATCCCAATACTATACAAAACATTTCCTTTCGGAAATCATTTACTATAACAACAGTGTTATAGTCCACCATTTCCTTTTATTTCTCGAAAACGTCTATTTCAACAATAAATGTTGAAATCTATGGTTTCGAATCTCCACACATTTTAAAACATCGTTAGATCGTTTTAATTCTATTTAAAACATCAAATCTAAACATTTTCTTTAACATATTATTCATTATTCAAAAACGTGAATATACTACGTTAACAATTTCATCCTTTTATTCATTTTATTTCAAAGGATTATTCACAGTTAAAAACGTGAATATAACTCCATTAATAGGTTTCAACAATTTACTTATCAAAATAAGTTGTTTACGAATTTATAAAACAATGTTTATAAATTCCTTTATTAACCTATATTCAATTCATAACCCAATTATAAACCAAAAGTTCACATTATAAGTTAAACACTTATAATTTATTTGTTTGCCAAAAATCATTCTTTTAATAACTTCACAAAATTTATAAATCTTACTATTTATAAATTTCATTTATAACTTCACCATTTATAATCTTATAAATTCTATTCACTTATGCAATCCATTTTCACTTTATTCAAACACTTATAAAAACTCGTTTTATAATTTCAATATTTCAATTTATAAATATCCATTTATAAATCTCTTATATAAATCAATTTATATTATTATTTCAAAACGTCTTCAAAGTCCTTTGTAATTTCATCATTTTGATTTATAAAATAATCAAATTTTATAAATCCTATATTTAAACATTTTATAATTAATTCAGAAATCCCAATTTAAACTATTTTATAAAATCATTAACCTATATTTCTCAAAAATCAATCTTTAACCGTGTTTCTCAAAATCATAATTTTTATAACTTTAAAAATTATATCGTTTATTTATTTAAAATGGATCAATTCCAAAAATATTTTATAAACATATACTTTCAAAAATCTCTTTAAAATCCATTTTAAAATTCCAAATTTGGTCCAATGATGCTACACACCAAATAGTCAATCACGACAACAACGATATCATATATCGATATGATAATCCATCAAATATTAAAATATCTGAAATCAAATAAATACTGTTGAGGAATCCAGTTGGATCCCTCCAACCTGTTTTCCTGCATCCACAAACATTAGCACAATACCAATTCTGCTCCAGTACGGAATTATCGCGGTATATGGGATTTAAAATATTATCCGCTTAATAGACGGCGCAATAGGGTTTCATCCGCTATACAAATGCGGGAAATCAACAACTCCAATATATACATATGCCAATATATATATATTGCTATTATATATAATACCAATTTCACTGTTTATGAAATATTCGCGGTATATGTTTTTAATAAATAACATCCGCTTACTAACGGCGCATAATGTCTATTTTAACAATCAATAGATATAAATCATCATTCAAACATACATTCAAATATTTTAAATCTAACTATTTAAAATTAAAATCGAAACTGATTCGATTGAGTGAGAAGTTCTCACTTTGATTTCAATTTCGTTTTAGCGATTTATTTCGGATAAAATTAAACGGACGTTTAATTTCACCCAAAATTCTCACTAACTCCAAATGACTCCAATCCAATTCCATCGTGTAGTGCTCGTCCATACGATTCCAACGCAACTGGTTTCGCGCGTTTTCGACCTCGTATGAAAAAGTTATGATTTTTAGAAGGTTTTACACGAATTTTAAATAAAATAAATTTTCAACTTTATAACCTAAATCTATTCTGGCCATAGGATCTTGCTTCCATGCAATCACCACCGCACCCTTCCATCTTCCCCACACGCGTATCATTCTACAGGTTACAAGCCGAACCACACCCATCAACGTTCAAAACTAGGGTTAAATTATACTCCACCCACAAGCGACTTGAACTCGATCAACTACCACCATCTCGACCCCCTTCGCAAGAGCCACACACGGCCCAAAGAGCATGAAGCTCGTCCACCCCTACACGTGCGTGAACTGAGAACACACGGCCACGAACGCACCCCCCTAGCTCCCTCTACGTCGCGCCATACCCCATCATCACCGTATAGATCTTTAGCTCTCACTTAGATCTACATCTTTCATGTTGGAAGTTTTTGAAATCATTGAGTGGATTGGGGGAGATTGAGGGGAGAAAGTAGGTGATTTTCGGCCATTCATCAGGGAGGTGGCGGCTGCAAACGTTTAGGGTTAGGGTTTTTTTTTGAGCGAGGGGGCTATTTATAAGAAAATCGATCGACACTATTCATTCCGGAAATTCCGAACTCCGATTTACGCGCCGTAACCAGTGTTTCTAGGGTTTACCCCGCGTTCCGGACACAATGGAACAGGTTTCGAAAGCTAATTCGGACATCTGTACGAGTTATGGCAATAAACGTTCAATTTAAATTAAACCGATTTAAACGATTTTCTAGGCGTTTTAATTTGTACCGGACAAACGGTAAATCCAATTGACACGAAATTTGAAACCTTACAATAATATCACATTATGGATCCGATGAAACTAGTTTCGTCGAAATCCGAGACTGTTTGAAATTGACTATTTTCACTAGTCGATTTTAATATTAAAATATTCAATTTTCACAAATTAACTTTTAATTCGATTTTAAAAGTTCTAAAATATCATTCTAACTCCAACATGATAAAATAAAATTTTACAAATCATTTTCAATCATATTTAATTCAATTTTCAATTATTTCCATAATTTCACATATTAAATTATCGATTTAATTATCCAATTAATCCAATTATTCGAAATAAAATTTATTCGACTTATAAATTCACTTATTAATATTTAAAATTAATTAAATATTCAAATTTTAATTACTAAAAATCCTGGGTCGTTACATCGACCATGAATGGAGCCTTTCCATATAAATCTCGTAGCAGCAGTTCTGATCATGTTGATAAGCTTTAGCGGAAGTATGAAGGTCTCAGCCCAGTAAACTTGCATTGCAAAGATAACAGATTTGACAAGGGTTATTCAGCCTGCCTGACTCAAAAATCTAGAGGACCAACACTCCAATCTAGAGATGATTTTAGCAAATAGCGGCATACATTGGGCAGTAGTAATCCGAGACTTTGCGAGAGGGGTTCCAAGATAAGTGGCTTTATCAAAATTGGGCTGAAGACGTGTGATGCTGAGGATTGGAAGAGTTTGATCATCGGAAAGGCCAGCTAACATAATCTCATATTTCTCAAGGTTAATTTTCAAGCCAGTCTGTCTGTAGAATGCGTACAAGGCTTGCATAATGGAGTGAATGGAAATAGGATCAGGTTTGCAGAATACAACAAGGTCATCAGCAAACATGAGGAAAGTTATGCGTGGATTACTACATCTAGGGTGAAGGTGGAACAGTCCAGAGGAAACTAATTTGTCAAGCATACGAGTTAGGAGTTCCATAACTGTAATGAAAAGGTATGAAGACATACGAGTTAACCTAGTCAAAGGTGCCGCTATCCGTGAGAAATCCTTGATGAATCTCTAGTGGTAGCCAACAAGTCCAAGAAAACTTCTAATCTCAGTTACCGTCTCTGATCTCTTCCAATTATTCACAGCTTCGATCTTATCTGGATCGACTGACAAGCCTTTCTTTGAAACCACATGAATAAGAAACTTAACCTCTTTCTTCCAAAAATGACACTTGGTAAACTTCACGTTTAGCTGATGCAGTCGCAGCATCTCCAGTACCACTCTAAGATGAACTTCATGTTCTCTCATACTTAGAATATGCTAAAATGTCATCTATAAACACCAACACAAACATATCCAAGTACTCTCGAAAGACTCGGTTCATCAAATCCACAAAGAAAGCAGGTACATTTGTCAATCCAAATGACCATACCAATCTGAAATGTTGTCAAAGGAATACTGTCCTCTACCACTCTTAACTGATGGAAACCTATCACCATGTCTAACTGGGAAAACACTCTAGCTCTACTCAATTGATCGAACATATCGTCTATTCTTGCCAAAATATACTTATTCTTAATCGTCCTTTCGTTCAAATTACGATGGTTGATACACATCGTCATTGACCCATATGGTTTTTTTACTAACATTGCGGCCGCTTCCCAAGGAGAATTGCTTGGCTTGATAAAATTCCTTCCTTCAAGATGCATTAGCTGCACCTTTAATTCCATCATCTTTGTAGGTGTCATCTTGCTAGGTGGTCTACTAATAGGTTTAGCTCCAGGCATAAGATCTACATGAAACTCAACTGCTCGTTTCGGTGGTAGTCCTGCGACTGGCTCAAAGATATCTACAAACTCTCTTGCTACCTGAACCCGACTTAATTCATCTCCTATCCCATAGCATTAGGCAAAGTACTAACACTCCAGTCAGAATTCTCCACCAAGAGTATTACTCGGTTATAGCTATCAGGATTTCCCAGTGACACCTCCCTATCCTGGCAAAATATTCTAGCCACATACCTACCCAACCAATCCATACCCAAGACGATTTCGAAATCTACGAAATCGAAAACATACACACTGCATGCAAACTTATGACCTAACAAATCCAGTTCTAACTGGTCACATCTCAACCCTAGAGTTGCATACCTTCCTATTGGATTCGCAACCCTTAAGGAAGTAACAAAGTAGGTGGGTTCTAAGCATAATCTATCAACCAAACACTCAAATATAAATGAATGTGATGCACCGGTATCAAAAAGTATTCTAACTGGTATACCCTGAATCAAAAACGTACCTTCCATCACAGTCTTCCCTTTATCAGCTGTAGTAGGCCTAGCCGGTCGAATAGCAAAAACCTTTCCTTCGTCCTCCCTAAATGGCTCTAGACACTGATTCTTGTAATATCCAACTTGATCACAGTTGAAGCACTTCACTTTCTTCTTATTTGTAGCCTTCTTCCCGTTACCTGACCGGCACAATTTGCATAACGACCCTTCTTATCACACTTTAAGCAAACTAAGTCGGCCTCACCTTCTTGGTAGCATCTCCCTTTTAGGCTCCCTTCTTTGAAAAGAACGTTCTATTCTTCCCTTGAGAAACCTGAATTTCCATTGGCTTCTCTTTATCACAACTAGCAAGCATCTCTTCATGGAGAATGGCCATCTCCAAAACTAAATTACTAAGATCATGAAGATGTGGTAGGGTCGCCCTAGCAATCTCAAGCCTCAGCCCCTTAACGAACTTCTCATTCCTTCTGATGACCGTGTCTATAGTATTATGTCCATAATAGGATAATCAAACTTAGTGGCATACTCAATAACCGGCATCTCTCCCAGCTCCAGATCCATAAACTTCCTCATCAACTCTGACTTAGCAAAATCAGACACAAACTTTTTCTCAAATCTCCTTCAGAACTCAGTCCAAGTCAATTTTTCTTTTGGAACTCTGGTAGTAACACTTTTCCACCAATGAAATGATGATCCTTACAACTATCTAAAGGCCATCCTTCTCTTTTGCACATCATCTAAACCCAAATCAGCAAATACGCTCACAATTCAACAACCAATTCTTTACCTCAATAGCATTCTCCGGCCTCATGGATGGCTTCCCATCAAGACCGGTGTAGTCCCTGCTTAGCCTAGCATAATTATTCCCACCTGAAGCAATATGATTAGCTCCTCTAACATTTCCAACAATTCCGGCAGCAGCTCCTACTTGCATCATATTGACAAAGAACTAATACATTGCCACCATATCTGCTAGTGGATTTGCAGCACCCATATTGGCATCAGCATTTTGGTTATTAGCATTAGCCGATCAACCCGGGTTCCTCCTAGTGGTTGGTCGAGCATTTCCATTAATTGTGGTGCTTCCTCTGTCGAGATATCCTCTTTCATTTCCTGCTTCCATATCTTCTTTCTCGTAAATCTGCATATGATCTTAGTAAGATATAGAAGAACGGTCTAAGAGAGTAGGGAATACATACTTATACATATAACTATATATCGAATACAAGTACGATACTATAACATTAACCCAAACCCCAATCTTGTTATCTGATTCATTGGATCATTTTTTTGAAAAATCTTTTAGGTTTAAGTTTCTTTTAAAGTTTCATAAACATATGCTCTGATACCAACTTGTAACATCCCCCTACTTGGATGCCCAAAACTGCTATGGATGCTTCAGCCATACTTAGTGTAACATCCTGAAATTTTCGAACCCGAAAATTCAACATTAATACATTAACTATAGAAATGTCGAGCGATTGAATGCCAAAAACTCCATATTGTTCGGGTAAAGAAGAAAAGAGGAAGAAGGAGAATTAGGAAAAAACAACCCAGAATCTCACATTCACAGCGGATTAAAATATAATATCAAATAATAGCATTTTACAGTTAGAAGCTGTAATTATCAGTTTACATTCAATATATCATACATCAATGCACAAATAAACTGGACTGTTTAGCAACTTGTCCCTGACTATTATCAATACAATCTCAAATATACAGCGGAAAATACACCATATGTTCCTACCATCCATCTCACCTCCTGAGCTCTAGAATCCCAACCTGAAAATCTGTAATACCCGGCCTGACCCGAGCATTACATTAAAGTAACACCCGAGTCAGGCTGGAAACCAGCGTGAGTAAACCCGTATAACTTGAATTACTAAGTTGTAAAACTTATTTGAAACCCGAGGTAACTCGTACCTCACCACGAGTTCTTAACTTGTTATAGTCAAACTCTTGTTACAAAATAATGTCCAAGAATTGTTACTTAGTTTAAATGGCCATGTTACTAATTTATTCCAATCCAGCCTATTTGATTCTAAAATCCAATCTGTAAGGGATTATTGTAAGTTACTAATCGAAGTGGTTTAAGGTATTTGCTGATACCCATCCCCGGTCTCTTCGAATTCAATACCATCCTTAATCAAAGTTGTTTAGGTAAATACAATTCAATTTTAAACACAGTATGTCATATAGCAATTCATCATCGATATATAAACCACATTATCACAGTTCAACCCAAACATATCATATCACAGAACATCACAAATTATCAAAATGGATATTAATCCAATCATTCAATACAACTCAATCATCCATAAGCAAGATCAATTTATCATCATTTCTAATTAATTAAATTTAATTACCCATAAATTGAATTAATTACTTCATATCCTGCTTAATTAACATTAATTTATTATAAACCATTAATTAATCATCCTTAATTATTCACATTAATTAGTTAACTTTAATCACTTATGTTAATTAATTATGCTTAAATTAATTACATTAATTAACCTTTAATTAATTACATTAATTAATTATACTATAATTAATTACATTAAGTAATTATACTTTACTTAATTACATTAAGTGATTATACTTTAATTACTTACACTCATTTATTATCCTTAATTACTAATTAATGATCCTTTAATTAATCAAGAGCTTAAGTAAGTAAAGATAAACCCTTTACCTTAATTAATTTACTTAATTACATCATTTAAATCTTATAAAAATAAATGCTTGACATTAATTTATTATTATCATACAAAATCACTTGAGATATTTTTGATTACTTAAAGTTTAATACACTTGCCTAAATCACTTCTTAATTACATCCTTAAATCACATTTGAAAACACTCAGAGATTTAATTAAACAATTAACCTATTATATAATTATTTTAAAACAAAACAATTATTAAACATTTAACTTTAACATTTTAATCTTTGAAAACTTGTTTAAAAACTTGTTTCACAAATTTACTTTGGAAATTTGGTTATCATTCTTTTGAAAACTTTAAAAACTTGATCATGTTTTCTATTTAAAAATTTGGTTATTTTAACCTAGTCCAAAACCCAAGCTAACTCTCTCATCTCTCCTCCGATGTAACTTGCGAACCAACCCGAGCGAAACTCCACACAAACCAGAGTCATTCCCGAGTCTATATTCTCTTCTTCCTTCCTCTATTCCATTAGCTACAGCAAACCAAAACCCCACAATGTCTAGTGCACTGTGCACGTGCACATGGCGTTGGAGTCACTCTGATCATCGCCGCCGACACTCCTCAATCGCTGCCGACTTCCTCGACCATCCTCGCAACCTAGAATCACTCACAAGCCCAAAATCAAAAACGAGCATATCGATATACCCAAGAATAAAACTGATCGACTACTTCTGCCTACGCTACCCACCTTCGATCACCAGAGGCCTTCTCCTCGAGTTCGTACCTTCGCCAAACATCCTCCTTCGCTTACCCCCTACCTCGGTCCCACTCGATGTCGTTTCGCCGATGAAATCGTCACGATAACCACGTCGACCCTTCCGGGGTCTTAAACCCTAAATCTTATGAACCGCGCTCGCTGACGCCCAGAAAAATGCAAGACCATTTTTCACGGGGCCACCAACCCACTACCCTACTCTGGCCACAACCCAAGGTTACTAATCCTTGCGGCTACAAAAAATCAATGATATACCCAATTCCGATCATCCCACGATTCCTCTCAAACCACGAGCTTAAAATTCTTAATTTTATCATTGAAAACCATGGTTTTCATAATCGAATACGATTATATAGGTGAATTAAGAAATCTTGGAAGTTGATTTTTATGAAATGTTCAATTCTCACTGTATATTTCTTTTTTCCTAGAAAATCTAAAATAATTACACTTGAAACCATTTTCAAAGATGATGTTACATTCATACAAACACATTTCATTTAGAGATCATGACATATAGGAGATTGGAAAGGAAGAAATCGATTTTTGAACTTATTTTTAGTCTGTTAATATAAAATAGAGATATATACATATAAGCACACAGGCATGCAAACATAAATTCAATCTATACACCCAAACAACATTTATTTCACCCATGCAAATCATATTTAAGTTATAATTATCATCAATTATTGCATGCATAAACTATATAAATGATTAAACTTAAAAAGAATCAAAGTTTACTCACTGGTATTGTTAAACAAAGGACAGGTTTAAAAAAAAAACTAGACTTGAATGATCTGATCTGTAACTTGGTAATGATCTGAGACTTGAAATTCTTCAGCTGAATTTGAATTTGCTTGTTTGTTTTTAGTTTAAAAACTTTAAAGCAGTTGTTACTGTAAAATCTTCTTGGATTTTGATTTTATTTTAGAAGATAAAAGAAATAATTAAGAAAGGAGAAGTGAAAATGTTTATGAACTCAAAACAGCCTTCTCAACATGTTATTATATTTTAATTTAAGAGAAAAACTGTTGCCACTTGTTTTTATGCATGTTATCTCAAGTTACAAATTTTAAATGCATGTATACAAAGCTTACAAATGTTTTTATTAATTTAAATATTATTTTTTATATTTATTTATATATTTCATTTTTATTTACTAAGGCTACTTAATATGATAAAAACACTTATGTTATATACTTATACTTTTATATTTACTAATTATACTTATCACATGTATATCTTAAAGATATATATTAAAACCTTTATTTATTCTTATTTAAATTTTACTTAATTTATTACTAATTTAAATAATAACTATATACAAATACTTACCTTAAGTGTTTTAAAATGTCGAATTTTAACTTTAAACAACTTTTGAGGATTATTATATTAAATTCAAACTAATGCTTCTTATTCACTATATATATACACACACACACACATATACATAAGATTAGAAATATCTTATGTGAATTTTTAATATATATATATCCACACTTTCAAAAATTTCCATATATTCTACTACCCATGGCATATATATATATATATATATATATATATATATATATATATATATATATATATTTACACACTTATATATTTGTATATGTATACATTTAAAATTTTCAACATTATAACATTTGCATATATCTATATATGTATATATATATATATATTTTATCTTGAATTAAATAGTGAAATATATTATTCATTTATCCATAGATTTATATTTCAATTTTTATTATAGTTCCAAATCCATGAATCTTTTCGTCCTCAAAATGGAACGAAGCAAGAATTTAATTAAAATGCCTATTATCAGTTAAATTACTCTTTTTATTTAATTTTTTTAAAACACTTTAAAAATCTACATAATATTATCATAATAGTTTTATAAAAATACTTTTTATAACTTGATGTCTCAACAACTCCATCCTTATTCTTACAGACATTCGGTCATACGTTGATTAGGCGTAGGACTGAAAATCTATAAGTACTTAACAGACCCGTTTTCAACACCCAGTGAAAATAATTGGAAAATACTTTTGTGAAAAAAATTTAAAAACATTTTTGAAAATATAGGAAATATTTTTAGTGAGAATGCTCTAGAAATCATCACCCCCTCCATGGTCGCAGTTAACCCGATGATTACATCGCCATCCCGGCAAAACCATAGAAAACTATATGCACTCCGCACCCCTCGATTACACCATGAAACCTGCCACAGATTGCAGCTACACACAGGTTTTACGTCGCGATCGCGGCAAAAATCCATGTAACTATAGGCATCGGCACCCTCGAATTTTGTTGTCAAATGAAACTTCTCCACTCCTACATAGATCGCAGACAACATTAGTCGAGTCCCAATGTAGCCTGTAGGCACTCACTGCCTCACGATTTTCGCTATGTCTTCATAGATCACAGTCTACCGATGTTACATCGCCCCCCTGGCGAAATCAAATGTAAACCATAGGCAATCACTACCCTCAACTTCCGCTGTGATCCGCAATAGATCGTAATGACATCGAGTTACAATATCGTCACAGCATAACCCAAATGTCTCTATAGGCATCAGCGCCCTCGACTTTCGCTACCCATACACGATCCTTAGGAACTTTTGTTTGTCCGGACTTCCCCCCAGGATCAACTTTAGAACCCCCCTTAGGACTCATAGCACAACCACCCCGTGGATCTCCTAAGAAGTTCATTTCATAGGAGCGCCTTTTTCCCTAGAGCCAATCACAAAACATTTTATACTATACAGTTATAGTATCTTTCAAATCATACTCTTTACGATTTATATAAATCTGCTTTATACAAAATCGATATCTCAAATTGATAGTTCCAAACTTGGCTTTTCAAATTTCCAAAATTGATTTTTTTTTTCAAAAATCGAAAGCCTTTCAAAATCCATAGGTTCCAAAATCTTTTTCCCAAAATCATTCTCATAAAATCATTTTATATATATATATATATATATAGATAGATATGTAAGTTCATTCTTTTAACTAGAACAAAATATTTTTCAAAGATCTTTTCTTCTGGCTATAAATTCATCAAAGGGGAGTTTATCATATGTAATAAATATATATAACTTTATTATGCCAAATCAAATACTCAAGTTTTATTTCTTTTAAAAAGTTATTTGCTATATTACTTATTTTTATAAAAGGAGTTTCAATCATAGAGATATCCAACTTCCACTTTTATTCATCATATGTTTCTCAAAATATACTTTTCTTTTCAAAATCATTTTTACATTCCTTTTAAAATTTTCAATTTCTATTAAATTCTAGCACGTACGATGTACATATATCATCCGTATGCAATATCAAATCTGATCGCTCACTCGATCACACAATTTCACTTCCAAACTAGTATCGTCCAACCGACTTCCTTTTGCGGACTAGGATCTGGTTTCTTGATCAGAAACCGCCATTCTCCTTGCATAGCCACAACTATGATGGAGAATTTCCAGAACCAATCAAAAATCCATATCCAAGTACACCGTTGAAAATCGAGTGAAAAAGCTTAACTTGGATCAGTATACTATCTCGAAGTTCTGGGCTCAAATCTGGATCAAATCATTATGCGAATAGAAAAATGTTCGTACATCCTCCATATTTACCTTCATTGATTATCAACTAAATCAATTTCCTTTCTATTCACCTTTATTTTGAATCTATTCACTTATTCACAATTGCCTCCATTTCCATTTGGGTTATCACTTAAATTATAAATAGTTTGCACCCTGACCACTTGAATTTAGAAAATAGCTTGAAAAGTTTAAAATAGATAAATAGTTGTAAAATACTTATTAGTTGTAAATAGCAGTAGAATAGTTAAGTAATTATAAAATAGTTTTATAATAGTTAAATAGTTGTAGAATAGGTAGATAGTTGCAAAAAATAGTTGTAAAAGAAGTATAAGATAGCTTGGGTTTTAAAAAGAAAGGTTGGATAGTAAATAGCTAGGAAAATAGATTTAAAACAGTTTATATTAAAACAATTTATTTGAAAATAGTTTTCAAAGTCAAACTAGTTCAATTTCCCAATCTCCACTCTAAATTCAAATCAATTCCAATTTGAATTTAAACTTATTTAACTTCAAGCTTACTCCCAAATTATTCAAATCGAAATCAATTTGAACTAATTTCAATCCCAGTCTCAACTTTAAACCATCTCGAATTATATAAATTCGAGTTAAAATTTTAATTGTTGATTTAATCCTTTAAATCAAATCAACCTTTATTTTTAATTTGACGGCCTAAGTCTTTAAATAATTAAGTTCTGAGCCCACATTTTCAATTTTCATTTTAAGTTTCCTTACTTCTACATAAACTTATTTCTAGTTTCAAATAATAGTTCAAATCCTTTTTAAACAATTTAATCTTTGGAATTTATTACCAAATTTTAACTTCTAACTTTGAAACCAATTCTTAACAATTTTAGTTTGCAAATTTATTTTTAACACTTAATCTTAAGTTCAAGGTGATTACATTCCCATAATTTCTATTTTATTTCAAAAAATAAAAATCATTTAAATAATTTCAAATTAAAGTTTCATCTCCATTTTAATCAGTAACGGATATATATATATATATGTATGTATGTATGTATGTATGTATGTATGTATATCATATCAATCCACATCTTAATTTATTCGAAATAATTCAATTCACTGTTTCATAGTTTATTAATAGCAACAGAATGATAGCAGGATATATCAAAGTAATAAACATCCAAATTATTTAAAACATCCATCAATAGCATCCATTATCAATTTTCAGAACTCAAACTTGTTTTGAGATCACACATAACTCCATTCAAACCAACCATTTAACTTCCCTAAGTTAAATCTCAATTTACTTAATCTAGTCAACCTTGCTTAATTTGAATTCTCCATTTCAATTTTAAACTTCTTATCAATATCCTTTCCCGCTTATAAGTTCAAAAATTTATCATATTTCAGGGAAAATTAAAAACTCAATACGTATAGTTTATTTTCAAATCATCTTTGATATTACGTATATCCATCCCTATACTTAATTATTTTATTTGCACACCAAGTCATACTTTAAATTTTAAACCATCTTGGTTTTTTAATTTCAAAATAAATCCCTTAAAATTTTAAAACAACTCTTGTTTTAAAATAAGATCCCTACATTTAGAAAATATTATTCATTATATCTATTAACACTTTGAAACAATTTAAATTTCTGGACTTAGATTTAAAAACTTTACAATTTAAATCCCTTCCAATTTACAAGTCATACTTACCTAAATTATTACGTCCCTAAAACATTCCACTTTACTTTGTCATTGTTGTTTTTAAAAATAAACATCCCATTATTAAGATATAATACCCAATTTACAATAGTTATCATATCTAGAAATCATGTACACCTTATATCATTTGCTGGAAAATCATATCAAGGTAACTTATTTCAATGCTTTGGAAAAAAAATTCTAGGATTTTAAATTCAGTTTGAATCCATTTCTAGCTTATCTTATTTGTATAGTTCATATTGTCCAATTCTTATTTGGTTGTACTTCTACTACCACTTAATTCTTATTATTACATTTAATTCCAATAATCAACAACCAATTACTTTAATATATAGAAAAATTAGTGCTTTATATACCAAAATATAAACTTATATAAAAATCATTTTTAAAACCATTTTTAAAATATTTATATAAGAAAATAACAAGTACGCTCTCATATAATACGCTCAACTCATTCTAGGGTTTTACTGACCCTATCCTTAATGAGTACATACATCAGAGCCAAGGTTCTCGCTTCACCTTCTGCTCTGATACGAAATGTACCATCCCGAAATTTTCAACCTCGAAAATTCGACATTAATACGTTCACTATAGAAATGCCAAGTAATCGAATGCTAGAAATTCCAGATTATTATAGTAAAGAAGAAAATAGGAAGAAGGAGAATCAGAAAAACAATAGCCCAGAATCTCACATTCGCAACGGATTAAAATATAATATCAAATAATAGCATTTTACAATGAAAAGCTATAATTGTCAGTTTACATTCAATATATCAGAGTACATCAATGCACAAATAAACTGGACAGTTGTAGCAACTTGTCCCTGACTATTATCAATACAATCTCAAATATACAGCGGAAAATACTTCATACGTCCTGCCATTCAGCTCGCCTCCTGAGCTCCAGAACGTCCCAACCTGAAAATTTGTAATAGTCGGTCTGACCTGAGCATTACATTAAAGTAACACCCGAGTCAGGCTAGAAACCAGCGTGAGTAAACCTATATAACTTGAAATATGAGTTATAAAACTCATTTGAAATTTGGGGTAACTCGTACCTCACTACGAGTTCTTAACTTATTATAGTCAATCTCCTATTACAAAATAGTATCCAAGAACTGTTACTCAATTTAAATGGCCATGTTACTAATTTATTCCAATCCATCCTATTTGATTCTAAAATCCAATCTATAAGGGATTATTGTAGGTTACTAATCGAAGTGGTTTCGGGTATTTGTTGATACCCAACCTCTGTCTCTTTGAATTCAATACCAACCTTAATCAAAATTGTTTAGGTAAATACAATTCAATTTTAAACACAGTATGTCATATAGCAATTCACCATCAATATATAACCCACATTATCATAGATCAACCCAAACATATCATATCACAGAACAACACAAATTATCAGACTAGATATTAATCCAATCATTCAATACAACTCAATCATCCATAAGCAAGATCAATTTATCATCATTTCTAATTAATTAAATTGAATTACCAATAAATTGAATTAATTACTTTAGATCCTGCTTAATTAACATTAATTTATTATAAACCATTAATTAATCATCCTTAATTATTCACATTGATTAATTAAACTTAATCACTTACATTAATTAATTATGCTTAAATTAATTACATTAATTAACCTTTAATTAATTACATTAAGTAATTATACTATATTTAATTACATTAAGTAATTATACTATAATTAATTACATTAAGTAATTATACTCTAATTAATTACATTAAGTAATTATACTCTAATTAATTACATTAAGTGATTATACTTTAATTATTTACACTCATTTATTATCCCTAATTACTAATTAATGGTCCTTTAATTAATCAAGATCTTAATTAAGTAAAGATAAACCTTTTACCTTAATTAATTTACTTAATTACATCATTTAAATCTTATTAAAACAAATGCTTGACATTAATTTATTATTATCATACAAAATCATTTGATATCTTTTTGATTACTTAAAGTATAGTACACTTACCTAAATCACTTCTTAATTACATCCTTAAATCGCATTTGAAAACACTTAGAGATTTAATTAAACAATTAACCTATTATATAAACAATTTTTAAACATTTAACTTCAACATTTTAATCTTTGAAAACTTGTTTAATAAAATTACTTTAGAAATTTGGTTATCATTCTTTTGAAAACTTTAAAAACTTGACATGTTTTCTATTTAAAAATCTGGTTATTTAAACTCGGACCAAAACTTGAGCTAACTCTCTATTCTCTCCTCTGATGAAACTTGTGAACTAACCCGAGTGAAACTCCATACAAACCCGAGTCCTTCTCAAGCCTACCTTATCTTCATCATTTCTCTATTCCATTAGCTACAGCGAACCAAAACCCTACAATGTCCAGTGCACCGTGCAGGTGCACACGGCATCGGAGTCACTCCGATCATCACCGTTGACACTCCTCAATCGCCATCGATTTCCTCGACCATCCTCGCAACCCAGAATCACTCACGAGCCCCAAAATCAAAAATGAGCAAATCTATATACCAGAGAATAAAACTGATCGACTACTTCCGCCCACACTACCCGCCTCCGATCACCAGAGGCCTTGCCCTCGAGTTCGTCCTTTCCCCCCATCTCGTTCCACTCGATGCCGTTTCGCTGACGAAATCATCATGATAACCATGTCGACCCTTAAGGAGTCTTAAACCCTAAATCTTATCGAACCGCGCTTGCCGATGCCTAGAAAAATGCGAGACCATTTCTCACGTGGCCGCCGACCCACAACCCTGAGGTTACTGATCCTTGCGGCTACCAAAAATCGATGATATACCCAATTTCGATCATCCCATAATTCCTCTCAAACCACAAGCATAAAAATCTTAATTTTATCATTAAAAATCATGGTTTTCATAATCGAATACGTTTATATAGGTGAATCAAGAAATCATGGAAGTTGATTTTTATGAAATGTTCAGTTCTCACTGCATATTTCATTTTTCCCAGAAAATCTAAAATAATGACACTTGAAACCATTTTTAAAGAAGATGCCACAACATACAAACACATTTCATTTAGAGATCATGACCTATAGGAGATTGGAATGGAGGAAATCGATTTTTGAACTTATTTTTGGTCTGTTAATATAAAATGGAGATATACATATATGCACACAGGCATGCAAACAGAAATTCAATCTATATACCCAAACAACATTTATTTCATCCATGCAAATCATATTTAAGTTAGTATTATCACCAATTATTGCATGCATAAACTATATAGATGATTAAACTTAAAAAAATCAAAGTTTACTCACTGGTATTGTTAAACGGAGGATAGGATTGAAAAAAATTAGACTTGAATGATCTGATCTGGAACTCGGTTAATGATCTGAGACTTGAAATTATTGAGTTGAATTTGAATTTGCTTGTTTGTTTTCTGGTTAAAAACTTTAAAGCTGTTGTTACTGTAAAATCTTCTTGGATTTTGATTTTATTTTAGAAGATAAAAGAAAGAATTAAGAAAGGAGAAGTGAAAATGTTTTTGAGCGCAAAACAGCTTCTCAACATGTTATTATATTTTAATTTAAAAGAAAACCATTGCCACTTGTTTTTATGCATGTTATCTCAAGTTACAAATGTTAAATGATGTATACAAAGCTTACAAATGTTTTAATTAATTTAAATATTATGTTTTATATTTATTTATATATTTCCTTTTTATTTACTATGGCTACTTAATATGATAAAAATACTTTTATGTTATATACTTATACTTTTATCACATGTATATCTTAAAGAAATATATTAAAACCTTTACTTATTATTATTTAAATTTTACTTAAGTTATTACTAATTTAAATAATAACTATAAGTAAATAGTTAGCTTAAATGTTTTAAAATGTAGAATTTTAACTTTAAATATCTTTTGAGGATTATTATATTAAATTCAAACCAATGCTTCTTATTCATAATATATATAGACACACACACACACACACACACACACACACACACACACACACACACACATATATACATAAGATTAGAATAATCTTATGTGAATTTTTGATATATATTTATATGTATGTATGTATCCACACTTTTACAAATTTTCATATATTCTACTACTCATGGCGCATATATATATATATATATATATATATATATATATATATATATATATATATTTACACACTTATATATTTGTATATGTATACATTTAAAATTTTCAACATTATAAAATTTGCCTATATCTATCTATATATATGTATAAATATTTTGTCTTGAATTAAATACTGAAATATATTATTCATTTATCCAGATATTTATATTTCAAATTTTATTATAGTTTCAATTCCATATATATATATATATATATATATATCCAAATATTTATCAGAATTTTATTTTTTCTACTTACAAATCAGTATTTTAATAAATTTAATCCTGTCAATTACCAAGTAATGATGTCTAAAAATCCAGGTTATCACACATAGTTATTAATCCTCGATGACCAAATACGATAATGTTAGATACATTGATACATAGAAACACATGAATATGAAAAAAAAATTATAACAATAAACAAAGCCCACACTCCATTTTAAAATATTTCAAATTCATTACATAATCCCATAGCGCAGACCATGTTCAGACAAAATATACTTTTTACAAAATATGCCAAGAACGACATATGAAGATGCCCCCGTTAGTGATCAGAGTATATACTATGGCAATAAAATAAGTTTGCCTTTACAACCAAACAATGCAGAAATAAAAGAACTCTAAGTAGCTAACATGCCTCCTGCACATCACCGGAAGCTTTATTCGTCTAAAAAAACACCTTAAAACCCTAAACCTCAAACTACCTAAAATGATTGAGTACCCGAGAGTTTAAGGGGAAATAAAAACGTCAAGTCAAACGTAAATCTTAATATGAATAATAATCTACCAACTCAAATCATTTAGATATCTAGTGAGACCACACTGGTTAGCAGAACCGGTTTTCCGTCACTAGTACACTAAAACCTTCATAAAACCATATATTGTGCTTCTGTATTCACAATGGTTTAAAAAATTCAAAATAATATGATGATATGCAAACGAGTAAGTTAATCCTGGATTACCCATCCCCATTTATTCTGACTGTCTATCTCAATTATAGTTTTCAGGATTACTTTTAACCTATTAGTTTTCATGGGCTCACTAATTACCGGTTAAATATTTATGAACTATCGGTCTGATGTCATAGTTTTCATGAGATCACTAATATCTATTAGTAACTCCAATATTTTTTCTCTTATCCTAGTTTTGATGGGCTGATTAGGAACCTATTGACTAACTGTCAATATCTTAGTCTAGATATAGTTTTCATGGGCTAACTACAAACTTATTGACCCCTACCAATATCAAATCATAGTTTTCATGGGATGACTATGAACCTATTGGATCTTGCTAATATCATTCAATTTACACAGTTTTCATAGTTTAACGACCCGCATTTTTTCGATAATTAAAAATATTAATTTTAGTAAGATTTTATAATTTAATATATTGGAAGGAAATAAAATTTACGATTCACTAATGAGAAAACTAATTAAAACAAAATTCAATAATTTAATTTAAGGTAAACAATGATTATTTGAATCTCAATCAATTGGAATAATTATAAAGTTAATTTGGTTGTAATTTGTAAATAAGGAAATAAACCAAATATTGTATATAAATGGTGAAATGGTATGAAATTAATTGAAATCGAATATAATCAGTGTTGTGTAAATAGTTATAGCATTTCTTTGTAGATAATAAACTTATAAATGTGAATAAATCAAGTAAAAGGTAACAATTGTTATTTATCGCCAGTTTATTAAATCTGTTGGAATTAAATTGGAAATCAGTTGCAATTAATCTAATTTAATATGGCAATTAATATGAATTAAAATGACAATTGTATAATATTGATGTAATAAATGGTAAACCAATGTTAATTATATCCATAAGATGATTTGTTGTTTGAATAATAAGATGTAAATCAAATAAATGAATTTATTGGGACTTAAATTATAATTAATAAATTTATTGAAATTGAAATTGAACAATGAAAGTAGTGTAATATTTAACATTGGATTTGACATGGAAATTAAATTCAAAGGATTATAAATTACTAGGCAAGTAAAAACGATAAAATTTGCTAGTTATAAAATTTGAATTTGAAAAGTGATAAAATTTATTTAATAATAATTTATTTAATTAAGGTGAAAATAACCATTTTGGCCACTACTTTGGATTTTGATGAAACTAGTTTCATTGGATCCGTAATGGAGAATTATTGTAAGATTTTAAGTTTCATATTGAAAAGATGTGATATCCCAGAAATTTTGGCAATATCAATTTAATAATCTATATTTAAAATTAAATTGATTTGATAAAATTTTAACAAAAATTAACTTGATTTAATAATCCAATTAAATAAATATGTAATTGATGAATTTTATTTTTTGAAAGCTAATAATTGTTTTCCTATTTATAATGAATGTGTGTGTGTGTGTATATATATATATATATATATTGTGAATAGATAAGTTTTGAGGTGAAGTTAAATGAACAAATAAAATATGGTTTTTAAAATTCTAATATTCATTTGATAATTTAAAGATTTTTATTTTATTTAATAAATAACTAATTGGTTTAAAATACTTAAAGAAACTGTTTTAATTTGTATAATTGTATTTTAAACATAGTTTAAATTTTAATAAGATAAACAAAAGTTTATTTTATTTCTTTTTAAATATAGCTTAATAATTATAATTTGGAATTATTTAAAAATTTAAAAATACCAATTGTATATTAAAACATTAATGTAATTAATTAAGTTGAATAAGATAAGTAATTTATAACTTCTCTTATAAATTATTTAAAAATTAATAAATATGATATTTTACAATAATAATAAATGTAGATATGTTTTTAAAGACAATATTATTATTTTTAAATTTGGTATGTTAATATAAATTAGTTTTAAGTGGAATTTTAATGTATAAATAACATTTGAATTTGATTTAATTTTGAAATTCAAATTAATAAATATATGTAGATCTTGTAAATAAGTTTTCACTTTTATGTAAATTGTTTTACTTCAATAAAAAGAAATACCATATCCATTCATATATGTACACTACTTTATAAGTATTTAAACAAAGAAAAGGGATTTTATTTATCTTTTAAATTAAAAAAAATATAAAAAAATATGTATAAAACAAGTGTTGATATCCTAAGTAACTAATGAGACATGTGTTATCATATTAATATAAGTTTGAGACAAGTGTCTTTTATTTTGATTTTCTTTTAATTTTTAAATAAATCATTTATACCTATATAAAACATGTTTCCTTCATCTCTATTCTTTTCTAAATCTTCATTTTTTCAAAGTTAAGAAGAAGATAAATCTCAGCTGAAAACAAATTTTTTTCCAAACTCTCAAAAACAAAATTTAAATCATGTTCAAAATCTGGTTTTTCCAAATGCAATGCAACCTGCAATTTCATTCAAAAAGAAAATTTAAAGCCTCTGCATTTCTTTAAATTTGGGAATCAAGCTTAATGTAAAGCTTGCATTTTCCTCTCCTTCAACCTGTTCAAGCCATCAAAGCATGCAACTTCAAGTTTTTCAAATTAAAATTTTTAATGCTAATGGAATCAAGCCTGCATGCAAGCAACTCAGTTTTTTTAAAAAAAGCATAAGGGAAAAAGCTTTCAAAACAATTTTCCAAAAGCTCTGTTCCATCTCTATTTACAGGTGAGTAACTTCACTAATCTAAAAATAATAAGTATTTTCTGATGCATGTTTTCTTTTCCCTTGAAATAAGTAAGTTTGCGTGAATATTTATTGATGAAAGTTCTGTGCAAATTTGGATATGAATGTATGTGATGACTGTAAACTTTCTGTTACAAGTTTCTTTAAAAAAAAAGAATCCTCTTGCTTAGTTAAAATATTTTGTTAATGTTTAGATTATGTAATAACTATGTTGATTAGACCATAGTTTAGTCTAGAAAACTTATTAAGTAAAAAAAAATTTGGTGATTTACTCTGTAAAACTTGAAACATCAGAGTATGTTAAATAAACTTGAAAACTCAATAATTATAAATTATAAATTCAGTAATGTAAACTGAAAATTTAAACAAAAAAATGATTTTTAAAACTAAAATCATAGTGTTTAGTTAGAAGTTGAGACTGCAGTACTTATTTGAATTGATAGTGGATTTGAGTCAATCTTTGGTGATCAAGTTGATCAGAAGGTTTGGGGTTTCTGGTGGTGGTAGGGGGTGATCAGGGGGTGTGGTAAAAATGCCTGGAAGAGGAACAGGTCTCGATGGAGGAGATAGGAGGTTGATGAAGTCTGTAAACCTAGTTTTTTAGGTACTGTAGTGATTTCATTTGTATGGGGGTTTCAGGTGACCGAGTGCGGTAATTTTTGTGGAGGTGGTGGCTTTGGTGTCGAAGAGGGGTTGGACGGAGTTGCTAGGCCGCCGGTGACCGGTGGAGCGAGGACGTGATGTTTTTCAGGTTTTGGGTGGAGTCTGCCTGTTGTTGCTGACAGGTTTGGAATGGGGAAAAACTCGAATTCGTTTTCAAGTGGAATTGAGGGGTTTGACGGTCGCGAGGTGACGCTGAGATGGACGGCGATTTGTTCATGGCCTGGGTGTTGGCCGGAGGGGGCTACAGCCACCGTGCATATGGACGGTGAGGAAGAATGGTGTCAGGTGTTTGATTTGGGAATTGCTGTGTATTTTGACTCGGGTTATACTCGGGATAATTCAAGTATTGCTCGAAGTTTTGAAGGGTTTTACTCGAAGTAATATAAGAGGGAGCTCGGGTTTATTTTCTGAGTTTACAGGTTTTTGAAAACCTATATTTTCAATCCATAAACCCGTTTTAAGAATCTGAATGAAGGTTTAGATAGCATTTAAATCTAAATTTAATGTATGAATTCAAAAAGAGGTTTGAATTCCAGGTTTGAAAATTTAATTTAAACCTTTTAAATTAAAATGTTTTAAACATCTATCAAAGGGTTTAAATATCTGAAATTTTAAATAAGGTATTGAATTTAAATAGAAGATTTAAAAACAAGTTTAAATCTGGAAATATGATTCAGATTTGAATCACGTTTTTGAAAATAAAGGTAGTTTTTAAAATTTTGAAATGTTTAAAAAGCTTTAAATTGTTGAAACATATTCTAAATATAATCTGAATCTTAAAATTTAATATGGGTGTAAATTTCTTTTATAAGGAAATCTTTAGCATAAGTTTTCAAAGGATTTTAAAATGTTTTTAAAACTTTGTTAAGTTAAGTTTGATTTTCTTTTTAAATTTTAAATTTAAAATGTAATTTGAAAATAATTTTAAGTTAAATTGTTTTACATTACTTTGTTAATGATTAAGTAATCATTAATAAGAAATGTTTTATTTTAAAGTAAATTAAAGATTTAATGATCTTTGTTTCATTAAAATTAGTAATTTAAACAATTTAATTAATTAATTTGTTTAATTAATTAAAGATTTGAAATAAATTAATTTAGGATAATTAAATTTGTTACTAATTTAAGTTAATTACTTAAGAAAAGTAATTAAAAGAATTAATGATAAGTTAATGAAGGTCATTAAATTGTGATTATTAATTAATTAATGTAATTAATTTTGATAATTAATTGGGTTAATTAATTTGAATAATCAATTATGAAACTTAATTAAGTATGATTACTTTATGAAAATAATTAAAGATATTAATTACTCTATGTAATTAATTTATTAATTGGATTAGTTTAAATTAATTAATTAAGTTTAATTAATTTAGAATAGTCTTTAGATGGGTTGATAAGTAATCAATGAGGAATAATTACTTAGAGAAGTAATTAAGATAAATAAATTACTGGAAGTAATTAATTGAAGTATGGTATTTTAGGATTAATTACCTTGTGTAAATAATAATGAGGATAATTACTTTGTGAATGTGATTAATAATTAATTACTTAGTGTAATTAATTTAAGCATTAATTGATTAAATCATTTGAAAATGAATATGTGATGTAATTAATTAAAGGTAATTAATTACAAATGAGATTAATCAAGGATGATTAATAAATATAATTTATCATTAAATATAATTAATTTAGGAGTGATTAAGAAAGTAATTAAGGTTAGTTAATTACCGAATATGATTAATCAAAAGTGATTAATAATTTTGGTTTAATTTAGGTTAATTATTTAATGTAATTAATTTAAATAAGTAAGTATTTAATTAAGGATCATTAATTAATATGATTAATGATGTAATTAAGGATTAATTAATTAAGATTAATTAATCAATGATAAGTGATTAAGGAAGTAATTAATTATTGTAATTAATTAATTAATGAAGTAATTAAAGGTTAATTACTGGGTTGGTTAAGAATAATTAATTTGTAAAATTAATTAAAGATAATTACTTGAAAATAATTAAAGGATAATTAATCAAAGGTGATTAATTAAGGTGTTTAATTTGAGGATAATGATTTAATTGATTGATAATCAATTAAGGGTTAAGTAAGCAAGTTTTTAATGGTGAAGTAATTAATTTAATTCATTTTAAATTAATTATAGATGGTGTGATTTTAGATCTATGCTTGGATGATATGGTTTACCCTGAATGGTTTGAATCTCAGACATGAGATAAATAGTGTTGTATGTTATGGATGTATTGGTTGCATTGTGATGATGATATAAGTATCTATTGGTGATGATGATATAGATTATCAATTTGTGATGATTACCTGTTTATGATAATATTGATTATCTATTATGATAATATTGATTTATCTATTATGATGATATGAATTATCTATCTGTGTGTATATGGATAATTAGAATGAATTGTTTTAAACTTAACAACTTGGACCTAAAAGACACGCTTTGGATTTCGATGAGACCGGGATTGGGTTTCCATATTTGGAATCCGAAAACCACATCGATTCCAATTAAACTTTAGGTCGTTAATCCAAGTGGAGCAAGTGAAGACTCGAGGTGTAAGGGCTATACGTCAGTATAACTCTGTGGGTGATTCCGTAATGAGTTTGACGGAATAGTGCTTATAGATTCGAGATGGTGAATCAGAGTGCAAGGGCTATGGTCGTTGACTTTGAGGGTGATTCCAATAATGAGTGCAATGAGATAGTGCCTTCGATTTCGTTCGAACCCGGAACGAACTTGTATGGATTGAATGCTTTCAGAGAATCGTCAGGTGGACAATGAGCATTCTAAGATTTGATGTCCTATAAAGGTAATCGTAGCCTCAATCCTCATCAACCGAGAATGGCTAAAATAGGGGAGGTGCAGCAAGGCTTCGTGGGTAGCTCCCACTGGAGAGCAAGATTGACCCCTGTCTAGAGGTCCCTTTATATTCGGCTGTGTGGGCGATTGATTCGCGACAACTGCCGGGGTTGTCTTGTTCGGAACTATTCAGTAAGGAATGGGTCTGGCCTTGTGTTGCAGGGGAGTGGGAGTACTCCTCGGTGTGGTGATCTAGGCCACGTACTGTGATGGGCGGTACCCCAGTAGCCCTGCCATTGTATGGAATCCAAAATCCAATAAGTGCCAACGGTTTTGATTGTATTACCCACTTTTGTGGCTAGTAGCTGGAATTTAATAGATGTAACCATTTCGGCTATTTCATATTTACTTGAAAACCCTAGACACTATTATAATATCATCGGATTTCCTATCAAATGTTTTGGTTAGCGTAAGGTAAAAACTTTTCCATGTTTATGTGTGGGAAGTCTTACGTGATGCCTTTTCTTTCCAAAGGTTTTTTAAAAGTTAAGCAACTTTAACCTGTTACTCACACCAGACCCATGTCTGACCCGGAGTTTATTTATGTTTTTCATAAACTCTTGGGTACTCAAATTTTTACGAGTAGCCAAGGGATTCAGGTTAGCTTTGACGAATTGTGGAGGAGCAATGGTGTAGGAGGCTTCTACGTTGTAGATGTATATAGTTTTCTACTGTGTGTTTTCTCTGAGTTGTTTCTTGTACTGATTTGAGTTGTAATAACTAGACAGGTATTTATAACTGTCTAGTATGTGATATATAATCTGTGTAACTCTGATAGTTGTTGTATATCTATGTAATACTTATGTTATTAATATAATTTATTCGTTTCGCTGATTAGATTCTGATGTGTTGTTTCTTCTTTCTTCTCTTTCTTTCTATTTTCTATCCCTTTCTTTCTTATTAGCGATGCGACTTCCTGGAGTAAGGAAGTTGGGCCGTGACAGTGGTATCAGAGCATTAGGTTGAGTGAATACCTAGGCTCTGGAGCGGTGTCTATCTTGAGAGAGCGTATTTTTAGTTTTGATATATATCTATATATATTTATTATTTCTACCTATCTGTTGGGATACCTGTTCGGGTTTTTCCAATATAAGTTATAAAGGTAGATAAGGTAATGGTGTGTGTAACACGATTACTACCAGTGGTTGGAATTTGAATGTTTGAGGTTGGAAGTGTATTTGTCGAGACTGTAGTCCAAATACCGTCTCGAGTAAGTTGTGCAGTGGTGTAGGGATTTCATCAATCTCTGAAGGTAACCTGTTAAGGTTCAGAGTTCATCTTTGAAGATGGATGAGTTGAGTTTGGATCTGTCATTTTGGCAAAAGTGTGTGATGGTATTTTGATACCTCAGGAAGTGGTAGCTGCGTGATGAGATGCAGTGACTTTGGATTGTGTCCGAAGATGTTCTTTGAAACAAGTTAGGAAGTGTGTCTGCTTCGGTGATGTGGCCGAGTTCAGCAGGATGTGGTGGTTGGCTTTGAGGGCCGAGTTTCTCGAAGAGCTTTAGCCAAGGAAGTTTTGCCATTGGTGTCAGCAGTGCAACTCGGAGTGTCTTTGTTGGCAGAAGTTGGTTGGCTGAGCAGTATCTGAAGGTGGAGTTCAGAAACAGCAGAGTGGACCCAATACTTTATTGGATTGGCTAATTGAGAGTAAGTTGTTCTGTTTGGTAAAGAGAGAACGGTTTTGCTTAGGAATTGGTCTATATTGATCGCAAAAGTTATTTGCGATAGTTTGAGTGTTCTTTTGATGTATTGAAGAATTTTTGGTTGTCTTTTGAGAAGTCGAAAGTTTTTCCACTTCTGAAGATTGAGTTTTCTTATCGATCGGATTCCAGGAGTGCTACCGGTGGATCAGCTAGTAGAAGGATGGTTTCTCGAGATAGGTTTGGTAAGGCAACTCAGGATTGGTAGAACTTCTGAGTTTTCTTGGATATGTTGAGCCATATTTCTGGGAAGTGATGTCTAGTTTGTGCTCATATTCTTCATCAGCAGTGTCTTCTGTGCCAAATCAGAGTTGTGCAGCGGAAGCAGTTTGGGAGTATTTCTGTTTTGTCTTTTCTAGATAGAAGAAGTGAGTTTGTTCTTCTAATGGTTGAAGAGCAGAGTTGGTAGATCTTAAGAAGATCGTTGTGTTGGGTTGCATTTGGTCTAGATTGTTTCTAGAGGAATCAGCAAGAGTTGAGCTGATAAGTTTGGATATAGGAAGCCCGGGATCGTCAGAAGAGTTTTGGAGATAAGAGACGAAGGATTGGATTCCGGAGTCGGAGTTTTGTTTTGGATCTCTTCTGTGTTTTGGTTAGAGTGGTGTTTGGTTTTCAAGAATTGAATTGCCAGTTTGGATAACTGGGATTCGATGAG
Source organism: Allium cepa (assembly GCA_030765085.1). NCBI lineage: Eukaryota > Viridiplantae > Streptophyta > Magnoliopsida > Asparagales > Amaryllidaceae > Allium > Allium cepa. Next base: position 238,282,548 of record CM060929.1, on the reverse strand, counting down.
ATTTACGTATCTCTTAGTGAGTACGTGCATGAGTTATCTCTGGAAATGGAACCAGCTGTTCAAGAAAGTTTAGTAGTTGAGTTAGACTCGTCTATAGTCTGATAGCTTGTCGAGTTCTATTGATCTAGATGAGTAGAAGCTCTGTAGTTTCGTAGTTTAGATTGTTTGTATTTTGTAGGGCGAGTATCCCGGTATATATATACTTGGGGAACTCGTGGGAATTCATCCAGGATTTTATCTCGATAATTAAATATGTTCGATTAGATAAATTGGTTGCTATGGTTGTTAGCATATGATTGATATATGCTTGTGTTTAAATTTAAAATCTTAAATGAGATTATTAAATTACCTTTGCTTTTAAATTTTGGGGACGAAATTCTTTTAAGGGGGGAGGAATGTGATATCCCAGAAATTTTGGCAATATCAATTTAATAATCTATATTTAAAATTAAATTGATTTGATAAAATTTTAACAAAAATTAACTTGATTTAATAATCCAATTAAATAAATGTGTAATTGATGAATTTTATTTTTTAAAAGCTAATAATTGTTTTCCTATTTATAATGTATGTGTGTGTGTCTATATATATATATATATATATATATATATATTGTTAATAGATAAGTTTTGAGGTGAAGTTAAATGAAAGAATAAAATATGGTTTTTAAAATTCTAATATTCATTTGATAATTTGAAGATTTTTATTTTATTTAATAAATAACTAATTGGTTTAAAATACTTAAAGAAATTGTTTTAATTTGTATAATTGTATTTTAAACATAGTTTAAATTTTAATAAGATAAACAAAAGTTTATTTTATTTCTTTTTAAATATGGCTTTATAATTATAATTTGGAATTATTTAAAAATTTAAAAATACCAATTGTATATAAAAACATTAATGTAATTAATTAAGTTGAATAAGATAAGTAATTTATAACTTCTCTTATAAATTATTTAAAAATTAATAAATATGATATTCTATAATAATAATAAATGTATAAATGTAGATATGTTTTTAAAGACAATATTATTATTTTTAAATTTAATATGTTAGTATAAATTAGTTTTAAGTGGAATTTTAATGTATAAATAACATTTGAATTTGATTTAATTTTGAAATTCAAATTAATAAATATATGTAGATCTTGTAAATAAGTTTTCACTTTTATGTAAAAAAAATTACTTCAATAAAAAGAAATACCATATCCATTCATTTATGTAAACTACTTTATGTGTATTTAAATAAAGAAAAGGGATTTTATTTATCTTTTAAATTAAATAAAAGTATAAAAAAAAATATGTATAAAACAAGTGTTGATATCCTAAGTAACTAATGAGACATGTGTTATCATATTAATATAAGTTTGAGACAAGTGTCTTTTATTTTGATTTTCTTTTAATTTTTAAATAAATCATTTATACCTATATAAAACATGTTTCCTTCATCTCTATTCTTTTCTAAATCTTCATTTTTTCAAAGTTAAGAAGAAGATAAATCTCAGCTGAAAACAAATTTGTACAAATTTGTTTTCAAACTCTCAAAAACAAAATTTAAATCATGTTCAAAATCTGGTTTATCCAAATGCAATGCAACCTGCAATTTCATTCAAAAAGAAAATTTAAAGCCTCTGCATTTCTTTAAATTTGGGAGTCAAGCTTAATGTAAAGCCTGCATTTTCCTCTCCTTCAACCTGTTCAAGCCATCAAAGCATGCAACTTCAAGTTTTTCAAATTAAATTTTTTAATGCTAATGGAATCAAGCCTGCATGCAAGCAACTCAGTTTTTTTTAAAAAGCATAAGGGAAAAAGCTTTCAAAACAATTTTCCAAAAGCTCTGTTCTATCTCTATTTACAGGTGAGTAACTTCACTAATCTAAAAATAATAAGTATTTTCTGATGCATGTTTTCTTTTCCCTTGAAATAAGTAAGTTTGTGTGAATATTTATTGATGAAAGTTCTGTGCAAATTTGGATATGAATGTATGTGATGACTGTAAACTTTTTGTTACAAGTTTCTTTAAAAAAAAAGAATCCTCTTGCTTAGTTAAAATATTTTGTTAATGTTTAGATTATGTAAGAACTATGTTGATTAGACCATAGTTTAGTTTAGAAAACTTATTAAGTAAAAACAAATTTGGTGATTTACTCTGTAAAACTTGAAACATCAGAGTATGTTAAATAAACTTGAAAACTCAATAATTATAAATTATAAATTCAGTAATGTAAACTGAAAATTTAAACAAAAAAATGATTTTTAAAACTAAAATCATAGTGTTTAGTTAGAAGTTGAGACTGTAGTACTTATTTGAATTGATAGTGGGTTTGAGTCAATCTTTGGTGATCAAGTTGATCAGAAGGTTTGGGGTTTCTGGTGGTGGTAGGGGGTGATCAGGGGGTGTGGTAAAAATGCCTGGAGGAGGAACAGGTCTCGATGGAGGAGATGGGAGGTTGATGATGTCTGTAAACCTAGTTTTTTAGGTACTGGAGTGATTTCATTTGTATGGGGGTTTCAGGTGACCAAGTGCGGTAATTTTTGTGGAGGTGGTGGCTTTGGTGTCGAAGAGGGGTTGGACGGAGTTGCTAGGCCGCGGGTGACCGGTGGAGCGAGGACGTGATGTTTTTCAGGTTTTGGGTGGAGTCTGCCTGTTGTTGCTGGCAGGTTTGGAATGGGGAAAAACTCGAATTCGTTTTCAAGTGGAATTGAGGGGTTTGACGGTCGCGAGGTGACGCTGAGATGGACGGCGATTTGTTCATGGCCTGGGTGGTGGCCGGAGGGGGCTACAGCCACCGTGCATATGCACGGTGAGGAAGAATGGTGTCAGGTGTTTGATTTGGGAATTGCTGTGTGTTTTGACTCAGGTTATACTCGGGATAATTCAAGTATTGCTCGAAGTTTTGAAGGGTTTTACTCGAAGTAATATAAGAGGGAGCTCGGGTTTATTTTCTGAGTTTACAGGTTTTTGAAAACCTATATTTTCAATCCATAAACCCGTTTTAAGAATCTGAATGAAGGTTTAGACAGCATTTAAATCTAAATTTAATGTATGAATTCAAAAAGAGGTTTGAATTCCAGGTTTGAAAATTTAATTTAAACCTTTTAAATTAAAATGTTTTAAACATCTATCAAAGGGTTTAAATATCTAAAATTTTAAATAAGGTATTGAATTTAAATAGAAGATTTAAAAACAAGTTTAAATCTGGAAATATGATTCAGATTTGAATCACGTTTTTGAAAATAAAGGTAGTTTTTAAAATTTTGAAATGTTTAAAAAGCTTTAAATTGTTGAAACATATTCTAAATATAATCTGAATCTTAAAATTTAATATGGGTGTAAATTTCTTTTATAAGGAAATCTTTAGCATAAGTTTCCAAAGGATTTTAAAATGTTTTTAAAACTTTGTTAAGTTAAGTTTGATTTTCTTTTTAAATTTAAAATTTAAAATATAATTTGAAAACAATTTTAAGTTAAATTGTTTTACATTACTTTGTTAATGATTAAGTAATCATTAATAAGAAATGTTTTATTTTAAAGTAAATTAAAGATTTAATGATCTTTGTTTCATTAAAATTAGTAATTTAAACAATTTAATTAATTAATTTGTTTAATTAATTAAAGATTTGAAATAAATTAATTTAGGATAATTAAATTTGTAACTAATTTAAGTTAATTACATAAGAAAAGTAATTAAAAGAATTAATGATAAGTTAATGAAGGTCATTAACTTGTGATTATTAATTAATTAATGTAATTAATTTTGATAATTAATTGGATTAATTAATTTGAATAATCAATTACGAAACTTAATTAAGTATGATTACTTTATGAAAATAATTAAAGATATTAATTACTCTTTGTAATTAATTTATTAATTGGATTAGTTTAAATTAATTAATTAAGTTTAATTAATTTAGAATAGTCTTTAGATGGGTTGATAAGTAATCAATGAGGAATAATTACTTAGAGAAGTAATTAAGATAAATAAATTACTGGAAGTAATTAATTGAAGTATGGTATTTTGGGATTAATTACCTTGTGTAAATAATAATGAGGATAATTACTTTGTGAATGTGGTTAATAATTACTTGAAAATAATTAAAGGATAATAAATCAAAGGTGATTAATTAAGGTGTTTAATTTGAAGATAATGATTTAATTGATTGATAATCAATTAAGGGTTAAGTAAGCAAGTTTTAAATGGTGAAGTAATTAATTTAATTCATTTTATATTAATTATAGATGGTATGATTTTAGATCTATGCTTGGATGATATGGTTTACCCTGAATGGTTTGAATCTCAGACATGAGATAAATAGTGTTGTATGTTATGGATGTATTGGTTGCATTGTGATGATGATATAAGTATCTATTGGTGATGATAATATAGATTATCAATTTGTGATGATTACCTGTTTATGGTAATATTGATTATCTATTATGATAATATTGATTATCTATTATGATGATATGAATTATCTATCTGTGTGTATATGGATAATTAGAATGAATTGTTTTAAACTTAAACAACTTGGACCTAAAAGACACGCTTTGGATTTCGATGAGACCGGGATTGGGTTTCCATATTTGGAATCCAAAAACCACATCGATTCCAATTAAACGTTAGGTCGTTAATCCAAGTGGAGCAAGTGAAGACTCGAGGTGTAAGGGCTATACGTCAGTATAACTCTGTGGGTGATTCCGTAATGAGTTTGACGGAATAGTGCTTATAGATTCGAGATGGTGAATCAGAGTGCAAGGGCTATGGTCGTTGACTTTGAGGGTGATTCCAATAATGAGTGCAACGAGATAGTGCCTTCGGTTTCGTTCGAACCCGGAACGAACTTGTATGGATTGAATGCTTTTAGAGCATTGTCAGGTGGACGATGAGCATTCTAAGATTTGATGTCCTATAAAGGTAATCGTAGCCTCAATCCTCATCAACCGAGAATGGCTAAAACAGGGGAGGTGCAGCAAGGCTTCGTGGGTAGCTCGCACTGGAGAGCAAGATTGATCCCTGTCTAGAGGTCCCTTTATATTCGGCTGTGTGGGCGATTGATTCGCGACAACTGCCGGGGTTGTCTTGTTCGGAACTATTCAGTAAGGAATGGGTCCGGCCTTGTGTTGCAGAGGAGTGGGAGTACTCCTCGGTATGGTGATCTAGGCCACGTACTGTGACGGGCGGTACCCCAGTAGCCCTGCCATTGTATGGAATCCAAAATCCAATAAGTGCCAACGGTTTTGATTGTATTACCCACTTTTGTGGCTAGTAGCTGGAATTTAATAGATGTAACCATTTCGGCTATTTCATATTTACTTGAAAACCCTAGACACTATTATAATATCATCGGATTTCCTATCAAATGTTTTGGTTAGCGTAAGGTAAAAACTTTTCCATGTTTATGTGTGGGAAGTCTTACGTGATGCCTTTTCTTTCCAAAGGTTTTTTAAAAGTTAAGCAACTTTAACCTGTTACTCACACCAGACCCATGTCTGACCCGGAGTTTATTTATGTTTTTCATAAACTCTTGGGTACTCAAATTTTTACGAGTAGCCAAGGGATTCAGGTTAGCTTTGACGAATTGTGGAGGAGCAATGGTGTAGGAGGCTTCTACGTTGTAGATGTATATAGTTTTCTACTGTGTGTTTTCTCTGAGTTGTTTCTTGTACTGATTTGAGTTGTAATAACTAGACAGGTATTTATAACTGTCTAGTATGTGATATATAATCTGTGTAACTCTGATAGTTGTTGTATATCTATGTAATACTTATGTTATTAATATAATTTATTCGTTTCGCTGATTAGATTCTGATGTGTTGTTTCTTCTTTCTTCTCTTTCTTTCTATTTTCTATCCCTTTCTTTCTTATTAGCGATGCGACTTCCTGGAGTAAGGAAGTTGGGCCGTGACATTGGTATCAGAGCATTAGGTTGAGTGAATACCTAGGCTCTGGAGCGGTGTCTATCTTGAGAGAGCGTATTTGTAGTTTTGATATATATCTATATATATTTATTATTTCTACCTATCTGTTGGGATACCTGTTCGGGTTTTTCCAATATAAGTTATAAAGGTAGATAAGGTAGTGGTGTGTGTAACACGATTACTACCGGTGGTTGGAATTTGAATGTTTGAGGTTGGAAGTGTATTTGTCGAGACTGTAGTCCAAATACCGTCTCGAGTAAGTTGTGCAGTGGTGTAGGGATTTCATCAATCTCTGAAGGTAACCTGTTAAGGTTCAGAGTTCATCTTTGAAGATGGATGAGTTGAGTTTGGATCTGTCATTTTGGCAAAAGTGTGTGATGGTATTTTGATACCTCAGGAAGTGGTAGCTGCATGATGAGATGCAGTGACTTTGGATTGTGTCCGAAGATGTTCTTTGAAACGAGTTAGGAAGTGTGTCTGCTTCGGTGATGTGGCCGAGTTCAGCAGGATGTGGTGGTTGGCTTTGAGGGCCGAGTTTCTCGAAGAGCTTCAGCCAAGGAAGTTTTGGCATTGGTGTCAGCAGTGCAACTCGGAGTGTCTTTGTTAGCAGAAGTTGGCTGGCTGAGCAGTATCTGAAGGTGGAGTTCCGAAACTGCAGAGTGGACCCAATACTTTATTGGATTGGCTAATTGAGAGTAAGTTGTTCTGTTTGGTAAAGAGAGAACGGTTTTGTTTGGGAATTGGTCTATATTGATCGCAAAAGTGATTTGCGATAGTTTGAGTGTTCTTTTGAGGTATTGAAGAATTTTTGGTTGTCTTTTGAGAAGTCGGAAGTTTTCCACTTCTGAAGATTGAGTTTTCTTATCGATCGGATTCCAGGAGTGCTACCGGTGGATCATCTAGTAGAAGGATGGTTTCTCGAGATAGGTTTGGTATGGCAACTCAGGATTGGTAGAACTTATGAGTTTTCTTGGATATGTTGAGCCATATTTCTGGGAAGTGATGTCCAGTTTGTGCTCATATTCTTCATCAGCAGTGTCTTCTGTGCCAAATCAGAGTTATGCAACGGAAGCAGTTTGGGAGTATTTCTGTTTTGTCTTTTCTAGATAGAAGAAGTGAGTTTGTTCTTCTAATGGTTGAAGAGTAGAGTTGGTGATCTTAGTCTTGGTTGATCTTGAGAAGATCGTTGTGTTGGGTTGCATTTGGTCTAGATTGTTTCTAGAGGAATCAGCAAGAGTTGAGCTGATAAGTTTGGATATAGGAAGCCCGGGATCATCAGAAGAGTTTTGGAGATAAGAGACGAAGGATTGGATTCCGGAGTCGGAGTTTTTTTTTGGATCTCTTCTGTGTTTTGGTTAGAGTGGTGTTTGGTTTTCAAGAATTGAATTGCCAGTTTGGATAACTGGGATTCGATGAGATTTACGTATCTCTTAGGGAGTACGTGTATGAGTTATCTCTGGAAATGGAACCAGCTGTTCAAGAAAGTTTAGTGGTTGAGTTAGACTCGTATGTAGTCTGATAGCTTGTCTAGTTCTATTGATCTAGATGAGTAGAAGCTCTGTAGCTTCGTAGTTTAGATTTTTTGTATTTTGTAGGGCGAGAATCCCGGTATATATATACTTGGGGAACTTGTGGGAATTCATCCAGAATTTTATCTCGATAATTAAATATGTTCGATTAGATAAATTGGTTGCTATGGTTGTTAGCATATGATTGATATATGCTTGTGTTTAAATTTAAAATCTTAAATAAGATTATTAAATTACCTTTGCTTTTAAATTTCGGGGACGAAATTCTTTTAAGGGGGGAGGAATGTGATATCCCAGAAATTTTGGCAATATCAATTTAATAATCTATATTTAAAATTAAATTGATTTGATAAAATTTTAATAAAAATTAACTTGATTTAATAATCCAATTAAATAAATGTGTAATTGATGAATTTTATTTTTTAAAAATAATTGTTTTCCTATTTATAATGTATGTATATATATGTGTGTGTGTGTATATATATATATATATATTGTGAATAGATAAGTTTTGAGGTGAAGTTAAATGAACAAATAAAATATGGTTTTTAAAATTCTAATATTCATTTGATAATTTGAAGATTTTTATTTTATTTAATAAATAACTAATTGGTTTAAAATACTTAAAGAAATTGTTTTAATTTGTATAATTGTATTTTAAACATAGTTTAAATTTCAATAAGATAAACAAAAGTTTATTTTATTTCTTTTTAAATATGGTTTAATAATTATAATTTGGAATTATTTAAAAATTTAAAAATACCAATTGTATATTAAAACATTAATGTAATTAATTAAGTTGAATAAGATAAGTAATTTATAACTTCTCTTATAAATTATATAAAAATTAATAAATATGATATTCTATAATAATAATAAATGTATAAATGTAGATATGTTTTTAAAGACAATATTATTATTTTTAAATTTAATATGTTAATATAAATTAGTTTTAAGTGGAATTTTAATGTATAAATAACATTCGAATTTGATTTAATTTTGAAATTCAAATTAATAAATATATGTAGATCTTGTAAATAAGTTTTCACTTTTATGTAAAAAAAATTACTTCAATAAAAAGAAATACCATATCCATTCATTTATGTACACTACTTTATGTGTATTTAAATAAAGAAAAGGGATTTTATTTATCTTTCAAATTAAATAAAAGTATAAAAAAAATATGTATAAAACAAGTGTTGATATCCTAAGTAACTAATGAGACATGTGTTATCATATTAATATAAGTTTGAGACAAGTGTCTTTTATTTTGATTTTCTTTTAATTTTTAAATAAATCATTTATACCTATATAAAACATGTTTCCTTCATCTCTATTCTTTTCTAAATCTTCATTTTTTCAAAGTTAAGAAGAAGATAAATCTCAGCTGAAAACAAATTTGTTTTCAAACTCTCAAAAACAAAATTTAAATCATGTTCAAAATCTGGTTTTTCCAAATGCAATGCAACCTGCAATTTCATTCAAAAAGAAAATTTAAAGCCTCTGCATTTCTTTAAATTTGGGAGTCAAGCTTATGTAAAGCCTGCATTTTCCTCTCCTTCAACCTGTTCAAGCCATCAAAGCATGCAACTTCAAGTTTTTCAAATTAAAATTTTTAATGCTAATGGAATCAAGCCTGCATGCAAGCAACTCAGTTTTTTTAAAAAAAGCATAAGGGAAAAAGCTTTCAAAACAATTTTCTAAAAGCTCTGTTCTATCTCTATTTACAGGTGAGTAACTTCACTAATCTAAAAATAATAAGTATTTTCTGATGCATGTTTTCTTTTCCCTTGAAATAAGTAAGTTTGTGTGAATATTTATTGATGAAAGTTCTGTGCAAATTTGGATATGAATGTATGTGATGACTGTAACCTTTCTGTTGCAAGTTTGTTTAAAAAAAAGAAAAAAGAATCCTCTTGCTTAGTTAAAATATTTTGTTAATGTTTAGATTATGTAACAACTATGTTGATTAGACCATAGTTTAGTTTAGAAAACTTATTAAGTAAAAACAAATTTGGTGATTTACTCTGTAAAACTTGAAACATCAGAGTATGTTAAATAAACTTGAAAAGTCAAACATTATAAATTGTAAATTCAGTAATGTAAACTGAAAATTTAAACAAAAAAATGATTTTTAAAACTACAATCATAGTGTTTAGTTAGAGGTTGAGACTGCAGTACTTATTTGAATTGATAATGGGTTTGAGTCAATCTTTGGTGATCAAGTTGATCAGAAGGTTTGGGGGTTTTTGTGGTGGTAGGGGGTGATCAGGGGGTGTGGTAAAAATGCCTGGAAGAGGAACATGTCTCGGTGGAGGAGATGGGGGGTTGATGAAGTCTGTAAACCTAGTTTTTTAGGTACTGCAGTGATTTCATTTGTATGGGGGTTTCAGGTGACCGAGTGTGGTAATTTTTGTGGAGTTGGTGGCTTTGGTGTCGAAGAGGGGTTGGACGGAGTTGCTAGGCCGCCGGTGACCGGTGGAGTGAGGACGTGATGTTTTTCAGGTTTTTGGTGGAGTCTGCCTGTTGTTGCTAACATGTTTGGAATGGGGAAAAACTCGAATTCATTTTCGAGTGGAATTGAGGGGTTTGATGATCGCGAGGTGATGCTGAGATGGACGGCGATTTGTTCATGGCTTGGGTGGTGGCCGGAGGGGGCTACCGCCACCGTGCATATGCACGGTGAGGAAGAATGGTGTCAGGTTTTTGATTTGGGAATTGCTGTGTGTTTTGACTCGGGTTATACTCGGGATAATTCAAGTATTGCTCGAAGTTTTGAAGGGTTTTACTCGACGTAATATAAGAGGGAGCTCGGGTTTATTTTTTGAGTTTACAGGTTTTTGAAAACCTGTATTTTCAATCCATAAACCTGTTTTAAGAATCTGAATGAAGGTTTATACAGAATTTAAATCTAAATTTAATGTATGAATTCAAAAAGAGGTTTGAATTTCACGTTTGAAAATTTAATTTAAACCTTTTAAATTAAAATGTTTTAAACATCTATTAAAGGGTTTAAATATCTGAAATTTTAAATAAGGTATTGAATTAAAATAGAAGATTTATAAACAAGTTTAAATCTGGAAATATGATTCAGATTTGAATCATGTTTTTGAAAATAAAGGTAGTTTTTTAAATTTTGAAATGTTTAAAAAGCTTTAAATTGTTGAAACATATTCTAAATATAATCTGAATCTTAAAATTTAATATGGGTGTAAATTTCTTTTATAAGGAAATCTTTAGCATAAGTTTTTAAAGGATTTTAAAATGTTTTTAAAACTTTGTTAAGTTAAGTTTGATTTTCTTTTTAAATTTTAAATTTAAAATGTAATTTGAAAACAATTTTAAGTTAAATTGTTTTACATTACTTTGTTTATGGTTAAGTAATCATTAATAAGAAATGTTTTATTTTAAAGTAAATTAAAGATTTAATGATCATTGTTTCATTAAAATTAGTAATTTAAATAATTTAATTAATTAATTTGTTTAATTAATTAAAGATTTGAAATTAATTAATTTAGGATAATTAAATTTGTAACTAATTTAGTTAATTACTTAAGAAAAGTAATTAAAAGAATTAATGATAAGTTAATGAAGGTCATTAACTTGTGATTATTTATTAATTAATTAATGTAATTAATTTTGATAATTAATTGGATTAATTAATTTGAATAATCAATTATGAAACTTAATTAAGTATGATTACTTTATGAAAATAATTAAAGATATTAATTACTCTTTGTAATTAATTTATTAATTGGATTAGTTTAAATTAATTAATTAAGTTTAATTAATTTAGAATAGTCTTTAGATGGGTTGATAAGTAATCAATGAGGAATACTTACTTAGAGAAGTAATTAAGATAAATAAATTACTGGAAGCAATTAATTGAAGTATGGTATTTTGGGATTAATTACCTTGTGTAAATAATAATGTGGATAATTACTTTGTGAAAGTGATTAAGAATTAATTACTTAGTGTAATTAATTTAAGCATTAATTGATTAAATCATTTAAAAATGATTAAGTGATGTAACTAATTAAAGGTAATTAATTACGAATGAGATTAATCAAGGATGATAAATAAATATAATTTATTATTAAATATAATTAATTTAGGAGTGATTAAGAAAGTAATTAAGGTTAGTTAATTTCTGAATATGATTAATCAAAAGTGATTAATAATTTTGGTTTAGTTAAGGTTAATTATTTAATGTAATTAATTTAAATAAGTAATTATTTAATTAAGGATCATTAATTAATACGATTAATGATGTAATTAAGGATTAATTAATTAAGATTAATTAATCAATGATAAGTGATTAAGGAAGTAATTAATTAATGTAATTAATTAATTAATGAAGTAATTAAAGGTTAATTACTGGGTTGGTTAAGGATAATTAATTTGTAAAATTAATTAAAGTTAATTACTTGAAAATAATTAAAGGATAATTAATCAACGGTGATTAATTAAGGTGTTTAATTTGAGGATAATGATTTAATTGATTGATAATCAATTAAGGGTTAAGTAAGCAAGTTTTAAATGGTGAAGTAATTAATTTAATTCATTTTAAATTAATTATAGATGGTGTGATTTTAGATCTATGCTTGGATGATATGGTTTACCCTGAATGGTTTGAATCTCAGACATGAGATAAATAGTGTTGTATGTTATGGATGTATTGGTTGCATTGTGATGATGATATAAGTATCTATTGGTGATGATAATATACATTATCAATTTGTGATGATTACCTGTTTATGATAATATTGATTATCTATTATGATGATATGAATCATCTATCTGTGTGTATATGGATAATTAGAATGAATTGTTTTAAACTTAAATAACTTGGACCTAAAAGACACGCTTTGGATTTCGATGAGACCGGGATCGGGTTTCCATATTTGGAATTCAAAAACCACATCGATTCCAATTAAACGTTAGGTCATTAATCCAAGTGGAGCAAGTGAAGACTCGATGTGTAAGGGCTATACGTCAGTATAACTCTGTGGGTGATTCCGTAATGAGTTTGACGGAATAGTGCTTATAGATTCGAGATGGTGAATCAGAGTGCAAGGGCTATGGTCGTTGACTCTGAGGGTGATTCCAATAATGAGTGCAACGAGATAGTGCCTTTGGCTTCATTCGAAACCGGAACAAACTTGTATGGATTGAATGCTTTCAGAACATCGTCAGGTGGACGATGAGCATTCTAAGATTTGATGTCCTATAAAGGTAATCGTAGCCTCAAGCCTCATCAACCGAGAATGGCTAAAACAAGGGAGGTGTAGCAAGGCTTCGTGGGTAGCTCCCACTGGAGAGCAACATTGATCCCTGTCTAGAGGTCCCTTTATATTCGGCTGTGTGGGCGGTTGATTCGCGACAACTGTCGGGGCTGTCTTGTTCGGAACTATTCAGTAAGGAATGGGTCCGGCCTTGTGTTGCAGGGGAGTGGGAGTACTCCTCGGTACGGTGATCTAGGCCACGTACTGTGACGGGCGGTACCCCAGTAGCCCTACCGTTGTATGGAATCCAAAATCCAATAAGTGCTAACGGTTTTGATTGTATTACCCACTTTTGTGGCTAGTAGCTGGAATTTAATAGAAGTAACAATTTTGGCTATTTCATATTTACTTGAAAACCCTAGGCACTATTATAATATCATCGGATTTCCTATCAAATGTTTTGATTAGCGTAAGGTAAAAACTTTTCCATGTTTATGTGTGGGAAGTCTTACGTGATGCCTTTTCTTTCCAAAGGTTTTTTAAAAGTTAAGCAACTTTAACCTGTTACTCACACCAGACCCATGTATGACCCGGAGTTTATTTATGTTTTTCATAAATTTTTGGGTGCTCAAATTTTTACGAGTAGCCAAGGGATTCAGGTTAGCTTTGACGAATTGTGGAGGAGCAATGGAGCAGGAGGCTTCTGCGTGTAGATATATATAGTTTTCCGCTGTGTGTTTTCTCTGAGTTGTTTCTTGTACTGATTTGAGTTGTAATAACTAGATAGGTATTTATAACTGTCTAGTATGTGATGTATAATCTGTGTAACTCTGATAGTTGTTGTATATCTATGTAATACTTATGTTATTAATATAATTTATTCGTTCCGCTGATTAGATTCTGATGTGTTGTTTCTTCTTTCTTCTCTTTCTTTCTATTTTCTATCCCTTTTTTTCTTATTAGCGATGCGACTTCCTGGAGTAAGGAAGTTGGGTCGTGACAAAAGACTTGTCATTTGATCGTGTAGGCTCGAAACGCGTAGAAATTAATTTAATGAAATCAATTTAAAAGAAGTTGATTTTAAAAGATAACTTCTTTATACAATGTAATTTGGGTTTGAAACATGTTCCATTGAGTTTGAAAATATCAAAAGCATCTATTTTGATATATGGGACGACGCACTTTCATTTCAGAAGTGGAACGGGCTTTTTGGGTCGTTATTGTTGTTTCGAACCAATTCGATATGTTAGTTACTCTTATCGAGCCTTGTCTATATAAATAGTTTTTCCTAACCCTATAAGCCTTTTGATTTCTTATTTCTGAATGTATCTGTCTATTCAATCGTCATCAACTTCTTCCTTCTTCTAATGACTACAAATCCAAAACCCTAATTCAATTTCAAAATTCACACTCTCCAAACTATAGCAAATTGTATATCGTTGGAAAGCTCTCGATGAGCTCAATCCATGTACTAATTCATTTCTCATTTGGGTGCATCTTTTGATCAGAAATTGAGGATAAACCTCAGCCGTCCATTCTAGGGTTTATGATCCCACTACACCAAACAGGTCAATTTGTCACACTTTTTTCGTTTCATTTTGTCACGGTTATTATTATTGAAAATTTATAACGGTTATTATTGTTATATTGTATTATCACGTTTATTTCCATGACCAAATTTGTCTTTTCGTAAATAACTCAAAGACGTTGGATAGAGTCGTCATTTATGTTTCAATTGTTACTTTAGTAGTTTGTCACGCTTTTGGCTTCTATCATTCTTCCCTAAATCAAATTTGGTTTAAGCCGTTGCTACTAGCCTTCCTTCGATCCAACATGTTGCCCTTCTCTTTCTCATACCTCCCTTCTATTTCAAAGCCTTTGTCCATTTCATTTGCTAAATCCGCCCATCTCTTTCACCGCCTTCATCGTTCTTCAAAGTCAGGTAATAATTTTCGTGCTTCTAATTTTCGTGCGTATAATTTTCCATGCTTCTAAGTTTTGCCAAATCCGCCAATCAGTTATACTTATTTAGTAGAATGGCTTTTGTATGTATTACATGGTGTAGTTTAAATGCTTTGTTTTGTGTTGTTTTTATGCTTAATTCGTGCAATGGAAAGTACATCAGGCTATTTTGATGTTTAGTTTGTGTTCCAATAGGAAGTCAATGTTATGTGTGTGATGTTGCTTAAGAGTGAATATTATATGTTTTTTTGTTGGTTGCTTAATAGGTTTGTCATGGTTTGTAATACTTTATTGCGATGTCAGTGAAAGTAAATTGTGGAGTATGTTAGAAAAAAATGAAATTTAGTTATGTAGATTTATAGTCGATAGCATGTAGTACTTTGCATGTATTTGTACAAAATATGGGATTACCTCATAGATGATCAATATATATGATAAAGAAAAAGAGAGAATAATCTAAAATTATAATTATACATAGCCAAAAAGAGGAGGAAATCTTTTGCTAATATAATAAAGCGATAGCAAGATGGAATGACCAATCGAAAGCACTAATACTTCTGCTACGAGGAGCTGTTTGTTGGAGTGTTGCATGTAGTGAAATGCTGAAAACATTGCGTTAAAATGGCCAGTTGCATGCACATGCATTGGAATTGGAAGGCTTGAGGGCATGTAGACCTGAAGGCATGTAAACAGTGAAAATAGTGAATGAATATGATAAACAAGTTAAAGCATGTAGACTTAAAGGCTTTAAGAAGCTAAAGACAATGAATTGCATTGAAATGGCAGTTGCATGAACAGGCAGGCTGAACTGAAAATGTGGAATTGCGTGAACAAACATGGATAGGAATAGGCAGTTGAATGAGCAGTCTAGAAGTAATAGAACTGTGTAAGTGCAGCCTATCAGAATTGGGCAATAAATACTCAGGTGGAGATAGAGTGTAGAGCAGCAGCAATATGCTTCTTATAGGCCAAATTTTTTATTAATTGATGTTAAATTTTTATTCAATGTTAGTTCTTAATCTGCCAATACTATTTGATGGTTTTAGGCATCTTTCTTATTTTGTTTAATTTTATCTTCATGCGTTGCTTTATTGTGCACTAAAACTTGATATGTTCATCAATTTACCCTGTTTTTCCAAATAAATATATAAAGTTCGGAGGGTTATGAGAAAGATAATGATGAATTTAATTTTTCTCCTTGCATATTGTTCACTATAAACATTCAGATTTATTACGAAATAGTATAAAACATTCACTTATGAACATCACTATAATCTTAATGGTACTTGGTCTCATTCAACATGGTACTTAATTTTCATTCACAGTGGTACTTGATTTTCTTTGTACAATAAAACATTCATGGTGGCACTTATGATGTTGACTTCCAGATTGTGTGGGTATAATTTGCAAGATGATGATAATAATAGGCTGAAAGAGATCAAATGGAAGAAAGAACTTTTTAGAAAAATATTTTATTATAAAGCGAAAATACAAATGCTAACATACATACCCTTTAACTAGCTACTAGGCTTACACGATAAAAATCTTCCAAGCTTACATGTTTATTTTCCATGAGAAAATTATGTCCGACCTTTCACATGTGTAAATTTATAATGATTTTATTTGTTTATTTATCACTGTATTGGATCCTGAAATTTAGTCTATAAACAATATTGAAGCCTAGAATTATTTTTATTGTTATTACTCTTTTTATTTTCTGAAATATTGACTATTAATTTCATAAAGATATCCAAGACAACCCAAACCTTTAAAGTATGCAGATTAAAAAAATAGATTGTTAATCGTATTAGCATTTCATGCATTCGACTTAAGATTAGTAATGACTACTTATTTTAATGGAAACATGTCTCTTTATTGGTAATGGTTACTTAATTTATTCTGATCAGTCACCTTGGTTGCTAATGATTATTTTGATCAGTCCCCTTGGTTGGTTAAAAGCACAACATATATGAATATTAAGCGCAATCTAAAAATGTACTAGAATCAGAAGAGTCCTCTCTGTATGAGATCAGGGACAACATAAATAGTTAAGTGTTGGGTATTATAGGCCAAAATCTTGAAACTTTATGTCTTCGACCAACCGTAAGTTGTTCATGTATTGTTTTATTTGTATTAGCATGTTTTTTAATGCTTCGTTTATGTATTAATGTTGTGTTTACATAAAATTGTAGGAACAAATAAATTTTCTTGCTAATGTCGAAGCCTACATCGAGAGAGTGGATTAGAATTCGGCATAGGAATATCAATGAATATATACAAGGAGTTCTATATTTTATGGAATTCGCGAAGAGTCATTCACCACCGGACTTTGGACTATGCAGCTGTCCTTATATAAAGTGTAGGAATTAAAAAAGTTGGCTTTTAAATTAGTAGAAAAACACTTGATCATTCATGGTATGGATCCAACATACGACGAATGGTTTTTCCATGGCGAGAGAAGCGACAATGATGTGGCGGTCAATCCTACGCGACATAATACCTATAAGGCTTGCAACTTAATCAATTTCAAGAACATAACCATGTAGGAGATGCGCTTGAATACCTTGTTGATGATGCATATAGAGTATATGGTAGCGTTGAAGGCGTCGGTGATGATAACTATTGGAAAAAGTATCAGGAATACAAAAGAAAAGCAAATGAAAAATCATACCCTTCTTGTGAAGATGGTCTTACAACATTAAGTGTCATTATAGAGCTTCACAATTTAAAAAAGATTTTAATTGGTCAGAAAATGGTATGACCGAGTTATTGATACAAGGAAAATACAATACCGGAGAAGTACTCGATAATGAAACAAATGTTAAAGGATTTGGGAATGAAAATAGAGTGTATACATGCTTGTGAAAATGATCGTATATTGTTTTGGAAGGAACACAATGATGCATTGGAATGTCCACGTTGTCATACGTCGAGATTTAAAGTTAAAAATCAAGGGGAAGTTGTAAAAATGACAAAACAACCTCGGAAAGTTTTGAAATATTTTCCAATAACTCCGAGATTAACAAGGTTGTATACTAGACCATGGATAGGTCGAAAGATGTTATGGCATAGTGAAGCAAAACCTTGCTAGAATTCCATGGTCATCCTATTGACTCAGCCGAATGGAGATCGTTGAAGAACAAGTGGCCAGAGTTTGGTAAAAATGGGCGAAATGTTTGGCTTAGTATTGCTACTGACGGGTTTAACCCTAGTGCAACACAATCAAGTAATTATAGTTGCTGGCCTATGTATACGATTCCTTATAACTTACCCCCTTCATTATGTACGAAGTCGGAGTTTCAAATATTATGCTTGCTAATTCCTGGACCAAGAGCACCTAGTAAAGATATTGATGTGTATTTGGAACCCCTTGACGATGAATTGAAGCAGCTATGGACAGAGGGAGTGCCTGCATTTGACATGGATAAGAAAGAGCATTTCACTTTGAGAGCAATGATATTATGGGGAATTCACGATCTACCTGTATTTGGAAATTTATCTGGTTGTGTAACACATGGTTATAAAGCATGTCCTATTTGTGCTGTGGAAACTAAATCAGAACGCATTGGAAATAAATTCTTTATACGAAGTATAGAAGATTTTTAAAGAATGGTCATCCATATATGGCATTGAAACATGGATGGTATAAGAATATAGAGGATAAGGAACCTCCAACACGATTGACGGGATCAACTCTTTTAGAAAAGCTTGCTCATATCAAATACGTACCCAGTAAAATAACAAAAAATCAAAAAATAAAAAACGCATAGTAGATGATATCGACCTTGACGACGAACATTTTGTAAACGAAAATGGCAATGATGAAAGACCAACATGGTATAAGAAGTCGATTCTTTTTGGCTTAGAGTGTTGGAGTAGTCATAGAGTGCGACATACTATTGACATGATGCACACTGAGAAGAATGTATCAGAGCATTTCATTAACTTGTTGTTTGATAGATACAAACAATCTTCCAAATTTTCATTTAATAAAACATACAGGATGCAATGTTGTCAAGTTCTAATAGATGCAAAACTTCCATGATGCTTTGAGACTAAGCTAAGCAACTCAGTAAATATTTAACCACCCAGTTTGAATATTAGAAAGTCATATGACTATCATGTTATTATCCAATATTTTTTGCCTATCATGGTTCAACATGCTTATCCAAAGTGTCGTGACTTAAGACGTGTGATATTACTAGTATGCTTGTACTTCAATATTATTTGTTTGAAGGTTTTAATTCGAGTGCATGTCCAAGCTGCTAAAGATATGATTGCCGAGGTATTATGCGTGTTGGTGCATTATATTTCCCCCTTAATTTTTTGAGATAAGCATACATCTAATGGTGCATTTAGCTGATCAGGCACTACTATGTGGACCAGTTAGTTATACATGGATGTATCCATTTGAAAGGTGCGGCATTTTTTAAAATATAATTATCACATGATTCTTTTTCAATAGTAACGTAAATGATGTATTTTTATATTAGAGCTATGAAGGAATGCAAAGACATACCAAGTAATAAACGCTACGTGGAGGGATCAATTTCCGAAGCATATCTTGTTTCAGAATCCATTAAATATGCCATGGAATATATGCCAAATCCACGTACTGGTAATCATAGCTCTAAACAAGCACCATTTTTAGATGAGAACGAAGATGACATTTATGAACATTCCATCATTAAGGGTAAAACTATCAAGTTATCCGGCATACAACGTACTCAAATTCGAAGGTGGATACTTTTTAGGATGGAAATTCCAGACCGAGATGATTATTATAGGTTTGCATTTTTTTCTATACGCTATAAGATGTAACTTTAATATTTACTTATGCCACCATATATTGGTTTGTAGCGAATACCGATCGTCATTAGAAAATGCTCAACGAAGTAGAAAGAAGCTCCATGCAAGGACGGAAGTAGTAGTGCAAACTGAATTCATTGATTGGTTGTACAAGAAGGTTTGTTAAATTCCACAAAGCTCATAATTCGATAATCAAATTAACATTATTTAACTTAATTAAATTATTTTAATAGTTAATGGAAGAAAAATGCATGGATTCATTGTTATGGTATTACGTTAGTGGACCAACGTGGGAAGCCAAAACTCATCTTAAATATAGAATAAATGGTTGTGTATTTTCTCCGTAGTGCTATGATGACACCCTTTCAATGCAAGATAGCGGTGTTTGTATGGATGCAATAACAACATTTGTTGCAAGTGCGAAAGATTTGAATCCTACAGATGATGACACCACTTGGTATGGTATTATCAAGGAAATCATTGAAGTTGATTATTATGAATTTTCACATGTAGTATTCTATTGTGAGTGGGTCAATATTGCTGATAAAATGCATGGTTGTAAGATTTGTCCGAACTCTAATTTGTTGATGGTGAATCTAAAAAACATAAAAGCAGCGACGGAGAGTATGATGAGCCTGCCATTCTTGCATCAGAAGCAAGTCAAGTTTTTTACATACCAGACATACAAAATCTCAATTGGTCCATTATACAACGTTCACCTAAACGCTTGACTGATAGCGTGGATGATTACGAGATGCCAATAAACTTCCAGTTAGTTTTAAAGGAGCAGTCTATCTTAACAACGTTGTTGAAATGCATTGAATCCAAATAGATGAGCTTGATTGAAGTAGTAGTTGCTTGTTTTGTAACTTTATTAGTATTCACAGTCATTATTTGACATTTATCATGTTGCCATAGACCAAAATTTTCAACAAATTTAAAATATAAAGGCATTTCTCTCTTCCCTGTATACTCATTTGTTATCATTCATTAAATCTTCACATGGCATATAGAACCATCCTTCTAAATGCAACATAGATAGTATATTTCAATGCAAATGCAGGTGACATGCAAGTATGCAAGTATGTGTGAGCTTTTAAAATGCATGAAGTTTTCCATTCATATGAATTGAGATGTAAAAATTCAAAATTAATGAATATGAACAGTCTCAAATATGGCAGACTTTTAGAAATATGTGAGTTTTAAGTGGCAGTTTTAAAATGTATATTGTTCTTTATATAATTTTATGGCATTATATTTCGTAGATAGGTTGTTATATCTCTAGCATTATATTTTGGCAGTATGTCGGCTAGTTGCAGTAGACATACAGAAAGCAGAGAAGAAGAAGTTCCTTCTCCCCGACCAAATAAAAAGTACTTGATAATTGTTGAGATGGATGGTGCTAAAGGTGACAATGCAACAAAGTGGAGTTCACGTTGTGGCACTCTAATTCGAAGGCATATTCCCATTAGCTATGATGATTGGAGGAAAGTTGATGGGTTTTTCAGGGATAATTTATGGAAATCACTCATGGTATTTGAATTGCAATTTTTATAAGAATGATTTTTGTGTGCGCATATTTGAAGTACAAAATCATAATTAGAACATTTATTTTACCTTTCTATAGAAGGAGTTTGATTTGAATATAAACCCAATTTAGCTCGACCTATTTTATAGAAGGCGTTTTCACAGTACTTTAGAATAGCAAAAGCGAAATTGAGAAAGCTATATCTTAAAAAAAGAAGGAGAGTTATTGCCTAGGCGTCTTGCGACTGACAACCGACTCGAAGACATTGATAAAGTTCAGTGGGTGGGGTTCATCAACATTGAGTATGCTGATAAGACGAAAAAACAATGCAAGACGAATGCTGATAATAAAAGAAAGAACACTATAAATCATACATTGGGAAGAAAATCTTATAGTAGACTATATGAAGAATTGGTATGTAGTACTCTTTCACAACTAATCGCGATAATATTGTATAATTGTTTAATATATTTACATTTATTCATGTAGGAATATACCATCGATAGAATGATCATTTGTTTGCATATATGGGATTGCAAATCAGATTAGAAATGTTACTTGTTTAGATGAATCAACATAAAGATAATCCAGGCTTGAATAAACGAAGGTGTAAATAGACATCAATTCAGTGTTAAAAAAAATATAGACTTGGTCAATTTTACGAAATTTGGTTAGTTTTAAAATCGTCTTTCGATATAAGAAAATTTAGTGTTCATAGCACATCAAAATCATTAAAAGCTTTTTCTTTCTTTTTTTTGCCCCTCCTTCAAATAGGTCTTGATTTCGTTAATCTTTGTATTCTACTCATCAAAGCTGACTTTGCTTCCTCTTCTTCCTTCAACTAAGATTGCATTTTAACTTGACCATCTTCCACCCGTGTGAAGAACAAGAACCATGATCAAATTTTTACATGTGATAAAGTTTGCATGATATAATTCAAATACTTATGTACTTATTACAGAATTGGGAAACAAATAGAAGCATAGATAGAAACATCTGTTTCTTCATGAGTTATACTAGGTAGTATCCCTTTCTTAACTTGGCCTAGCTTCTGCTTTCTAACTGAAATTTCCTTTTAATACTTCATGTTCGGTGAATTCTTGGCATAAATCTAATATCAAGATAAAGTAGAAGATAAATTATAAATAAGAATGCTATGATATTAGTGGTTTAAAATGGACAGAATTATACCTTATTACGAGAAGCCTGAATCTCAACTCACTAAGCTCTATTTGCAAATTCAATATATTGCACGTTTCTTCCAAATTGAGCTAGAATAATTGTGCAGATAAGCTATACAATGAATTCCACTTTGTATAATTGTGTTTGGTAACAAGATGTGATACTATATTCACATCAACAATTAACTTTTAAGCTAAGTAAATAATGCATGTGTGGCTTGGAGTCGTGAAGTGATGTAGGAGGTGAATGTGTATGTGGTGAAGGTAAATGGGGATGGTGCAGTTGGTCTCGGGTTGGGGTTGGTTGGTCTGGGCGGGTTGTAACGTGTTTTGGTGATTTGTGCTTGGTGGTTGGAAGATGTATGGTGATGAAGGAGGCTGAGTACTATTGTGTTGGAGTAATGTGGTGGAGTAGTGGATGATTTTGGCAGTTTGCAAGAGTAGTGTATATTGTAGAAATAGGTTGTTACTAGTGTATATTGTTTTCATAATATGTTATTAGTATAACTTCATTTTTTTTCTGGTATTTCAGTTTTTGTACTATAACAATTTCAATTTTGCAGGCTTTAAGTTTATCTTGCTTAATTACATGATGTTTACTATAAAATAATATGTATCTAGAGAAATAATTGGTACGTAAATCTTGCATATTAGCATTAAATATCTATTTGTTTAAATTAAATTATATAAGCTTACTTAGATCTTTGCTATTTTTAATTGTTTGTAAATTTATGGTTGTTGATGTGTATTTGTTTTTTTAATTAGTTTCTTGTTTCTTATACGATATGTTTTGTTCTTTTTTACAACTACATTATTGCTTTATCAGGAAATTGAGCTAGTAAATAAACTTGTATTTATATATATATGGCTTGACATATATCTGAACAATATAACTTTAACAATTTATTGATGACTGTAGGCAAGTGTATCCATGTTTTGATTGTTTTGAGTCAAAACTATGAGAAATGCTGATTACGGATCTTAAGGCTAGGATTAACACTAGAGGAGGGGTGAATAGTGTTAATAGAGAATTACTAAATCTTTTTCGATTTATGTTAATTTAGACACCAATGTATGAAATATACAGACATGGATATGATCACAGAAACAAACACAGATGCAGAAATAAAATAAAAGTAATAAAGGAAAGAACACACCGGATTTTATATTGGTTCGGAGTTACCCTACATCCCGTCCTGCAACACAAGTACGGATTTCCTTTCAAAAGCAATTGTACAATTACACCCTCGGTTTCAAGGCTACGAGGTGCACCCTCTAGAATTTCGATCCTATGGTAGAGATACTTGATTTTCGGATCACAAGTTTACCCAATTGATTTACCAAGTCCACAATCGCACCTTTTCTTTCTTGATTGAGTTTCAAGGCTACAATCACACCTTTTCTCGCTTAGTAGATTACAAAGAAATCTATAACTCTGAATAGCACTGAGAATCTTGTAGAGAGAGTGATAGAGAATCAAACTAGAAGTAATCGAGTTCGATTCAATGTTGATTTCGACAGAGTAATGATAAGAATATGTATTAAGAAAAGTGGAAGAAGAAGAGGAGTGAAAAACCAGAAAATCTGATATAAAATTCGTTGAAACTAAACCCTATTTATAGAAGAACAACAACCATGTCCATTCGTGAAGAGTTATGGCGAATAGACACTTTTTTTGAAATTTAAATTTGAACTCAACTAACACCATGTCGACATGGGGTACATAGGCATGTCGATATCCCAAAGCATTTTTGATGTTTTGATTTTCTTTGAAAATAACCTTTATCTTATATTAAAACTAATTTAAACTTTATAAATATACTTGAATATGGTTAATATTCATAAGTAAATATAGAGAATAATATATATAGAATTTAACTCTAATTTTATATTTTAAATATAAGTATAAATATTTAAAAGTTAAATATATTATATTAAAAGATAGTTTAAAATCAGGAGTAATTTGACTTTGAAATTAAAGATAATTTTGAGGCTAAAATTATTTTAAATCAGGATAGAGGGTTTTGAATCTTTTAAAAGGAAAGTTTTGAAAACATTTCGAAAATAGGATATAATTTTGAAAAATCATTTTGAATAAAAAGTTAGAGGATACAAAACAATGTTCCACTAGATTTTTCGTAGGTTCCATCCTACTTAGGGTTCCATCCCTTTAACAGGCTCGAAGTGGATTCCATTCCACGAATAAATTGGATTTTATATGCCAGTGCTTTTCTATGAGTTTTATAAAAAATTCCTAATAAAAAATACTTGACTTGAAATCTTGAACTCTTGATAATCTTGATACTCATGAGTCTTCTATCTTGATATCTTGAATCTCTATATTGTACAGTCTTCATTCTTAGTACCTGCATGGTTAAATCCTGCATATACATATATGTCTAAACTTATAATGTTAGTATTTATATTTTATAATCTATTCTAAGGTTGTTGCCATCAAAACCATCATCTCACGGACTAACAATCTTCCCCTTTATGATGATGACAACCTTTGTTTATAAAATTTTATTCTATCCTAATAACTCCCTCTAAAACTAATAACTCCCTCTAAAACTAATAACTTCCCCTTAATCTATGCCTAACTACCCTATTTTATATTTCTCCCCCTTTGTCATCAATAAAAAAGCTCACTCCCCCTCATTCTTCAGTACCTGCATTGATAACTATACAACGTAATATATAGATTAAGAAAAAATTATACTTATGAACATGATAACTAACCAAAGTCTATATACATTTCAATGTATGTATGTATATGTGTTTTATACAACAAATTTCAAACCAATATTAAGAAATCAATCCACACAGAGTATCAATCCAAACCAAATCGATTCAAACAAATCAAACAAATCAAACAAATAAAAATCAAACGTTACGTGGAACTTCCACCCATCCTTCTTCTCCAAAGATTGAGTCTGCCTTAATAGCATCCCAATTATCATTTTCATTGGTGAGAGAGACAGGAGGATGTGCTTCGTTATCATCCTTGTGCAGAGAGGAGATCATCCATCCTATCGCATCGAAGTGCCTTTCTTGTTCCTTGACCATCTGCATTTGACTCAATTCTAAGTGACGCTGGTTTCGTAGAATAAACGAGAGAATACTCTTGAACGAATTAAGAGTTTCTTCAAGATTTTCGGATAGATTGTGAATAGGATTAGCCATAGTTGAATTTATGAAAGAAACAAAGGATATAGATGATAAGAAATGAATTTTAGTGAAGAATTCTGGAAGAAGGTATTTATAGGTGTAGAAATTCTTTTGAAATGAATAGACATTTGGTAGTTATTCAAATTTCAAATTCAAAATCAATTGTCTTTTCTGACCAGTACATGTCGACATGGTCATATAGGGGATGTTGACATGGGTCAGTGAAAAATTATGACTAATTTGATTTTGTTAATAATTTTGTGTGTGTATATATATATATTTATATACTATACTAACATTTATTCTGGAGATAAGATAAGATAGATAACAGAAAGGAAATTTCATTTCATTGCATACTACAATAATACAACCATTAAGCACACAACAAACTACATGAACATTCGAAATAAAGCAAATTAAAACATATACAACAAGATATGAAAAGATAAGACTAGCTAGAGGATGATGAAGATGAAGATGGTCCAAATTTCTTGCTGACTTTGGAAATGAACTTGTTCATCTTGGATAAAATTTTGTCTAACTTCTTACTAATGGATCTTTTAAGAATCCGTTGATTCTCAACAATCGTCTTTTGGTTTTTGAGAAGGGTTTTGGTGGATGGATTAGGAGGATAGTCAATGCTTTCCAAAGAGGTTTCACCATCTTATTCAATTTCTATTTCATCCCCTTCTTCTTCTTCCTCTTCCTTTTCTTCCATTTCCTCATTAGCCAAACGCTCTTCCCTTTCGGCAAGGGTCTCATAAGGTTGAAAAACAAAAGGAATTTTCATAAGCGCAATGTTGGAATGGTTGAAAACTTTTCTAGAAACAAATTCTTCGCCTTTGAAATCCACTCCAAAATAGTTAAAAATCCGAGTGAGATAAATTCCATGGTATAAGGTATTCTCACCCATTTCAAGATTTTTAGGACGAAGTTCATCCAAAATAACTTGCGCCCAATTTATGTCATAATTTCCGAAAATAGCAAAAAGAGCTTTGCAAAATTTTAAAGTAGGATTGTTAAAATTCCCCGATCTTGGGGTCAAAGTATGTTGCAAAAGAAGATTGACAATTCTTGCCTTTGGTCGAAAATTTCGATTTTTGAATTCAAAATTATTAATACCTTCGAAAATGAGATGAAATGTCTCACGATCATTTTCATCGATTTTGAAATTAGAAAGATCATTCCCATAACCTTGCAATTGACAATGGTACCCAAAAGATCACAATTCAAAACAATTCTAGTTCCTTTGACACTACTCCGAATTTCATCCTCATTTCCATGATAAAATCCATGGTCTAAATTAGCATAGAAAATTTTGACAAGATTTGGATAGAAAACAAGATCATTTTGAGAAGCATCAATAAGACTAAGAACTCCATTGTTTGCAAAAAGAGAATCAAGTTCATAAGAAGAAAAATCTTTAAAAATAGCAAATTTTCTGGGATGGACTTTGGCATAGGTAGCATAATTGATGTATGCTTTTATTGCCTCCGGATCATTGAATAATTGCTCTTTGATTTTTCTAGAAATTCTCATGGTGGAGGGGTTGCTTAAAGAAGCCATTAAAGTTGAGAGTAGAGAATTTGAAGTTATGAAGAGAGAATTTGAATTTGAAAATGAGAGCGAAAAGATACGATAAAAGATAGTGAATAAACAGATTCTCAAAGGACATATTCTCTGGTCAAAAAGTAGCTTTTCAGAGAATTGAATGAAGTGAAAAGGTGGAGGGAAATTCAAACATTTGAATTCAAATTTTGAAATTCAAATTCAGGTACCTATGTCGACATCATGGTAGGGACCATGTCGACATGTGCCTTAGAATTTTCATGAATTGATTTTTCCTAAGTTCTCTAATATATTAATTATTATTATTATTATTAATGCCTATATATATCTGAAATATTATTAAACTTCAAGTATATTTCAAAAAATATTATTATACTATTAAAAAATAATAAAAATAATAATAAAATAATGAAATAATAATAAAAAATAGAAAATAAATTTTAAAATGCAAACAACACACAAATTCAAAACCAATCAATCAAACAATCAAGCAACTAATTCTAAGCAAGCAATTTCAACCAATTGTATTGTAAACGTGTACCTTTTTCTGAGTCCATTTCTTTGAATTCGTCTTAGTCATGAACAGCTGTGAAACACAAATTCGAATTATCTGTTTTCTGATCATCATCACATGAGGATGAGTCTGAGTCATCTAGAGTAGCAGTAAATGCATGCTTCCGTTTCTTTGCTGGATCATTGTTCATAGGAGAATTTTGCCTATTTGGATACAGACGGACTCTTTTGAAATGGCATGGTTTATCACAGTTGTAACATTTGTCATTATTTGGCACTACATTCTGATTTCCAGAATTCTTATAGTTGTTTCTCTTGAGATTATTCATCTTTCTGTATTTCAGGAATTTCCTAAAATTTCTGGTCATAAAGGCCATCTCTTCATCATTATCGCTGTTTGAGTCTGATTCATCGGTTAATGCATTGAATGCCATTGATTTCTTTTGAGATGCTTTACTCTCTCTTCTACCGATCATCTAAACTTCATACGACATTAGATTTCCAATTAATTCTTCTATCTTTAAAGTACCGATGTCATTTGCCTCTTCGATCGCAAGTGTCTTTTGATCCCATTCTGGAGTTAGAGAATTTAAATTTTTTCTAACTTGATCTTCTTCAGAAAATTCCTTTCCCAAAGATATTAGAGAATGCAAAATATCTAAAATCTACTATACATATCTGAAATAGACTCATTAGGATTCATTTTAAATAATTGAAACTGATTTGTGAGCATGGAAATTTTGGCCTATTTAACTTTGCTTGTTCCTTCGTGAATAACTTGCAAAGTTTTTCAGATTTCATATGCAGACTTACAAACTGACACTCTATTGAATTTATTTCTATCTTGTGGACAAAACAGAATATTCATTGCCTTAGAATTATTTCGTACAATAGTCTTTTTCTCAGCAGTCCACTATGCAAAATTAGTTGCGGGTTCAGAATATTCAGTTTGTATGATATTCCAAGTGTCTAACTCTATAGATTGTAAATATATTTTCATCCTACATGCCCAATATGCATAGTTACTTCCATTAAAAAGTGGTGGTCTGAAAGTAGACTGACCCACTACGAATGAACTAGTGACAGGGATACTAGTGTTAGTAACAGTACCAGTGTTGGTAGTCATTTTGAAATTTTTTCAAAAATCACATTATGAAACTTTGAAAACCTCGCTCTGATACCAATCGTGAGAAATGCGGATTACGGATCTTAAGTCTAGGATTAACACTAGAGGGGGGTTAATAGTGTTAATAAAGAATTACTAAATCTTTTTCGATTTATGTTAATTTAGACACCAATGTATGCAATATACAGACACATATATGATCACAAAAACAAACACAGGTGCAGAAATAAAATAAAAGCAATAAAGGAAAGAACACACCGAATTTTATACTGGTTCGGAGTTACCCTACATCCAGTCCCGCAACACAAGTACAGATTTCCTTTCAAAAGAAATTGTACAATTACACCCTCAGTTTCAAGGCTACGAGGTACACCCTCCAGAATTTCGATCCTCTGGTAGAGATACTTGATTTCTGGGCCACAAGTTTACCTAATTGATTTATCAAGGCTACAATCACACCTTTTCTTTCTTGATTGATTTTCAAGGCTACAATCACACCTTTTCTCGCTTAATAGATTACAAAGAAGTCTATAACTCTGAATAACACTAAGAATCTTGTAGAGAGAGTGATAGAGAATCAAACTAGATGTAACCGAGTTCGATTCAATGTTGATTTCGGCAGCATAAAGATAAGAATATGTATTAAGAAAAGTGGAAGAAGAAGAGGAGTGAAAAACCAGAAAATCTGATATAAAATTCGCTGAAACTAACCCCTATTTATAGAAGTACAACAGCCATGTCCATTCGTGAAGAGTTATGGCGAATAGACACTTCTTTTGAAATTTAAATTTTGAACTCAACTGACACCATGTCGACATGGGGTACATAGGCATGTCGACATACCAAAGCATTTTTTGATGTTTTGATTTTCTTTGAAAATAACCTTTATCTTATATTAAAACTAATTTAAACTTTATAAATATACTTGAATATAGTTAAAATTCATATGTAATATAGAGAATAATATATATAGAATTTAACTCTAATTTTATATTTTAAATCTAAGTATAAATATTTAAAAGTTAAATATATTATGTTAAAAGATAGTTTATAATCAGGAGTAATTTGACTTTGAAATTAAAGATAATTTTAAGGCTAAAATTATTTAAAATCAGGATAGAGTGTTTTGAATCTTTTAAAAGGAAAGTATTGAAAACATTTCAAAAACAGGATATAATTTTGAAAAATCATTATGAATAAAAAGTTAGCGGATAAAAAACAATGTTCCACTAGATTTTTCGTAGGTTCCATCTTACTTTGGGTTCCATCCCTTTAACAGGCTCGAAGTGGATACCATTCCACGAATAAATCGGATTTTGAGATGCCAGTGCTTTTCTACGAGTTTTAACTAAATTCCTAATAAAAAAATACTTAACCTTGAAATCTTGAACTCTTGATAATCTTGATACTCATGAGTCTTCTATCTTGATATCTTGAATCTCTATATTGTACAGTCTTCATTCTTAGTACCTGCATGGTTAAATCCTGGATATACATATATATATCTAAACTTATAATGTTAGTATTTATATTTTATAATCTATTCTAAGGTTGTTGTCATCAAAACCGTCATCTCACAGACTAACAAAAAATGTTTTTAATAATATTAAGGACGTGACTTCCAGAATATTTCTTTATATAGTTCAGTAAGTATATATTTATCTATAGTTCGGATTAATTGAACTGTCTTTACAATTGACAAGTACATATGTTTTAATATGTTTTTTAGGAGTCTTCAGGTTTGCAGTCAGTGTTATTAGTTATAAGTTCTACCACTTGCTGTTGAATGTTAATTAGATTTATTATATAGATTGTGGTTTTGGGCTACTGGGATAGCTTTTTATGTTCTTGAATATATTGCTTTAGTTGTTCGAATATGTTGTTTCAATTTGGTATTTATATTCATGTAGCAAGTGATCTATTATGGATGTCCTTTTCCTTGCTCAAAATTCATGCTTTCATTAGTTGTATTAGAGTTTCTAAGGTCAGGTAATTGTAATCTATTGTTTGTATTAGTATAGTTTTTTTCCTTTGCTAATGGGTTGTTATTCTTAGAATTAATGTTTTACAGGCTGAGTTTTTAGGTGCTGAGGTGGCAACATATGCTCGATATGTAATATCTGATTGCTAGCAATTGTTCCATGCTTGTTGGTTTGCTATTTTACTTGTTTATCATATATATGGACATGCATATATTATTTATGCTTTTGTATACTTAATATTTTCAATCTAGGATTATTTTCTTTAGAGTTTATATTGACTGGCTTTAGTAGCATATTGTTACATTGAATATAGCCTGCTTGTCACATGCAAGCAATAGTATACAATCAAATGTACATGTAATTTATGAATATGATTACAAATGAAAATTGACATCTACTAATTTCAGTTCAAGTTTCAATTATATATTTAATCTCTATTATGTAATTTTACATCTTTACAAAATTATGAATTGTGTAGGCATTCATAGAAGCAGCCGAAGAAAGACAAAAATCGAAAGCTAGTGTTAATGGAGAAGATGGAATAAGAAGTTTAGAAGATTTTGAAAAAGATCTCATTGCCGAAGCTTTTCGGGATGATAAAAAGCGAAGCTATTGCCGAGCTATTAGCTCTACGTCTAATGTAAAGCAAGTAAGACTCTCTCAAGCTTCAAAAGCCATTACATATTACAAAGTGAATGCAAATCAATAATGGAAAACAGAAATACGTGAAGAGATGAAAACAATGAGTTTAGCTATAAATGATATGAGACAATGTATAAAGATGCTTGTAAATCATATTGGAGGAAATGTGCCGACACCAAGAGGAGAAGCCGCTTCTAATACAGAGCAAAATCTCAACAGTCCTGGAGGTAGCTTAGGTGCTCCACTAAATGTAATAATGGGATCTTCTATGAGAGAGAAACAACCAGTAACGCTATTGTCAGTAAATTTGACGGAAGTAGCAAAAGGAAATATTGGGACGCAAAAGATATGTCATGGTAGAAAGGTGGTTGAAGGAGAGCAAGTTGTTTGGGTGAAGAATGTTTACGATCCAGAAGCTTCAATTTGTGAAGCACCACAAAATGGCCATTACACGCTATCCGAATTAGTTGAAGGGGGTTTTGTGATTTGGCCAGAGTATCGTTTGCATTATTAGTAAGTTACTAAACACTATGTAGTTATATTCTGAAACTATGTTTTAAAGTTTGTTATATATACTATGCTTGTATGCTATAATTTGTGGTGTTTGTATGAAACATAAATTTTTTGGTGTTGTTCTAATTATTGATCGTATGTTTTCTTAATGTTAATAATATATATTTTTTGAATAGATTGTTTGTAGCTGTAATAAAATATTGGTGCTATATGGTTTGTTTGATATTGTTTTAGTTATCACGGTTATAAGTGTTAGAAAATAACCTTTCATAATGGTTATAACTGTGATATAATTTGCATTTGTCACGGTTATAAGTGTTAGAGTTTCCTTTTTGGTAATGGTTATAAATGTTATAAACTATTGTTCTTTC
Source organism: Allium cepa (assembly GCA_030765085.1). Lineage (NCBI taxonomy): Eukaryota > Viridiplantae > Streptophyta > Magnoliopsida > Asparagales > Amaryllidaceae > Allium > Allium cepa. Next base: position 238,250,509 of record CM060929.1, on the reverse strand, counting down.
ACGGTTATAAGTGTGATACTATCTAAATTTCCCACGGTTATAAGCGTTAGTAATAACCATTTTATCACGATTATAATTGTGAGTAAATACTGTTCTATCACGGTTATAAGTGTGATAATATCTAAATTTATAACGGTTATAAGCGTGAGAAATTACTATTTTTATCACAGTTATAACTGTGAGCAAAAATATGACTGAATTTGGCCACGGTACCTATTTTCATGGTTATAACCGTAACAAATTAATTTTGTCATGCTTATAACCGTGAGGAAATTGCCATTCTGGTGTTGTGTCCATTAGTGGATCATCGACCGTTTGACGATTGGGGAGTGGCAATGGGAAGAGGATGGAGAGCCGGCCTCTATGGTGATGATCATTCGTTGTAGATGGCTAGGGATTCGCCATGATTTGGCCTTGAGTATTGTGGTGGTGCTCGCAGTTTCAGGTGGTGGTGGTAGTTGCGCAACTGGAGGATGGGACGGTGTGGCATGCATAAAGCGTGGGTGGTCATGGATTGCGGCAAAGAACTCTCTGGCGGTGGCATAAAGTTCTTATGGGGTGACGGGCATTGTTCTTGAGTGAATCTGAAGCGAGATAGGCATGAATTAATAGTGCTTAGATGACGTGAAATTTTTATTTTTCTTTGTTTATTTTAATTTTAAATTTTAATCATTCTAACTTCGATAAATGTTTCGTACGAGCTCAAATTCATGCATAATTTTCTCCGTTGCAATCATATCGAAATTTTAGACATTGTGGAACTGGTTTGGTTGCATTCTGAGACTATTAGATTTTGGGCTAGTTTTGGATTTTAGAATCATCGACAAATAAAATGTGAGTATTTTAACCCGCTCACAACTACTAAACTATCTTACGTTAGTTAAATTAGAGTTATGATGTAATTAGAAGTTGATTGATTGTTGTTTAGTATATTTAAATTACCATCTCCATTAAATTTGAATTTTATTGAATACAATAGCCATTAACTTTAATATTGAATTTTGAAATTGCCAGTTAATACCTGTTATCGATAATCAGTCACTTGTTGTTATTTATTGGTTGATTTGAGTGATGATTGTGATGGATGTTTGATTATTGATATTGGGATGATTGGATGGATGTTTATTCATATACTGTTATCACACTGTAACTTCTTTTAGTTTATTTTAGAAAAATCACTATGGGCTGAAATTCTACATACCCGAACGATCTTATAAATAGGAAAAAATCATTATGATAGAAACGATAGACTCGAGTGATTTTATGGATTTTAATTTTAACTCCGGATTGCGGGTTGAAATGATATATACCCATAAATTTAAATTATTGCGGGTTGAAATGATATATATCTGTATCACTTGACCATAGGATATAAAATTATACACGGACACTGGATTGGTTAAATTTAATGATTTTTAGACCCTTAAATTTTTGAATTTAGTTAAATGATATTTTGAAATAAAATTTGGCTTATATAAACTGAATTATTTTCAAAATATAAGATTCAAAATGTTAAAATGAAAACTTGTTTAAAGGAATTGTTAAAGGAATTTAAATTGAAATTTCAAAGTTGAATTTTGAAATATAAATGAAATTTATCGCAATTGAGTTATTAAAATGTTTGAAAATTTAAACTTTGAAATCTATGAATTTGAAGTGCTTTAAAATTGTATTTCAAACATGATTTGAAATCGATATAAATTGAAATGATTTTGGGAATTTGTATTGAAAGAAAATTTAATTTTGTTGAAATCTGGATATGGTCTAGATTTGTTTAAATGGAAGAAATAGTTTAATTTGATATTAATTTTCAAATTAAATTTTAATTTAAACTATTTAAAGACATATATTTTTAATTCATATTTATTTAGATTTTTAACTATTTACTGCATAAACCATTTCCAATAATCAAACTATTTCATATTAAACTATTAAAACTTTGTTTTAATTTATTTTTAAACTATTTTAAGATAGTTTAACTATTTAAGACTATTTTAATCTATTTTAAACTATTTAAACCATTTAAACTAATTTAACTATCTAAAACTATTTTAAACTATTTTAAACCATTTAAACTAATTTAACTATGTTAATCCATTTTAAACTATTTTAAAGTATTTTTAACTATTTTTAACCATTTTAAAACAATTTAAAACTATTTATGACTATCTAAACTATTTTCCAAATTTCAGACTGTGTAAAGTTGAAGTGTTATTTAAATCCTTGATTTAAAGCGAATATGGTTAAATGATGTTATAACCTACGTTGGAATTTGAAATGATATTTTCTAGCGAAATGACATATTTTGAGTAAATATGATGATTTTGAAATGAGGGTAACCTATTTTGAAAATAAGATTTCAAAAGTGAATATGATTTCGTAAGTAATATGGTTTGAATTGAATATGATATTTTGATATCAATATGAAATGGTTTTGGAAATGTCAAAGCACCATCCGGTATGTAATAATCGTTTGGTTATTAAAGACACCAGAGTTAGATATTGTCATACTCTCTTCCATTACCGAAAACCATTTTAACAATTGTGCACGTGGAGATTCCAAAATGAAGTAGGATGGTTTGGCAAATGATTTTGTATGAAGTATTAACGTAGCCCTGACTCCCTCGAGTCAACTTGATGTGGCTAAAACGGGACCGAGTGAGGTCGCATCTCCGATCGGACACATTTTTTCGATACCATATCATGACTTTATGATTAATTCGTTGGATACCCCTCCAATTGATTATGGTAGTTTGTTCCGAGGTAGGTGGTAGTTGCTGCTATGCGTTACCACCTTCAGGATTCACAAGACGGTAGTATCCTACCCTGGACATTGCCTCGTGTTGCTTGTCACATGCCTTATCGCGCCTATTACAAGTTTGATTTGTACCGTCTCTATGGAGTGCCTTTAAATAGCCCTCCAGTTTACGGAGGAATTATGGTACTATATAGACTACGGAAATATATAAAAATGTGTCAAGGGGGATATGAGTAACGCCTTAACTCTATTTTAGTACTTTATTTACCGATAGACTTATTATAATAGCATATATTATTACACAGTAAATAGTTTAATGCATCCTTAGGAGATGGTAATCCTGAACATCTCTTAAGTTATCGCACTCACATTTGACATTGGATAGGAGATGTAAAATCTCATAAACATCTATGACACTGTTACACTGACATTTATTTATTGTTGATTTAACTTACATAAGATCTTTTAGTTCTGACTCGAATGTTTTGTCTTTTCATTATGCTCGGGTCAGTCTGAGCTTTTCAGTGTACTAAACACCTTATTTCTGAGGGATGAAGACGAAGATTAAGTACTATTATTATTTATTATTTTATCCATTGCATCATGTTCCGCTGCATTATTTATTTATTTCTGCTGTATGTAACCTGATCTGTATTGTAAAAGTGTAAACAAATGTATTCGTAAACAGCTTCATGAACTGCTTATTTGATAATTATATTTTGTCATTCTGGTGTGAGAATCTGTATTTTGTTTCCTTTCTTGATCTTATTTTTCTTATTTACCCTATAAAAATCCTCCATTTTGAATGGTTTGAGTTTGATATGTGTGGTTTATTGTTGACTTAAACCGTCACAAAAGGTGGGTCGTTAGGCTTACTGTGAACCTATTGGTCCCTGCCAATATCTTTAATTAAATTTTTAACATTTCTTAAGTCATATTCACTACTGGGTCACTTAGCTGGTTATTTTGCCTTTCCCCAAAGTATCATTATGGGTTAATTAAAATGTGAATAAATATATGAAGAAGCAATCAATACAACAAAGTAATACTCTCAAAATCTTTATTCATGCCATGGTATTTCCTTTAAAATGAGAATTAGTTATTTGTTTCGAAATATTAAAGCATCACTTTCGCAACCACTTGATGACCTCCATTGAAAGCATAGAAAACCTCTTTTCAAAAATCTAGGTATATACCTTTCAAAGCTCTATAAATCAATCCTTTCAAAACCAGATCATACCTTTCGAATGTGTCGAAACAACGCTAAGTAATCTTTAGAAATATAGCTTCAAAACGAATGAAAGTATTGCTTTCGAAAACATTGGATTTTACTCTTTAAAAAAGGTTTTGGGTCAAAGTGGTTACACATGAATGTATATCTTTTGAAACCTTTAATAAAATATTTTTGGGGAAAAATTGATGGGGTTGGAACCATCTGTTCGAAAGCTCAAAACCTTGGAGTAAATCTTTGAAGGATAGCATCGAAACCCCCTTTCGACACTATTGCCTTTGAAACCCCTAAACCCCTTTGGAAGCATTTAGGAAGTGACTTAGCTTAAGTTTAGAACAAAGAGAATCCCTTGAAAGCATTGACGGCTATAATACTTCCAAAAGGTAAAAGATTAGCGGCTAGCTTCCAACAAGGTCGGAACCACTTCTTTCGAAAGCTTTATATAAATATAAAGGAACCAATTCGAAAGCTCATACTAAAAACATGATATGGCAACCTACTTAGCAAGCTATTTAAAAAAGCCCCTTTGGAAATAGGTTTCAACTATGTCAAAATCTTTAGGTAAAACAAGCAAGCACTTAACATTTGAAAACGGAACTAAGGTTTCGACCCCATCGAAAGCATTGCTTTCGACACCATAGCTTCCACCTTTCCTCTAATCCAATGTGTACCATCTAAATGATACCTTGTGTATTGGTTTTGACTAGGTGGGTTTCAGCTGGGTTGATTTCGACCGAGTTGGAGCGGAAGCATTGGAGCTGAAAGGTACGACTAAAGGAGGCGGAACCATCTTTTCTGACTAAAAGCTGAAAACATGCTCGTTTTTAGTAATTATTTTAACTAACCGGTCTATGTTTAATCTTTTAATTGGTTGCCTTAAAATTTTCCAAATACTTTACAAAATAGCTGCCACATTTATTAGATCTAAACTAAAGGAAAGTTAACGTTTAAGCCCTTCCATTAAGCAAAAAATATTGCAAATATGTCCTCTTAAAATAATTTATTTTCCATAGAAAATCAATTAGGAAAAATCCACAAAAATCATAGAAATTCAATTTCATCATGTTATCTAACATTTTAAAATTTAGGCCCAGTTTCTTCTTGAAATAATCGAAACAAATTTTAAACCCAATATATCATATTTTCCTTCAGAAATTCATAATAAAATTTCCATAACTTGGAAAATGATGAAAATTGAAATCCATCTCTAAAATCATGTTTTACCTAACATATAATTTTTCCATGGCATTGTAAATTTAATAACAATTGGTTTTTCCCTAAAACCGTGCAAATTCATATGTGAATGAATTAGTTTAAATCAAACATATATTAATTCAAGCATATCATCATTGAAAACATCATAAAACAAATTTAATCTTAAATTCGAAAACATATTATTATTAAAAAAAAAGAAATGGAATGAATTATTATTCACCTCAAATAAGATCAGAGCTTTGAGGTTTGATTCGAAATTAATCCCCTAGCTTTAATTCCTTAGCTTGATAAAATTTCTCTTCCTCCACTTCCTTGTTAATGGCTGGCTCTTCTGAGGTTAAATTTGCTTTTTTAGAAAATGAACACTAGTGGGTGAATAAAAATGTGTGGCCGTGAATAATAAGGTATGGTTTTATTTACTAATATGCTCATGTTTTAATTCATAATTTAAAGGCCATTTTAACACCATTTAAGGTAAATTAAGCACGGTCTTCTTGTATTTTATTCAAATCTCAATCCCCTTATCATTTTTATTCTATTTAGTTTATCTAATTAAATCTCTTGAATAATGTTATCAAAAATTAGGGGTGTTACAATAACATCAAGTTAAACTAAAATAAAATTACGACGTTTATTATATTTAATAAAGACAAATCATGGTATGTTAACATAAAAGTTTTAATATATATATTGATTCAATCAAATTAAACACCAAACTCCTTTATTATTAATCACTGAATATGATTTGGTGTAAATATATTACTCTTGTAAACACAAAATAAGATCTAGTGCAAACTAATAAAATAATTTCTTTTTGAAATTTTCTCTTTTTACCTCATTGGCAGTACACCTAGTCTAATAATTATAGGGATAAGCCATGATTGAGTGACAAGACAATGGAGCATCTTGCACATTTAATTAACGAATTAGTAGATATGGCGAGCCATTATGAGCTCACATATGAAGTGAGAAAAAAATATAGGGTTGAACGCTTGGATGGATAAGAGAAAGAAGTTTACCTCATATCATATGAGTAAGAAGGGTTAACCGTAGAAGGGAAAATCTCGAGAGGGAGGAGAATGGATGGATGTTTCTAAAGTTATCTATTATAACTATGCTTAGAAGGGACACCATGCATCTAAGTTCCTAAAACTAGCTATAAAGGACAAATTCAAGTGCTTTAATTATGAAAAGCATAAACATATGAAAAAGGACCATCCTAGTGAGCCTGGCTAACATGTATACAATAAAGGGACAATAATAGGCCCATCGGCTACGGATAAGGCAAAGGGATTGACCATTGAAGGTGCAATATTGATTTCTAGCATTTCAGTTCGATCATCATTGATAATAGTGCTATATATTTTTTATATCGAACGTTTAGTACATAGATTAGGCATTGATGTTATGTATTTAGTTGCATCTCTATGTTTAGTTAATCTGATTGGTGAATCTACTGCTCTAAGGTTGAAATGTGATATTTTAAAACTTTGTTCTGGGTGGTTGCACATTTGGTTGTAGTTTCTCATGTTTTTATTTTGTTAGGTATAGGGTTATTTTAGGTTTTAACTAGCTAATGAGATAAGATGCTTAAATCTATTGTGTTGATAGAGTAATCAAACCAAGACACCCTACTAATAATAAGAGGGTAAGATTTTTATTGGGTAAGATTATCCTTGTAACCTCTATTCGTAACACATAAAATTCATGCACTAATGCACCCGGATTCCATATGTATAATGGGTGACAGTTCTTCGTATAGTATTCACAATAAAAAGAGCATATCTATTTCAATATATAACTAATCATCTCATAGTGGAAAGAAATATACTCAGGGGTATGGGGGCTTGGATCAGCGGATGGCTTTAATATACCATCCTCATGAATTTACTGGCCTGTCGGGTTCTCTTGGGTTTTCGAAAAAAATAGTGGAAGGAAATAATATCATCGTATACCTATAATAGACTAAAAAAATATCATACATAAATAAGACAATAAGATTCAGCAACATACCGCTAATGTTAAATGGAGTTTAAGTAATACGTAAAATCCATATATGACTCGTCTCATGATAAAAATAGTCTAATATATCTATAACCCAAAATACTAAATTGATATGATAATTGCTATAGTAGTTATAGCTCTAAAAATCACATCTAGCTAGCAGAATCCCTCCTATAAGTCAATCTATTCAAGAAATATATAACAAAAGAGATATTATGATAGAGTTAGGGGTACACATTTGGAGAAATTATATAATTTGTTGCAAACATCTAACTCTGTGATCAATCTTGTTTATAACAAAAGGTGTTTGATTTCTATTATATAATTTTGTTATATAATGATATAAGTAATCAAGTAATTAATTTAAAGTATATTATATAGAAAATCATTAAATAGTATGTTATGTGATAATAATTACAAGAAGTTTAATTTAAATAACATGTTATTTTAAATATTCCTAGTCAAGAAGTTTCGAGAAAGGATATCGACATATTCGTCGAGACTAGAGCACGTAATGCTCTCCAAATGTTGGAATGTATATTACTCATGACTATTGGAGGTACCAAGATGTTACATACTAACAGTTATTTGATAACTATGGATTGACTCACTCGAGAGTTACTTGTTGGTCATTTATAACTAATGTTAAAGAAGAAATCTAAAAGTGACAATGTTACACATTTCTCTTGACTTGAGAATACTATGAAATTTTGGTATGAATACTCCACATTTATTATAGTTAAATCACCACATGAAGACACATTGAGTGGCTATACCTAGGTCTGAGTCAAAGTATTGGAAGTAAAACACTATTTAATACAAAATTCATCTCCTCGGTTATAAGATGTTAGTATCATAATTGATTGTAATCAACTGAGAGTCAAAGTGGGTCAGAGCAGTATGCTTAATAATGAATGTTATTATTTAACCAAGGACATTGTTTATTATCTAAACAAGTTGAATGTGGACGATATCAAAATTTTAACCAAAATCAAATTCCATAAGTTCTAAAATGATACGGTGTTGATGAAGAGAACTGGTGCAGTTAATCATTACTAAAGGTACCGCTTAACTGTAAAATTTGATTTTACCAAAATGACGCATAAGCCAAACTGTCATACCAATAACTATGGTAAAATGCAAACATTAATGTCTGAATTATTTAGTATTAATCATTGACCAAATTTGCACTTGTAATTCACATAATCGCATTGATAGGTTCTTCGAAATACCACATAATTCAATTAATATATAAATTGTTATAAATTAATTAATATTTTGATCTATTTGTTTAATGTGTTGGATGTTAGAAGTATTTTTCTAGATGTCACTAGTATTTAGTTAGGTGTGTGTATGTGCAAATCGACATGTGATGTCGATGGGCATTTAAATTTGATTTGAATGTAATTATATGCTAAGTGTTATTGAAAAATTGAAGGCCCATCTAGCTTCATTTATGGCAGACCACAGGAAAAAAAAGGAGGCTTGAAATTTAGTGGTTGGATCTTGAGAATGAAGGGAGGAGGTTAAGGAAAAATCCTTTATAGATACCTTATCTTTCATTTACTTGCCTCCTTGAATTACTATCTTTAAAAACCCTAGCCTCCTTCTTTTTCCCACTTTCTAGCTAAAATTTAAGAGAAAAACAAATATTTTTTATACTTTAGTGGAATTCAATTAAATCAATCAAATAAAAAGTAGTTCTCCAACTTGTTGCAAAACAAAAAGATAGGATACCAGATCTAGAAGCATGTAACAACCCTCCTTTTCGACTCCGGGTCTAATGCCTGAACCAGTGTCGATGACCTGAGAACCAAAAGAACAAGTTGTTAGGGTAAGATAAAATAAGCATATAACTAATACTAATCATCTACTTTTAAAGTTTTATAGTGGAAGGAAATAAAATATAATACATTAAGGATAACCTTAGTCATATCATCGTAACATGTCTAAAGTGTCAAATACATACATCTGAACAATTAGAAGTCAATCCAATCCTTACATAAAGTCAAATCTAGATCACAACACTTATTTACATCATATACAATATATACATATGAGTCTCTGTCTCTTATACCTCTTTATCTCCAAACTTCATTATATATAAGGGAAAAATAGGAGTGGGTTGGACATAAGTCCGATGAGTTAGCCATTCTTTACTCTACATATACTACAAAATAAAACTATAACAAGATATAAGTTTATTATGTTGTCACCTCACGTTCTACCTATTATGTCATATCTAAATATCATATACATCCAGTAGAGTTGCACTATATCTATGTGGACTCCCTTTCCTGGACTCGCAATGTACACTAAAAGGATGCCTATTGTCCTTAGGACTTATGCCTTGGACTAGCCTTGTACCTTACACGGGTGGCCTGCTGTCCTTACGCTATTTGAAAACATCCACAGTTTCGAAGTGTACAGATCATTGATTCAAATGAAATCATTTATTCATCCGTTAACAATTTTTTTCCATTTCTAAAACTTAATCTGAGATATAAAATTTACTTTCATCCATGCTTTCTTTTGGAATTCGAGATTAATTATTTTTCCTTGAATTGGTTTCTATTAATTAAAAATTAATTGATATCCATCAATGATAAAGCTTCCACATAAAATGTAACTTTCATTAATTTGAGGCTTAAACTTAATTGAACACCGTATTGGTATTATTTTAACAGGAGTTTAAAAAACTGGTTCCTAACGAAGTTGACTAACGGGGATTCTTTGTAAAGGCATTCATTTTCTTTTTATTGATTAATGTGTTTACATTAGGTTTATTATTATTGTTGAGGAATATTCCCACTGCATACCCCATTTAAATGCAGTCATTCTTCCGCTTTACATCTTATTTATTTACCTCTTTTTAGCTACCAATTTTTTGTTTACTAGGATTGTCCAAGTTAAGCATCGTTTAAAAGAATATAATATTGAGTGGTGCTATGGGTATGTTGTTAATTACTTAGATTCCTGACATTCGTTAAATTAAGTACTATTACTATATTGAAACATATATGGTATATGCCTTGTTTTCATAGTTGGGGTTGGAACAAACATGCTTACTCACATGATCGCACAACATGTAATTTTTTATATTAACATTTTATTTGATTAAAATAGTTAATCATATAATTTTTGCAGAATCTTTAATTATTACCCTCTCTCATTACTCCTGTGCACGTTACTAATCTTCTTTGTGGAGCGTTACGTTACATGTTTGTGGAGCGTTACATTACATGTTCCTACTCTAACTAAATTTTAACAATACTTTCACCAAGTGCTAATAGACATAAAAGAAAGAATAATCGATTACATGCTATAGGAGATTAATTTACTTTTGACAACCATTGGGTATTAATTTAACGTCTTTGGCTACATGTCATAATAGTAATATTTATGAGTCTTTTCAAAGTGAAAACCTAAATTATTATGCACTGGTAGTTTCTTTATTGTTCTTATTTATATGTAAATTGATTCATTTGCTATGATATTTAATGCTATTTAGATAAATTTGATTATTGATGAAGAAGAAAGAAAGAGTAAAGAATTGTGTTGAATTATAGGATATAATGATGCAAGTCAAGTGGAACTGTTTGTCGTATTTTATGCATTTTGTTTTACTTTAGCTTTTGTTCGACTTAGATAATGCTCGTTAAATGTTGCATTATGTTTGTAAGTCAAATTAGTCTTTGCTTTTGAGAATGTCATGTTTAATTTGAACAAAATAAAAGCGCATCTTATAAATATTACGCTCTTTTTTATATGTTATCGTAATATAATGGCTGTAACGTCCAACACTATTTTTATTTATTCTATATTTTGGTATATATTGTGAAAATAGATTTATCTGCTAATAATGATGCATCTATAATTTTTCAAAGGTGGTTTGACTTCATCACAACATAACTAGAATTATTATACTGACCTGAACTAAATCCATATGCCAGGAAAAAATATTTGTTTGATTTTACCATTATTTTGTTCATGATACTTTTTTTAGATATCTATCTACTTAAGGTAGATATTTTAAATAATATTGTCATTTACATAAATTCGAACTTGTAAATTCACTGTTATTGCGAGAAAAAAGTTTCATTCGAAAAATATTACATTTGCATTACTCATAGTTATGTATAATTAGGAAAAATGGATGGCAATCCAAAATTAAAACAAATTCGTCTTTCATTCATCTCTAATTGATTGCCTTTGCCCTTACTGAGTCATCGTTCATGATTTTGTACGAATGAGATTGGTTATTGCTTTCGTAATGTTTTTTCATTGTGTTAAATCATAATTATTATTTAGCAGTTTTCTCATGCAGTGTTAATGTGTTGTCATATATGTTTATTAAAAGAAAAAAATTTCAGTGAGTAGATAATATATCTCTATTTACTGCTACATCATAAGCAGTACAACAGCCATCCATTACACTGGCTAACTATGAAATCATTTGTGGCGATAGATGCAACTATGTATGATGTCAAAATGGTACTATATGACTGATTCTCTCTCTTATACTGAATGACAATTCAGTTGAGTTTTGGAAAACCCTATTTTATAATATGGTAGTATAGGTATAATAGAATAAAATACACTATTAGCTTTCCTTTTCTAACTCTTACTACTTGCTTGATATAAGCTCGCAATAGATATACATCACAACTTATATTTCTTTTTGATATCATAAAAATCCATGTTTTGATTAGTCAAGGTTGTGACTTCACTTTTATAGATCGGCTTTAAAATACTCTATAAAATCGTTATTCACTTTAGACGTTTACATTTTGTACTAGGTCAAAAGTTCTTTAGGAACGTGAAAAAGATACTTTGACAAACTCGCTATTTTATAGGAAGGTAAATTTAATCTTTATATGATTATTTTCTTCTTTTAATGTTTAGGTTAAACAAGAAAGAAAATTTATGTTGTATTTTGATATACACATGCATTTTGCTAGATAAAAATCGTAAGAAGCCTAAAGAGTTGTATATATATGGTTGATTCAACCAAAAGACTAAGAATTCGGATCAAATTGGCTTTCTAAGAATATGGTCAAGTGAAAGAGGTAATTATCTACTTATGTAAATCATATATATATATATATATGTATATATATATATATTGGTAAACTGCAATTCACGAATTGTTGATTCGGTTATCATATCACAATTTTTACATTTTAACCAAAATTTTATTTTATTAGTGAATTTGTTTCAAATTAAAGTATTTGTGTTGTTGTTTGCTATTATTCCATTTGATTTTTGTTATCTGCCATGAATCATTCAAACATATAATTGGCAATCCGACTACATAGAAGACAAATTTATTTAAAGGCTTTTGTTTTAGTTTAATACAAATATACATGGACATTCCAAAAAATGATTTTAAAAGTCAAATATTAAAGGAGTGAAAAAAATTAATAATGTGGTATATCTAAAGTTATTTGGTTGGGAAGCTTGAAGCTCCGGAAGTAGTGTGCTCTGCTAATTAAAGCACCAATTTAGCCCATAATTTCATCAGTGAAGGCAACTGAGGCAAAAAAGGGGTGCCTAAAGGTCTTAGCCCTAGAAAGCTTGCTAAACATTTAGTTGTTCTCATTTAATGTTTTAGATGATGCTCTTAGTTAAAATACTTCAAGATTTAGTTTTTTTATCTTCAGAAATCATGATTTTTATGTAAAGCTAAAATGAAATGATTTTGGATAAATTTTGTATTTAAGCCAAATTTGTAAACAAATTAAAAGAATACGCCACATTCCAAACTATTTACAAAACTAGACCAGTTCGCAACGTTGGATGCCATATGTGCTAGCGGCATCTCAAATGCGGCCAGTACACGTGTATTGACCAAATATACACTGGCAGCATTTGAGATGCCGCACGTATACGGCATCTCAAATGTCGCCTATTTTTTTGCTCTGTAAATTTGTGGCCCACTTTGTCCTAAATTTTCCACTCTCCCTTCGCTCAACCTCTCTTCACAAAAAACTCGAACCTACCCCCCAATTCAACAAAAATCAAATTTTCAAATAAAAAACTATTTAATTCTATCTAGAATTTGAACTATGCATCGTCTTAAGCACATCCTATAGGTATGAAATCTATCTATTTTATCTCTAATTGTCATTTTTTCAATTTAGGGTTTAGGGCTATAATTGTTCTATAATTGCAAATTAAAGGTCGTATAGTACAATGAAGTTGAGTGGTCATATAGAGCACATGTTTGATTGTTTTCTTATTGTATACAATGAATTTGTATAATTGCAAATCTATGGTGTATACCCAATGAAGTTGACTATGACTATGTAACGATATTGTGGTAGAATATGATGAAATGGTGCCCGGACCGATCAATCCTAGTGTGCTTTACCTCCAACCTTAACACCGCACAAACAACATGGATATGATGGAGGTACAAGGTCATATAGTTTGTCATTACTTCTGCAAAGTGTAGATAATTATCATAATTGCTTTCATTTGTTATTATTTATCGACGGGGGTTGGACTGGATGGCATCATTGACCATTCGTCCACTTTAAAGCTCGTTACGTCAGCACATCCAGGCATGTTGGAACTGTTAGACAGAGCTGGATTTAGTGTTGCCAATAAGTTGCGATATACACAGCACGACCGGAATTTTTTGACGACTTTGATCGGTAGATGGTGATCAGAGACATCTACATTTCATCTTAAAGTAGGTGAGATGACAATCACTTTGAAAGATGTAGCTGTATTGCTCGGATTGCCAATTAACAGGGATCCCATCCTGAAATTGGATTTTTCAAGAAATTATATGGAATTGTGTGAGTCCTTGCTCGGATTGGCTCCTCTAGAAGATGTGAGGTGGGGAAATGAGTCGATAGTGGCCACATGGTTTAGGGAGCAGTTGGCCGGTGATATTTCCCGTCGTACCTCTCCTTTGCAGATTGCCCAGCGTGCCTACGCTATTATGTTGCACATCATCACGCGACTTCTTTTTTGCGATCAATTGAAGAAAAGAGTGGCACTTCAATGGCTTCCATTGTTAGAAGACTTCGATTCATGTCAACAATACTCATGGGGTAGTGCAGTGCTAGCTTTCACCTATACGAAGCTTACAAGAGTTTCTTTGGTCGAACACCGATCTGTCGGAGGTTGTATAACTCTACTTCAGGTACGAACATAGTCTTTTGTTGTTGCTCTACTTTTCCTGTATGGATTTAATATTACTCTACTTTAGGTACTCACCTTATTCAAATTTGAATACACTCTGCGTTAGAATGTTAACAATAAAATAAATAATGTCGAATAAGCTTTGCATACAACATCAGATTGCATAAACAATTGTTCTCGGACAAACTAGAATGCATTTGAATTAGGATTACAAATAAAATAAAACAAAAACATTAAGTTGTTGTATTATAATGATTTTTTTATGACCAAGAACACCACGTTTGCTGCACCTATTTCCTTTAGGGGTCTGCATCTCGTCCATTGTACCTTTAATTCTAATTGAACATGGGCGTCCTAGTTGTTCTTAGCTAACAGAGGTAGGACCAATTCACTGTCACCAGAACTCCAATAGCATTTATCTCGTACCTGGTGAAACTCAAAGGAGTAAGCTGCCAGGTATTTCGTTATGGAATACCATGTTGAGGCGAAGTTGTGATGCGCCTTATATGCTCCACTGGAAACCGTTGAGCAAGCGGCCATAATATGCATACACGTTAGGTGCTCTAAAAAAGGAATGTTGCACGTACAAGAGTAATTGTTAACGTTGATTAGTACTTTGAACTCATCATCGAAATAATGCATAACTTGCCACTCAGATTGACTAAATAGAATTATTCTGTATGTCTAGCTTCGATAGCTCTTTCAGTGATCTTATCATTCCACTTCGAAATTAGATGAGAAATTAGTTTTGCTGCCGCTTCTCTTCGTTGACAAAAATAATCAACCGACCCGAAATAGGTGCATGCAACTAAAGCTTTGACAGGTAAAGACCTAGCTCCTTTAAGAACATCGTTGAAACTTTCTGCGCACTTAGTGGTCATGACATGAAATCGACTACCATCATCTTTACACAACTCCCAATTCTCCTCATGCACTCCCAAACTTTTTTTCTATCCAATTGTGAGCCCTGATGCTTATAATTTTGATTTTTTCATGTATTCTGATGTACTCTGCTTCTTCTGTAGCACAAGCTGCAGCATAAAAAAGACCGGTTAATCATTTTTCTCTAAACCCTGCAAATTGAAAATTAGCTTTAAGATGTCTAGCATAAAATCTGTATTTATGTGGAAAATACCATTTCGATTCCAAGGCTGATGGTATTCCTTTCATTCGATCTGAAATAAAGGTAATTCGTCGATTGTTAACATTATGAATGAACCGTCGCATGTAGGAAAAAAACACCTCCAACTATCCTCGGATTCAGACTCTGCAATTGCATACGCTAAAGGGTATAGGTGATCATCAGCATCAACAGCAGTGGCCACACGCAGTGTCCCTTTATATTTCCCATACAAATATGTCCAATCAATACATAACAACGGACGATAATGAATAAATCCTTTAATACAAGGTTCAAAGTCCCAAAAAGCTCGATCGAAGACTCCATAATCATCGATCGTTACGTGTCCAACACTTTCCGAGTTCGATCTAGTTATTTCAGCAAAATATTGCCTTAGACTGCCACACGACTCCGCCCAATCGCCATAAATTCTTTCCATTTCCTTACTCAAAGCTCTCCAAGCCTTCATAGAACTAATTTTCATGAACAACTGTTCTTCCATCAAAACTTGTACCGTCCCCGCTGTAATGTTCTGATCGGCTTTCACAAAAGATAATATTTTTTCCACTACAAAGTTGGACGTCGCCTACTTGTGAGTGGAGTTCACCGTTGGTTTAATGTGTTCACTAGGATATTTCCTTACAATCCACCAGTTCTGCTCTGATTTTTTTGACACAATGGCATAAATTCTCCATGGACAGTTTGCATCTATTTTTCAAGCGATGGTGTATTTGGTTTTATTTGATTTTATTGCTTTAAAAGAAACAACATGCAAAATCGACCATTCGCCAAATTGTTGTAACAACTTGGCTTTCATCTCAAAAATCAAACCAACTTTAAATCCATTCTGAATGTTTACGGTTGAAAATGGATCATTGTTGAACTTAAGATTTGCAACGATTGATCTTGCCAAATCATCATCCAAAGGAATTTCCATTTCCACCTCATCACTGTTTTCGCAAATATTGTCTTCAACCGGAAAATCCTAGTTCAAAGGATCATTGTTCACTTGCACACTACCTATCTACGACATGTCGTTCTCCACCATGTTCACTAGATCCATACTTTGCATGGTGTTCGTCATTGACATCTTCACCTTTATCCCCGTCCATCTCAGTATCAACATCTTCGTTGTTTGCTTTTGCGTTTTTACGTTTACATTCTCCAAGTCAGCATTAGATTGCGTAGCAATATCGTGCACGGGAAATCTGCTATTCAAACATATGTATTACTTTAAAACCAGTATTGTAATTACTACCTACCAAATTTTGATTCTTCATGATACATACCACTCACTAAGATCTATAACTCGGACGAAGTTGGATACATGAATTGAGACGTATGGCAGTGTGTTGGTCCAACAGGACTAGGCAGTGTTGGTCAACAAGGAATATAACTGCATATACAGCGAAAAAACAGTTAAGTAGTGCACAACTATCTAATTAATACGACCTAAATTTCATAAATAAATTGATTTCACTTTCCAAGAAAATGCGTAAAGCTGCCTTGACTTGGATAGGGGTACATATACTGAATGACTTGTGGATAGGTCATACACGGAGGATATCCATATAAGCCTTGTTGTTGACCGTACATCGCTGTCATAATTGCATTAATGAAACTCGGAGATCCGTTTCAGCGACTGATACTTACTGCCTCATCCGTTTTTGGTTCTCCTCAATAACACTGTTAACTTCTTGTTCTCATACGAATTCTTCCACTTGCAAGCGCCTAATTTTCCCAACAAACAATTCAATTGATTTCGGTGTCGCTGAAAACATTAGCTCCACATCGTCATCATCGGCTATTTTAATGGCTTTCGATCCTGAGTCCGTCGGCCAGTTACACACTAACTCTATGTCAAATTTTTCAGATTTTATCTTGGTAGCTTTATAAATCGTTCTTTTAGCTGCACCAAATTACAACCTTTCAACACTTTAGCTGGCTTACATGACCCACCGACATATTTTCCACAATTACTTTCATCAATAACTAATTCACAATCAAAATAACGAATCGTTGGCACACACTTGAGAGTCATTCTACAATTTATTCTGTCACTAGTTACCTGTTATCATTTGTTACTAAATAGCAAATGAGAAAAAAATTGAACTAGGGATTCAAAAAAACATACCTGTTATAGCTAATTCCTTGTTCGAGAGGAAGAATTAGATATTGCTCCTTGTCTATAGCTGAATCCAATCAAGATTAAACTACAATATGCAAATATTTTAACAATTTGAAGTTTAGCATTGTTGTAGATCTAAGAAAACTTTGAAAAAAACAAACAAAAAAGGTGGCTGCCTAATAAAATAGCATAAAATGACGACATTTGAGATGGCGCAAATTGGCAGCACCTCAAATGCCACCGTTATAATTTTTCACAATAGACGTGTACTGGCGGCATTTAAAATGCCGCATGTACACGTGGTGTCATCGTGACGAAAACAGGTCAGTTTTGTAAAGAGTTTGAAATGTGGCCTATTCTTGTAATTTGTTTATAAATTTGGTCTAAATACAAAATTTATCCAATGATTAATTGTAGTTTTAAACATAATTCATTTCCTTGTTAAGTTATACCCCCTTAACTATAAATGCCAGCATTATGGAATATAATGTAATACTTCTCATTTTAAAGAAAAACTCATATTAAGTGTTATTTTGCATTATCTTTTGAATTTTAAGTAAAATGAGGATTTCTATGACTTGAAACCTAAAGCAGTGTCGGCTCTACCTTTTATATCTACTTCCAGCACATCAAAAGTACCATTACTATCTTATGTTGTAGATTTGAATTTGTAGAGCATGTGCCTGCTAGTTTTTGGGAACATTTCTGAATTGTGTGCCTATGTTAAGGTATCACCAAAATCATCAAGCTACTTAGCTGATTTTGAAATTAGAAATACTATTTCTCTTCATCGAAAGTGCAAGTTCAAATTTTGTATTGTCTAGACTTTTGTTAGTCTAAAATAGACATATGCAGTCCGTGGGTGCGGTGCAATGGAAAGGAGGTTTGGATTCTGATAAAAAAGATTCAAGTTCAATTCATACCATACGCTTTCCTATCCTATATAAATTTACTCGGGTATGGGAGCTTAGATGCGGACGGCTTTACTATACCCTACTCAGGAATTTAATTACTGTCTGCCGGGTTCTCTTGGTTTTCAAAAAATAATGATAATAATAATAATAATACATATGCCCTACAATTTATAGATCCTTTTTCTGCATGCTAACCATTTAGCTTCCTGAATTACTTTAGCTATATACATACGTATATGTATAGGAGTGTGTTTCATCTCCACTTCCATTCTTTTCCCTTTGAAGAAAACCCTAATATTCGAATTGAACCTAGTTTTCGTAAAATGCCATGATTGTTGATTCGACAGAAAATTAAGGGGTTTGTTCTTCATAGCACATTATAGGTATCAATTGCAGATTTTTTTTTATTAGTACAGTCATGAATGTAGTAAATTGAGAGTCTTTATATAACCTTTGATTTTCAGTGTCAAGTTTTAAATTTTGATTTATAGAAATTATCATAGTTAACATTTTTACTTCGGATTAATCATTTTGGTTTGCTTATACATACGTTACCTAGAGTTTCCAATGTTTAATATCTACCCAAGTTATTTTTCTCAAGAAATAATGTCAAAGCCGAAGGACAATCCCTAAATTTATTATTTTTCATGAATTTTTATGCAGTGTTAACTGTGTATGCTTTATGCAAATGACTGTTAAAGTTAGCTTCTTTTCAATTATGCCTTTGATATTGTTAAAATGACAGTAGAGCTATATAATTATTAAATGATAGTAGAGTTATATAATGTGTGAATCAGCGATGGTATATCCAACTATTTATTTTCCTTCAATTACTATGGAAGATTGATTGGTTTCAACTTGAAATTTTGCAGAGATCTTTACATCCTTAGGTTGATAAGTAGAAGGTAATGAAGTTTTCTTTCCTTTTATCATATGATTTTATATGATCATCCAATTGGAAGATGTATTTGTAAATATTTTCTTCCACTCATAGAAATGTCAATGTTCTTTTAAGAGTTAAAATAGCTAAAATAGCCACAATAAAAGCATCAAACTCATTAGGAGCTATGTCATTTTTCTTTACTAGATTTGTAGGTTTTTGTTTTACCTTTCTTATATCATGTAGGTAATAATATAACAATCTTTGTAGTGCGTATGGACACTCACTTCAGTAGAAGATGACATAACAAAAAGTATATATGTGCGAAATTATGAGAAGCAAATTATGCAAAACATTCTGATTTCATTAGTGACAGAAATGATATATATATATATATATATATATATATAGTATTTGTAAAGAGCAATTGTATGCTACTGTACTGCAACTGTATGATACTGTACTGCAACTTATTACAATTATTATCTCTAACATTCCCCCTCAATTTAGGCTCTCTTTCTTCAACTCCTCCTTCTTTTCACCCAGTTATTCTTTGCCATTAACTTTAGGAGCATCTCTGACATTCAGTTCATCTCTCAATTGCATAAATCGACTTTGTGATAATGCCTTGGTCAGTACATCTGCTTTTTGATAAAGTTATGGTATATGATTGATGCAAACATCTCCTTTGGTCACCTGTTCCCTGACAAAATACAGATCTAGTTCAATGTGCTTGGTTCGAGAGTGTAATATTGGGTTTGGAGCTAGTGATACTGTGCTAGCATTATCACACCATATGGTAGCAGATTCAATCTTTCTACCCAGCATTTCAAACAGTAAAGACTTCAACCACATAATTTCAGAAACAACTCCTGCAACACTCTTGTACTCCGCTTCAGTAGATGATCGTGAGACAGTAGACTGCTTTTTGGAACACCAAGACACCAAGTTATTTCCAAAGTAGACACAGTATCCACTCACTGACATACGATCATCTCTGTCCACAGCCCAGTCTGCGTCTGCGAATGCATTGATCTTTAGTGTCTCACTTTTATACATCATCAGCCCATGATTTGGAGTTCCTGCTAAGTACCTCAGAACCCTCTTAACAGCATTCCAGTGCTCGGTTGATGGGTTAGACATGAATTGACAAATTTTGTTGATGCTAATCGAAATTTCCGGTCTGGTAATTGTTATATACTGCAAGGCACCTGCAATGCTCCTGTATTGTTATGGATCATCCATAGGTTCCCCCATGTTTTTCGACAATTGAAGACTTGAAATCATAGGAGTTGCTACACCTCTTGCTTTTTCCATGCCTGCTCTCTTTAGAACATTTTTAATGTAGTTTGTTTGACTGAGATGAAGGCACCCATCAGTTGTCTTCTTCACCTCAATGCCCAAGAAGAAGTTGAGAGTTCCCAAATCTTTTAACTTGAATTGTATGTTCAAGTGTTCAGTTATTTTATCCACTTCCGTGCTGTCACTTCCAGTGATAATAAAATCATCTATGTAAACCAATATGTACATCACGTGAATTTCACCTTTTCTGATGAATAGAGAACAATCAGATTTTGCAGACTTGAACCCTAATTCCACCAGAGTTCTTTTCAACTTTTCAAACCAAACTCTAGGGGCTTGCTTAAGTCCATACATGGCCTTGTTCAATTTGCACACCATTTGATTCCTACTGTGAATTTCAAAACCTCTGGGCTGCTCCATATACACCTCTTCCTCCAGTTCCCCATTGAGGAATGCGTTGTGCACATCAAGTTGCTTCACAGTCCAACCATTATGTAGAATTATGGTTAGCATGGTTCTGATTGTGGTGGGTTTTATCGCCGGTGAGAACGTCTCTTTGAAATCAAATCCTGCCATTTTTGTGTAACCTTTAGCAACCAGTCGAGCTTTGTATTTATCTATGCTTCCATCAGCTTTGTGCTTTAGTCTGTACGTCCATTTACATCCTATCACCGTTTTGTTTTTGGGAAGAGTAACTAAGCTCCATGTTTTGTTGCTCATTAGTGCTGTGTATTCTTCTTCCATTGCCTTTTTCCATTGCATATTCTTTACAGCTTGTTCATAATTGATTGGTTCCTCATTTGAGCACTGTACTGAGTAGACTTTTGGTTTAAAGATACCTCTTTTTGATCTTGTGATCATATGATGACCTTGATGTGGTTCAACGGTACTGATTGGCGTATCTCCTTGTGGTTGATCCAATGTCTGATCTGCTATGCCTCTGGATGGTGAGGATGTGCTCACGGATTGGTTGGAATCTTCTCTTTTGTCACTATCATTAGTTTGAGTAGCATTTTTGCTTACACTGTTGTCAGATCTAGATATATGTGTTGATGAAGATGGATCATGAGTTTCCTCTCTACTGGGTGTTGAAACATTTTTCCACCTCTCATCAGTTGTGTAAATTGGAATGGATGGTAACATTGCTCTAGCATTTGTAGCTCTTGCAGTGCATTTTATTTCTTTGCTGGCAAATGGAAATACCTTCTCATTGGACATAACGTGCCTTGACATTATTATTCTTCCTTCACTTGTTAAACATCTGTATCCTTTTTGTTTCGTTCCATAGCCTAGAAATGTACATGGAGAGGATCTAAAGTCGAGCTTGTGTGTATTGTATGGTCGTAGCAATGGGAAGCACAAACATCCAAATACCCTTAGTCTTTGGTAATCGGGTTTAATGCTGTACAGTGCTTCATATGGGCTGATATTCTTCAACACCTTGGTAGGCAAACAGTTGATCAAATATACTACAGTTGAGAATGCTTCTGGCCAGAATTTTAAAGGTAGGGATCCTTGGGCTAATAGTGTTAGCCCCATTTCAACCACATGCCTGTGCTTTCTTTCCACAATCCCATTCTGTTGAGATGTATAAGGACAGGTGCACCTAGTATTATTCCTTTTTCATTGAACATATTCTTCAATGATTTGAATTCGGTTCCCCCATCAGTTTGAAGAATTTTCACTTTTCTATCAAACTGTCTTTCAGCCTGTGTTATAAATTGTTTAACTACAACATTAGTATCTGATTTCAACTTTAAGAAGTAGATCCATGTGTAACGTGTGTGTGCATCGACAAATGCAATGTAGTATCTAAAACCATGGCTTGAGTTTAGTGGTGCAGGACCCCACAAATCACATTCAATCAGTTCTAGTGGATTGTTATACACAGTTTCAGATTATTGAAATGGCAATTTATGACTTTTGCCTAGTTGACATTGAGAGCACAGCTGTGGAATAACATGATTCAAATGCATTAGGTTTTCTCTATTCAATACAATTTTCATTACACTGGTATTAGGATGCCCAAGCTTTTTATGCAATACAGTGTATTCATCTTCAGCATTATTATTAACTACATTATAACAAGCTACTTTGTCTTCAGTTCTTCCAGATCCAAGATTGAACTTGTACAGGCCATCATATAGTCCCCCCGTAACAAAATTTCACTATTCAAATTGTCTTTAACTAAACAAATATTAGGATGAAATTCAAAAAACACTTGATTGTCTCTTGCAAACTGAGATACACTAATCAAATTCTTTTTGATCTGCGGTACTCTCAATAGATTATTTAGCAGTAGTGTTCTATTTCTGTCACCTGAAACAAATTGAGCATTTCCTATGTGTGTGATGCTAAGTGGTGTGCCATTCCCCATGTAAATAGAGTTATTACCTGAGTATGGAGTACCACCTAGATTTAAGTTTTGAAGACTACTGGTGACATGGTGAGTAGCACCTGAATCTGGAAACCAGGATTCATCACCAATATCAGTGTCATTAGCCAGAATTTCCTGAGCCTTTCCTTGATTAGCCTGACTTATGGTATTTTGTTTAGTGATTCCTTGAGCTTGACTTAGATTAACATTGTAGGGATAGTTCTTAGTGACATTCTGATTGGGAGTGACATGCTGATTGCCTGTAAAGTTGTTATTAAACCTGAAATAGCACCGGATAGCAGTGTGTCCGATTCTCTCACATATTTGACACTTTGGACGATTGTTTGAGAATCTTCCTCTTCTTCTTCCTCTTCCTCTTCCGTAGTATCCTCCTCTTCCATAAGATGAATTTCCTCTTGTTATTTGTGCTTCTGTGTTGTTTGCTGTTGAACTAATCTGTTTTGTTGTTGTGTGTTTTTCTGATTTGCTGCATAGTTAATTGAGAAATCTGAAGTGGTGTTATTCTTCTGTTCCAGTCGCCCTTCATGTGCAAGGAGAACTGAGCTTGTGTACTGAACTGACGGTGATGCTTCCATGGATGTGATGACAGCTACTACAGCTTCGAATTCATCTTGCAGACCATTGAGAATGGTGAGAACTTGTTCGGTTTCACTTATTTTGTATCCAGAGGATTCAAGTAGATCACACAAGTTTTTGATCTTACTCAAGTATTCTCTGATGCTCATACTGTCCTTTTTAATATTTTGCAGTTGCCTCTTATAGCTCATAATCCTAGCAGTCGCTTGTGAACTGAAGTTTAGATGAATAGCATTCCACACTTCTAAGCTTGATTTGCATCCTATGACTTGTGACAGTAAGTTAGGGCTTATTGAGGAAAGCAACCATGAGCATAGCAAACTATCCTGCCTTTGATACACTAGAAACTCCACATTTGTATTTGTCTGCCCTTCCTGTCCAGCGATAAATTGTTGTGGCATGGTAGTTTCTGGATCTATAAACTTTTGCAGTCCATAGCCTCTTATTGCTGTTTCAATTTGAAATTTCCACAACAGAAAATTACCTTCATCTAGAGTTACGGTAATCAATTGATTTTGAGGATTTGTGATTGTCTTCAATGCTTTCTCAAGAGAATTTGATACCAGGTTAGCTGTATTATCGCCAGTGTTTGTTAAATCGGCACTTAATGGTGAGTTGTTGCTGTGAGACATTTTGATTGCAGCTAGCGGTTGAGGAATTCGGTTAGGAAGATGAGTGAGATGAGAGAAAGAAGATTGATATTAAGAATGTTTTGTTGTGAGGAAGAAGATGAGATCAGATCTGTGAGGAAGAAGATGAGATCAGATCTGAGAGAGATCAGATCTGAGATCTGAATTTTGAATTTTGGTTCAGATTTGGCGCTCTGATACCATGTGCGAAATTATGAGAAGCAAATTATGCAAAACATTCTGATTTCATTAGTGACAGCAATGATATATATATACAGTATTTGTAAAGAGCAATTGTATGCTACTGTACTGCAACTGTATGCTACTGTACTGCAACTTATTACAATTATTATCTCTAACAATATACAATTCAATTTAATATTGGATAATATTAAAGTGATTTAAATCTACGTTTATGTGGAAAATTTGTTTCAAATTGAAATGTTGGTACTAACGGGAAACAAGTATGGAGATTTTGCTCAGCTTCCATCTGACTATTTTGAATGATGGTTTTTCTAAAGAAATAAAAATCATAAGACAAGATAATATTTTGAATATTTGTCATCCAAAAAGGAAGGTAAGGTGACGAAAGCCATATTTTTTGAATGCCCAAGTAAACCAAATCATACTTTATAATTCTAAGGTAATTTCTCTTCCAATAAACTCCAGTATCATAAACATTAAATTCCACAACACAAAGGTTCAATTATGTTTTACACTCAAATAACTGTTTATATTTATGGATGGCTTGACTCACGTTTGGAAATATGAATGATAAATATTATGATAAGTAGTGACAAGTTTGTTCAAGCAGTCAGTCCGTGTTCGAAGAAATGATGAGTTATATTCTCGTGAATTCCTTTTTTTAATTGAATTAGTTGAAATAAAGTGGTTATTTAATATATTTATGCTGGCTTCCAGGAATAGTTCTGTTTATTTAATTGTTAAGTAAATAATTATTACCTACACTTATAATCAAATATTGATGTTTACAAAATTTATTAGGTATTTAATTATGTGAAAAGTAACATACACTACTTCTAGTAAAATTGTTTGTAATAGTTAGTTGATCATAATAGAATTATTTCTATCATCTCATGTCTCATTCTATTTGTGTTTTCTTGGAATCGCAAGGAAACTGTGCATCCTTAACTCGATGTAGAAATGGAAAATAGCAAAAAATATTTTGAATTCTCCTTAAATTTCTTTGGATTTAAACAAATTATTAACTACAAGTTAGTTGAATTTAATAGGATATAGTTTTTAGTGTTGAAATTTAATAATAGAAGTAACATACAGAATGAATGAACGTAACATTTTGTTCAAAAAAGCATACATTGGTGTATGTTTTCCAATATGATAGACATGAAGAGTGAACTAATGATGATACTTAAGAATGAGTACAAAGCTAAACATACGAAGAAACGTGCTTTAATTGCATGAGCCAATAAAGACGAATAGAAATTTCTCGTAACAAAATTAAGTTATAATCATGTATGTTTCCATTTTTCATTATTTTATTTTCATCATGAACTGTGTAGTCCATTTAGTCATAGTTTGCTTTCTATAACCATTTAGACTGAATTTATCATTATTTTATTATCCTTGTGAGAATATTTATCCTGAATGAGATTGGCAATTTTGGATGAGTTTGTTTAGTTAGCGCCAGAGAAGTACAAAACTTAGCTAGCTAAAACAACATTAAAGTAAAACTATTTGTTTATCGTTTTCTGTTGATAATTTCTTCAAAAAAGTTGTGGCCCTTTATTTTTATTGTTTATACGAGCTAGTCTATCTGTGGAAGAGTATAACTCATAAAACCACTAACTGGTGAAAGGCTTTGAGCTATATGTTTGTTATCTTACCTATTGTTAGCTAATAGTGTGGCTATTTGAGGTTTCTTTAATATGTTTATTAGTTGTTACTTAACTAAAAATATTTTGGTTGTTGATTAATGGAAAAAGTACCATTGCATATTAAAACTTCATAGAAATGTACTGGTGATATGCCAAACACCAATAATTTTGTCTAATAATAATAATAATTTGTTATGTTGTAATATATTTTCCAGCAGTTACAATATTTAAAAGAGCGCAGGTAGAATTTGGTGCATCAGATGCTCAATGAAGTCATTTTGGGAGTATGAGAGGGACTTAAATCTATTGAATTAGCCAAAGCAATAGCAATGGAGTGACAGCTAAACTATCTAATGGCAAAAGCATAATTTAATTGACTATGCCAAGTGAAAGAAAAACTGGTATGCATAATTAAGGTAAACTCACATGCAGAACCAGAGTTGAAGGTTACATTTGTTGGTTAATTTCTTCAGTTTGGCAGGTCACAGCGGTGTAAAAATAATTAACATACTGCAAAAATAATTAACTTACTGCATAAACAAATATTAGTAATATGAAATCATATATACTTGTACTCCATATAACCATATAATTCATGCTGGTGTTGTCATTGCTTTGCATCGTTGTGGACACCTAAATAAAATCATAATTTTGTACCTTTATTCATACATTAATCATGTCATTTATTTTCATATAGCAAAACTATATAGACTTCATGCATCTAACAACACATCCATCCATATATGTGTTGCACTGTTGCAGCATATCAACTTTATACGTCCTGATATGCTTCAAACAAAAAAGAACTAACAACTATTTTTTTTAAATTTAACTATCTTTCAAGTTTCTTTCAAACTTTATTCCTTTTACACTATTTCATTGTTTTATGTAATACCATTTATAGTTGTTCCAGGTGTGGTGTATTTTGTTCAATCAAACAAACTTTTAAAGGGCTAGAGATCTACTAGAACCTCAAGAACAACATATATATAGTTAAACAGTCCTTTACTATTATCATGTTTACATTTTTGCTTGGGTGGAGTAGGAAAATGAATTCTTCGTATTTGGGTAAAAAGAAAAATCCTAACGATTCATGCTATCATCTCTTGATATGATTAATAATTTGGTAAATTGTAGTTGTTACATTTATGTTTGATGAGAAAATAACATTTGTGATCTGTGGCATTAATTTAGAATCATGTATATACTAAAGAGTCATGTGAATTAGTCTCATGTAATTTGTAGTTTCATTTAATATATTTTTGAGAAAACCAGGACAGTCCCATATGCTTTCTTTTCAAAAAAACTAATAATTGATGTATAAGATTCAATACCATTCCTATATACATTTAGAAAAATATGCACATAGAAATGTAATACATAACACAAATGTTTTGCATTGTGGTGTTAAACCACCATGAGTTTTATTTAAACTATATCATGGTCATAACTTTTACACATGGCACTATGTAGCCTAAAACATATTTGAAATGAAAATAAGGTATTCGACGATCCATAAGAATGCTATGGAAACTTGCTGATTTCATAGGGTGAAAAAGACCATTAAAAAATCATTCCTATCTAAATACATCTGGAAAAAATATATAATTAAAATAAAGATGGTAGCTAAATGAAAAAGAAAATATATATTACAACCATGGTGGTTTAAATTTAATTATGTTGTAACTATTGACTTCTAATATTATTCTCTTATAGCATAAACATTTACAGAATATCATGAATAATGTGAGAATAGTATGGTATTCTTCTGATGTGATGTATTATCTTTTTTTTCCAAGAAATAAAGCCTTGAAGTTAAGTGTTAGTATCCTACAAGTAACAAGAGCTTCTTTAATTTAAATTGACAACCCTACTTTTAATTTGAATGCATCTACATTATATATATGTGCGCATGCGCGCACACATATGTGCATGCGTTTGTGTTCGTGATGTTTAGAGCTTACTAAAGCATAATGATTTGCACTATGGTGAACTGTTTATAGTTGTAGGTAACAATAATTTAAAAGGTATGTGAACGTTTTTTTGGCTATCACATTAAACTTTAGTTTTTATCAAGTTCCATGCACAATTTAAATTTAGTGTCTTAGCTTCAATGTCTGGGTTGCAGTGGACTACTTTTGCTAGATATAGCTTCAAACTTGATTGAAACTCTTCGGTTGTAGGGCTGTCAATGGATACCCGAAAAATCCGAAATCTGTCCGTATCCGCATCCGAAAAGCGGATAAATATTCGATATCTGGAAAAACGAATGCGGATATGAAGACATTCGCATCCAAAAATTATCCATCCGGTTTTTGTCAAGATTATAGTTCAAATTATGAGTATTTTAGTGTAGTGAAAGATATTCATTTATTATTTTATTAAGTTAGTAATTTATATCATATGCATTTTGTTTGCGTCAAAATTGGTCATAAACACCCGATAGTTGATAATTCACAATCACAGATTTCAGATAAATAATAAGTATGAAGATCACTCAGAAAATTCAAAGGAAAGCAATAAACAATACATGATTTATAGTGGTTTGGCGATCTGGCCTACGTCCACTCTGAATTTTATGATTTTATTAATTCACTTGATGGTTTCAATCAGTTGCAGCAGGTTACAATTGATAATAGCTCTGATGTTCGAATACAATGATGGTAGTGAATTGCAGAATTGAATCCGGCAGAGTCTGTACATTCCAAAGCTGAAAGATCCCCTTTCTAAAGGTTCCAGTGGGCTATTTATAGGCGTAGGAGGCTGATATCGCGCTCAAACTTCGGGAGACTTCTTCTGGCATGTGAGTGGGCCCACGCGACCGATCCCGGAAAGTTTCGACTCGACCGTGATCGATACGAACCAATTTCGTATCGATCAAAAAATGATCCAATCGAGCTGAAATTTGACAGTATTGTTCTTTAGCTTGTACGTAAGCTACTGTGAAAATTTTGTTGCATTGGACTTATGGTTTGTGAGGTATGATCGATGCAAGATTATGAGTTTCGGAATGCTGTCCAGTTTGAATCCATGGTCTCGAATCAATGCTCTTCGAATCTTTGGAGCACGTGACAACGCGGCGACGTGGCGCGCACTCCCTGCATTGATCCACCTTTTTCTCCGAGTAGACCGTGTTGCATCCATGAACTTCTCCTCATTTGCATCGATGACTGTTGCCTTGTTCGATTCGATAGTCGTTGCCAATTCGTATTGGTAGGAGTGGGTTTGTTCGTATCGATGTTTGGGGTGCTATTTCGTATCGATCACTAAAGGGAGTACTGCTCATATCGATTGGCTTTGGCTTTATTTCGTATCTATCGGCCGATCGATACAAACTAAAGGCTCCTATTTATCGATGCAAACAATAATCCACGATTTCTGGGGATCGATACGAAAGGCAAATCTAGGATCTATGCGAGCAAGGCTTCCACAAGATCGACACGAACAGATGACCTTGATCGATAATCATAGGGATATGAACACTCTGATTGATGCAAACCTGATGGATTCAAACAGAGCGAGGCGAAGTCATTCTGATGGGTACGAAGCTGATGGATTCAAATAATACGGCCAAGGATCGATTCGAGCCCGATCGGTTCGAAAAGATGCCGATTGAGTTGAATTCGATCGATTCGAAATTCAACCTCCCTCTATGGATACAAACAGTGTGTTTCTTCTAACTTGTATCGATCATATCTCATTTATACGAACTCCGATTAACCTGAAATTTGAAACGCTGGCTTTTATGGCTTTACTTGTCATGTCTGGTCAGTTGTGTCCCGATTCAGACTCGGACAAAATTCAACGATATCCATAGCGAAACAGTGTATAACCGATCTTCGAGACGAACTGTCTTTGGTTTTCGATTAATCTTTTGGTATCACGGCCTTGCCAAAAGGCGGGATAACACTTGCCCCCCAAAGCATGCCTTGCGATAGGAAGGTGTGTTTTTTAATGCTATAAGCTGGATGTTCATATCATATCGACGACCTGTAAAGAACTTGATAGTTTCATATGACCTCGAATGGTGATCGTTCGGGATTGTATGCCATTTGAGGTGAAACGTGACTGTTCGCGGTCGAATGACGATCGTTCGGGATCGTATGCCATTTGAGGTGAAACGTGACCGTTCGCGGTAGAATGCCGTTCGTGAAAAATGGTGGAACGTGATCGTTCGCGGTCGGATGCCGCTTCAAACGAAGGGCGGCTGTTCGAGGTTGGATGTCGTTCTAGATGATTTGCAATCGTTCGAGGTCGGGTGCCGCACGAGACAAAATGTGATTGTTCGCGATCGGATGCCGCATGAGGCAGAAGGTGATTGTTCACGATCGGATGTCATACTAGATGAATTGTGACCGTTCACGGTCGGGTTCCGTACGAGGCAGAGTGTGATCGTTCGCGATCGGATGCCTCACGAGGCAGAATGTGATCGTTCGCGATCGAATGTTGAGGGGGACTTGGCAATACTAGAGTCAGACATCACGTTCGGGTGAATTTCTGAATCAGGGATTTTGGCGGTTCATCGCCATACAAGCTGCTTGTGGACCATTCACGATCCAACGGGTATACAAGTAACTTCTTTTATAGAATTGCAAATATCAAATTAATGCTCATATGAATTCTCTAACTGAAATTTCCAAACAAATCAAATCCAAATGTTCAAATCCAAACTAAACAGAAGCAAGACAAGGATGTTAAAGTGCAAATTCTTACTACGATACGGTCAATAGTCATTCAGAGCATGCCTGTGGATCGTTCGCGATCCCGTACATGTGTAAATGGTTTAACCGCATTAGTGAGAAATTTACAACTTGTTCATCGTTATTTCAATCAATTGATAACCATCCGGTGTCCCAGTTCAGGGTCACCCCTAGCTGATGTAGACGGTGGTCGTTCTGGCTCCACCACTGGAGCTCGCCTCCTCACAAACTGAAGTAGCTGACCGTTCCTGATATGCCCTTCCACCTCATCCTTCAAATGTCTACAGTCGTTTGTGTTATGACCGTTCAGTTCGTGGAATAAGCAATATTTGTCTGATTTCCTCTCGTCAACAGTTGGATCCCTTCGCACTGGTCTACAATAGGTAACTTGCTCTTTGGTATCCTGATAGATTTGCTCCAAACTCTCATTCAGCTCTGAATAAGTGGTGAATCGTGGCTCCCTCCACAGTCGCTTTGACCCATCACCATTATCCTCAGCTTTCGTTTCCCTTTACCAGTCTCTGCACCTTTTCCAGATGGATTTCCACCCTTGGCAGCATAAATATCGATTCCCTCTTTTCTTTCTGCACTAGCATCCTCCAATCGTAAAAACTTTTCGGCCTCATGATAGAATTCTCTCAGATCCATAGGTGGATCTTTAGTTAACGAATTTTTGAACTCTATGCCATCAGCTATTCCAGATACAGCTGCCATCATTACCATTGATGGATCTGGTCGATCCACCGATGCTGATGCCGCATTGAATCGTGTCAGAAAATTCCTCAAAGACTCCCCAGCCTTCTTCTTTAAAGTTTCCAAACTCATCACATTCTTGGGTCTTGCGATGTGAACCCTGAATTGCCTCATGAATTTCTCGATTAAATCAGCCCATGTTCCTATGGAGCCGCTCTCCAGCTGCCTAAACCATAGTGCCACGATATCTGTCAGATACAATGGAAAGCACCGGGCCATGACTTCCTGTGATACCCCCCAACACTTCCATGTGCCTCATATACTTTGTCAGATGGACCGCAGGATCCATCCTCCCATCGTACATCTCCACTGATGGTAACTTGAATTCTGGTGGGTTCCTTGCCATCCTAATCGCAAGAGAAAAGGGACTCATGTTCACATCTTCAAGATCTCTATTTACTAATCCGCCCCTCATGGCTCGTCTGACCATCTCTGCAAATCTATCATTGTCTCCAAGCTGTCGTCCTTGTTCATTGCCTTCGATCTGCCCCCCAGTCCATGAGAGCTTTCAAGGGTCTGCCCTCTTGGCTGAGCATCCATCCCTCTATCACCGCCAGGTTGCTCGGCTCCCCCTGATTCTCTTTCTAGGATTGGATCAACATGGTCTAGGTGCGTGCCTCCTAGTCCTGGTGCTACACCGGATTGTCCTGCTCCATTCTGAACTCCATCTGCTCCTCGATTTTGAGCTCCAAGTAGCCCAATCTATTGAAAAAAATTGTGGATCATCTCTTCTTAGCTTCTCATCATTGTCTCGATCTCATCCCTGGTGATGAAGACTGAAGCTTGGTTCGCTTCTGAGGAAGCCTCTTGACTCCCTTCATGTTGACTTCTCTCTGGTCTATGCCTTCTGCTTGATTGCCTTGTCATGACTCTTCGGATCTGAATCTCTAAACTTTCAAATTCAATTGACAGAACTCTTAAATTGGCCTTCTCAGTGAAAGCACCAAAATGTTTGCGCCAAAATTGGTCACAAACACCCGATAGTTGATAATTCACAATCACATATTTCAGATAAATAACAAGTATGAAGATCACTCAGAAAATTCAAAGGAAAGCAGTAAACAATACATGATTTATAGTGGTTTGACGATCTGGCCTACGTCCACTCTGAATTTTATGATTTTATTGGTTCACTTGATGGTTTCAATCAGTTACAGTAGGTTACAGTTGATAATAGCTCTGATGTTCGAATACAATGATGGTAGTGAATTGCAGAATTGAATCCGGTAGAGTCTGGACGTTCCAAAGCTGAAAGATCCCCTTTCTGAAGGTTCCAGGGGCTATTTATAGGCGTAGGAGGCTGATATCACGCTCAAACTTCGGGAGACTTCTTCTGGCACGTGAGTGGACTCACACGACCGATCCTGGAAAGTTTCGACTCGATCCGTAATCGAATGAACCAATTTCGTATCGATAAAAAAATGATCCAATCGAGCTGAAATTGGGCAGTATTGTTCTTTAGCTTGTACGTAAGCCCCTGTGAAAATTTCGTTGCATTTGGACCTGTGGTTTGTGAGATATGATTGATGCAAGATTATGATTTTCGGAATGTTGTCCAGTTCAAATCCATTGTCTCGAATCGATGCTCTTCGAATCGATGGAGCACGTGACAACGCATCGACATGGCGCGCACTCCCCGCACTGATCCACCTTTTGCTCCGAGTAAACCGTGTCGCATCCATGAACTTCGCCTCGTTTGCATTGACGACCGTTGCCTTGTTCGATTCGATAGCCGTTGCCAATTCGTATTGAAGGGAGTGGGTTTGTTCGTATCGATGTTGGGGTGCATTTCGTATCGATCACTAAAGGGAGTACTGCTCGTATCAATTGGCTTTGGCTTTATTTCATATCTATCGGCCGATAGATACGAAATAAAGGCTCCTATTGATCGATGCGAACAATAATCCATGATTTCTAGGGATCGATATGAAAGGCGAATCAAGGATCGATGCGAGCAAGGCTTCCACAAGATCGACACGAACAGATGACCTTGATCGATTCGAACATGGGGATATGAACACTCTGATCAATGCGAACCTGATGGATTCGAACAGAGCGAGGCGAAGCCATTCTGATGGGTACGAAGCTGATGGATTCGAACGGCCAAGGATCGATTCAAGCCAGATCGATTCGAATAGATGATGATCGAGTCGAATTCAATCGATTCGAAATTCAACCTCCCTCCATGGATACGAACAGTGTGTTTCTTCTAACTTGTATCGATCATATCTCATTCATACGAACTGCGATTAACCTGAAATTTGAAACGCTGGCTTTCATGGATTTGCTTGTCATGTCTGATCAATTGTGACCCGATCCAGACTCCGAAAAAATTCATCGATATCCATAGCGAAGCAGTGTATAACCGATCTTCGGGACGAACTGTTTTGGTTTTCGATTAATCTTTTGGTATCACGGCCTTGCCAAAAGGCGGGATAACACTTTTAATGCTTATTAATTGTTCGAAACTATTTATTATCATCATATTTGTTGATTTTTAACACTTTTATAATCAATGAAGTTGAAAAATATTTATGTTAAACTAAAATTTTCATTTTATAGTTCTAGATTTATCGGTCGTTGGCGGATAGAATAATTATCTGATATCCGTCCATATCTGTGGATGCGGATATCCGATATCCGAAAATGATTTAGGATGCGGATGCAAATATGGCACTATCCGCATCTGAAAGCATCCATTGACAGGTCTATTTGGTTGTATGATTATGCTAGACTTGAAAATGAAGGAATGCATTGTACTCTATTTGATATCCGTAACAACAATGAATCAATGAAGTAATGATATGCAATATGTGAAATAATCAAACATTATTCATTATGTATAATTTTTTACCCTTTTTAATGGTAAAGAGTGGGTTTCTAATATGGTCTATATATTATCATTTACTATATACCAGAAAGAAACTTATAACTTATTGAAAGATTTATTTGTCAGTTTTTTTGCTTTATTATTAAAATAATGACAGATCTTCATCAAAAATACCAAATATTTTACCCTGCATGTCAAAGTGATATATCGTTTAATATAAGGTAATGTGTTGCTAATTATATTTTAAGCGGTATTTAAGAAAAATGAGTCGACTAAAGAGTGATATACGGTATATTATTTTTATAGACGAAACAAAATATTATTATTTTTCAGACAAATGGATTATAGTGGTTGTATAACTTTACAAAATTATAATAGGTGTGAGATAAAAACACCTCAATAACTACGATGTGAGACATAGATGCCTCAGCAAAATGGAAAGAAGTATAAAGAATAAGAGTGAGACAACTATTTCTCGATTGCTAAAGAAACCATTTAATCCTCCTGTGCAGTGGAGGATTCATACTCACCACCAGACGAGTTAGTTTCAATGATATTAACATACTTACTATAGTAATGCAATCTTGGGATCAAATACCACAGGCTCCTCATCAAAAATCAATCTCCTATCCCAAGTTTCATCCTTTAAATCTCACTATTATGCTCTCCATATTTACCATAAACTGAAAGATCTAGCATGTCACCAGAAATGTGATAAAAAAAGAGATATATGGTCATCTTCTTGAGTAGATACAAACTTAAAGTATGTGTTAGATGTCGGGCAATCTTGAAACTGTGTCACATCATGAACCTAAGTCTCAATAAAATTCTAAACAATAGTATCGGAGATAGTGCTTGTGCTAGCGTTTGGAAAAACAGGAGCCAAACCATTCTAAGATGGAGTAGGTGCACGTTTAGGGACCAAAACACGCTTCATAACTTTGGGAAGCTGAATCTTCTAAGGGCCTTCACTTCTATTTTTTCTACTTTTGGGATTGGTGTGGGGTTAATGGAATGCTTACATTTAACGACAGGTTGACCAAATGAT
Source organism: Allium cepa (assembly GCA_030765085.1). NCBI lineage: Eukaryota > Viridiplantae > Streptophyta > Magnoliopsida > Asparagales > Amaryllidaceae > Allium > Allium cepa. The sequence goes on along the minus strand of CM060929.1, from coordinate 238,215,012 downwards.
TTATGGTTTGTGCATATCAACGGTTTCCACTTGCACCCAACATCTACCATAGCAACAATGTCAGTCACCGGTTCAACCAGTAATATATACAGTAATAACCTATCAGGCTTGACCTCAATCATGGCTATTGCATAACCCAATTTGTCTCTTATAATTATAGGTTCATTAAACTATACCAACTCACTAATCAAGTTCATTAACCAATCGATACCAACCATTGATTAAAAAACAGATGGTATATTCGGGAAATGTACCTAAACCAGTACAGAGAGAACTTATTCTCGAACGGCGACAAAAGGAGACCATTTTGTAAAAATAAAAGACTTTCCCATAATAATGATAGGATCAACTTCTAGAATACAAAGCATGTCCTCAGGGCAAGTAAAATCAAAGTTGAACAAAGAATTATCGTACCATGTAGTAATCTTACCTTTCAATTTCCAAAATTTTACAAAATGAGATTTCACAACTGAGAATGGTGGATTGCAATCAAGAAAGAAGCTAACAAGCTGCTCATGCCAGAAGTGTATACCTTCTTATATAACTTTGGGCGGAGATATATTAACTTCATTTATAATTTGTAGTTCAAAGTGTCTTCGAGATTACACACTTATGTCATGCGGTTTAGAAGTGAATAAGTAGGATCAAGACTTTTGCAAGGCTGTTGAAATCCATTTGTACATCCTTATGTGCGGGTAACATATGAGTTTGGTCAGCATCTTCTAACAAAAGAAAACCCTTATTGATATATACGACCAAACTCATACACACACACCACTCCACCTCTATTATTTTTTACGATATGGGACTATTTTTCTTTGTCAATGTGCGCCACTTACCCACACACAATGCAAGACACCCCAACAAAGGCATCAGATGGACAAATGGATTAATCAATTGGAGGGCAATTAGCAACTTTATTGGACTTCTCAAGAATTGAGGGATTCAGCAAAACAGGAAGAGCAGGAATATCATTAGAGGAATTTGCAGTATCCGTTGAAGCATGTGCACTATTAATGAATCTCGCAACATTAAGGTTACATAATCTAGAGTTACTAAAAGGAGATTGTTCATTAATGATAGAGATAGCAGTAGGCCTAGGAGGTGTAAGAGAAACATTATCAATAGCACCATTCAAACTCTAATTTCAGGCATCAACAAATACAACAAGTTCTGAGCCTTCCAAATTAAAAAAATAGGGGATTTATCCTTAACCTAATCATTTCTTGAAGCAAATAATACCTGAGAACCAAAATCGCCCTTAAGCACAGATCCAAGATCCATGTAGATGGCATTACAGCGTCGATCGGTGAAGAGGCAGCATGTGCCTTATATACGTGACCAGATCTTGTTTGAGGTAAGGAGGACGCAAATCTAGCTTTTGATTTCTTGTACTTCTCCATTAGATCTAGAGATGATGAGAGGGTACGAGGATTGGAGAGGGGAGGACGACCGATTATTTAGAGGTGGGGAAAGGAATGCGGTGGAGGATGAAGTGAAGAAGAGCGATGGTGAAATAAGAGGAAGAACAAAAGATCTAAAGGTAAAGAGGGTCTCCATAAAATCGGTCGCCATGTTCTTTGAGTACTTAAATTGTGCCTATGCTCATTGAGTACTAGTATGAGGATTTTAGTTTTTACAGCAATATGATACAAGATTAACTAATAAAAATAAGCAATGAATACGAAATTAGTTATGCCATTTTTCTTATCTTAGTTCTTCAATGCACGTGTTCTGGAACCAATATAAAGGTAGTGCTCCAAAAATCTATGAACACGACATCATACTTTGAAATTGCATAATCAACATTGTTGATAACTATTTATGAAACATGGTTTTCGACCAAAAGAGCAGTATAAAATCAAAATTCTTCCAATCCATAAGGTATGTATTTCATCTTAATATTGCTAAAGTCACACATTCTACAATTCCAAGTAACTTGTGGGTAATTTCCATGTGAGTAGCATGAGTTTTTCCTATGTTAACCCAAAAAATGGATCAACACCCTAAAGTATGATGCGAAAGCACCAGCCCTGTTAGAGCAAAGCAAATATAATAGAAAATAGCAAAAATGTAAATGAGACACAGATTATAGTGATTCGACTGTTAACTAGCATACATCCACTTTGTCGCTTTAATTATTGGTTTGATCTAGCTTAAACGAGATTACAAGGTGATTGAGAAATAATTAGTGACAAGTACCAAAGGTAGATAAGTTCTAAGTCCTAGAAATGTCTATAGTTGCTACCTTAGTGACTGTGACATAGAGGAGAGAGTTGAAGAATAGATAGAGATTTCGCGTAGTGATAGCAGAATCTAGATCCTTTGTTGGTTGTAGTATAGCTTGTATTTATAGGCGTAGCAATCACACAAGATCAAAAGCCTGCTACTAGACAAGTCCAGGGAGTGGCCCAAGGTAGTGCGAAAAATATCGTGATGATCTGAGTTAAGGTTTAGACTCGATATCGAGTCAAGCCCTTGACTCAGACTGAGTCTAATCCTTAGCCAAATCTTGGCTAAATCCTTTTGTTCCAAGCATCTTACTTCCTCTATATGCCCTCCATGTAATTTGGTAGGTTATCGATGAGTTTTGATTATCGTTCTTCCATGATTTGGATTATCCTGCAGTTTGGACCGTCATGTCTTCATTTCTCACGATTGGCTCACTAGAACTCTACAAAACTTCTTGAACATGCTTAGGAAGACTCGGGGACCACTTGCTAAAAATATGAGGATGTGATGACTTGGCATTTAGATTCGATATCGAGTTAAGGAGTCTGACTCGGGCCGAGTTAGCTACTTAGCTTATTTTTGACTTATACTTTCTTGAGCCTTTCTTCTTATCCTTTCGAGTAACTCGATCAAGTTTCAGGTCATTCTCTCTTCGTACCGACATTCTAATTCCTAATGATTTCTACTTAATTAAAATCACAGTTACATTTGTCCCTAGAGTACGCTTTCATTGGAAACAAAGTGTGCTCTGGAACAAGATAAGTCTTGAACTGCTATCTTACTACTTTCAGTCAATTGTTGGATTCTGTTTCGAGACATTGTTTTTAATTGGTTAACTTTTGATTTGCTATTTGTTTCGATTTCGATTTGGATTTAAATTCAAAATTCTCTGTACTGACGACGTAATCATCGCTCTGAAATTTACGTAAAGATTTAAGTACGTATATAGGTCTCTTGTGGTGAGTTGGAGCTGACCCGGGTTGGAATTATAAACTCAGTACCAAGTTTAGACCCTAATTCATCCCGAGTTAGTGACTTAAGAAAATTTTGAGTAAAATTTTCTTTTACTTATACTCCTTTACTTAGCCTAACTCCTAACTTGCTTCATTTCCTTCAAGCCGACTTTGTTCTACTCATCTCCAGTCGATTCAAGCTTCATCCTTAACGTCATTCAACTTCCAACCAAGCTCTGCCGCCTCCATGCATCTCTTGCCGCCATCTGATCAAGTCATCGCTTCTTAAGCCAATGCTTGGAAGACCCTAACTCGATTCATCACAAACCCAAGATTGAAGCAGCTTCTTGTGTGGACTAAAGGTTGGCGAAGGGGATTGTGATTTGCTTTAGCTGATTGCAATTTTGAAATGGAGATGGATGAATCCAAATACAATTTGTTATTGGTGTAGGTAAGGTTTGATCTTATGTTGGATGCGTGTGAATTGAGAAATAAGACATGCTTCCTAGTTTCAGCCATCTCTTTTCATGGAATTGACTAAAGCAAGATCATCAAATTGATTCTGATATGACGATTCGCTTTTGGATTTGAACATACCAGATGGCTTCATTGCTTTGCATTTCTACACATCTAGTGCTTCTCAAAAGAAAGAAATTTCTACGTCACTTCGGACAATGGATCCATTATCAATCATTAATCGATAACGGGTAAGTACCAAAAATGATTTCAAAGGACGATACAGATTGATTTTTCAACATGAGGGAGCTATCTACATAGGATAGTACATTTGTAGTGTTCAGGACATTAGACTCGTTCCATATAGATAAAACACTACACCTGCCTTAGACAACACTTGGAATCCAATTAGTTAGTATTAGCCAACTTCCTTTGGTTTTCAAGCATTAATGCGGGGAATTCTTATTAGAAATAAAGCGCGCTAAACTGTGATCAATGAGTTTTATTTTCTAGAATGACATGCAGTCGACACATTGCAAGTCTGTTGATGGGGCATCCACGCCTTCAGAAGCAGAGTCATCAACTGCCTGGTTTCTCTATCTATTAAATAGACCCAAGTCAACCTACAACTTCTAATTTCTATGGCCTGCTAGTTTCGGTAGGACCTATACTTGACCAGTTACCTCCTCGGTTGAGAATTCTAACTGACCCTCTAGAGCAAGCACCTTCAATATAGACAGATAAGATATTTAAAATATATGCGTACAGCACGACATCCCTAAGGGTGACATTCGTTTGCCTACACAAGCCGAATTTTCACAAAATCCTCCCGAATGCTTTATTGCTTATAACCGATACATGTGCCTGAATGGTGCTATGCCACCATTCAATCGGTTCTTATTGTTGTACTTTAAGGATTGGGATTGGTGTCATTGCAAAGCCAACCTAATGGTTATGCGCTCCTAAACTCCCTATACATCTTATTTATGACCAGGCTTGGGTGAACCCTGAGGTTTAATAAGCTCACATATCTCCTACATTTTAAGAGGAGGCAGAACTGTCCATCCTTCATTATCATAGAAGCCTAGAGGGGATGTAAGTTGATAAAAGATCTCCACACCAAACGTTCAGCCTTCAAGAACAAGTTCTTCTTCGTTCGATGTCCAGAGGGTTTCAATCGCTTTTGGTTATCTGGAAGTAAGTCCTTATTCCTTACATCTTGCCATTCTGAGTGATTTTCTAGTTTCTTTACCCATTATATGTCTTATTGCAATCATCTCGAAGTGGGAAAGTAACGACGAGCTCAAAGCAATGCTTGAAACTCTTAAGGTCGTGAGAGCTTTGGAGCGCACAATGGAATTACTTTTGATGAATAAGAAACTCCAGCTGTTTGAATTGCTTCATCCTGATAGATTCACTGAAGATGACATAACCTGAACTTCGAGTGGCCCTATGAGACATACTCATTATTTAACCTATGTTCGTGACTTTGACGAGGAGGCTCAAGATGATGTGGCTGGTCCGTCAAAGGAAGCACAACCCGCAGATATTCCTAGAGCTAACATAGACTTACTTACCCACCATAGTAGACGTTATGGGGGATAGGGATGAGAGCCACATGATGTCTCCATCTCCAAAGAAGAAGATGAAACATTTCAAAGGAGAGATGGGAAGCAGCTTATGGTTGAGGAAGGAGAGGAAGAGTGCTCGAACAGTGATGATAGTGACTCTCACATCTCCATAGAAAGAGATGTATCTTTTGGCGAGTCGTCGAAAATAAGTCCTAATATTCCTAAGGTGCCTTCTCCAGACTTGTTAACTACTGAGGCATTAGGTCCCAAACTCCTGATTTCTCCTCCTCAAGAACAATCTGCTACTAAGACCCCATAGTCTACTGGACGTCAAGCTACTGGGTCCCCTATTGAAGATATATCCACTATTGATTTTATAAGAGATGTCTCCATCTATGTAGAAGGACACAGGGATATCCCCATTAGCGAAATGATAACTGAGATCGGCTCGGAAGTTGACATTTCCTCAAGTGCATTTGTGAGCAGTAGTGAAAAGGCTCTGATTTTTAAACCCTGTCGATATGGTTGGTAGAGTATATAGAGGGTCATTAGCACTACACACTTCACTTTAGGATCACAAACACATCTCTGCATCGCGTTAAGTTCCTAAGTTCGAGTATTAACTTCATTCTTGTTTTCATTTCAGGTACCAGGGGACATGGGCTATACCATTAGTTACGCCAAAACACCAACTCTCACAAAAGTAAAATTTACGATCCGGCTTACCGCCCTTCTCATAAAATAGATGATGAGAGAAGGAAAAGGAAGGAGGATGAGGCTTGCCACGAGAGCATGAGAGGGGGCGGAAGAGAAAAGAGATGACAGGATTAATGCCACCGATGACATACACAAGCACCACAGAGACTTTCATGACCACTACGGGCCTCGTTATCGATTACTCCTCCACGTACTGATGCTCGGACTGCTGAAATGCCAACAATTCCATCTTCTCAAGTAAGAACCATTGCAATGGCCCCTACTTCTTCCAAACGAACCGAGAAGTTCGTCCTTCCACTGGTTCCACCCATGCTTCAAGCTACCTTTCCAAATATGTTCTTGAAGGGAGTCAAGTTTGATAAGAAAATAAAGCCCTTAACATGGCTACTTCTCTCAGCAATCTGGAGACAGTCCGTAAGGATTTGGAAGCCGTGTGTGATTTATATCATTTAGTAAAGGAACTTTCGGATGCAAATCACATTAACTATCAAGAGATCCTCTCGTTTAAAGCCAAAAGGCAAGAGCATGCTAAGGCAATCAAAGATCATGATGATGAGATAGTCTAGTTGAAGACTTAGAGAGACGCAGCCCTAAAAGGAAAGGCTGCCAGTGACAAGTTGTTTACTGAGGAAAACCGGGCTCACAATAGAGCCATTATCATGACAAAGGATCAACCCAAAAACGCTCATATTGACTTTGGCAAACTGAAAGAGCAGCTTACTGAAGCACAAAACATCTCGAAACCAAACTATCGCTGGTCATGTTGTTGCTATTGCTGAGCAGGCCGTTGAGATTACTCATCTTCGTGGGGAGAATGCATGGCTCGTGAAAGTGAAGTAAAAGGCCGCCTCCGCTAAACTAGTCAAACAGATCAACCATTTGGTTTAAAAATCTGAGCTTACAAAGCTTAGAGCAGAGTACGACAACGCGATAAGCGAAATGGATGCCAGCATGTTCTGCCTCTATAGTAGTTGCGCGATGAATAAGGTCAGCTTGAGATGGCTAGGAAATAACTATCCCCGGACTCTTGCCGCATTTTGGGAGTAGGTGTTGATCAAGTCTGAGGAGGCCAAGGGTACATGCTCTAAGGAGAAACTAAAGGTTGCTTACCTTAATCCCAAGGACATAGACTTCTTGGCTATTGGATGAGTGATCTTTAGAGAGGAGAGGAAGAAAGAAGCTGTCAATGTTGTAGCCAATGCTCTTACTGGCCTAAGCTCTTTGGATCAGCATCAAACACTTATTCCTACTTCTCAAGAGCAAACGACGACCATCTCTGTATCCATGGCTATTATTTCAAAAGCCGCTCATGCCCACATTACATCTGAAGCCTTGGGGGAGCGACATCTCCCTCCAACCATCGTGCGACCCTTTGTGATGGGGACTGGTGATGAAGCCTTCGAGGTTGAAGTTCATAACCAAACCCCTGGCTTGGGTATTTCTCTTGTCTTTTTGGTGCTCCAGGCACTTTGATTTACTCTAGACTCCTTTTTTAAACTATGCACCTCTCTTTCCTCACTTGTAGGTCAACCAATTCTCCCACCTCCTCCTCCAGCTATGTAGGGTACATGAGCTATCATCATCTTCACGCCTTTCACCGTTGTCTCTGCAACAGCTTCTGGCATAATTCCTCTTTCCAGCTCTGAGCTTGCGCCTGATTTCGAATAGATAGAGGTGCTACAAAACTTGGAGGATGTCTCAATGTCTGTGGATGAAGAGGTGATGATTACCAGTGAGTCGGGGTTGATAGATAAGATGACCATGACAAAAAGAATGGAGGTGGAAAAGAAGGGGCTGTAGATGAAGGAGGAAAAGAAGGAGCGGAAGTGCAAGGCTCCCATTACCATCAAGTAGAAGTTGTCGAAGGAGGGGAATGCGGCTACCGGAGGGTTAGAGGGGTTCCGCTCTCCTACAGGAGGAGAGAATAATAAGGATAGCAGAAAGAATCTCCTAATTCGTCCAGGAAAGGGCAATAAAGATGGAGGGAGAGGTAGACAGAAGTCAGGATGAGCTCGAGCACCGGTGGAGCAGAGCACTCGTTGTCTTTTTGTGTGTTTTTGTGGTTTCAGAGTATGCATAAGTACAAAAATATGTACTTAGCATCTTTTTTATTTTGTTGTAGTGTCGGTAACGTCTGTACATTTTCTTGTTGATGTCCAAAACATGCCGATATTGTGCGGGTACAACCCTTGCTATTTGATATTGTACAAGAAATGATATAAGTAATGAAAAGATCAGCATTTTCACTGCAATCTCTTCTGTATACTTTATATTCTTTGTATTGTGCCTATTTATATACCACTGTGTATGTACATAATATGATTTCTCGTAATTTCCATATTATATATTGTTGTATTATGTGATCTATGATATGTTTATTTATTGCATATATGTCTATGTAAATAGTGTTAATGGTGTAACTAGCAATTATTTAGCATAGTACTTTACTTAGTTCTGTTGTGATTGCCAAAATTCTATGTTAAGTGTAACAAAACCATGGAGTGACTTTTATCTTGACCAAGTGTTAGTGTGTTGTGAGCCCCCCAGTTCATGGGGCTAGTTACTCCAAACACTTGATATGAGACCAGATGTTATGGGCATCTCTATTGTTGCCTCTAGTCCATGATGTATTGCAACTCCTATTTCTGGGAACCTGCAACTTGATTGCTCGATTTCGAGCATCTTCTTTTTAATTGCGATTGATTCTCCCCAAGCTTGATACCGAGGTATTTTCCATGCATCAATCTCTATTTCTAGAGACTAATGGATAGCTCAATCTCTTGGATTCTCTTTTGACATCGCATATCTTCGAACAATGTCGAGTTTTGCGAGGTGAGGATTGATTTCTACCAATCTTATAACCGATGAATTTCCCAATGCCGATGGATCAATGTGGGTACTTAAGAGATTTTGATAGGCTGACGATGTTACCAAGGCAACATCGATGATTCACTATGTGCTTGAACGTGGTTCCATCGGTTCAAGAAGCAATAGAATGGATGCTCACTTAAATGTGGTTCCTTCGGGCCAAGGAGTGAAGAAATTGGAGCGCACTTAAATGTAGTTCCATTAGTACAAGTGGCAAAAGAGTGGATGCTTACTTGGACGTAGTTTTATCGGTCGAAGGAGCGAAGAAACAAAGCACACATGAATGTAGCTCCCTTAGTTCAAGTGGTAGAAGAATGGATGCTTACTTGGATGTGATTCCATTAGTCCAAGTAGTGCAGAAGTAAATGCACTTCAATGCAGTTCCATCAGTTCGAGTGGCAAAAGAATGGATGCTTACTTGGATGTGGTTCCATCAGTCCAAGAAGCGAGGCATGTCTTATGGATGCACGTGAGGGTTGGGCATTTCTGATGTTGCTGGAGCAACACCGGTTCTTAGAAGATTGGGATCAGTTTTCCCCATCGATTCAACGGTTTGAGTCGATTTGATACCATCGACTTAGCAGGTTGCTTACATGAACGTGGTTCCATTGGTTCAAGAAGTGAAATGAATTTACTAATAAAATAAAGAGAAAGGCAAATCTTGCCTATTTAAAATGCTCCACTATCCTTGGGTGGCTTATGTGCAGAAATAGGAAATATGTAACGACCCGTAATTTCGCTACTTCGAAAATGAGAGATTTCGTTTGTTTTAAAGTTAAAAAAGGTTTAAAACCTAAATAAACAAGTTATATATAGACAATGATAGAGAAGTTATTTATTCTTATAGATAATAAATTAAAAAGTATAAATTTGGATTTTAGAACAAATCAACAAAAGTTAAGTTTTGCTAAGTATAAATAAATGCTTAAATAAATAGGTCTAAATGTTTATTTAAAAATATAAATCTTATTGAAAACATCTAATAAAGATAATAAAAGTATATTAAAATACTTATAAGTATGTTAATAATTGTTTTACAAAAATAACTAAATTTTGTCGCATTTTGTCAGTTTTACATACACCGTAAAATTAGAGATTTTGGTATTATTTAAATATGATTTTAAAATATAAAGAGACTTGTTTTAATTTATTTAAAGAAGTAAAAAGTTCATTTTTAAATTTGGTTTACATAAATAAATAGTTTAACTAAAACGTCAAAATATGACCGTAAAATATTTTGTCGGAAAACGACGTTTTGTCGATTAAAAGTTGTCGCAACGTCGCCGCATCTTTATTTTCTTATATAGGAACATATATTCAAATAGTATAAGTATTAATTAATTTACTAATCAAGTTTACTTTTACTAAATAAGGTTAGAAACTTCTAGAAGCAATTAAGAAAAGTAAGTAAGAATTAAGAAAAGTAAGTAAGAAAAGTCAAAAGTAAACATCAAATCAATATCAAATCAAAGCCAACATAATTATGATATTCTTTACTTAATATCTAAGTGAAAATGACATAAAGTAATGATTTGAAATGTGATGTTAAGTGTTGAAAAAAAATAAGAATGCTTAAGAAGTAAGTAAGGGTATTTTGGTCTTTTTACAAAATATTATTTTAATCCAAAACTTTTTCTATAAATAAGACCACCATTCTTCCACTTTATTTTACACCATTTTCTATCTTCTTCTTCTTTCTTGAAGCTCTCTTTAATGGCTTCTTCTTCTCTTCCAAATCCTTACTAACTTTTTCAAAACCATATCAAATCAACTCCAAACACCACCAAACTTTGCCAAAGACCTTATAATACCATTAGAACATGGTTTAGCATCTAAAAAGTGAAGAAACAAAGAGGAAGAGGAGGAGGAAGGTGTGGCCGAACCTATAGTGGAGGAGGAGCAAGTTGTGAAGCTTCGAAGCGAGAAAAAGGGAAGGAAGTGTTGTCGGAATCAAAAGGAAAGTCTACGGAAAAGATTTGGTGAAGATAAGAGAGTTTAAGTGAAGTGTTGTTTGTAAATGAATGTTGGTAGGAAGTTAATCTTTTGGTCAAAAGGTGAGTACTCTTATTTACTAATTAATCCATAAGTTATTTCAAGTATAATGATTTGAAAGTATAAACATGTTGAATGTTTGAATGTTTGATAATTTGGTTGCAAAATTGGTTGATTTAATGTTTGTAATATGGATGATAACTTGGTTTGATAAATGATAAGAGAAATGGTTAGTAAGCAAAGTTAATTACATGAGAATTAAAATCCATACAAATGTGTGTGGAAATATTTAGCCTCTTAATGATTTTAAATAAGTTAAAAAAGTTTAAATATGGTTTAAAAAGAATTCGAAGTGCTTCGGACAAGTTCCGAAGCAATTCTCAAAATTGGTCAAAACCGAGCTTGTCGCGTAGTGGCGGTTCGTAAATTTCGACCCGTAACTTCAAATTGATGTAGAGAATGATTTATAACTCGGATTTCTTCGAAATAAAAATTATTTGGTTTACAATGATAATAGTTTTCCAACGAAGAAAGAAAATCAAGATTTCGTCAAGTAGATTTTAAAATATGTCCAAAACAATTTTCTAAAAACATCGCGGTTTTGCAGTTCGGAATCCAAAACGGGATTTCTTTATAAATGATATTTTTAAAGTATTAAAAATATGAAATAAATTTGATAAATCTATTTAAATGATTTAAAAGAGATTTGGATTGGAAAATATGAATTATCGAATGTTTTAAAAGTTGTTTAAATCAAATAAGCTTATATAGCACTTTCCGCAGCACTTTTATGCTGTGAATTCTATAACTTTTGGAATATGAGTTTAAATGTAACGACGTTTCCCAGAATCAATTGTGAATGTTTTGGAAAGGATAATTAAGAATTTTGAAAAGATAATTTGGAATATTTATAAGCAATTCTAAAATAAAGCTGAAAATCTGAGTATGCGGAAACGACTAGTACATTTGTCCCACCTGTGAGATCTGGGAAGGTAAACAAGGTGTTTAACTAAGGTTAGGGATGGAGCAACCAGTGCCCTGAACTTACCTGGCCTATGTTTTCTCTTCTTAGGCGAGGGGTGGAATAGATCGAAAGGAAAGCCCGGATGCTCTAAAAAGATCATATTTAAATTTTTCTAAGATAAAAGAAAAGAAAACCCCTTCAAAATAATTTTCGAGATAAAATATATCGAAGATAAAAATCGTTAAAGACAAAGATATTCAAAATGTAGGATTACTTGCCACTAGTCCCTAGAGGTGAAACTTGCCATTAGTCCCTAGAGGTGAAACTTTCCATTAGTCCTTGGAGGTGAAATTTACCATATTTAAGATGGCAATAGTGCTCTATTATGAAAATCTTTGATTAGCAAGAATATGATTTGAAGTTAAGAAAGAAAATCTCTGATTTAGATTTAATGAATGAATTGGGAATATTTTCCCTAAGTTAAAAAAGAAAATGATTTAGAATTATTCCAAGATTTAAGAAAGGTTTAAATAAATCAAATGATTGATAAATGAGGCTTAATGATTCCATATACATTTGAAATGAAAATGGAATAAATTGAAAAGATTATATCTGAGATAGATATTTGATTTGATAAAAGATGAAGTAATTGATTGATGATTGATATCCACTTATGAACTTAACATCTTTTAAAGCGATGATTGGTTTCGAAGGAACCGGAGTCGGATTTGATTAATTCCTATCCGAAAACCACTTCGAACCAATGTATACGTTCGAAAGTGAAGAGATGTTGAAGATGATGATTATTGAAGACCGTGGATCTTTATAGCGTGAAGACTGCTTGTTGAACATGCTCTGGTTGGCCACCATTATAGAGTTATTTATAGCAGTGGTCTCCTCGTGATGGAGATTTTTTTCGGATTGCAAGGGCTTCTCGCCTAGTAATGGCCGAGGAAAGTGCCTTCGGTTTCGTTCAGTCCTAGAACGAACTTGTATAGATGTTTGTCTGACATTGTATTCTAAATCACATTTGAGTGGTTTCTATAAATGTATATCAGTTGGTGGCGGAGAAGGCAACTTCTTTTAGCTTAACACCCTTTCCCGAGACATACGTGCTCAGGAAGTTATACTTTTCTAGAAATCAGTCGTGTGACGTGGAATGACAATGTGGCATTCAAAGTGGAACTTGTTATGAAAAAGCGTGGCTTTGTATGAAAAAAAGCGTGGCTTTGTTTGAATTGAGCGTAGCCTCGCGAGCCTCACACCCCGGTTATGATGGGATTCTATGTGGTCAGATGTATGCTCGCATTTCAGGTAGTAGTGATTTGGGTTATCAGATGTTCTGAGCCCTAGGTACCAGATGCATCTGGGCCTCATGGCAGGGATGTGCGAAGTCTGAGTCATTGGATGTTATTCGCAGATTGCATCCACTTTTAGCCATTTATGTTGTTGTATAACGGCGTCTGAGTCATGGACGTAAGCCGTGGATACAGATTGATCTTTCCACTAGTTTCCTATCATGTTGGAAATCCAAACCCAATACGGTACATACGGTTTTGATTGTATTCCCAAAATAGCTGTAATGACTTGCAAACATTTCAGCTACCCCCTTCTGGTATCATATATTCCGTTCGGTATATTCCGTTGACCCAGTCCGGATATATTCTGTTAGACTTAGTCCAGATATTGGTACCTTATTTGAATAAGTTTATTTGAAAAGTGTTTTCAAAAGAATGTCATTAAAAATAATATCAAGTGATTTTTGGTATGAAGCGTTTTGGTTATCATAAGGTAAAAACCCGTCCGTGTTTATGTATGGTCGTGGTCTTATGAGATACCATTCTTTTCAAAGGTTTTGATAATATAGTCATTTAAACTTCGAGTATCTCACGCTGTTTTATCAAGCCTGATCCGGGTATTTTTAATACTCGGGTCAGATCCGAGTAGTTTCAGGTTTAGTTGAAGACGGTTGGAGTTTCCAGAGGAGAACTGGAGATCTTCATCATCGTATGGACGTATTCTATCTTTATCCGCTTTGCTTAGTGTATTTTGTTTAATGTTTGTCAGCAATTGTAAGGACAGATGTTTATAACTGTCCAAGCTGAATTTAGGTTAGACTCTGATATTGTATTTAAAATTTTCCGCTGTAAAGATTATTATTGAAATAATATATGTTATTCCATTCGTGTGAGATTCTGTTCTGTCTTTATTTTCTTTCTACCCTTAATGATCCGCTTATTCGTGCAATTTGAGTTTGACATGTGTGGTTTATTGTCGATTCAAAGGGTATGGAAAAGTGGTTCGTTACATTTGGTATCAGAGCTGAAGGTTAAGCGAGAACCTTGGCTTTGGTTGGGTAAAGACTCATCAGAGATAGGGTTAGTAATACCCTAGGATGAGTAACTCATTAGGGATAGGGTTAGTAACACCCTAGAATGAGTTTGAGTGTATTATATATGAGCGCGTATTTGTTAGTAACTAATAAAATGTTTTGTGTTGATTTATCTATTGAGTGATTTATAGATTCTGATCGATGCGCTTGATCACCGTTATCGATGAGGGTTCCTAAACACTTAAACAAGGCGAACCGACACACTAATTTTGAAGAAAATGGTAAATGAAATAATTTTACCTAGGATTATATTTTGAATATAAAGTACATTTTTTTGAAAAGCTGTATAGTTAGAAATCAGGATTAGTGAAATTTAAATATGAACGTCTTGTGATTAGAATTTCACAGTTTGACTATAAGATGTTTCATAAAGATAATCGATAAGCAAGAAATCTGATAAGGTAATTAAGATCTTTAATACTTATTCTAAAATAACAAATTAAGAAATGATAATGTTAAGTTACTATCATAAATTGATCAATTGTTTGATTTAAAGGTTTAAGTACAAATACCTTGTGAATTAAGTTTCACGATTTGACTATAGGGTGTTTGATAGTAAGATTTGTTTAAGGAATGAGAATTTAAGTTCGAGTAAAACAATTGTGGTAATTTAAATGAAGATTAATTAATATAAGATAAAATGAATTTATAAGATAGGTTTTACAAAGTAATCTCTAAAGGATTTTGAAAATGGTATTATTTCAAATATAAAAAGAGGTGTTTTATGATAACTAATTCGATTGACTCGAAAATAAACTAAAAATGGGCAAGTGATGTGTTCGGATGGTAAGCACTTCTCTTAAGTATTACTCTTCTTGTGAAGAGGATATATGATATTATTGGTAGTACCCAGTTCCTTGGATTGTTTTGGAGTTACTCAATCTATATAATTTTCTTAAGTTAAAATAATGTGAATCATTAATTAGTAATCTTTATAAAAGTGTTTAAACTAAAGATAAATTGGAATCGCTAATTGATAAGATAAAAGCGGGATTCTCGACGATTTTGGACAGTCGAAAATTTCCGAATCACACCAAACTCAAATCTAAGAATTTGTGAAAACTTTTGTAAAAAGGTTGTGAAATATTCTGAGTAAATGAAATTGGATAAGTATAAATGTGATTATAAATAAAAAAGGGGAAGTTATAACCTAGAAAATGTTTTATTAATAAAGTCCAACATTAATTAAGAATTTGGACTTAAGTCTTTAAAAGTGATTGATTTGCATAAGTTATAAGATGTAATCAACTTAAGCGATAGTTTTATGAAATGATTCATAAATAATATTAGTGTTAAAAGAAATATACTAAGTTGAAGAATCGTGGGAAGAAAAATTATAATAGAGAAAAATCATCTTTTGGGTGAAAAATGGTTTCTTTGGAATATTTTCCTTTAATAAAAATATTTGGAAATAAATAATTAAAGGGATTATATAAAGAAGCACCTTTATAAAGTGTTTGAGCTTAAGATAAAAGTTTAGAAAGTTTTTTTGAGAGTTAATTAATACATATGTTATATGTAGATCATTTCGTCACACAAATGTTGATCTAATATTCGAGTTTGGAACTTTGAGGTGTTTACACCAATCCGAAAAAGGATTTATCACTCGATTCTTGACGACGAACATTGATTAGGGTTTATGATTGGGTACTTGAGTTTTCTATCATAGTTTAGCACTATGCAAGGAAAGCAAAGGTTTTTGAGCAAAGAGCCTGATTAAAGTCCGCACTAGAGGATCGGGGGATCGATACTAGTTCGGAAATAAAGTTGTGTATTCGAATAGGAGATCGAATAAGATATTTTTATACGGATGATCTGTGTATATTATATGGAATTAAGTTTAAAAATAAATGTTTTAGGCAAACTTTTGTTTGGGCAATTTCGAGGACGAAATTCTTTTAAGTAGGGGAGAATGTAACGACCCGTAATTTCGCTACTTCGAAAATGAGAGATTTCGTTTGTTTTAAAGTTAAAAAAGGTTTAAAACCTAAATAAACAAGTTATATATAGACAATGATAGAGAAGTTATTTATTCTTATAGATAATAAATTAAAAAGTATAAATTTGGATTTTAGAACAAATCAACAAAAGTTAAGTTTTGCTAAGTATAAATAAATGCTTAAATAAATAGGTCTAAATGTTTATTTAAAAATATAAATCTTATTGAAAACATCTAATAAAGATAATAAAAGTATATTAAAATACTTATAAGTATGTTAATAATTGTTTTACAAAAATAACTAAATTTTGTCGCATTTTGTCAGTTTTACATACACCGTAAAATTAGAGATTTTGGTATTATTTAAATATGATTTTAAAATATAAAGAGACTTGTTTTAATTTATTTAAAGAAGTAAAAAGTTCATTTTTAAATTTGGTTTACATAAATAAATAGTTTAACTAAAACGTCAAAATATGACCGTAAAATATTTTGTCGGAAAACGACGTTTTGTCGATTAAAAGTTGTCGCAACGTCGCCGCATCTTTATTTTCTTATATAGGAACATATATTCAAATAGTATAAGTATTAATTAATTTACTAATCAAGTTTACTTTTACTAAATAAGGTTAGAAACTTCTAGAAGCAATTAAGAAAAGTAAGTAAGAATTAAGAAAAGTAAGTAAGAAAAGTCAAAAGTAAACATCAAATCAATATCAAATCAAAGCCAACATAATTATGATATTCTTTACTTAATATCTAAGTGAAAATGACATAAAGTAATGATTTGAAATGTGATGTTAAGTGTTGAAAAAAAATAAGAATGCTTAAGAAGTAAGTAAGGGTATTTTGGTCTTTTTACAAAATATTATTTTAATCCAAAACTTTTTCTATAAATAAGACCACCATTCTTCCACTTTATTTTACACCATTTTCTATCTTCTTCTTCTTTCTTGAAGCTCTCTTTAATGGCTTCTTCTTCTCTTCCAAATCCTTACTAACTTTTTCAAAACCATATCAAATCAACTCCAAACACCACCAAACTTTGCCAAAGACCTTATAATACCATTAGAACATGGTTTAGCATCTAAAAAGTGAAGAAACAAAGAGGAAGAGGAGGAGGAAGGTGTGGCCGAACCTATAGTGGAGGAGGAGCAAGTTGTGAAGCTTCGAAGCGAGAAAAAGGGAAGGAAGTGTTGTCGGAATCAAAAGGAAAGTCTACGGAAAAGATTTGGTGAAGATAAGAGAGTTTAAGTGAAGTGTTGTTTGTAAATGAATGTTGGTAGGAAGTTAATCTTTTGGTCAAAAGGTGAGTACTCTTATTTACTAATTAATCCATAAGTTATTTCAAGTATAATGATTTGAAAGTATAAACATGTTGAATGTTTGAATGTTTGATAATTTGGTTGCAAAATTGGTTGATTTAATGTTTGTAATATGGATGATAACTTGGTTTGATAAATGATAAGAGAAATGGTTAGTAAGCAAAGTTAATTACATGAGAATTAAAATCCATACAAATGTGTGTGGAAATATTTAGCCTCTTAATGATTTTAAATAAGTTAAAAAAGTTTAAATATGGTTTAAAAAGAATTCGAAGTGCTTCGGACAAGTTCCGAAGCAATTCTCAAAATTGGTCAAAACCGAGCTTGTCGCGTAGTGGCGGTTCGTAAATTTCGACCCGTAACTTCAAATTGATGTAGAGAATGATTTATAACTCGGATTTCTTCGAAATAAAAATTATTTGGTTTACAATGATAATAGTTTTCCAACGAAGAAAGAAAATCAAGATTTCGTCAAGTAGATTTTAAAATATGTCCAAAACAATTTTCTAAAAACATCGCGGTTTTGCAGTTCGGAATCCAAAACGGGATTTCTTTATAAATGATATTTTTAAAGTATTAAAAATATGAAATAAATTTGATAAATCTATTTAAATGATTTAAAAGAGATTTGGATTGGAAAATATGAATTATCGAATGTTTTAAAAGTTGTTTAAATCAAATAAGCTTATATAGCACTTTCCGCAGCACTTTTATGCTGTGAATTCTATAACTTTTGGAATATGAGTTTAAATGTAACGACGTTTCCCAGAATCAATTGTGAATGTTTTGGAAAGGATAATTAAGAATTTTGAAAAGATAATTTGGAATATTTATAAGCAATTCTAAAATAAAGCTGAAAATCTGAGTATGCGGAAACGACTAGTACATTTGTCCCACCTGTGAGATCTGGGAAGGTAAACAAGGTGTTTAACTAAGGTTAGGGATGGAGCAACCAGTGCCCTGAACTTACCTGGCCTATGTTTTCTCTTCTTAGGCGAGGGGTGGAATAGATCGAAAGGAAAGCCCGGATGCTCTAAAAAGATCATATTTAAATTTTTCTAAGATAAAAGAAAAGAAAACCCCTTCAAAATAATTTTCGAGATAAAATATATCGAAGATAAAAATCGTTAAAGACAAAGATATTCAAAATGTAGGATTACTTGCCACTAGTCCCTAGAGGTGAAACTTGCCATTAGTCCCTAGAGGTGAAACTTTCCATTAGTCCTTGGAGGTGAAATTTACCATATTTAAGATGGCAATAGTGCTCTATTATGAAAATCTTTGATTAGCAAGAATATGATTTGAAGTTAAGAAAGAAAATCTCTGATTTAGATTTAATGAATGAATTGGGAATATTTTCCCTAAGTTAAAAAAGAAAATGATTTAGAATTATTCCAAGATTTAAGAAAGGTTTAAATAAATCAAATGATTGATAAATGAGGCTTAATGATTCCATATACATTTGAAATGAAAATGGAATAAATTGAAAAGATTATATCTGAGATAGATATTTGATTTGATAAAAGATGAAGTAATTGATTGATGATTGATATCCACTTATGAACTTAACATCTTTTAAAGCGATGATTGGTTTCGAAGGAACCGGAGTCGGATTTGATTAATTCCTATCCGAAAACCACTTCGAACCAATGTATACGTTCGAAAGTGAAGAGATGTTGAAGATGATGATTATTGAAGACCGTGGATCTTTATAGCGTGAAGACTGCTTGTTGAACATGCTCTGGTTGGCCACCATTATAGAGTTATTTATAGCAGTGGTCTCCTCGTGATGGAGATTTTTTTCGGATTGCAAGGGCTTCTCGCCTAGTAATGGCCGAGGAAAGTGCCTTCGGTTTCGTTCAGTCCTAGAACGAACTTGTATAGATGTTTGTCTGACATTGTATTCTAAATCACATTTGAGTGGTTTCTATAAATGTATATCAGTTGGTGGCGGAGAAGGCAACTTCTTTTAGCTTAACACCCTTTCCCGAGACATACGTGCTCAGGAAGTTATACTTTTCTAGAAATCAGTCGTGTGACGTGGAATGACAATGTGGCATTCAAAGTGGAACTTGTTATGAAAAAGCGTGGCTTTGTATGAAAAAAAGCGTGGCTTTGTTTGAATTGAGCGTAGCCTCGCGAGCCTCACACCCCGGTTATGATGGGATTCTATGTGGTCAGATGTATGCTCGCATTTCAGGTAGTAGTGATTTGGGTTATCAGATGTTCTGAGCCCTAGGTACCAGATGCATCTGGGCCTCATGGCAGGGATGTGCGAAGTCTGAGTCATTGGATGTTATTCGCAGATTGCATCCACTTTTAGCCATTTATGTTGTTGTATAACGGCGTCTGAGTCATGGACGTAAGCCGTGGATACAGATTGATCTTTCCACTAGTTTCCTATCATGTTGGAAATCCAAACCCAATACGGTACATACGGTTTTGATTGTATTCCCAAAATAGCTGTAATGACTTGCAAACATTTCAGCTACCCCCTTCTGGTATCATATATTCCGTTCGGTATATTCCGTTGACCCAGTCCGGATATATTCTGTTAGACTTAGTCCAGATATTGGTACCTTATTTGAATAAGTTTATTTGAAAAGTGTTTTCAAAAGAATGTCATTAAAAATAATATCAAGTGATTTTTGGTATGAAGCGTTTTGGTTATCATAAGGTAAAAACCCGTCCGTGTTTATGTATGGTCGTGGTCTTATGAGATACCATTCTTTTCAAAGGTTTTGATAATATAGTCATTTAAACTTCGAGTATCTCACGCTGTTTTATCAAGCCTGATCCGGGTATTTTTAATACTCGGGTCAGATCCGAGTAGTTTCAGGTTTAGTTGAAGACGGTTGGAGTTTCCAGAGGAGAACTGGAGATCTTCATCATCGTATGGACGTATTCTATCTTTATCCGCTTTGCTTAGTGTATTTTGTTTAATGTTTGTCAGCAATTGTAAGGACAGATGTTTATAACTGTCCAAGCTGAATTTAGGTTAGACTCTGATATTGTATTTAAAATTTTCCGCTGTAAAGATTATTATTGAAATAATATATGTTATTCCATTCGTGTGAGATTCTGTTCTGTCTTTATTTTCTTTCTACCCTTAATGATCCGCTTATTCGTGCAATTTGAGTTTGACATGTGTGGTTTATTGTCGATTCAAAGGGTATGGAAAAGTGGTTCGTTACAAAATACATAGATAAGTACTAAATAAAATAGTGCTGTGGCGAGTCACTGTTACAAGCATGAGGATTTAGAATTCTATCGACCATTGTGAGTTCGAATATTCCAGCTCCAAATTTATGGCCGATAACGTAGGGTCCTTCCCAATTTGGGCCAAATGCTCCCGTACCAAGGAAAATTTATTTCAGGACGAGATCTCTGACTTCGAATGTACAGTAGTGAAATTTGGTATTGAAGTATAATGCCACTCGGTTTTGGTGAGCAGAGGCTCTTAGCTCAACTTCCTCCTACTTCTCATCGATCTGATCCAGTGACTCGAGTAAGAGTTACTCGTTTTCACTTTGATTGAAGTGTCATCTCCAATGAGAGGGGATTTCCAGTTCCATTGGGATCATCGCTTTTGAAACATATGCCAAGGCAAATGGCGAGTGTCTGGTCATAGTTTTGTGAGTCGTCCTGTAAGCCCATAGTACAAGCGAAAGTTTATCAACCCAATTCCCTTTGGCTTTAGTAAGTCATTTCTTGATGGTAGATTTGATGATTTTATTGACTGGCTCAACTTTCCCATTTGTCTACAGTTGTGCTACTGTGGAAAAACTTTTCTCGATCTAATAATGCTTGTAGAAGTCCTTGAATTCAGCACTCTCGAACTGAGTTCTATTATCTGTAATGATTTTCTATAGTACTGCAAAACTTGCAAATGATGTATTTTTGTTACAATGTTAATTACTTTTTCAGTGGTAATGGCGGAAAGCGGTTTTGCTTCAGCCCATTTGGTAAAGTAATCAACTGCAACGATAGCATATTTGGCTTCTCCTTTAGCTATCAATGATACACCGATTAGATCGATTTCCCATATTGCAAATGGCCAAGGGCTAACCATTTGCATAAGTTATGAGGATGGGGTTCTCGGGATCTTTGAAATTCTCTGGCACCGATTATAGCGCTTGGCGTAGTCTACTGCATCTCGGTTGATTGTAGGCCAGAAATATCCATAAAGTAAAACCTTCTATGCCAGTGTCTGTCCCTTAATGTGGTCGCCGCAGCTACCTTCGTGGACTTCCATTAGAATCTTCTTCGCTTCAACTTCGGTTACACACCATAGCAAGGGGTGGAGAAGCCTCTCTTTATAGCACTCCATCTTGTAGCATGAACCGCGGTGTCTTTCGTAGGAGCTTCTTTCATTTATTCTACTTTCTAGGGTGTATTCCTTTAAGCAAATAATCCTTGATTGGCGTCATCCATGATTCTTTCTCTTCCATGGTCTTCAGAACCCAATCTATGTCCATCTGGAACCAATCCCATCAATTGTGCCTCTCCAAAACTAGTCAGTTTGGCTAAGTAATCGGCCTTCACATTCTTCTCTCTATGGTATAGCATTCAATGTCGCTTAGAGATTCCCATGCTTTTGACATGTAAAGGGCAAGATTCGCTCCCTTAGCCTGGTACTCTCTTTTTTCTTGACAAATGACTAGCCGAGAGCCACTGTATATATGCATGGCCTGCGTTCCCAATTCTTTTATGATTTTCAACCCCGTTGTCAATGGCTCATACTCCACCTTGTTGTCAGTAGTATGGAATTTCAACCTTAGAGCATAGCAAACTGATCGTCCTTCGGAGTCTCAAGAACAACTTCCAACTCTGAGTAGAAATCATTTGATGCACCATCAACAAACAGTTTCCATTATGACACCACTTCTATAATATCTTCTCATTCACTATCCCGTATCATGAATTCGATGATGAAATCCACCAATGACTATCCATTGACTGCCCTTCGTGCGTGATAAGTGATGTTGTACTGATTCAACTTAATATTCCATTTAAGAAGTCATCCTAACATCATTAGATGATACAGTATCTATTTCAAGGGTAGTCGTTAAGCGGGTTAAGCTTCATTCCATAATTTCGAAGAATCTCAAATGTTTTCGAGAGGATATCCAAATGATTTCCAAACACACATGATTTGATTAGCATGTCATCCATGTAGACCTCCATTGTTTGTCCAATCCGATCCTTGAATATTGTGTTCACCAATAGTTGATAAGTTTCCCTGGCGTTCCTCAGCCCAAATGGCATTACTCAGTAATAATACAATCTGAGGTCGATGATGAAGGAGGTGTTCGCTTGATCGGATTCATGCATCATAGTTTGGCTATATCCTAGGTAGGCGTCCATGAAGGAGAGTAGTTCATGCCCTGTAGTTCTGTCCACGAGTTTGTCAATTCTAGGTAGCAGGAAGCTGTCCTTTAACAAGCTTTGTTCAGGTCTAAGTGGTCAACAAAAGTTTTCCACTTTCCATTTGAACTTTTTAACTAGAACTGGTTTTGAAACCCACTTAGGATAAGGTGCATCGCATATGAATCCGTTAGCCAACAGCTTATCCACTTCCTCCTTTAGCGTAGCAGATCACTATGAACCCAGATTGTGCCTCTTCTACCTCACTGGAGTGAACTTGGGATCGATATTGAGTGTGTGACAAGCTATATCCCTCGATATCGCACATATTGGAATATGTCCAAGTAAATTGGTCCAGGTTGGTGTGAAGAAATTTGATCAATTCTTGCTGCATTTTAATCCCAAGTTGTGACCTTATTTTCAAGAATCGAGTTGGGTTATCCATATCGATAGGGACTGACACTGTAATCTCTACCGATGCTGCCCATTTCTCCTCTAAACTCTTCTTTCTTAGGTCCAAAGCCTTGTCGAAATGGCTATGGTTCCCAAGCCGAGGGTGGTTTTTTAATTGCTATGCTAACAGTTCGCGAACGTGGAGAGACTTCCCAACATTCTTTCCTTTTTTCCTTTTGTTTAGATTCACGTAACTCAGCGACATAACATTCACTAGTAATGCTTTCATCTCCCCTTATAACTCCAACCCCATTCTCCATCGGGACTTTCATGGTAAGGCACTATAGAGCCAAAGTGATCCTGAAATCAGCAAGGGCCGGTCGATCCAAGGAAGTGTTGTAATATAACATTTCATCAACTATCATGAAGGTTTGGATAATGACTACCCTTCATTCTCCATCTCCAAGCTCCACAAGAAAGTCAATCATCCCGACTGGCTGTTTTGATGCTCCCATAAAGCATTGGATTTTCATTTGGCAAGCAGACACATCCTTCATATTGATCTTCATCTAATCAAACGTATGTCGAAACAAGACGTTAACAGAACTTCCCTTATCCACCAGGACTCTACGTATAATTGTCGGCCCAATTTCGATTGTCACTACTACTGGGTCGAGAGTTAGTGTTTTTACTCCTTCAATGTCTTCGTTATGAAACAATATGTCATGAGTGTCCTTTGTTGCTTGGATGAAGCGCCATCCTCAATTGCAAAACAAGTTTCTTTAGGAGCGTGTTTTAGTGAACTCGCATATCGCTCCATCTCCCGCAGCTCTTTTGTGCTAGGTGAGGTCCTTCAGAAATAGTGCTGAAAACAAGTCCCCATTCTGTCTGTTTGGATCCTTCTCCACTGGGTCCAGATTGGTTTCCTTGAGTACTTGGAACTTGCGGACCAATAGGCCGGTCTGAGTTTTGTGATTTCTTCACGTACTACTGGAGCCTGTTGTTTCTAATCAATTCCTCAATCAGATCTTTTAGATGTCAACGCTCATTCGTGTTGTGCCTGTGAGTCCATGGAAGCGGTAGAACTTTCCTGATTGCTTTTGTCGTTTAAATTCTTTTTTTCTGGGAGGCTTGTTGCATCGCTTAGTTCTCTGAGTTGCAAGTAGATGTTCTCCAAGCTTTCAATGGCGTATACTCCTCTGGTATCAAGTTCCTTATCCTCTTTCCATTCCCGTCAAGCCTACTAGCATTTTGTTTTTTCCTTTTTTGATTTCCATCTTTCCCTGCATTTCCTGCCATGGCTCCAAAATTGTTTTCGTACTGGTTGACTGCTACATTGCTCCAAACTATCTCCTTTGGTTGCACACTAGCGGTCTTGCCCTCCATTGCGTCCACCTCTTCCAATCTCATATACTAACCCGTCTTTCGACTAAACTCCTTCATGGTGGTTGATTGCTTCATCTTAATCCATTCAGTCTTTGAAATACCCTTTGATTTGATTGATTTATAATAGTTATAAAATTGGTAAAATTAATTAATATTTGTGAAATATTAGTTAATATTGCATTTATTGTATTAGGGTGTATTTAGTAAAATTGAATAGCCTCTAGAATTATTCATGGTGCTATTAGCAATTTACTGGGTGCATATATAAATGTTATATACGTGTGTATTGACATACGATATCTATAAGAATTTAAATTGGCTTTAAATTAAATAAATTACTAAAAGTAGTCTATATTGAACTAAGTTATAGCCAACCAAAAAATGGGAGGTAAATGGTGGTCTTTATGCTTAAATTATGTAGATATTTCTCCCAAGACCTTTCTTTATATTTAGACTTTGGCCTTTATTTTATTTTCTCCTTTTTGCTTCTCTCTTTTCCTTATTTAGCCGCAAGCTCCCCCTTAACCCTTCTTATCTTTTAACTTTATTTATATCCAATAAAATAATACAAGTAAGATTCGATGTCAGCACATTATCTATTTGTAGTAGCAAGTGCAGATCTGGAAGTTCAAAGGAGCTCGTGTGGATTAACGTGTGAATTATAAGCAACGTTTCATTAGGTATATATTTTGCCTACTTTTATACATCATATATATGTTCATTGTATGATAATGCATATAAATCACCACATACACTTAGATATGTGTGCCATGCTAATGATATATTTGTTCATATGATATTTCAATGGTTAATAATTAACTAACCATGTATATTAATTATTCCGAACACAATAAATTTAATACATACATATGTGTATGTGTATGAAGGTTTTCGACCATGATGTTTTCATATTTATATAAATAAATATTTATTACAAAACATAATTTTAAATTTAAAACAATGATTATTTATTTATTAATTTACATGTATACTGAAATTAGATTAAAATAATATGTATATATTAATTTTAATTCAGAACAATAATTACTGTAATATGTTTAGTATATATATATATTCAAATATTTTATAATATGCTAATGGTTTTTTATAAATTTTGAACACATGTTTATATTTAAATTTGGTATACATATAGTTAAATTGTTTTCGACAATTCAAAAAAAACCGTTGTTGCTTTCCGTAATTTAAAATTAAAAAAATTTGGTCGTAATATATTTTATGTGTACATTTAAATTTTATAGTATTCAAAAAAAATTAGATGTTTAAAATTTTATATATGTACATACAAACATATATACATATATATACACACTATAGTAATTTGTAAATTATTTTTGGCATAATATAAGTATACATTATATATAATATTTTGTAATGCAATGCAAAGTCAATTATATGACATCTAACAATTCAAAATTGAATCTATGATCTGGTTCTAAATTTGAATTTTAATTAACAAGTCAAACTAAATATATATTTAAGATCTGTTTTTAAATTTGAATTTTAATTACCAAGTCAAAATAGATATTTGTTTAAGATCCGTCTTTTAAATTTAAATTTAAATTGCTAAGTCCAACTAGATATTTATTTAAAATTCAAATTTTAAATGTTGACTTTGCTAAATTATAATTAATATTCAAAATAATATTTTGTGTACTATAAAATGTTTTAAATAATTCATATATTACATACATGCATACATACTTACAAACATGTAAATTATTAACAATGGTAGATTATATATATATATATATATATATATATATATATAATGTGTAAAGCATATAAATAGTAGATGTAAATCTAATATCTACTTATGTATAACCTTAACTAGTACATCTTACGCTATGTTGCACGTGCACTTTACACACATGTGAGTTTATAAAAAGGTACTCATATACTATATATAATCCTTTCATTAATTAATTAAATCAAAAAAATTAAATAAAATATGGTTTTACTTAAATTAATTAGATCGAACCTGGTACGACCTTTAGACTTCTTAGGACCAATAAGATCCAAAATAAGAAATTCCTTTGGAATATATCCACTTCGCTCACTTTTGACCAGTCTAGTTTTAGTAATAGTATCAAAGTCTTAATGGTCTATGCATTCTAAATTAGCAACTTAGGGCCAACTAATAAAACATACTTATCATTTTGGTGTCTAAAATAGTAGTGTCTAGGCTTAGGGTAGGCTAATCAAGTATTCTCCCATCCCTGACTATTGTTCTGGCTCAATAATGGAGGAAGTCCAAAAGGTTGGCCCAATTGAAGAGGCTCAACTTGATTTTGGCCTTGCTAATTTTCAAAGTTCAGTTTGAAATTTAAGAATATATTTTAAATTAAAAAATTAAATTTATAATATTAAAAAAGTATAATAAATTTCAATTTTTTTGAAAATAAATTTGATAATTTTAAAAATTATTTAATTAATTAGTTAAATAAATAAATAAAATTTAATTAATTGAAATAAAACACATATATTGATATATGTGTCTGTATATATAAATGACTATAAGGGTTATATAAATATATATATCTTGTTTAAGGTAAATTAAAATAAATTTTGAATTTACTAAAATATTTAATTAAAATTATTTTAATAAAATAAATTAATTATTAAATTAATTAATTAATTAATTAAATGTTAATTAATTATATATATATTATGATATATGTATATATGTATATATAACTATAAATGTTAGATTGAATATTCACCTCAAATTGTTTAGGGTGAATAAAATTTTGAATTTTAAAATAATATAATTTGTTAATTAAATTAATAAATTAAAATTAATTAAATATGATTTAATTAATAATATACATAAGAATATTATATAAGTTGGTTGAAATTTAAATAATTTAATGAATTTAATGTATAAAATATGAGCGTAAAATTTTCTAATGGAATTGTAGAAAACTAGCTTAAGTTTAAGAAACGAATACATACGTATTATACATATACTGTGATTTCAAGTGTGCTCAACACTTGAATCATGAGGATATTTCATAAGAAATTCATTGTTTCCAAAATCAATATCACTCGATGCGCACACACGCGTGTGTGCACACACATACATATAGATCATGGATCTTTAATATATAAGTTGTCCTCTACCCATAATATTCTAATAAATTACGTTCATACTCTTTAGTTGTTGAGCAAACTCAAGCTATGGATTTTATGTGTAGTATTAATAATATATTGATTAGATGAGGTATGGTATACATACTTATTTATTGAGCTTCCTCAAGGTACGTGCATTATACTTGGATCGTTGCGAAATGATAGGTATGAGTGAATAATCTCTTTCGGTTTGTTGAGAATCCTCAAGGTTAAGATGAGATTAAGACAAATACCATGGGTTAGGAATTGTATAAGATACAACCGATAAGGTATTATCTATCATAGGTGAGCCTATATTTATTGAGCATCATCAAGGTCGGCATACCAAGGTAAGCGAGTCCTAATACCCACTAGAGAAATTGAAAGATTTCTATGTTTTCTCTCATGGTTTGAGTAACATAAAATTCTAATGTTAGCTTATTAGAAAAATGAAATGAATGTGTTTAATCTTTCTAATATTGTAAAAATATATGCTATATAAAGTTAAGATAATCTACTTCGATAAATTTATGCAACCATTGATAAAATTTATTAGTCAAAATATACAAAAGAACTAAATTAAGATTAACATAGAAATATAAAATATACCTACCAATAAATCTTTTGGTATGTTGATCACTTCAAAACCCATGCGAGAGCCAAATTATTCAACTACTAAATACATTCATATCTTGGTCACTTAAATGTTTATTTTTCAACGTTTGGTCATATATGAGTTTTAAACTCTTAAAAAATATAAGAATATGTACGTTTGATCCATATTCGATCACATATAATTATTGTACGGTAAATAGTCATGGTTCGTAATGTACGAAACTTCGATGAAATTAGTTTATTTGAAATAATTAGGTATACTATAATGCAAGATCATGTATTGAATATGATTGATTATAATAAGGATCTTGTTGTGTTGGATGCAGCAGTAGACCAATGGGTATAAAATGCAAGTTATTTGAAATCCTCGAATGTTAAGGATAACTAAATGCATATTTGTAAAAAGTTCAATGCGGTCTTGTAACTAGGGTTTCCTTTGAATGGTTCAACCATATTTGAAAGAAAAGTGAATGTACAAGAGTGGATATAGCTTAGGCTTAGTTGGGATGAAGAGAGCGAATGGTGACCTTTGTTTTGTGAAGAGACACTGGAATGAGTTGTATAAAATACTACTAGATATTTAATATGGAATGAGAAATGTAATTTCAATTCCAAATTTATTTTATTGTAGAAAATTGTTTTCTACGAAATTTGTTTCATCGAGTTTAAGAAATTTGATTTGAAAATCTCTGATGCATACCTGTTTAGTAGATGAAATAAAATACCATAGTAAATGGTGGAATGGAACTTCGTATTTCTTAAGTTGTTATTGTTATTGAGGAAATAGTGAGAGCATAATATATGACACTTGTTAGTGGACACATCAATATACAAAAAATTATTTTCATAAACATGTTATATATTATTTATGAAATAATAATTGTTTTCAATATTATATAGTTGCATGTGTGCTCTCCTCTATTTATAAAAGATCTAACATTTTTCTCAAAATAAATAAATAATTGTTTTCAATATTGGCTGAAAATTGATATAATTTTATTTTACTATGAATGTTGAGAGTATTTGTTGTGAAATAAATCTACCATAATAATGTATTTATTGAATAACAACAATAATGAGCTGCTGAAAATATAGAATTGCCTAAAATTTTACAGTTATTTTGGAATTATGCTCTAAGCCATATCTTTGAGGAATAATTCTTTAATCTTGTGATAATGAATCATATGGTACATGTGACGGCCCATAATTTTGTAACTATTTTCAATCTAATTTTATTTGAAAACTTTGACTTTTAATCATTTAAAATTTGAATTTCTGGAATTTTCCAATGTAAGTTTGGAATTTGTTTATAACTTATTTTTCAAATTCAACGAATTAAACATTTTCTGAAAATTTTATATTTTGGTCAAATTTTGAATTTCAGTTTAAATTTTTAAATTTGAATTTTTAAATTTTTAAACTTTTCTGAAGTAGAATATAATTCTGATATCCGTTCTGTTTTTCGTTTCGTAAAATTCTGTTTTGTACTTTTTAAATTTAATGAAATACAGCGTTTTACACGCAATGATTTTCTGTATTTTATTTTCTATTTTTCCTATGTTCATTTCTCTATTTTATTTTCTATTTTATTTTGTTTAGACTTTTATTTTATTTATTGGATTTTTATCTTGTTTATTTTTGATTTTTGGGCTTGGAAATTGCAAAGGACTTATGTTACTTGTTTTAATTGTGGCCTTTTGTTTACCTAGCCTTGCATAACATCTCCTTAGTCGTTCAAAACCATTCTTGGCCGTGCACTCTACCTCATTTTTCACATACAAAGTTTCTCAATTCTCAACTCCTTTCATTTCTATTTCTGAGCAAAAATATACAAGTTGTATTCATGTCTTCTCTTCTTCTTCTTTTTCCATTCTTCTTTCCACTCTTTTCTTTTATTTTCTTCAAGCAAGCTCGGCCTCCACCATGTTCATCCCCTAGCCGACCTCACCCCTTCTTCACCACCACCCCAAACATGGCCGTGACCACCAAGATGCCGAACATCACCTAATCTCCTTGTTTCAAGCCTAGCTGAGCACATACATTACATCCCCTTCATCCTTTGCCTCGGCCACCCTTGTTCCACCACATCCTCCATACCATGCCATGATCTACAACCTTTTGTCGTGTGCCTTGACCCAAGCCTAGCCAAGGCCAAGCCCACTTGAAGTCATGGTCGAACCAAATACATCTCAAACCCTTTCCTTTTTGCCTTCCGACATGTGTAACTTGCATCTCTTCTTATTCCATAACCATTAGCCGTGTGTGTGCATGCTTTGGCCGAGCCTAGATTGCCTCTAACCCACCATGGCCGAGCATACATGATGGTGGTCAAGCCCATTGTGACATGGTCGAGCCACTTGCATAGGTTAAAGCATGGTTATGTCATTTAATTCTCATATTTTTCCATTGTTTTAATTTATATTCTTTTGTATTGAATCATTCTTATATATGTTTGTGTATTTGTTTATGTACAAGTTTGGATCTTGTCTCTTCATCCACTTAAAATCTTTTTTGTGCCTTGTCGTGCTTTTCAAAGGTTATTGTGTATCTCTAGTTTGTCAATTCTAGCTATAAAAGGTGAGTTTATCACTCTCGACATACGTACTTCTATAACTATGAAATGATGACAAGTGAATATGTAAAACTAATATGTTATGTTCATATATGCCTGTGATATGTTTATATGATGTTAAATTCTGTTTATATATCTGTTGCCTCATCTGTTATGATATTATATGCTATACTGTTATTTTATTTTCTGTTCTCATCACTGTAAGTTCCCTATCACTATGGGTTGAAATGATACATACCCGAACGGACTTTAGAATAAGGAAAAATCAATATGGGCTAAAATGATAGGCTCGAGTGATTTTTATTGTATTTATTTTACTTGCGATTGTGGATTTGAAAGGATAGAAGCCGGACCTAGGTTAGAAATCATCATTGAATATTACCTTCAATTTATAAAGGTCCCATTCTTAAATCTTCAGTATAAAGGGTTTAAATAAAGGGTTTATTAAATCTTAATTGAATATCATTTAAATAAAACCCTTTATACTTGGTTGAATATTCCAAAAACCAAATAAAACCCGACCTAGTTTATTGTATTTATTTTAAATATATCTTTATACTTGATTATCATACTGAGACTTCTGTTGTATCTGGTTACTTCTGTTGTAGCTTGTTTAACTCTAATGTATTTATATAGTAGCTTCATGAACTACTATCTCTTTGCTTCCGTTGCATTATTATATTACTCTGTGTCTGTGATCTGTGATTTATTTATTTATATTCTGAATTTTTCCAAATTTAAATTGACAATTCAGTATTTTGAGCTATTCAAGTCCGGCAAGTGTGGTTTTATTGT
This sequence comes from Allium cepa, assembly GCA_030765085.1. Taxonomy (NCBI): domain Eukaryota; kingdom Viridiplantae; phylum Streptophyta; class Magnoliopsida; order Asparagales; family Amaryllidaceae; genus Allium; species Allium cepa. Next base: position 238,183,346 of record CM060929.1, on the reverse strand, counting down.
CGAATTGAATGGTCCAAAATAGCAGGTCTTACAGTACTAGTGAATTGTATCTCAGAAGATTAAGGGCAAAGCACTCATTCAGTGGGAGTGACAAAAAAGTTGATTAACACTTCAGATCGATACATATACACATACATACATATGTATGTATATGTATATGTATATGTATATGTATATGTATATGTATATGTATATGTATACGTATACGTATATGTATATGGATAGCGTTCAATTGCACCACAAACAGCGTAGCACCCCTACAGCCCCGTGATATCCATCTTATGTTTCTGATTCTCTTTCTTCCCACTAACTCTCTCCTCTACCCACTAACTTGTTTAAATAGAAACTTGTAGCTGAAAATGGGGTGCAATTAGGGTGCTCCCAAACAGGGTGCCATAAAGTGCTCATCTATACACACACACACCCTATGCAGTTCAAAGTCCAATAATACCAATTGTTTCACTTAGTATGTTAATTTTACAGATGGATTATCATAGATATACATTTGTGTATTTATTTCAAAGTAATGTTTATGATATGTTCATTGAATATAAAACGGAAGTAGAAAACATAACATGCAAGTGAAATAAAAGATTTTGATTTGATCAAATAAGTGAGTGTATTGGAAAGGGGTTCCAAAAGTTTCATAAGAATCCATCTCGAAATTCATTTCTCCATATAATACATAATAATATATCGATAAGAAGTAATCGGACTTTATTATACAAAGTAAGATTGATGATGAGTGAAGTTGAGATAAATTCTTTCTATAAGGATGTGCACTTAAGAGTGAATACATATGTTATATTCAATTTCTTCTAAACATAGTTTATAAGTTCATACTAGATAAAGTTTGATTGAAAACCCTTATATATCCTAGGTCAAAGGGTTGACAGGTTGCGAGATGTTGCACGTAATATTTTCTCATGAAGGATCTTGTGTGAATCACCCAAAGGAGTTTTGGAGTAACAACTATTGGTTGACTAATTTATGTTATGAACATAAGTTCTGTAAATTCAAATTAAATCAGTTTTATGCATAAAGGCAGATTATAAAATATTCTTAAATGCCTATTGCGTCATACTGAGAAACGGTTGTTGGTTTATAAAACGCCATCTCCGCGACGAAAGAATTTCTTTTAGAAATTATAGGTAATAATATTAACTTGGAAACGATCAAAGATAAAAATGATAACAAAGGTTGAAATGAGATTAACTAAGCCAAAATAGACACAACTCATTAGAATATCTAATAAAACACTCACATATTAAAAGAAACTATGAGTTTTATATCGATGTCGTGAAAAGAATTTTTTTAGTTGCCAATAAGCCATTAATTGTATTGACTCTTCCATATGGCACGATACACAAATCCCGAATGCATACTAAGTACAGTATCAAAATATGATTTTGGTAGTTGTATCTAAAGAGTTAAGATCCATCGGCTGCAAATGTACCTTTAAGAAGAAGACCATTGTAGCTGGAATATAGTAAGCAATGTTGATAAGAATAACATTGTAAATTTAAACCATTAAAATGCTTAACAGATTCACCATTCAATGTGTTTAAGTTAATTTAGATTTTACTCGTAAAATTATCGCAAATATGATTTTGGGTTTTAGTACATATAAGTTAAAGCGGAAATTCTAAATAATGATTTAAAATAGATTATGTTTACATATCAACCAAACTATCCTGATGTTAATGTGAGGGATACATAGTTTATGGGTTTCAGATTGGATCCAAGGACTGATATGAAAGTATCGTTCAACCAACATTAGAGTTGAGCAAGTATTTTAAAAGAGAAACCAAACAATTTGATTTTCAATCAAAATGCAGAGGAAGTGTGTGTATATAAGAAAGAATATTAAAAGGTACTAAGATATTTCTAAAATGTAAGTAAGCAGCATAATGCTGATTGTTAATAATGTACCTAATCTAAAATTAGTTTTAGTTCAGTTGTTTAACCTTCGATATTAGATTTGAGAATAACATCTTTTATCATTAATATAAAGAACGTTTGAATTGTCCCAAGTGAATTGCATAGACACCATATTGAAATATTTAATATTGATCATATTAGACGAATTCATTATTCACCAGCGATAGGAATTACCATATGTAATGACTCGAAATTTTGAACACTTCGTATTTAAATATCTGAATTATTTAAATATTTATGTCTATGATTTTATATGATTAAATAAGCTTTTTAAACACTTTTTAATTAATAATTAATGATTGAAAAATTATTTTTGAAATGTGTTCACAAAATATACACTTCGAATAAATATTGAAAATGTGACCGGAAAATATTTTATTAAGAATCAATTATTTGTTAAGTAAAAATTGTTTAAATAGTTGTACACTATTATGTTATCATATGAACAAATTAACAACAAATTAAATACTTAATTTAATGACATATTAATTAAAGTAAACATATTCAAATAAGGAAACAAAGAGTACTAAAGGATCCTTAGATGGTGGAGTGATTTAAGGAGAGTATGGTGGTGTAAGAGCATGGTTGTGTAAAGGTATGGTGTGCATGTTCTCATGCATGGAAGAGGAGGGGATTTTCTAACCTTTCCACTAAATTCCTAAGCTTATAAACAGATGAGAAGGTGCATTTCATTTCTTACCATTCCACTCTTTCACTCTCTTCTTTTCTTAAAACTTCTCAAATCTAATGGCTTCACCTTTTGTCCTCTTCTTCTTTGGGCCATGAGCATGGAAGGGGTGATATGGCCTATGGCCGTAGGTATTATGGTGGTGGAGGTGAGGACGTGAGTTAAAGAGGTAGTGATCAAGGTCGTACCCTATTTTTATGATCCAATGCCATAGCCGTGTGCTTTAGGGAAGATAAGGAGGGTTTTGGAGATGTTTGGGTTGGAGTAGGAAGTATTAATAGAAATGTTGATTTATTGAATGTTGGTTGGAAGAAATTGGGTTGAATAATGGTGAGTTAATCTCACTTTGAATGAATTTATAAACTTAATATTTTCTTGTTAATCATTTTCTAAATTTGCTTGCTATTATTAGTAATTAGAGATACCAACTACTTAAAGTTACGATCTTTAATTATATGCTTCAAAAAGCATGTGTTTTTTGAAATAGTTGCCTTAAGGAGACTTGAATTATGTTTTTTAAATCAAGCATATTTAAACATTTAAAATGGACGTGATAATTAGTTATATGTTAGTACATGTTTAGTAGTAATATGGTTTGAACTTGGAATCATATAAGTGTAGAAAATAGAATGACACTTGATATTGAATTGAATAAGGAATTGTCCGTATAGTGATAGTCGCTATAAATGCACTTTGAAATCCCTTAACTTTAATTTGTGAAAAATGATGATTTAAGAACATATTTTGATATAATTTGTTTTGGTTGTTATCTACACTTCTATAAGTATTCTGAAAAGTAAAGACTATGTTTGGAAAGTTATACAAAATGTAAACCAAAGCCAGGAAACACTGAAGTAAATAGTCTATTTTCCAAAAACAGGTTATTTAAAAGTATCGATATATCGACACTTTTAAATAACCTGTTTTTGGAAAATAATGCTTATTTTTGTAAAAAAATTATTAGGGTTTTCTTTACATTTTTACAAATTAATGACACATTATTCTTATTGTAAAGTTTTGAAGTCTAAATCATTTAATAGCTAGTTGAACGTAAAGGTAAAAGTTATAGTGAAATAGTCGTTATATGAGCACTTCGGTAAAATACCTTGTTTTCGGAAATTTCGATAAAATAATTAAAAGATATTCTTTAAGATTTTTCTTCATGGTTTATAATTACTTAAAGTATACTAACTATTGTAAAAAGAATGTATCTAAATTCAAAAATATACTAACTATTGTAAAAAGAATGGATCTAAAATCAAAAATTTAAGGCATTGAAAACTAGACGCAAAGTTGTAGCAAAAAAATTTGTTAAAACATGTTATAGAACTTGAAACAACACTTCTAGAAATGCTATTTTTTAAATTATAAATTGTTTAAAAATGATATTTTAATTATATATTTTCTCTGATCTTTTTAGAGTTTTTTTCTAACTTATAAAAGAGTGTTTTAAAATTGGTTTCAAGTTCAAATATACTTTTAATAATTAACCATGAATTCTTAAACTAAGTAGCTTTTAAAATAAAACTTGTTTTTTTTATTTATTTCAAAATTCCGTATTTTTACATAATATCCTATATAAATAATTATAGTATATTTTAAGTAGTTTTAAAGCTATTTTAAGTGGTTTTAAAATTAATTTTAAGTTCTAAATGGTTTTGTAGGATTAACTAGAAGTGTATCATCTTAACTAATGAGTGTGGACATGCTTTGGTCTTTAAAATAAATGTTTTAAGTTAATGGTAAGTATATAAATGTTTTGGGTTGTAGTAAAAATTGTTTTAGTGAAACTTGTTTTTAAACCCTTAAATTATGTTTTAAAGTGGAATAATATTATAAGTTTTTAATTAGATCTTCTTTAATAATGGATTTTTAAAGATAATAGCAAGTACTAAAATCTTTTATAAAAATATAGAAAAGGTTATATGTTTAATTTATAAAGAGAAGGGTTTATAATGACAATGTTTTAATGACATTTGTTTTTAACCTCTTTGATTATATTTTAAAGTAAGTAAAACTTGTTAAGTGATTTGTAAATATACTTATACGAGATAAGTATATGAATACTTTTCAAGTATTGAAAAAGAGTATAAGTGAAAATTGAAATAGAAGAATACAATTATACATCTTTTATAAAGAAAAATCCAATTGTAACGACCCGAATTTTGCGTCGTTCGATTTTGAATATTTAAATGGTTTTAAATATTGAATTTCAATTATAGATTGATTTTGAATGTGGAAATTTGGGTTTATTTATGAAATAAATTCAAAAATTAAATACAGAAATTTATTGGATAATTTAATTATTGAACTTTATAATTGAATATTGGTTAAATTATTGTATCTTGAGTTTTAAGCTCGATAAAAATAATGTAACAGCCTATAAAATTTATATTAATAATAATGAAGATGATGAAAGTTTTAAAGTTGAATTTAAAAGTGATATGTTCAGTTTTAAAAATGGTTGCTCAAATTGACATTTAAAAATAGCCATCCGGGACACAGTCTCGGAATTCGACAAAACTAATTCCATTGGATCCGTAATAGTGTATTATTATCGGATTCTAAATTTTGTAGTGTTTGGAATTATCGTTTGATCAGACGGGTTATAAACGCATTGAAATTAATATCAAAAATTTAATATAATAATTGGGTTCAAAAGGCTATCTTCTCCATACGATCAAATTAGGACTTGAAACTATTTTCCATTGCATTCAGAATAGGGATATAACATTATAAACGCCTAACGGCATGCCTCGATAGAAGATCAAAATTTTAAGTTGCAAAAAAGAGGATATTTTATAATTAAATAAAAGTTATACAAAATCAAATTAGAATCAAGTCATAGCCGCCCTTTTGCAAGTTGAAACATATACGTTTCCTTTACCTTCTCAAATACGTTACCCCCCTTTCAAAATTGCGTATGAGTTCATTCCCTTCTCATTCAAAAACCAAAAATCAACATACGAAAAAAAGGGAAGGCAGCAAGCGAGGCAGTGGGTGCTGTCGTCGCAAGTTGAGGCAGAGGAGGAGCCATGTTCGATGGGTAGGGTATGCAGTTGGGGTAGCTCAAACTAGAGGGGATAGAGGAGCAATGATGTTTCGGCGATGCTGAAAGAAAAATGGAGATGTCGGGGTGTGTTCTGCTGATGTGCGCGTTACCGTGGAGGCATAACAAGAGGAGGTGCGGTCGCATTTTCTTGTAGAATGTTAGAGAGGGAGGAATGAGCGACAAGGTGATAGTTTTCGACTCGGAATTGGTCATTACTTAGTGAGGAGGTACTCGAGTTCAAGCAACGTGATTTCTGGTCGAGGGTTTGGGTCGAAGTGTTGGAGGTTGGAAGCTCGGTCGAAGGTTCGATTGTGATGCCCTACCTCTATGCTCACGCTAGCCAAGGACATTACGAGGTAATGCCGTCAACTAGCACAAAGAATAAGGCTGTTGAGGAGCGACCATCCATGTAATGCTTTGTGCGAATACCTATATGTCAGATGGTATATCACGCATTTCATTTCAAGAGGAAATTTGAATCAAATACAAACTCAAAGCTACTAAATAGTGGCTATGTGGTCTTCGGAAACAAATATAAAAATAAGCATAACACAAATCAGTCACAGATATCCATATCACAAAGGCGGAAACAGATATGAACATAACATATAGAAGTTACATCGAAGTAGTGGTCATACAAGATCCGCTACATCATAAAAGAATAGATGCAAGTGCTAGAAAAAAGAATATGTATACATCAAGGAGTCTCTTTCTCGAATGTATAACGACAAAAACTACAAAATCTAAAGTAGTAAGACAAAAGTCAGATGATGGTCCCAGAAAAGGAGTCAAGCAGAAGCACCTGCAACATCTCGGTCTGACCCGAGTATTATTTAAGAAGAAAATAATAAACAGATTAATCTAGCTATAATTATCATACAAAATGAGATAAAACAAGAGATATGAAAAAAAAGTATGATAACAATAATGCCATACTGTGACAAGTATACATTTAATAACAAGAAAAATCATACAATATCTCAAGAATCTCATAAAATCAAAAAGAATGTCGTATTCTTTATTTTATTTACCAAACCAAAAATATTGACAAATATATTGATGCCAATCGCAAAATTGGTGAAACACAAATTCTAGAAATCATCAATTAGAAATCCAGTAATCAAAAAAGGGGGAGATCTATCACAAACAGAAGCATATAAACTCACCAACATATGCATCACAAACGGGTCGCTAACCCATGGTCGCTAACCATAGAGCCGGTGCAACGACCTAGTACAATAACGTATGCCCGAGGAACCTGAAAATCGAATAATTTGGAACAATGATGTAGTATAATAATGGTACGTCCGATGAGCCGAACTCCATAGAAGAACATGGGTCGCTAGCCCATAAAAATGATTTGAAACTCCAAAGAACCCATAGGGCGTTAGCCTATAAAAGAAATGAGACGAAGCTCAACAAAACGAGGTACAGTCCCCCACGTGGACAAAGAGACATCGTATAACGCTAGTCTAGGCCATAAAATGATCATCACCGATCAACAAGAAGTGTCGATTACACTAAGCTAATAAATAAATGAGTTTAGCTTCATGTCCCATAACCACTGGCTTAACTTAAATAATTACGAACACATTGTAGATTTCCACTCGAAGATTGTCACAAGAATTTCAATTGAACGAGTCTAAGAATTAACTGAAAAAGTAAATGTAAGCGTTTCATACCACTTGTTTTGCCAAGCCGTTTAAATGGATTTCTCGAACAAATGAGGAAAAGGTTTGTATACACTAATAGATTGAAAAACGATTTATACACGAGCTTTGTATAAAAGTTAGAGTTGTTTGAATATTTACTACTAGTATAGAAACCTTTGTATATCAAAGTGACAAATCACAAAAAATGATTGTAAAACCAATCAATCATCAAAAATTCACATACGAAGGGCGTGAATCAAATCCATAGAAATCGATACCGAATCCATCAAAATGGATATTTCCAAAAATCCCGAAAAAGAAGTTATCAAAGTCTACAAAGGTGATAACAACTAATCGGATCTACTAGAATCGATTAAAAATTGGAAATCCACACCAAAAGAAAAATTGGCTGAGAGAAGCAGGTTCAGTCGACTGATCTTAGTGGTCAGTCAATTGGTTCTATACCTGGAAACTTTCGATTTTCAGGTTCAGTTGACAGACACAGGGACGGGAATTTTCTGTCCTCAGGTTCAGTCGACTGAACATACAGTTCAGTCGACTGAACTGCAATTTGCAGTATACTCAGCCTCGCCCTATGAAGGGCAAAACAAAATTCCGACCGAACGTGATCTAACGTGCAATGGAGACTAGGGATTTATGTCAAGCGACAACCCAGCACTATAGGCTCTTTGACGCACCACCAAAAACATGTTCAACCATCCAAAATAGGATTTTTAAAGGTTTTGACTTCAAAACACCAAAATTTGAAAAATTCACCAAATCAATTCAAATCAAAAGCAAATGAACATGAATAGATGTTAGGAATTCATACCTAACCACAAAGAAAGTTATAGACATAGATGTAAGTTTGAAAACTTACCTTTAAACCCAAAACAATGAAGGAGAAGCTTTTAAAACAAGGCAAGATCAATTATTCTTCACCACATCTCTAGAATCTTCAATCTATTATCAAAGGTGAAGTTTTTCCTAAGTCAGGTTATAGGAATTTCTGAAATTGAAGAGGGATTGAGATGGAGAAGATGAAGAGGGTGCTTACCTAAGCTTCTCTTGGATTTTGGACTTGAATTTGAGTTTCCTAAGAAAACTAGGGCTTAGGTATTTCTAATCTCTTTTCTCTTCCCTCATTTTCCTCTTAAGCTTGAGTATTAGGAAATAAGGAATGAAATGAATGAAGAAGAGTTGAGCTAGAGTGTTTGATAAAGGATTTGGGTTCACATATTGGGTTAGTGGCTGAAACCCAAACCCAAAGCCCTAAATAAAAATGTCAAAATTCTACTCGACTCCAAACATATCGATGTTTATACTTAAAAAGGTCGCAAACATCATTTTGAACTCAATGGATGTGGTCTCGAGTCCTAATTCGACTGTTTGCAAAAAGTAGCATTTCGGACTTTAAATTGACTAACAATGTTGCATTTAAATAAATTATTTAAATATGCAATCATAAAATATGCGGGTTGTTACAGACTCGCCTCCTTAAAGAAATTGCGTCCTCACAATTCTAAAGAAGAAAATAAAGAGTAACAACCATAAAAGCATATCAACACAAAAGAAAATTTGAAATAAGAAGTTCATCTCTAAGGAGCACGAGAAAGTAAGTTCGGATGTGTTTGCTCGATGAATTCTCTGGATTCCCAAGAACAATCTTTTGGATTTGAGGACCATTAAATCTTCACAAGCGAAAATTTTTATTTCGAAGGCGTTTAATCTCCTTAGCAATAATACGAAATGGATGTTTCTCATAAGTTATACTAGGCAAAACTTCAATTTCTTCAATAATACCTGGGGCAAGAATAGAATCAGAATCCCTAAAGCATTTCCGTAGTTGAGAAACGTGAAACATGTCTGAATAGCAGAAAATTGAGCCGGTAATAAGAGGCGATAAGCCACGGAACCAATACGTTCGGTGATGGAAAATGGACCAATATATCGAGGCACTAATTTTCCGGATCGACTGAAACGCACAACACCCTTCATAGGTGAAACACGAATAAACACCAAATCTCCCACAGAAAATTTTAATTTCCTTCTTCGGTTATCGGCATAGGATTTTTGTCTACTTTAAGCTTCTTTCATCCTATGATGAATAAGGCTAATCTTTTCTATGGAATCACGAATAAAATCTGGACCTAAAACCGCTTCTCACTGACCTCAAGCCAACAAGAAGGAGATCGGCATGGCCTTCCATAGAGTGCCTCAAAAGATGTCATACCAATACTAGATTGGAAGCTATTATTATAGGAAAATTCAACAAGAGAAATATGATCTTTCCGACTTCCACTAAAATCAATAACACATGCACGAAGAAGATCTTCAAGAGTTTGATTCACACGCTCGGTTTGTCCGTCGGGCTGAGGATGATAAGCGGTGCTAAAATTAAGCTTCGTTCCCAAAGCTTTTTGAAGACTCTTCCAAAATCAACTAGTAAACAATGGATCATGATCGCCAACAATAGAAGTAGGGACTCCATGCAACTTAACAATTTCTTTAACATAGGGTTTGGCTAAAAGAGGTATGGTTCGATTGGACCGAATGGGAATAAAATGGGCAGATTTTGTAAGTCTATCCACAATCGCCCATAAACTGTCATGACCCGAACGAGAGCAGGGAAGACCATCAATAAAGTCCATGGAGACTTGGTCCCACTTTCAAATTGGAATGTCCAAAGGTTGCAATAACCCACCGGGCCTTTGATGCTTGGCCTTAACGATTTGGCAAGTTATGCAACGCTTAATGAAGTTAGCAATATCAGATTTCATTCCATCCCAATAATAAAGTCGCTTCATATCCACGTACATTTTACTACTACCGGGATGAATGGTAATTTTAGAACGATGAGAATCTTCTAAAATATCTTTACGAATATTACCAATATTCAGCACAATAAGTCTACCAAATTTTCGAATGCCGCCACGAGCATCGATTTCAAAGTCTTTCAAACCATCAATATCACCATCCCGACAATTTTGGCTAAGAAGAACCAATTCGGGATCATGCTCTTGAGCTTCAAGAATGCAGTCTAAAGGACAAGGATGAGCTTCAAGGCTACATAAAACAAGAGATGAACATGAATCAGATTCAAGATCTCGAACCTCACAAGTGGACAAAATCTCGAGATCATTCCATTCGGATATCATCATAGAAACAAATGCTTGTTGCTTACGACTAAGGGCATCGGCAACATGATTTCCTTTCCGAAAGTATAAAGGATATCAAGATCATAAGATTGTAGGAATTCGCGCCCACGTTGTTGCCGCAAATTAAGTTCCTTTTGAGAAAATAAATACATCAAAGATCTATGATCAGTATAGAGAACAAATTTCTCTCCTAAAAGATAATGACTCCAAATTCGAAGGGCCAAAAAAATAGCCACGAGCTCTAAACCATGAGTGGCATATCTAGTCCCGGCAGGTTTTAATTGCCTAGAAGCATAAGCAATAACATGTTCCCTTTGCATGAGAATGGCTCCCAAACCAACACGACTAGCATCGGTATAAACAATAAAGTCTTGGTTTCCTTCGAGAATCACAAGAATAGGAGCATCGGAAAGGAGTTATTTTAATTTCTGAAAAGAAGCTTCGCATTTGTCTGACCAAACGTATTTAACTCCCTTTTTTGTCAAACTAGTAAGAGGCATGGAAATTTTAGAAAAGTCTTTTATAAACCGATGGTAATAGCCCACCAATCCAAGAAAGCTACGAATTTCTGTCACACTCTCTGGTTTCTTCCAATTTTGAATCGCTTCGATCTTTGAAGGATCCACGAAAATTCTAGATTTAGAAATATTATGCCCAAGAAATTTCACACGAGATTGCCAAAAGTGGCACTTAGAAAAATTTTCTTTCAATTTATTGCTCCGAAGAGTTTCCAATACAATCTGAAGATGCTTTTCATGCTCTTTCTCGGTTTTAGAATAAACAAGAATATATCTATAAAGATGAGAACAAATTGATCGAGGAAGTCTTTAAAAACTCGATTCATAAGGTCAACGAAATAATCTAGAGCATTTGTTAAACCGAATGGCATAACAAGCCATTCATAAGATCCATAACGGGTATGGAACGATGTCAAAGGAACACTATCCTCTGCAACACGAAGCTGATGAAAACTGGTTGCTAAGTCTAACTGTGAAAGGACTCTAGCACCGTTAAGTTGATCGAATAGATCATCAATCCGAGGTAAAGGATATTTATTCTTGATTGTGAGATCATTAAGCTTGCGGTAGTCAACGTAAAGCCTAAGTGTACCATCGGATTTCTTCACAAAAATAACTTAAGCTCCCCAAGTAGAGGAACTAGAACGAATAAATTGCTTCTCTTCCAATTCAGATAATTGTTTACGCATCTCCTCATTTTCCGTATTAGACATACGATAAGGAGGATGAGTGATGGGTAGAGCTCCACGGATTAGATTAATTCTGAACTCAATTGCTTGCTTAGGGGGTAATCCTTAGACGGGCTCAAATATGTCGGGAAATTCAAGAACAATGTTAATTAGAGAAATGACATCCTCCTCATTATCATTATTATCATCATGAGGGTTTAGAGAATATAAGGGTGCCGCCAAATTGGAATCCAAATCTTTAAGAACAATGGAAACCTGTTTAACAGATTGAGGATGTCGAAGATGAATAGTCCTTTCAGGACATAGGATATGGGCTTAATAACGGTTAAGCCAATCCATTTCCAAAATCATTCCGAAACCTAAGTAGCGCATAACATGCAAATCGGCTTGGAAAGAATAATCACATAAAATAATCTCGACATCTTCGCAAAGTAAACTGAGTGTTGCGGATCCACCAACCGGATTCGCAATTCTCAAAGAAGTCATCAAGCCCATAACATTTAAAGAAAAAGTATCAACAAGTTCTTTTGATATAAAAGAATGGGATGCACCCATATCAAAAAGAACTCGAATAGGATGATCACAAAATATAATAATGCCATCAAAAATAGAATGAGAAATACCTTGACCACGAGAAGTGTTACTAGGGGCTTGCACAACATTTAGCTTTCCCTCGTTCTTGCTTTGAAGTTTGGGACATGAAGATAAAAGATGACCCAAACTTTGGCAATAACAACAAAAGAGAGGTTTCAGACATCTATTAGCATAATGGTCCTTAGAACCACAATTGTAGCATTGCCCACGACTAGAGGTAGAAGTCTTTGCTACCAAAGTTGCTTGCTTCCCTTTCTTGTTGGGATAAGGACCTTTGAACTTGATAGGCCTCTTCTTGTTGTTATTGAAGTTTGGTTTGGCATCCACAACTTCAACATCGCTTTCTTTATCTGTCTCTTCAAGTTGAAGAGCGACATCAACAAGCTGATCAAAAGAAACTTCCAGTTTCAGAAGTAAAGGCCTTTTGAGGTTCTTATTCAACCAATAGACAAATCTCTGATTTTTCTTCAATGGGGTATTAATATACTCGACCCCATATTTAGAGAGAGATTCAAAAGATGCGACATAATCTGTCACAGAAGCGTCACCATGAACAAGGTCAATAAAGCAACGGGCCAAAGTTACCTTTTCAGCTTCTGGCACAAACTTCAATTCAAATCTTATCCAGAATTGCTCCCAAGTAAGATCCACCTCGATAATCTCAGAAACCAAAAGCTCATACCAATATAATGTTCTTTCTTGGAACATGCTAGAAGCCACTTGGACTCAATGGAGATCAACAAGATTCATGCGAGAAAAGATGCGATCGCATGTTCTAAGCCAAGCTTGGACTTCTATGACGCTTTCAGAACCCTTGAATGGCTTTCCATCCAAATTTGTATAATCACTGCACAATCATGCAAACCCATATTTAGGGTGAGTAGGCTCTGGAATAGGTCCGACAGCTTGAGCATTCTTTACAAGATCTAAAAGCTGTTGGGCAGACATAAATACTCCATCCTGAGGAGTAGCACTGGATTGACCGGCACTAGGACGGCCTGGTCTAACCATTTCTCTTCTTTAAGAAAGAAAGAAAGAAGAAGAAAATGTTATTCTTAGAATGAGTATCAAACAATCATGATTGATGAAACAAGGCATCATAAAAGATAATAGGATAGAACGGGTCCAATGACTCGAATTAAATCCTAAGGCACAATTCCTAAGAAGGACTTGGGACAATGATCCTTGCAAGATTATTCTACATTATTCCGAAGTTTGGCTCCGATACTAAGCTGTGATGCCCCCACCTCTATGCTCATGCTAGCCAAGGACATTATGAGGTAATGCCATCAATTAGAATGAAGAATAAGGTTATTGAGGAGCGACCATCCATGTAATGGCTTTGTGCAAGTACCAATATGTCAGATGCTATATCACGCATTTCATTTCAAGAGGAAATCTGATATATCAAATACAAACTCAAAGCTACTACATAGTGGCTATGTGGTCTTCGAAAACAAATATAGAAATAAGCATAACACAAATCAGTCACAGATATCCATATCACAAAGATGGAAACAGATATGAATATAACATATAGAAGTGTACATCAAAGTAGTGGTCATACAAGATCCGCTACATCACAAAAGAATAGATACAAGTGCTAGATAAAAGAATATGTATATATCAAGGAGTCACTATCTCGAATGTATAACAACAAAAACTACCAAATACAAAGTAGTTAGACGAAAGTCAGATGATGGTCCCAGATAAGGAGTCAACCAGAAGCACCTGTAACATCTCGGTCTGAACCGATTATTATTTAAGAAGAAAATAGTAAACGGATCAGTCTAGCTATAATTATCATATAAAATGAGATAAAATAAGAGATATTACAAAAACGTATGATGACAATAATGCCATATTGTGACAAATATGCATTTAACAACAACAAAAATCATACGATATCTCAAGAATCTCATAAATAAAAAAGAATGTCATATTCTTTATTTTATTCACCAAACCACAAATATTGACAAATATATCGATGCCAATCGCAAAATTGGTGAAACACAAATTCTAAAAATCACCAATTAGAAATCCAGAAATCACAAAGGGGGAGACTTATCACAAATGGGAGTATGAAAACTCACCAACATGTGCATCACAAACGGGTTGCTAACCCATGGTCACTAACCATAGAGTCGGTGCAACGACGTAGTACAATAACGGTATGCCCGAGGAACCTGAAACTTGAACAATTTAGAACAATGACGTTTTACAATAACGGTACGTCCGATGAGCCGAACTCCATAGAAGAACATAAGTCGCTAGCCCATAAAAATGAGTCGAAACTCCAAAGAACCCATAGGGCGTTAGCCTATAAATTTAAAGAAATGAGACGAAGCTCAATAAAACGAGGTACAGTCCCCCACGTGGCCAAAGAGACATCGCATAATGCTAGTCTATGCCATAAAATGATTATTATCGATCAACAAGAAGTGTCGATTACACTAAGCTAGTAAATAAATGAGTTTAGCTTCATGTCCTATAACCACTAGCTTTACTTAAATATTTACGAACAAATTGTAGATTTCCACTCGAAGATTATCACAAGAATTTCAATCGAACGAGTCTAAGAATTAACCGACAAAGTAAACGCAAGCATTTCATACCACTTGTTTTGCTAAGCCGTTTAATTGGATTTCTCGAATGAACGAGGAAAAGGTTTGAATATACTAATAGATTGAAAAATGATTTATAAACGAGCTTTGTTTAAAAATTAGAGTTGTTTGAATATTTACTACTAGTATAGAAACCTTTGTATTTCAAAGTGACAAATCACAAAAAATGATTGTAAAAGCAATCAATCACCAAAAATTCACATACGAAGACGTGAATCAAATCCATAGAAACCGATACCGAATCCATCAAAATGGATATTCGCAAAAATCCTGAAAAAGAAGTTATCAAAGTCAACAAAGGTGATAATGACTAATCAGATCTACTAGAATCGATCAAAAATTAGAAATCCACTCCAAAAGGCAAAATTGGCTGAGAGAAGTAGGTTCAGTCGACTGATCTCAATGGTCAATCGACTGGTTCTATACCTAGAAACTTTCGGTTTCTAGGTTCAGTCGACTGAAAACAGAGGCCAGTCGACTGACGCAGGGATAGGAATTTTATGTCCCCAGGTTCAGTCGACTAAACCTACAGTTCAGTCGATTGAACTGCGATTTGCAGTATACTCAGCCTAGCCCTATGAAGGGCAAAACAAAATTCCGACCAAAAGTGATCTAACGAACAACAGAGACTAGGGATTTACGTCAAGCGACAACCCAGTACTATAGGCTCTTTGATGCGCCACCAAAAACATGTTCAAACATCCAAAATAGGATTTTTAAAGGTTTTGACTTCAGAACACTAAATTTGGAAAATTCACCAAATCATTTCAAATCAAAAGCAAATGAACATGAATAGATGTTAGAAATTCATACCTAACCACAAAAAAAGTTATAGACATAGATGTGAGTTCGAAAACTCACCTTTAAACTCAAAACAATGAAGGAGAAGCTTTTAAAACAAGCCAAGATCAATTATTCTTCACTACACCTCTAGAATCTTCAATCTATTATCAAAGGTGAAGTTTTTCCTAAGTTAGGTTATAGGAATTTCTGAAAATTGAAGAGGGATTGAGATGGAGAAGATGAAGAGGGTGTTTACCTAAGCTTCTCTTGGATTTTGGACTTGAATTTGAGTTTCCTAAGAAAACTAGGGCTTAGGAATTTCTAATCTCTTTCCACTTCGCTCATTTTTCTCTTGAGCTTGAGTATTAGGAAATAAGGAATGAAATGAATGAAGAAGAGTTGAGCTAGAGTGTTTGATAAAGGAGTTGGGTTCACATATTGGGTTAGTGGGCTGAAACCAAGCCCTAAATGAAAATGTCAAATTCTACTCAACTCCAAACATATCGATGTTTATAATTAAAAAGGCCGCAAACGCCATTTTGAACTCAATGGAAGTGGTCTCGAGTCCCAATTCGACTGTTTGCAAAAAGTAGCATTTCGAACATTAATCCGACCAACGATGCTATATTTAAATATATCATTTAAATATACAATCGTAAAATATGCGGGTTGTTACACCGATCGATGCTAGGTTTTGGAAGTCGCGATTAGGCGACTAATCTGAGGCAGTGAGGTATAACAGTTTTATTAATTTAATTTAATAAATATATGGATTAGAAAATATATACATATATATAAATATTTTAACTTACTGGTCAATTTTAAAATAGGTATTATGGTAATTAGGATATATAAATCATGTTATAAATCGAATATTTACAAATTCGTAAATTGTTTATGCGAGGTCAAAAATCGTGAAATCAAGTCAAGATTGAAATGGATTACAAACAAAAATAAAGGTGAGTAAAATCTCACTCATTTGGATAGCTAGTGTAATTTTAAAAAGTTGAATTTAAATTATTGGTTGTTGGTTGATTTTATAAATTATTATCTGTTGATGTTAAATACATGGTAGTGTATATATATTAGTATTTGGAGTGATATTCCCGCATACTACAGTGGATGAGACATTATGCGCCCCGCATAATAGCGGATGACCCTATATACCATGATATCCCCCTCAAAGTGAGATTGGTATTATTTTTATGTTGTATTAACATCTGTGGATGCAGGGAAATGGGTTGGATGGATCCAACTGGATTCCTCAAACTTATTGTTTATTTTTCATATATAGTGATATACGATGTGTGTAGATAATCTATTATAGATTATTATTGAAAATTATAATATATGAATGCTATTGTAACACAGGCCTGATTTTTGATAACCTAAAAATTAAATATACTATTAAGATTTATGGATTTGAAAGGAATTTGATAATATATATATATATATATATATATATATCTCGGAATTGGGGTTATTTAAAGAAATTGAATTGGAAAAATTAAAATTGATTTGGCTATACTTAACTATTGCGAATAAATAGATGGAGATTTTAAAATGAATTATATAAGAGGATTTATAAATGATATTCAGGAAATATAAAAAAGAGTCAAAATCAATATTGAAAATAAATTGGAAGTGTAAAAGAAATTTATAAGAAAAGAATGTATATAACGGAATTTTATAAATAAGATTTGTTTAATAAACAGGTAAAAAAAGGGTTATAAAATTGATAATGATATTTATAAATAAAGAAATTCGATATCGGATGATAATTGAAAATATAATTCATAGGGTGAGTTATATTAGAATATGGAAAACAGGGTTAAGGAAAATGGTAGATTCTATTTTTGAAATGGGAATGGTCAGGAAATCGACAATGAATCGATATGTTGTGAAATCGAGCGAAAGTTGTAAATTAAAGTTTGTTATTGAGATTTTAAAAACATATTTTTAATTTTAAGTGAGTTTGTTTTAAAAGAAAAATTTTATTATTTTAAAACTATGTAATTTTGAACTAGTTGAGATTGAGATACTTCGGTAAGTAGATTTAAAATGCTAAGTATTTCTTTAATAAATTCTAACCTTTAAAATCAGCTTTGAAAATTTATTTGTTTAACTAAAGATGTGTTATTAATGTATAAAAGTGTTTTCGATATTTTAAATAATTATTCGAACATGTTTTTAAAAATAAATCGTTTTTCTTTAAAATACTTATTATATATATATATATATATATATATATATATATATATATATATATATACAGGGAGTTTGAAGTGATTGAAATTTTTATTTTATAAATTCTCTCAAGATTCGAAAAAGGGGTTTATAAAGGACATGATTTGAGGAGAGGAAATTTAGTTGTGATTCCGAAGATTTTGGGAATAAGTTACGGAATAATTCTCCAAAACATTAATATTGAAGGATTTTGGAAAAATAAGACTGGTAATATTTTTCTAAGTATAGAAAATAGAAATTTGGAAATATTTCTAAGTGCTGAGGTGTTGAAAGTATCCCGTTACGGATTTAAGTATTTGAAAAATTGTTTTCGAATGTTGGAAGGAATTGATATACCTTTTAAAGATGTATTGAAGTAAATATTTCGGGAAAAATTTACATTGAGGCTAGATGACTGCTTATGGATGTCTAATTTGATGGTTAAATAACTGAATTTCAATAATTAGCCAATTGCGTTAATCGTTTCGAAGAGACCGGGATCGGGTTTAATTATTCGAAAACCACTTTGATCCGGTTTGAACATAACGAATCGTAAAGATGATGAAGATGGTGATTCGGTTTGTCCAGACCCAGTACAACTTGTATGGACGAATGATATCAGAACATTATCATTGGAAAACATTGAGCATTCTAAGCAATATTTGTTCTTGAATGGTAACGCTTAGCCTCGAACTTCATCAACCGGGAATGACTAAAACAAGAGAGATGCAGCAAGGCTAAGTGGATCGCACCCAAGTAGGGTATGTTATCACCTTTCTAGATGTCCTCGGAAACCTTTTTATTATGGATATGGTTTTGTATGAAGGAGCGCTCGGTGGTAAGGGTGGGAACACCTGGGGTGATAACATATTCGGTCTATCCAGGTCAAGGGTAGTCCGGTCTTGTGTAGCAGGGGATCCCGGCGTGGTCCTCGGTACATTGTTCTAGAGGTGTACTGTGGTGGACGGTACACCAATGGCCCAGTCATTCGATGGAATCTGTTCTCTAATAAGCACCATACAATTTTGATTGTGCCTAACTATGCTGAAACGTGAGATGCAAGTATTTCAGCTACTTTCTATTTACTTTATATACACTATTATAATATCAGATGATTTTGATAAAAAAATTGTTTTGGTTATCGTAAGGTAAAAACTCGTTGTGTTTATTTGTCACGTGGTCTTACGAGATACCTTTGTTTCAAAGGATTTTGAAAAGTAATAATTCAAATTGAGTGCGTTTTCTCATGCTGATTTTCCAGACTGACTCAAGTGTTATTTTATTATAATGCTCGGGTCAGACCGAGCATTACAAATTCAAGTTAAAATGCTATGGAGCTCAAGAGACGAGCTGAAGGAGTCCAGACGTATATCACATACTTGAATTTCCGTTGTATGAGGGCAAGTTGTTATAACTGTCTAGATTTGATGTAATGTTTGTGTACTCCGGTGATTATAAGTGTTAAATAGTTACAGGTTCTTTTGTATAAAAATCTGTTGTTATATGTTATAATTTGTTCCGCTGCGATTGTGAGATTTTGTGTTGTTGTTTCTTTTTTTCTTCTACCCTTTTCTTCTTCACCCTTAATGAAATGGTATTTCCAGCACTCGACTGCTCGGAATTTTATACGATGGACATATTAATGTCAATTTTCGAGGGTCGAAAATCCTCGGTCTTTTAAAGTTGGTATCGGAGCTGATGGTTAAGCAAGAACCTTGGCTCTATTGGAAATTACTTATTAGAGATAGAGTCAGTAGTGCTCTGGAATGAGTTTAAGCGTATTAATAGATACGAGGGCATATTTGTTAGTGAATATAAATGATTTTATATTGTGTTGACTTATCAGTTGAGTGGCATATAAATTATGGTCGAGTAGTGGGATGCCGCTAATTTGATAGGACTTTCTAAACACTTGAATGCGATAAACTGACATAGTTTTGGAAGTGAGAAAATGAAATAACTTTACCCAAATTTTGTTTTTATATAAAAGGAGTAAATTTTTTAAAATTATTGTGGTATATTTAGGGTGCTTGGACGATAATGTTACAATCTAAACAAGATTATAAATAGTTTATATAACTAATAGACATTGTATAAATATGGGTTATACAATTGGCTTAAAATCTAAGACTTGATTAAGAACCAGAGTTTGAAAATTTAAATCCCGAAGATTTTGGAAGTGTTTTTCGAAGTATTTCGAAATAAATAATAGTACTATTATTTTGGAGATATTTTTGAATAGGACAATGTTTTTAAATGGATTTTGGAAAGTGATAATAGCACTGAGCTCTCTTTAGTCGTTGGAAATTAATCCTGGTGATGACTGTGCAACTTCCCCAGTATTCTTTTCGAGTTTCCAAGTGAAGGATTGTTACCATAATTGATTTATTCTGATAGGTTGTGCAAACCGGTTTTGTTTTGAAAATTTCGAAGGGAATTTGTTTTGGATAAAAACCAGGGTTGGTTTAAAATTTTTAAAAGTGTGATTTGAGATCTTGAGGATTCAAAATGATATGAAATAAATACCGAGTGTTTGAATTCCGAGAATTCTTATTTAAAATGTTT
Source organism: Allium cepa (assembly GCA_030765085.1). Lineage (NCBI taxonomy): Eukaryota > Viridiplantae > Streptophyta > Magnoliopsida > Asparagales > Amaryllidaceae > Allium > Allium cepa. Next base: position 238,162,856 of record CM060929.1, on the reverse strand, counting down.
TAGAAGACATAAGGAAATAAGTATGAACTTACAAAATTAAGAATAATTTTAAAGAAGAGAGAAAAGTATGGAATTTGAATTCGGAATTAAATTTTAACTTGAGAAAGTTAAAATAAATGAAATTTAACTTAAGCGAAGTAAATAGGAATATATAATAAAATTGAATAAACTAAAAATAAAATGGTTTGTAGTAAAATTAATTTTGGTATGGATAACTTGAATATGGTTTTGAGATGTTGGTTAAAAGGAATTGAAATTTATATAAAAGGTGAATTGGATTTGAGCTATATGGAATTGAACTAAAATATATAAATGAAAACTTTAAAGTGATTATATAACTATACATTATAAAAATCAAATTGAATGAGTAATAATATCGAATTGAAGTAAATATAAAATTTGAATTATGGAATATTATAAAACCATATGAATAAAATTTTGAATGGAATAAAATTCAGGTGAAAAATTATAATTGTGAATAAATGAATTGGAATAGCTTATAAAATGGTAAGTAACAGAATAAAAATATATTTAAGCTATAAATGAATGTATAATCTCAAGTTAAAAATAAAATGTGAATATATTATGCATAGAATTGATGGAAACATGAAAAAAATAAGTTGTGTGACTTATAAAATTGAAAATTGGAATAGATGAGCCAAAATAAAAAGAGTTTGATATTTTGGAAATGGATTAAAAATGGTGAGATATTATAAAATCCAAACTTGAGTTATAAAATAAATTAGAACTCAACTAGATTGAATGAAGTGATTTTTGAAATAAAAATCAGATCTTGAATTATGAAGTGGAAATGAACTAATTAGAAAATTAATTAGTTGAATGAATATGAGATGGAATTTGACTTGGTTGAATAGAAAATTTAGATCATGGATTAAAATGAATTTTGAAGTTAAACTTGAGTTATAAATAATGTTCGACTTAGATGGTAAGTGAATTAAAATATAATTGAAATGTTGTCGAATAAAATGAAATCGGATTGAAATAGAAATAGTTTGAGTTGCAAATAAATCCATGTTGAATATAAATAAATTGAAAACGGCCTTGATATTAATTAAATGAGTTCGAGAATGAATTGAGTATGGAAATTAAAATTGAAGTAGGATAAGTGAAGAAACTAATGAAATAAATTTGAAATTCGTATGAAGTTTGATTGAATAAAAATCAAACCAAAAGTTTGAAATGGTTGAAGTAAATAAATTTTCTTAAGTTAATATTGAAGCTTAGCTTAAATAATTTATCAAACGGCTATTCAAATTAGTATTGAATGATTCCAAGCTTAATTAAATAGATTTGAATATAATATATACGGATATTGGTGGAATATAAATAAGTTGATTGAGAATCAATTTAAAAATGGAATAGAACTAAATATGAATTGAGTTAAAATCAAATTAAAATGGCTATAAACCAAGGAGGATATTTCATTAAGTAAATATCGCTGAATTTGCATAGGAAATTGGTCGTTTGTCGTAAACAGAAGTAAATAAAACTCTATGAATTAATAGAAGTGAATAAATTGATTTTTAATCAATTTGGGACGGATATAAGTTTGTTTGGTTTTTAAAATAAAGTGAATGCATGTAAACTTAGTTGTAAAACCATCCGAATAGAACAAAATGGTATACAAGTCGATTGAAAGCAATCAAATTAGTGTCGAACCTTATAAATTATTATGAAAATTGTTTAGCATGCATTGCTTATGAAATTCATGTATTTTAGCTATTTAAATAAGTGAAATTTTATTAAATTCCATATATTGGCTTACGTGTTTAAATTGAATAAGTACAGGTACTTGGAGGTCATTTGGCTAGACTTTGATTGCGCGAATTGCAAAAATAAATAAGCCGCTTACTTAAAAACGCTAAATAAAGGTACGCCTACGCAATAAAAGAATGAAAATATGAATATTGATATTTTTTTCGATCGTGTAGGTCGATGTATGTATATTTATCTCTCTTATCATATTGCAAAAGGTCCTCCGTACAAGGGAGACTCTGCCAAAAAAATTCGAAAATTTAGGTAGTAAGAAAATTTTTGATAACGACAAACTGATTTCAAATTGAATTTGAAATAAGAAATTTTGAAAACAAAATTGGAAACTAATTGTTTTGGTCGAAACTAAAGATTTAGAAAAGTGGAATGTCAAGTTAGCAAAGTGGGTTTTGATAGATTAACGGGTTTCGAGCATTTTCCTGCTTTAGCAATTTCAGGGACGAAATTATTTTATTGGGGAGGAATGTAACGATCCGAATTTTGTGTCGTTTAATTTTGAGTATTTAAATTGTTTTAAATATTGAATTTGAATTATAGATTGATTTTGAATATGGAAATTTGGGTTCATTTATGAAATAAATTCAGAAAATAAATACAGAAATTTATTGGATAATTTAATTATTGAACTTTATAATTGAATATTGGTTAAATTATTGTATCTTAAGTTTTAAGATCGATAAAAATAATGTAAAGGCTTATAAAATTTATATTAGTGATAATGAAGATGATGAAAGTTTTAAAGTTGAATTTAAAAGTGATTTGTTCAGTTTAAAAATGGTTGTTCAAATTGACATTTAAAAATAGCCATCCGGGACACTGTCTCGGAATTCGACGAAACTAGTTTCATTAGATCCATGATAGTGTATTATTATTGAATTTCAAATTTCGTAGTGTTTGGAGTTATTGTTGATCGTACGGGTTATAAACGCATTGAAATTAATATCGAAAATTTAATATAATAATTAGGTGCAAAAAGCTATCTTCTTCACACGATTGAATTAGGACTCGAAACCTTTTCCATTGCATTCGGAATATGGATATAACATTATAAACGCCTAGCTGTACACATCGATAGGAGATCGAAATTTTAAGTTGCAAAAAATAGGGATATTCTATAATTAAATAAAAGTTATACAAAATCAAATCAGAGTCAAGTCATAGCCACCTTTCTACAAGTTGAAACGTATATGTTTCCTTTACCTTCTCAAATACGTTATCCCTCTTTTAAAACCGCATATGAGTTCATTCCCTTCTCGTACAAAAACCAAAAATCAACATACAAAAAAGAGGAAGGCAGCACGCGAGGCAGTGGGTAGTGTCGTCGCAAGTTGAGGCGGAGGAGGACCTGCATTCAATGGGTAGGGTGTGCAGTTGGGGTAGCTCCAACTGGAGGGGATGGAGGCACAACCAGGTTTCGACAAGGCCGAAAGCAAAATGGAGATGTCGAGGTGTGTTCTGCTGATGTGCACATTAACGTGGAGGCGTAAAAAGAAGAGGTGCGGTCGCGTTATCCTATTGAATGTTGGTGAGGGAGGAACGAGCGACAAGGTGATGGTTTTCGACTCGAGATTGGTCGTGACTTAGTGAGGAAGTGCTCGAGTTCAGGCATCGTGATTTCTGGTCGAGGGTTTGGGTCGAAGTATGGGAGGTTGGAGGCTCGGCCGAAGTTTCGATCGATGCTAAGGTTTTGGAAGTCGCGATTAAGCGACTGATCTGAGGCAATGAGGTATAACAGTTTTGTTTTTAATTTAATTTAATAAATATATGGATTAGAAAAAAAGAAAAAAATATATATACATATTTTAACTTACTGGTCAATTTTAAAATACATATTATGGTAATTAGGATATACAAATCATATTATAAATCGAATATTTACAAATTCGTAAATTCTTTATGTGAGGTCAAAAATCGTGGAATCAAGTCGAGATCGAAGCGGATTGCAAACAAAAATAAAGGTGGGTAAAATCTCACTCATTTGGATAGCTGGTGTAATTTTAAAATGTTGAATTTAAATTATTGGTTGTTGGTTGATTTTGTAAATTATTATCTGTTGATGTTAAATACATGGTGGTATACATATTAGTATTTGGAGTGATATTCATGCACACTACAGCGGACGAGACCCTATGCTCCCTGTATAATAGCGGACGACCCTATATACCGCGATATCCTGCTCGAAGTGGGATTGGTATTATTTTTATGTTGTATTAACATCTGTGGATGCAGGGAAACAGGTTGGAGGGATCCAATTGGATTCCTTAAAGTTATTGTTTATTTTTCATATATAGCGATATATGATGTGTGTAGATAATCTTTTATAGATTATTGTTGAAAATTGGAATATTTGAATGTTACCATAGCACTGGCCTGAATTTTGATAACTTTAAAAACTAAATATATTTTTAAGATTTATGGAATTAAAAGGAATTTGATAAATATATACACACACATATATATATATATATATATATATATATATTTGAATTAGAGTTATTTTAAAGAAATTGAATTAGAAAAATTAAAATTAATTCTGGCTATACTTAACTATTGCGAATAAATAAATGGAGATTTTTAAAATGAATTATATAAGAGGACTTAGAAATGATATTCTGGAAATATAAAAAGATTCAAAATTAATATTGAAAATGGATTGGAAGTGTAAAAGAAATTTATAAGAAATGAATGTATATAATGGAATTTTTTTAAACAAAATTTATTTTATAAACAGGTAAAATAAAAAAGGGTTATAAAATTGATAGCGATATTCATAAATAAAGAAATTCGATATCAGATGATAATTGAAAACATAAATTCATAGGGTGAGTTATATTAGAATATGGATAACAGGGTTGAGGAAAATGGTAGGTTCTATTTTTGAAATGGGAATGGTCGGGAAATCGACAATGAATCGATATATTGTGAAATCGAGAGAAAGTTATAAATTGAAGTTTGTTACTGAGATTTTAAATATATATTTTTAATTTTATGTGAGTTTTTTTTAAAAGAAATTTTTTATTATTTTGAAACTATGGAATTTTAAACTTGTTGAGATTGAGATACCTCGATAAGTAGGTTTTCAAATGCTAAGTATTTATTTAATAAATTCTAACCTTTAAAATCAGCTTTGAAAATTTATTTGTTTAACTAAAGATGAGTTACTAATGTATAAAAGTGTTTTCGATATTTTAAATAATTATTCGAACATGTTTTTAAACATAAATCATTTTTCTTTAAAATACTTATTATATATATATATATATATATATATATATATATCTAGTGTTTAAAGCGATTGAAATTTTTACTTTATAAATTCTCTCAAGATTCGAAAAAGGGGTTTACAAAGGATATGATTTGAGGGGAGGAAATTTATTTGTGATTCCGGAGATTTTGGGAATAAGTTACGGAATAATTCTCTGAAACATTAATATTGAAGGATTTTGGAAAAATAAGACAGGCAATATTTCCTAAGTATAGAAAATAGAAATTTGGAAATATTTCTAAGTGCTGAGGTGTTGGAAGTGTCCTGTTACGGATTTAATATTTGAAAATTTGTTTTCAAATGTTGGAAGGAATTGATATATCTTTTAAAGATATTTTGAAGTAAATATTTTGGAAAAAGTTTACATTGAGGCCAGATGATTGCTTATGGATGTTTAATTTGATGGTCAATAACCGATTATCGACGATTGGCCAATTTCGTTAATCGTTTCGATGAGACCATGATTGGATTTAATTATCCGACAACCGCTTCGATCCGGTTTGAATGTAATGAATGAATACCATGAAGATGATGAAGACGGTGATTCGGTTTGTTCAGATCCAAAACAACTTGTATGGACGAATGCTATCAGAACATTGTTATTGGCGGACGATGTCCATTCTAAATAATATTTGTTCTTGAAAGGTAACGCTTAGCCTCGAACCTCATCAACCGGGAATGACTAAAATAGGAGAGATGCAGCAAGGCTAAGTGGGTCGCATCCAAGTAGGGTATGTTTTCACCTTTCTAGATGTCCTCGGAAACCTATTTATTATGGATATGGTTGTGCATGGAAGGAGTGCTCGATGGTAAGGGTGGGAACACCCGGGGTGATAACATATTCGGTCTATCTAGGTCAGGGGTAGTCCGGTCTTGTGTAGTAGGGGATCCTGGCGTGGTCCTCGATACATTGTTCTAGAGGTGTGCTGTGGTGGGCGGTACACCAGTGCCAAGTCATTCGATGGAATCCATTCTCTAATAAGCATCGTACGGTTTGACTGTGCCCAACTATGCTAAAACGTGAGATGCAAGAATTTAGCTATTTTCTATTTACTTTCTTTAGATACTATTATAATATCAGATGATTTTGATAAAAACTGTTTTGCTTATCGTAAGGTAAAAACCCGTTGTGTTTATTTGTGACGTGGTCTTACGAGATACCTTTGTTTCAAAGGATTTTGAAAAGTAATAATTCAAATTGATTTTTTTTTCTCACACTGATTTTCCAGACTGACTCGGGTGTTATTTTATTATAATACTCGAGTCAGACCGAGTATTACAGATTCAGGTTAAAATGCTATGGAGCTCAGGAGACGAGCTAGAGGAGTCCAGACGTATATCACGTACTTGAATATTTCCGCTGTATGAGGGCAAGTTGTTATAACTATCCAGATTTGATGTAATGATTGTGTACTCTGATGATTGCAAGTATTAAACAATTACAGATTCTTTTGTATAAAAATCAGTTGTTATATATTATAATTTGTTCCACTGCGATTGTGAGATTCTGTGTTGTTGGTTCTTTTTCTTCTTCTACCTTTTTCTTCTTTACCCCTAATGAACTAGTATTTTCGGCACTCGACTACTTGGCATTTTATGCAGTGAACATATTAATGTCAATTTTCAAGGGTCGAAAATCCCTGGTCCGTTACACAAATACACATACACACACAAGTATATAAAAGAAGTTTCATTTGATAAAAAGGTGTTTATTAATAAGAAGGGTTTCTAATTAATAATGGATAAATTAATTAAAAAGGGATTAAAAGTCATTTATGTGACTTGATCATGCTTTAGATGAATTGATAGTTCTTATATGTTTACTTGCTTATGAGAAATATACAGGACTTATTTCCCTTATACGATTATTCATATTATTGTTAAATAAGACCAAATTCATCGACTTGGTCTTGAGGACACATGGAATGGTAAGTGTTCTACTTATCGTAAACCACCTTAAGACTGAGATACAGTTTTTATGTTTTGGAAGTGAATGATGGAGTCCATGTGTGGTTTTGAAATCTACTGTGATGATGGAATCCATATGGGATTCATTATTCGTGCTAGTATTGAAGACTCGGGTGAAGATGCCGAACATAGCCTCAACATCAAAGAATGACTAAACACAAAGTAGGCTGCATGATCCTAGGGTTTAGATAACCGATAAGGGGTACATCAACTCCATATCTAGAGTATGCTTATTGATTTGTTGTGCATGGGGAGTTGATGATACTTGGTACACATTGTTCATGAGAGTGTTCAGATGATGGCCCAGTTGTGTTTACCCTATGGTATATTTTATTTAAAGATATACAGTGCTCAGATCGTAGTTTCTGATCCTTTTCATAAGTGATCAGTCTCAGTTTACTAAGGTGGTCTCCAAGGAAAATCCGTTTATATGAACGGCCGTTAGCGGTTTTGTGTCTATACTAAATATGCTGTTGAATGTAATCAATGTAACCATTTCAGCTATGATTAATATTTATTGAAACCCTAGACATCATTATAATATCATTAGATTTTCTAGTAGAAATGGTTTGGATATCGTAAGGTAAAAACCGTCCATGTTTATTTGCGAAGTGGTCTTATGAGATACCTTTATTTCAAAAGGTTTTATAACATTGAATAATTCAAATAGCTTGAGATTCTCACGTTGGTTTACCAAACTGATCCGGGTGTTATTTTCTTACAATGCTCGGGTCAGTCCGAGTATATTTTCAGATTTCACTAATGTTCTTAGAGAGGAGATGTATGATTACCTATCATGATTTTTCTTTTTTTGCTGCATTATTTTGTTTATATATATCAACAATTGTAAGGACGGGCAGTTATAACTATCTAGGCTGATGATATGTTAGTTTGCTCTGATCATTATATCCATATAGTTTTCTTTGTACAAGATCATTTTGATAATATATGTTATCGTTCTGTTGTGAGATTAAGATGTTTTGTTCTCCTCTTTCTTGTTCCTTTTCTCTTCTTCTTTTTCTTTATGCTAACATTTTGTCTTTTTAGCACTTGGGTGCTCGGCACATGAGTACTGTGAATGTATTAGTGTCGACATTTAGGGGCCGAGAAGGTGATCGTTACACCATATACATTGTGTTTCTACTATACCACATTTTGCTTATGTACTTAGTACATAGAGCGAACATAAAATCCGGATTAAGATCGCTAAATGGTAGTTAAGAGTATTCTTAAGTATTTAAGAAATGCTAAAGAATTGTTTATACAAATAACGAACTCCTTATGAAGGAGTATTCAGACTTCATAAGTGATATCGAGTATAGTATGTTAATCTTAAATTCATGATCAACCTTAGTTACTAAGCTTTAAGTTATAAATGTTCCAAATAAGAGGTTGTGGCTAATTCAAAAATTATGCCATGTACATTGCCTTGAATAAGCACAACAAAAAAAGCAATGTGTGTGTCTATATTTATGTATAAATAAATGCATTAATATATAAACGAGCTAAGGGTAATTCCAAATTTGAGAATCTTATGACATTGTTACATTATAACAATGTTGCGAATTGGAGAAATATACCCTGAAAAGTTTTATAAGATAAAGGCGATTTATCAGCATCAGAGTGAGTTGGTTAACAGAATAGATAACTAAAAAATATAGTGCATCATTCACTAAGGGATTAACTCGATCGGTTTTTAGAAAACTAATCAAAATAATGGGTTTGATATTCCACCCCAAGTGCAAGTTAGGGATTGAGAGAGCTAGGGATATGCCTTATGAGAAATTATGTAATTTGTTATATATATCTAACTTTATAACTAATCATATCCACAATAAAGGTATTTGACTTCTATTATATACTTTGTTATATAGTAAAATTAATTAAGTCGTTAATTTAAAGTATATTAAGTAGAAAATTATTAGATAACACTCTTCAAATGTTAGGCACCGTATTACCCATGACTGCTAGGTGAACCAAGAAGTTACGTTCTGATGGTTATTTGATAACTATCGAACGACTCGCCTGAGAGTTTCTTATAGGTTAACAAGAACGAGGTCAAACATGAAACCTTAAGTTGCGATATTACACAGTTATCTCGACTTGAGAATACCGTTGAACTTTAGAGTGGACACTCCACTTTGATTAATAGTTAAATAATGCAATAAGGACCATCAAGCGTCTGTGGTTGGGTCTAAGCGAAAGCATTAGAAGTGAAATATTATTCAATAAAGAATTCGCCTCCTCGGTCATATAGGGTTGGTATCATAGTCAATTGTAGTTAACTCAAAGTTAAAATCTTTAGCCTGAGAGGTACGGTTAATAATAAATGTTATTATTGAACCATTGACTTTGTTTATGAACTAACCGAGTTAAATGTCAAAGATATTGGACTTTGGACCAAAATCAAATTCCATAAATCCTATTGACGAAGAGAATTGATATAAATAATCTTTATAGAAAGGTATCGTTTGAATTTGTAAATTTGGATTTTACTTATGAGATTTTCGTATAATAAATTAAGTCGAACTAATATCAATAGCTAAGCTGACGTGTAAATATTAGCATTTGAATTGTTCGAATAATAATTGTTGGCTAAATGCACACATGCGAGTCGCACAACTGAATTCATGCAGTCCCCCAAACACTACTTGATTTAATTGATTTACATTAGTAATGAAATTAATTAAATTAATTAATATTTATGGCATACTAATTGTGATAACCTGGATTTTTAGTATCTGTTAATAGATAACTAACTTGGTTAATTAATAGAAAAATTGAATTATAGATTGAACAAATGAATCTGATAGTAAATATTTATATTTGGATAAATATTTATTGGATCATATCTTAATATAATTACTTAAAATTTGACAAATTATTCTTTTAAAACAAATAATAATGGTTATATATATATATATAGATATAAGTAGATTTTAAATTAGAAATTTTTTATTTTCGAACAAATTAAATATGTGATTGTTTAACTATAAACATTTATGAGTGGATTCTGAATGGAATTTGAATTTGAATTTGAAATTCAAAAGATAAATATCTTGTAGTGAAATTGGATTTAAATATATATATATACACATATGAGAATGTGATTATTTATTTATGTATAAATTAGTTTCAAATTTTATTTTCTCAAAGGATATATAAATGCAAATAAAAGAGAAGTATAAATATAAATTTATAACATATATATATAATAAAAATATAAATAAATAAATATAATATAAGTAATATAAAGGGTTTATACATTATATAATAACAATTCTCATGCTAAAAACAAGTGTTAAGATTTAACACACAAAAGTAACAAATGTAAATCATTTAACTTAAGAAATAAATAAGTGTTAACAATGTAAACAAGTGGCATTATGAATTTCTTTTAATTTGAATAAATAGAAGAGAAAAACAGAATTTTTCTCGGTTCTAAACATTCAAGCCTGAAAATCCACAAACCAGTAAATAAAAAAACAAACAAACCTGTAAAACTTTACAAACCAAAAATTAAAGCCTATAAATATTTATCTTCAACCCATAAACATTTTCAAACAAATCAAAAAGAAAGAAAAACCTGAAGCAAATCAAGGTTCAAACAAGTTAATCATGCAACAACCAAGCTTCAGATCATCAATTTAAAACCAATCAAAGCCGGATCATCTAGCAAGAAATTCAGTTCAAAGCAGATTAAGTTCAAAAGTCAAAACTTCTTCCAGGAAGAAACTTCTCTGTTCTTCTTTCAAACTATGAGTAAACATTCTATTTAAAGATTTAAAGTACATAAATTCCTGATGCATGTGAATTTCTAGAATAAAGTATGCTATGCATGTATAATTATAAGTATGATTCCTGTTTATATGATTGTATAGAAGTATGCACACCTGATGAATCGGTGTGAACTCTGTTCTTAGTTTCAGAGCTTAAATTTTGATCAAAATTCAAAGTATCCTTAACTAATCATTGACAGTCCTTAGATTTCAAACAAAGTATGTTTTTTTGAACATAAATTAAGATTTAAAAATATATGTAAGCATCACAAGTTCATATATTTCTGTAAATCAATGTCATACAGTAGAAATTAGAAACCTGTTAAAATTCAAGTATCAAAATTTATTGTTTCACTTATATAATCCTGATCGTCACCAAGATTCGTGAATTTTAAGAGTAAAATCTCAATTTTTGGAATTTTTTATTGAGTGAGCATTTCGAGTGTGATCAGAAAATTAGTTTTGGGCTTTTTCTGATGATCGCATAGGCTGGAGGGATGGGGATTGAGGCCAGAGGAAGGTGGTAGTCCAGCGATGTCGGGAAAAATGTTCAATTAAATTTCTGATCATCATTGATGTCTAATAAGATCGATTTAGGGTTTAAGTCTTTGGTTTTTTCAGCGTCGAAAATCATTTGACTTGAACGTCGACAATGGATCGGAGGCTATCGCATCGATAGGAAATGACTCGAAATGAATGTTAATCAAGTTTTAAGAATGTCTAAATTGAATATATTTTCAAGATTTAAAATGTTTAGATTGTTTGTTTTAAAATAAATTATATATTTTCAAATATATAGATTTCTAAATGGTTTCTAATGAAGTTTATTAATGTAAATAAGTATTTAAAATAAATAAAGAATTTATCTTAAATTAGTAAGGTTGAGATTTATTAAGAGTAATAAATTTGTGAAATAAATTGAAAATAAATTACTTATTGTAATTAAGAATAACTACTTAATGAAGTAATTAGCGAAGAGTTAATGAATGTATTTAAGGGAAGAATCATTAACTAGTGATTAAGTGATATTAATTAATTAATGTAATTAATTTAGTTAATTAATTAGTTTAATTAATTTAAGATAATCACTTAATGTAACCGATTAAGTATAATTACTTAGTGAAGTAATTGATGGATAATTACTTAATGTAATTAAAGAGTAATTATTTAGGGTAAGTAATTAGATGGTAATTACTGGAAGTAATTAAATAATGGAAAATTTATTAAATAAAGTAATTAGAAGACAATTACTTAATGGAAGTAATTAAGGATAAATTGCTTAGTGTAATTAATTAAAAATTAATTAATGTGGTTGATTTAAGTGTAATTAAGGATAATTAATTACTGAATATGATTAATTTAGGGCAGATAATTGAGAGATGAAAATTAATTGATTTGTAATTAATTAATGTTAAGTAAGCAAGATTAAGGTAAATCCAAGTGATTAAAAAGCTAGTAAATAATTTGGTTGGTGATTAATTAAATTAATTAGGAACTGTTAGCCTTAAATATCTTGCTTATAGATGATTGAAAGATATTGGATTGCTTGGGTTGTTGATGTCTCTGATAAGCAATTTATATATGCTGTGATATAACAGGTTAAACAGTAATATTATGAGTTATCTATCGATGATGAATTGTTATGTTGTATGATATCCTGAATATGAATTGTATTGCTTAAAACTTAACAACTTGGTTTAAAAATAATATTGAATTCGAAGAGACCGGGGTCGGGTATCAGTACTTGCCCGAAACCTCTTCGATTTGGAATCTACAAAATTCTTTATGGATTTGATTTGGAATAAATACGCTGGAAAGGAATAAATGATATAAATTTGGTCATTTAATCTGAGTAATAATACTTAGATATGATTGTAAGGTGTGTATTTGACTTTGGCAAGTTAAGAACTTGTAGAGGTACGAGTTTCCCCGGGTTTTTAAATAAGTTTTATGCATTGGTATTTTTTGATAGATGGGTTTACTCATGCTGGTTTCTAGCCTGACCCGGATGTTACTTTTATGTAATGCTCAGGTCTGACCGAGTATTACAGTTTTTCAGGTTAGGACGTACTGGAGCTCAGGAGGCGAGTTGGATGGCAGAAACATATGGAGTGTGTCCGCTGTGATATATTGTTGTAGTTATCTGGGACATGTTGATTTTAACTATCCAGTTTTGTGTAATGTTGTAACTCTGATGTATAAATGTAAATTAACTAATACAGTTTTCCTTCGTATAATTGCTATTTATTTGATATTATATTTTGATCCGCTGCGAATGTGAGAATCTGTGTTTCCGTTTCTTCTTTTTCTTCTATCTCTTTTCTTCTTTTTCCCTAACTATCTGGAATTTTCGGGATCGAAATTTCCGGGTCGTTACGTTTGTGTCAGAGTGGAAGATTAAGAGAGAACCTTGGCTTTGGTGGGAATACTCATTTAGGATAGGGAAATGGTACCCTAGAATGAGTCGAGTGTGTGTGTGTGTGTGTGTGTGTGTGTGTGTGTGTGAGAGCGTGCTTATTATTTTCTTATATAAAGATTTTAAATGGTTTTAGAAATGATTTTTATATAAGTTTATCTTTTGATTTATAAAGAAATAGTTTTTCCAATATATAAAGAAATTGGTTGTTGGATATTGGAATTAAATAAATGGACTATACGGATAAGATGAATTAGAATTGGTTTCAAAATAGAATATATAATGGTTATTGTGTTTAATAATGGGATGTTGTTTTCTAGTAAACATTGATAAAGCAAAATGAAAAAGTTTTAGGGAAAGAAAACTTTTAGATAAGTATAACTTGTACATTGAAGTAGGTTTTTAATTATGAAGTTTTGAATCCTAAGTCTAGGAACATTTGAAATTGTTTTCAAAATGTTAAAAGAAATGATGAATAATAATATTCAAACTATTTTGAATGTAATCTTATTTTAAAATAAGAAGTTGTTTGTAAACTCTAAAAGAATCTGTTTTGAATTAAGACCAAAGGTGGTTTAGATTTTAAAATATGGCATGGTGGGCCAAGAAGCAAAAATGTATATATGTGTGGATATACATAGTATCAAAGATGATTTGAAATAAAGTCTAAGATGTTGAGTTTTGATTTTCCCTATAGTGTGGTGGAATAACCCAAAGTAAAATAAGTTTTTGAACTTTTAAGTGATAGATATTTGAAATTTGAAATGGAGAATTCAAATTTTGAGTGGGATTAATGGGATTAAATTAAATTTAACTTAGAAGAAGCTAAATAAATTTAGAACAAACAACCTGAATTGGAAATTTCAAGATGAAATTGAGATATAACTTGGGAAGTTAATGGTGGATTTGAATTGGGAGTTTGTGTTATCTCAAAATGGGTTTGAGATTTACAAAATGAAAAAGGATGGTTTAAAATATTTTGGATAATATTATCCTATTGTTATTAATAATCTTTAAACTGTGAATTGGACTTGTTTACATAAATGAAGAAGTGGATTGTGATATTTTACATCCATTAAAGAAATAAATGAAAATAAAACTTTAAATTGAAGTTATTTAAGTAATTTTGATTTTTTTGAAGATAAAATTTTAACTTGAGGAAGTGATATCACTTTTAACTTAAGTTTTGGATGTTTAAAGGAACTTGGAAATTCAAATTGTTTTAGAATCGGTTTCAAAGTTGGAAGATTAAATTGGGTAATAAATTAAATTTTAAAATATAAAATTGTTTGAACTCTTATTTGAACTTTGAAATAAGTTAAGTAAAGATAATTTAAAATGGAATTTTTAAATTTTGAACTCAGAATTAAATTGTTTAAAGATTTAGATCGTTGATTTAAAAATAAAGGTTAATTTGATTTGAGGGAATTAAATCAACATATAAAATTTAACTCGAATTTATATAATTCGAGATGGTTTAAAGTAGAAATTAAATCGAATTAGTTCAAACTAATTTGATTTGAATTAATTAGAATTGTGATTGAAGTTGAATAGGTTTAAAATTCAAACGGAATTTGATTTGAATTTGGAAAGAAATTAAGGATTAATGCAACTTGAATTGGGGGTAAATCAAGTACAATGGAAATTGAAGTTATTTAAATTAGAATTGAGTCAATTAAAATGGAAGTGGAAATTTAAATTGAATTGATGGGAATGGAGTTTGGGAATTGAACAGTTTGGCTCTGGACTATTTTCAAAATAAATTGTTTAATATAAATTTATTTTTTTCAAGTTATTTACTATATATACAACATTTCTTATTAAACCATCTTATACTTATTTTATAACTACTTTTGGAATTATTTAACTATTTTGCAACTGTTTTATAAACTAATTACTGATTCAACTGTTTTATAACTAATTACTATTTTACAACTATTTTGCAATTATCTAACTATTTTAGAACCATTTGTCTATTTTATAACTACTTGACTATTTTACAGCTATTTTACATCTAATACTTATTTTTCAACTACTTATCTATTTTTAACTTTTCAAGCAATTTCCTAAATTTAAGCTGGACAAAGTTCAAACTGTTTATGATTAAATACCCAATTGAGATAAGGATTAAAGAGATAATCTAAATGGAATTGAAACAACTGTGAATAAGTGAATAGAAAGGACAAATTGATTTAGTTAATAATCAATAAAGATAAATACGTAGGATGTACATATATTATTCTATTCGCATAACGATTTGATCTAGAATTCGAGCACAGAATTTCGAGATAGTATATCGATCCGAGTTGGGATTTTCCACTCGATTTTCGACGGCGAACCTAGATATGGATTTTTGGTTGTTTTTGGATATTCTCTATCATAGTTATGGCTATGCAAGGAGAATGATGGTTTCTAATCAAGGAACCAGATCTGAGTCCGCACTAGGAAGTCGGGTGGACGATACTAGTTCGGAATTGCAATTGTGTTGCCGAGTGAGCGATCAGATTGATATAGCATACGGATGATATTAGTACATCGTACGGGTGTGAATGAAAATTGATATTGAAAATTTGTGGATAAGAATTGTAAAATGGTTTTGAAATGAAAGTATATTTTGTGAAATATTTGATGAAATAAAATGGAAATTGGATATTTCTATGGTTGAAATTTTCTTTTGGAAGAAAGTAATATGGTTAATAACTTTATAAAAGGGAAATCAAATTTGAATATTTGGTTTGAAATAAACAAAGTTATATACCTTTGCTATATAAGATAAATCTCCCCTTGTTGAATCTGTTGCCAGAAGAAAAATGTTTTTGAAAGTATTTGAAGTATAAAAGGGAATTTATACAAGTATGTAGTGATTTAAAGATTTTTTTTAAGGTTATATATATTTATATATATATAAAGGATCTTATAAAAATGATTTTGTAGGGAAGTCTTTTAGAACCTATGGATTTTGGAAAGGCTTTTGAATTTTGGGTAAAATCAATTTTGGAATTTGGAAAGCCTAGTTTGATAATTATCGATTTTGGGATAATCGATTTTGATAAAAGGAGATTTATATGAGATTCATACTAAGTGTATGATTTGGAAGATACTATATGTATGTAGTATAAAGTGTTTTGGAAATGGCTCTGGAGAAAAAGGCGCTCCCTTGAATGAACTTCTCAGGAGTACCATAGGTTGGTATCTCCTTGAGCCTCAAAAGGGGGAGGTTCTAAAGTGGATCCTGTGAGGAAGTCCGGATAAACTGAATTTCCTGAGGATTATTGGATAGCGAAAGTCGAAGGCGCTGATGCCTACAGAGGCATTTGGGTTATGTTGTTATGACAGTGTAACTCGATGTCGCTGCGATCTACTATGGACCATAGCGGAAATCATGTGGAGGTGAGTGTCAACGGTCTACACTTGATTTTACCGGGAAGGCAATGTAACATCGGTAGACTACGATCTATGGTCGAGTGGAGTGGAGAAGTTTCATTCTTTTGGCAGCGAAACTCGAGGGCGCTGATGCCTACAGTTATATGGGTTTTTGCTATGATAGCAACGTAACCCCAAATGTAGCTGCGATCTGTAGCGGGTTCCATGGTGTAATTGAGGGTCGTGGAGGCCTACAGTTATCTATGAATTTTGCCGGGATGGCAACGTAACCATCGAGTTAACTGCGACCATGGATGGGGGTGATGATTTCCAGGGCATTCTCACCAAAACATGTTCCCTCTATTTTCAAAATGTTTTCCATATTTTCAAAAAAAAATTCCAAGTATTTTCACTGGGTGTTGAGAACGGGTTTACCGAGTACTTATAGATTTTCAGTCTTACGCCTGATCAACGTATGACCGAATTTCTACGAGAACGAGGATGGACTTGTTGAGACATCAAGTTATAAAAGTATTTTTATAAAATTGTTTTGTAATATTATATAGATTTTAAAGAGTTTTAAAAATGATAAAAGAGTGATTTATCTGATTTTAACTATTAAATAAATTCTGGCTTCGTCCCTTTTTGAGGACGAAAAGATTCAAAGGGGGAGGAATGTGATAACCCGGATTTTTAATATCTACTAATTGATAATTAACCGGGTTAATTAATAGAAATACTGAATTATAGATTGAACAAATGAATCTGATAGTAAATATTCATATTTGGATAAATATTTATTTGATCATATCTTAATATAATTACTTAAAATTTGACGAATTATTCTTTTAAAACAAATAATAATGGTTTATATATATATATATATATATATATATATATATATATGTAAGTAGATTTTAAAATAGAATTTTTTTTTTATTTTCGAACAGATTAAATATGTGATTGTTTAAATATATATATATTTGTCAGTGGATTTTGAATGGAATTTGAAGTTGAATTTGAAATTCAAAAGATAAATATCTTGAAATGAAATTGGATTTAAATATATATATATATGAGAATGTAATTATTTATTTATGTATAAATTAGTTTCAAATTTTATTTTCTCAAAGGATATATAAATGCAAATAAAAGAGAAGTATAAATATAAATTTATAACACATATATATATAATATAAATATAAATAAATATAATATAAGTAATATAGAGGGTATATACATTATATAATAACAATTCTCATGCTAAAAACAAGTGTTAAGGTTTAACACAGAAAAGTAACAAATGTGGATCATTTAACTTAAGAAATAAACAAGTGTTAACAATATAGACAAGTGGCATTATGAATTTCTTTTAATTTGAATAAATAGAAGAGAAAAACAAAAAATTTCTCAGTTTTAAACATTCAAGCCTGAAAATCCACAAACCAGTAATAAAAAAACAAACAAACCTGTAAAACTTTACAAACCAAAAATTAAAGCTTGTAAATATTTATCTTCAACCTGTAAACATTTTCAAACAAATCAACAAAGCAAGAAAAATCTGAAGCAAATCAAGGTTCAAACAAGTTAATAAAGCAATAACCAAGCTTCAGATCATCAATTTAAAACCAATCAAAGCCGGATCATCTAGCAAGAAATTCAGTTCAAAGCAGATTAAGTTCAAAAGTCAAAACTTCTTCCAGGAAGAAACTTCTCTTTTCTTCTTTAAAACTGTGAGTAAACATTTAATTTAAAGATTTAAAGTAGATAAATTTGCATGTGAATTTCTAGAATGAAGTATGCTATGCATGTATAATTATAAGTATGATTCCTGTTTATATGATTGTATAGAAGTATGCACACCTGATGAATCGGTGTGAACTCTGTTCTTAGTTTCAGAGCTTAAATTTTGATCAAAATTCAAAGTATCCTTAACTAATCATTGACAGTCCTTAGATTTCAAACAAAGTATGTTTGTTTGAACATAAATTAATATTTAAAATATATGTAAGCATCACAAGTTCATATATTTCTGTAAATCAAGGTCATACAATAGAAATTAGAAACTTGTTAAAAATTCAAGTATTAAAATTTATTGTTTCACTTATATAATCCTAATCGTCACCAAGATTCGTGAATTTTAAGAGTAGAATCTCAATTTTTGGAATTTTTTATTGAGTGAGCATTTCGAGTGTGATCAGAAAATTAGTTTTGGGCTTTTTCTGATGATCGCATAGGCTGGAGGGATGGGGATTGAGGCCAGAGGAAGGTGGTAGTCCAGCGATGTCGGGAAAAATGTTCAATTAAATTTATGATCATCATTGATGTCTAATAGGATCGATTTAGGGTTTAAGTCTTGGGTTTATTCAGGGTCGGAAATCATTTGACTAGAACGTCGACAATAGATCGGAGGCTATTGCATCGATAGGAAATGACTCAGGGATGATCGGCGGTGTTCTGATCAAAATTTCGTAGCCTCTGGTGGCCAGAGGCGTTAGAGCAAGGTGGCTTTGGTGATCAGTGTTTGTTCCAGTTTGAGCCATAACCCTCGTTTTCGAATTCGACATAGATTTCATCGAGTTGAGTGATCTGGTGGTTTAGGTTGATGATGGTGGTATGGGTATCCTGATCATCGGCGATCAGTTGTACACGTGCACGGTGGATGTGGGTGTGTCAGGGGCTGGTTTGGGAAGACGGGTCTGCATCTCGAAGTTGTTTTCGGGTAACGTCGTGGTAGCTCGAGAATTGGTTCGGGTTGCACGCGTATATGTTTTTCTAGGATGGTTCGTAATATTATCAGAATAAAGAAAATGGGTTTGAGGTGAACTCGAGGTTTAACTCGAGAATTTTTGAATGATGGCTCGGGTATTTTCCTTAGGGGCTCGGGTTAGTTCTATTTTAGCAGAAGGTTTCAAAAAAATTAAAAAAAATGAAATAAGTTCAAATTTTAAAAAGAAATAAAAGCAGGTCTAATCGAACAAGTTTTCAAAATGAATGTTAATCAAGTTTTAAGAATGTCTAAATTGAATATATTTTCAAGATTTAAAATGTTTAGATTGTTTCGTTTTAAAGTAAATTATATATTTTCAAATATATAGATTTCTAAATGGTTTCTAATGAAGTTTATTGATGTAAATAAGTATTTAAAATAAATAAAGAATTTATCTTAAATTAGTAAAGGTTGAGATTTATTAAGAGTAATAAATTTGTGAAATAAATTAAAAGTAAATTACTTATTGTAATTAAGAATAACTACTTAATGAAGTAATTAGCGAAGAGTTAATGAATGTAATTAAGGGAAGAATCATTAACTAGTGATTAAGTGATATTAATTAATTAATGTAATTAATTTAAGTTAAATAATTAGTTTAATTTATTTAAGACAATCACTTAATGTAACTGATTAAGTATAATTACTTAGTGAAGTAATTGATGGATAATTACTTAATGTATTTAAAGAGTAATTATTTAGGGTAAGTAATTAGATGGTAATTACTGGAAGTAATTAAATAAAGGAAAATTTCTTAAATAAAGTAATTAGAAGACAATTACTTAATAGAAGTAATTAAGGATAAATTGCTTAGTGTAATTAATTAAAGAATTAATTAATGAGGTTAATTTAAGTGTAATTAAGGATAATTAATTACTGAATATGATTAATTTAGGGCAGATAATTAAGAGGTGATAAATTAATTGATTTGTAATTAATTAATGTTAAGTAATCAAGATTAAGATAAATCCAAGTGATTAAAAGGCTAGTAAATAATTTAGTTGGTGACTAATTAAATTAATTAGGAATTGTTAGACTTAAATATCTTGCTTATGGATGATTGAATGATATTGGATTGCTTGGGTTGTTGATGTCTCTGATAGGCAATTTATATATGTTGTGATATAGTAGGTTAAACAGTATTATTGTGAGTTATCTATCGATGATGAATTGTTATGTGGTATGATATCATGAATATGAATTGTATTGCTTAAAACTTAACAACTTGGTTTAGATATAATATTGAATTCGAAGAGACTGGGGTCGGATATCAGTCCTTACCTGAAATCTCTTCGATTTGGAAATCTCTTCGATTTGGAATCTATAAAATTCTTTATGGATTTGATTTGGAATATATAGGCTGGAAAGGAATAATTATGTAAATTTGGTCATTTAATCTGAGTAATAATACTTAGATATGATTGTAAGGTGTGTATTTGGCTTTGGCAAGTTACGAACTTGTAGAGGTACGAGTTACCCCGGGTTTTTAAATAAGTTTTATGCATTGGTATTTTTTGATAGATGGGTTTACTCACGCTGGTTTCCAGCCCGACCCCGGTGTTACTTTGATGTAATGTCCGGGTCAGACCGAGTATTACAGTTTTTCAGGTAAGGACGTACTGGAGCTCAGGAGACGAGCTGGATGGAAGGAACGTATGGAGTGTATCCGCTGTGATATATTGTTGTAGTTATCTAGGACATGTTGAATTTAACTGTCCAGTTTTGTGTAATGTTGTAACTCTGTTGTATAAATGTAAATTAACTGATATGGTTTTCCATTGTATAACTGCTATTTTTTTGATATTATATTTTGATCCGCTGCAAATGTGAGAATCTGTGTTTCTGTTTCTTCTTTTTTGTCTATCTCTTTTCTTCTTTTTCCCTAACTATCTAGAATTTTCGGAATCGAAATTTCTGGGTCGTTACACTAATTATTATTGTATTTAATGTATTGGGTTGTGTTTAGTAAAATGGAATAGTCACTACAATTGTTTGGGGTGCTAGTAGTTATTTTGTTAGGTGCATATATAAAAGTTATATATGTGCATATTGATATACAATATCCCTAAGGATTTAAATTTAATAAATTACTAAGTGGGTTTGAAGGTTGTTAATCAATATTGGAGCAAGTTATAGCCGACCAGAAATTAGGAGTTAAAGGGAGGCATTTATGTTTGAATTGGTAAAAGAGGATTCTGTAGATATCTCTTTAGACCTCACTATATATTCAGACTTTGGCCTCTGTTTTTCTTCTCTACTTTTTGGTCCTCTCTTCTCCTTGTTTGGCTGCAAGCTTCCCCTTAATCCCACTCATTTCCTAACTCGATTCATCTTAAATCAAATAATACAAGTTAGTTCTAATGTTGGCATGTCATTTGTTTGTAGTACTGGGTGCACATCTAGAATATTACAGGAGCTCGTGTAGATCAGTGTATGAATTATAGGAAACACTTCATTAGGTCATTTGTCAAGTTTTACTTGTCATATATGTGTTCGTTGTATGATAATTTTTATATGTCACCACACACACGTATATCACATACACATCATACACACACAATATGTGTGCGTATTGATGTCATATTTGTTCATATGATATTTCAATGTTTAATAATTAATTACCATGTATATTAATTAAATATTAATATATATATATATATATATAAAGTTTTTCGACCATGATGTTTTAATATTTATATAAATAAATTTTTTATCAAAAATATAATTTCATATATAAAAAAGTTTGTTATTGCTTCGGGTAATTTAAAATTTAAGAAAACAATTCTATTGGCTGAAATATATTTTATGTATATATTTTAAGTTTTATAATATTCAAAATATTTTATATGCTTAATGTGTGTGTGTGTGAATGTGTATGCGCGTGCGTGCATGTCTCTGTGTGTATTGTATATTAATTTGCAAATATTTTCGATGTAATATAAATACATATTATGTACAATATTTCATAAAAAATAAAAAGTCAATTATATGATATTTAACCATTCAAAATTTAATCTAAGGTCTGGTTTAAAATTTGAATTTTTACCAAGTCAAATTATATATTTATTTATGATTGGTTTGAATTTGAATTTTAATTACCAAGTCAAACTAGATATTTGTTTAAGATATGTTATTAAAATTTTAATTTTAATTGCTATTCTAAATAAATATTTATTTAAAATTCAAATTCTGAATGTAGGCATAGTAAAATTATATTTGATATTTTCAAAATAATATTGTTTACTATAAAATGTTTTCATATAATTCATACATACATATTACAAACGTACAAATATTAACTATTGCAGATGTCACTATATATATATATATATATATATATATATATATATATATATAGTGTGTGTGTGTGTGTGGGCACGCGCGAAGTATATACATCGTGTGTGTATAGTGTGTGTGCGCGAAGTATATACATAGCAGATATAAATCCCAATATATGTTACACTATGTTATATTGCACGTGCATTTTACACACATATGAGTATATAATGATATACTCATAAACTATATAAAATTCTTCTAATTAAATTCATTGGTTAATTAAATCAGAAAATTAAATAAAATATGATTTTATTAAATTGATTAGATTGAATCTAATATAAATATTTAGATTGCATGGGTCAAATGTGATCCAAAATATGAATTCTTTTGAAATCTACATATTTCACCCACTTTCGACTAACCTGATTTCAACGCCATGAAGTACTCAACGATGCCACAAACGTAGACAAAATCTATCATCGGTCCTTGTTGACTCAAAAATCAAAGTTAGCAAAAGGTTGCCAATTTTTAGCAAAACGCGTTCTGGATCATTATGAGGACAATGGTCAATGTATCATCGAAATTCATGTTGACACAAAAAATTTAAGAAGGTTTGTTTGATCCATGCAAGCCAATTAACAAGGGTCAATGTAGCGATAACAGTAGAATACCCTATGTTATGACGTAATGTGATGTCAGTCCGAAAATGAGATTTAACTGAACGTCGCCAGAACCTCATGAAACGTATCTCAGATGAATAACAAACAAATGTCTAAGTTGCATAGAAACTCAAGTTGTGTTGAAGGAGTTACTGTTGCTGCTTGAAGGTTCACAATAAACTAGT
Organism: Allium cepa; assembly: GCA_030765085.1. NCBI lineage: Eukaryota > Viridiplantae > Streptophyta > Magnoliopsida > Asparagales > Amaryllidaceae > Allium > Allium cepa. Next base: position 238,139,378 of record CM060929.1, on the reverse strand, counting down.
TACGTGCCTTTTCTATCCCCGGATCACCCAGGACTGCAGCTAAGTTCGCTGAAGTCATCCCGAGGTAACCCCAGGGAAATCCTAAAGTGTAGCCCAAGTGACTCCGTGTCAGCCTTAGGTCACTTGCTATGTTACCCAAGGAAAACCCTATGTAACTTTGGGTCACGTAGTGATTCAATTACGACCTAACCATTAGGGACAAGTGGTTCGGTCCTAAGGCTGAACCCCTACCATTGAACGTCAAACAAGGTTCGATGATTGTACCTATTATGTGCCAAACCTCAAAAGGGGTTCAAAAGTTGGCTTCCTTGCTGAGCCTCGAGTCTTCTCAAGATTTACCCAAAGTCGAACCTCCCTTGCTCTGAGTCAACACCAACAACGAACTGCCCTTTGTACACACCGTCGAAACACCCCGTTTTGAGCATTGAATCGCTTCTTTCTCTTGCATTTCCACAAGCAACTTCAACATGTTTGGCTCAAAAACGTGGAGGATCATTCCAACAAGTGTCTCGGTCGATCCGTCAACAACTAATTTTCGACAATAAAATTAGGTCCAATAAATCATATAGATGCATAAACAAACATACAACATCAATGATCACTCAAAACAAGCAAAAACACATGAAAACACCTAATTAGCTTACTAATACAAGCGATCTTATTTATTAAGATTCCAACTTATTGTATGGTCGCTTCTGATCATACTAACAATTATTTAAACATCAAACAACATGTATCTCGAGCCAACCAACCCTGACCTCTATATATTTAGAAATAAATACAACTCATTGGTATTTGATCCACTCAACCTGGTGAATGATGGAAAATGCTTTGAAAATCGATCGAAACAATCTCTAGCTTCCTCTTGATCTCAACTCGAAATTAAAGATCACTAAGTCTAGCTTTTTAATCTTTAGGAAGCCCGTCCCAAATATATCTACGGTGATTTATATTTGATTTAGGATGAAGATAATTGCTTATTTTTGTTTAACGCGATTTTTGAGAGTTCAAAGAAGATCGAATCATGGAACATGCAAGTATGGAATGCGTTTTAATTTACTTAATAAGACCTTCAAACCTATTCTATCAAAATTTTATAAAAGTGTCATTCTTGTTTTTCTTTTTGAACTTCCTAAAAGTATGTCATTCAACTACTCACCACGAACTAAACAATAAAATTCACTTCAAATCGATGCTTTTATTTTAATTTTCAAAATAGCATAATTTACGGGTTGCTCTCCCCTCAAAATCATATACTGATCGCAAACTTTAATCAGATTTTGAATTTGAAAATAATAATAATAATAATGATGATGATGATTTAGATTTAAGACCTTACCATTGGCACAAGTTAGCAGGCACATCTTGTACCATCAAACTATATTGTAGATTTCAATCCAAAATTTCAAATGAAACTTCAAGCATAATAAAATACACAAACATAACCACGACACTGATAGAATAAATATCATTATTAAAGTTATATATATTCATATATATATTCACATAAGGAGAATTATCACATAAATACACTACAGTAGCTAGATTATATTTTTGTATTACACAAGCCTGCAAGAACAATCATTAAAAAGAAATCTCTCAACAGGTTAAAAACCATTCTGGTTTTCGCAGCTCCTATAATTTCTGAATTGCCAGGTACATCAATAGGAGAGGGATCGAGCAATCTAGATTCCAACTTATGTTAACGAATTGGATGATATTGTGTAATACTGCGCTTTGGTGGTAGCTTCCTTAATATGAATAATACTAAAGAGGATGGAAGAATCTCCACAAGCTACAACAGAAGAAAAATGTGAACGTTAATCGGCTATAAAAAACAAAAGAAACAATAAACGTCTTATATCTTAAGACGGTTATGGTCATGGTAACCGTTACCAATACGAGAAAACCGTTACCGTATCAATATTATTGATAAGTCAAAAATAATTACTGATATTTTACTGTTACCGTTGGTAAAATGATTGTTGGTATACCGATAAACCGTTAAACGGTTGATTGGTATTGGTAAATTACATAAAAACATAAAAAAATTATTGCATTAATATGTTAATAATGATAAAACAGTAAGGGGTTTTTAGGCTCGGGGAAAAATGCTGGAGAAAAAATTAGTTTCAGAGACAAGAAGTTTGCTTTTTAGGCTGAAAGACATCTTTTTAGTGTAAATCACAGGATTCTTGCAGCTATTATTTTCTGTTCACACTAAAAAGTGCCCTTCAGACTAAAAAACAAAGTTGTTGTCACCGAGACTAAATTATTTTGCAATTTCTACCCTGCATCTATTTTCCTGAAACAGTAATTAGTTTGTTTCAGGTTCAAACCTCATCCATGATTATATCGACATACTGATTTATTTTAATTGACATGGACAATTATTTTGATTCATCACAAATTATGTACAATAGTATGAAGTTATAATATTCTTAATCTTTGATTTTTAATTTGAAAAAGGAACATTATCTTGAATAATATTAGATATCTTCTTATATATGATATTTTTTCAAAATTGTCCATGGTTAGGATTAACGAAAATAGTATACAAAAAAATTAATACGCCTAATAAAATTATCATTACCACTAGTTTTGACTTTTTTTTACCGTCAATTTACCATTAACAATGGTGAACTAACCATTGCATGCCAATGCTACATTGGTATACTACATTGGTATACCGATGTAGCTCAATATTGATTACCAATTGTCCGGTATTGGTATTGGTATGGTAATGGTAAAAATTAACCATAACAGCCCCAATTTTTCTTATTAAAACATAAGGAGTTGATGCAAATTAACCCAACTGATGACATCCAGAGAAGGAAACAGAATTAGTATTGCATAAGGAAGGTACTAAAGTAATATGAAAGTTGAGATACATCATAGGTGCACATACCAAGTAGTACAATAAGTTGAGAATGGGATGGTTTAGAACATCAAGGTCTGCTGCTTTGTTAAATGCATTGAAGAACATCTATATTACAAATTGACAATAGTTAGTCTAAAATATATGAACGGTTAATGAACTTGTGGAAGGTCACATGGCAGAACTCACCATTATGCACCGCAGCAGAAAACAGGAGAAACATATGGTAGTTACATAACCAACCTGTGCAGCAAACAAGTACAAACCGCCTGTAAAACAATCTCCCAAAAGAACTTAATTCGAGATATGCATGTCTAATGACAAATATGTTGAAGTGTCTATTTCATATGTGCATGTACAGTAATGATAACATTTTGTTAGCACAAATATCCCGAGTTATACGCCATTTTCATAGTTCAAAAACAAAAAAAAAACAAAAAAAGCCCTGAATACTTTTTTCACGATGACTCATAAACATGAATATGAACTAAGCAATTACCTCCTGTAACTTCTTGCGTCGCCCTTTAGATTCCACAGGGAAACGCTGCAACATCAAGAATAATCTACCAACCAAGAAAAACAGTGCAAGCAATACGATTTTAGCAGCAATGCAAGCTTGATGCAGGACTATCAAAACAACTACGAAGTCGATAAACTTGGAAAGACGAAGGATAAAATACCTACCTCCCTCCATATAGGAGAAATCCAAGGGCCGCAAACAATGATACACCTGCTCATATGCTTCGTTGCTTAGAACAAAATTTGATGAAATTAGAACTGTGCTGCTCGAATTACTCAGATCATACCTGCGAAGAACAATTTTGATACAACCACCGTAGCATGAATTGGTCTCCACCATAAAAGCATCCAAAGGGCTATCTGATAAAAATAAACACATTATTAAGACCGGGAGTTTTGAGGGTATGAACTCAAGTTCAATAATGTGAGGGTTACTATGTAGCAAGAAGTATTAACAGCTCAAGAGAAAGACTTTCACAGTTATGGTAATATTATTACCTGTATCGCATATACCACACCATTAATTGTATAAAAGCTTGGTCTTAAACCATCAGTAGACACTGCACGTGCCTGCCACAATTTCAATTCATGTAAAATAAAATTAGTTTGCACTTAAATATCGAAACATAAAGCAGCATATCAAGTAACAAAAGGCAGACCTGATAATATATTTCTGCCCAAAACAATACCAATAAAGCATAGGTTGTGAAGAACAAAAGACTTGGTGTATCAATAAGGACATGCTGAAAGATCTGGAAAAAGAAACAAGGAATGTTCAAACAATGTGTTACGATGATAATCTCTAAATCATCATAGAATAGTCCGTAATCAAACCTCAGGCTTAATCAATTGCACATCACGACGAAAAACAAAGATAACAGAGCGAACTGCATTTTCATCACCATGAATGTGACAATAGCTTAAAAGATCAGGGTATAATGAGGGAAATAGAAAACACAGAAAGGGAACACAAACCAGCATTGACCACAAAATTCAAGAAGTGAAAGACCTTTTGTGTTGTCCAGCCGTACTCTGGCACTCTGCATTCAATTCTAACCAGTTGTATCTAGACAAACAAAATTCATCCATTAATGAATCCCAAAATGAAACTCATCAAGCTTTTTTTCATATAAAGCAAATACTTCGCCATGGTGAACTTTTTTTTAGAATACCTAAATTACCATTAGCATACATTGGTTATAAAATTAAATCTTTTAATTTTTATATAATGTTGGTCCCATTTTAACTCAATTGAATAGATACTAGAATATGATACAAAAAACCATCGTTGATCAAAATCTTACTATTTAAATCCTGTTTCAGATATGATCACTCCTGTTCCAATTCGATTTATATTCCGATTCAATCCCGGTTAAAATTGCAGTTGAGGAAAATCATTTAATCCATACTTATATATTCTATATGCTTGCTTACAATTCCAATTTTAGTGTTTTCTAAGCAAAATAAAAATGGAACAATAAGTAAACTGAGTTTTAACTTTTATGTTTAGATGTAGAAGTTCAAACATCATAATCAGTTTAAATGTGTACAAGCCTAAAAATATGAACATTTTGAATATATGATCTACGATTTAAGTCCCGTTTGTTTTATTGTTTGAACTTTACGGTTTATGATTTGAACTCTATTTTGAAAACCTAGCATAGAACAGGAATTTGGACTAGAAGATCATGACATGTATCTTCAACCTTTGAATTACATCTATCAACCAGAAATACACAATGGTGACTATATGTCCATACCGCCTAATGTTGCATAGTTGTGAGATGGTAAAACCGGTCTCCTAAAAATATAGTATGAACAAATTTTATCGCACATGCAAGCATAACTGAAAAGCTAATAAAAATAATATTTATAATAGCTTAAACAACCAATCACATTGTCAATCAAAATGTATGTGGAGTAAATAACGGAACTATTAGTAAAAACAATTAAAATCATGATCATGTTTAGATAAAATAAAATGAATTTACTCTGTCTAAAAGACAGCATGACGTTCTTCAACTGTTCCTTGACCTAGTGAAATCTCATACAAAACTATTTCATATGTTATTACAGTGTATTTCAGAGGAATGAAGATTCTAGAATAAACATGGAGACACCAATATGGTACCAAGCTCAAAGGATGACTAATGAGTACAAGGAATGGAATTTCTATCATCGTCTTCTATAAATTTCCAATGTAAAATTCCCACCATACTACTTTTGTCGCTATAGTAATTAGCCCACCTTTTCCAAACCACATAAAGTCCTAGCATTCTATCTATAATCTCTAACTTATAGTCCTTTTCGCAATCACTGGAATTTGGGTTTTAGTTCACTAATTTATCAAGTTTCTAATCCACATAAACATGACACGGCAAACCTAATTAATGTTACAGCGTTTGCCTATAAATTATGTCAACTAATTGAAAGAAGAAGAAGACGACAAATTTCTCCAAAGTTTCAAATTCGAACATGCAAAAAATCAAAATACAAAACCAATCCAGATATAAACTTACAAGAGCAACTGCTGAAACAATTCCAAATAAACCCGCAAGAGCATGAAATATTCGATCTTGCCAAATCGCTGAATTATTCACTACCTCCCACCAATCCAAGGAACCTTTTATCGCACTGGCCGATACCAAATCACTCAATACATCCATCGAAAACTCTCTAAATAATCAATCGTCTTGTGCAATGTTTACGAATTTGGGAAACCCTGATTTTATTAGATTGGGAATTTACGGATTTATTAATAGAATTGAAAGCAGGAGAATATGCCGGTTGGAGTTATATAGTGGTTGACGTGGCGGCTGTATTTGCTATTTCTGGAGCCCTTTTGGTGTTGCCATTTTTATTTTTATTTTGGGATTGCGTTTGCCGTGTTCTTCCACTTATCAGCATGCCACTGTACATGGCGCACACAGCCAATCCGAATCATGGATAGAAAAGTCAAGAAATTACGAACAAAAGAAAGTCATTTTGTAAAAGTTCAATGAAATATTCATGACGAAAATCATATGGATAAACAATATTTGGTTGAACTAAGCAAACCTTTTATTTTTGATCGATTTGGTTTGATTTTGAAACAATATTGATTTATAATCGGTCCATTTAAAATTTAGTTTGGTTATCGGTTTAACCAAATTAACCAAAGTTTTATTAAATTTTCAAAATTACAAATGTTATAATAATTTTTTTAAATTAGTTTATCGATCTAAATAAAATTTGTTTATCGTATATGTGTCAAAACTATTATTAGAAAGCATACATATTTAGGTTTTTTTTCAAATTGTAATGAATATTCTAAATATAAAATTTAGGTTGGTTTGATCTGGTTTTCATTTTAATGGTTTTAGTTTGGTTTAACAATTTTCCTTAGATAAACTAAACCAACCAAATGTCCACCCCTACGAAAATAAGCCATCATGGGAACTTGAATCGGAAATGCTTAAAGATCATCCACAGTTATTTGAAGACTATATTTCGGGGACGAAATCTTCTTTTAACAGGGATAGAATGTAAGAACACGAACAACTTATTTTTCTTATGTTTTTGTATATCGAAATGAAATAATATTATAATACTTTGAAAGATAAAATACTAAGTTTCAACTTTATTTCAAAGACCAAAATATAATCTAAGATATGTCAAAAACGACTTGGAAATAAAATATCAAAAATTGGGTTCGAAATGAGAAAATAGTGTTCCCGACCCCATAAAACTTTTTAAGTTACATTTTTGTATCAAAATTATATGAGTAATAGGATGACGTTTTGATAGCTTTGAGCATTAACACTCTCCCTCTCCTGTTTATAAATATTTTGGAAGCCTTTGGATTTTCAAAGAAAGTTTCCGACAGCCACACGTGAGTAGTTAAATAAGTGTCTGGATCTACAATTCGTATGATACTTCCCCCTTGAAAATTTAATTTGCACCAATTTTTTTGAAAGTTGCTACAAATTGCAGTGATTTTAGAAAATGTCACCACATAGGCGCATACATGCATGGTTTTTTGAAAAAAGTTGCAACGCAATAGTTTTTATAAACGCTGCTAGTTGATGGTTATTTATCCCTACAAAGTTTTATTGTTGCAACTACATTATAAAACTCGTTTCTATGCGTCAATTTCCTAAAAATCTCGCTTGTATAAATCATTCAGCTAGTGCCTAATCTATATATAACAAAATAATCATTTTATTGCAATCCAATGTATTTTTTACTTCTATAATAAAATCAAACAGAACTTATTTTGTCTCATTCTGCTATGTAAAATATAGTTCTTGTTAGAACCAGGATTTTGGTATTTTGATAGCAACCATATGATAAAGTTATTGATGTGTGTATCATGTTTTACAGATTGAAAGTAAATTTCATGATAGCACAACATCATAATGAAAGGAAGGGATGTTTTATTTAAGGCGATATTGTTAAATACAAGAACATGTATTAAAATAAAGCAAAACCATATGGAGTGGAAAATGAGCTTCCAAAGACATTCGGTGGTGTTAACAAAACAATGGAGTTCAATGAAACACCCCAAGATAGACCGTAGGCCTGCAACCCTATTATGTGTGTGTGGATTCCTTCTTAAGTCCTTAATAGATTTTTTATAACCGCACAAATGATATTCAAACATTCAGATTTTACAATCTTCTACACATCCTAAAGTTATTTTGTGAGTTTTTTGACCTTTTCTTCAAAATCTAGGAAAGCTCGAACATATGAGTAAAATTTGATGTGAAGTGAAATAACATAGGTCAACATATGACCTTGTCACATGTCGGTATGTGTAACATCCACAAGTAGCCTCGTGGATGTTCACATGTTGACTTACAACAGGTCATAGGTCGTCATGTGTACTCCCTGAAGCCGTAGATTTGAGTTCACGTTGAATATGTTCATCGCATATCTTCGATTCTTTTCTCCTCATCTTTGTTTCAATAATCGTTTCTCTTCATTTCAGAAAGTTACAACACATTCTTTACATCCCTGCAAAAACCATAATACCCAAACTTCTCTTGGAGCAATCAACTTCTTTAAAAAAATTTATCTCTAACTTTCTTATATATTACTCTCTTTCTCTTTGATTTATATTTCTGGATTCAATCATCGTGTTTTCAAGTCCAAACTCAATGCTATTTCGATTTCTTCCTATAAGACTTGTTCATTCACACCAGAGATATATTGTGTGGGTCATAGGAATACTATATTAAAGAGACATTGTATATTGAAGATACACATCAGGTATACTTTGTACAAAGTCGAAGCCCGTTCATGTTGGTCAAGAAAAGCAGAAGCCATGTTCTAGTTTTCAAGTAAAGTATAAGCCTTGTTGTAATGTTCAGAGAGTCTCAAATCCTCATTCGATCATTCAGGCAGTTAGTATTGAAATCTTATATAGGATTCTAAAGCAGTTGTACGATAGTCGTTCCTCTGGATTAAGTGAGGAATGACTGGTTAAAATTCCAAAAAGAAATTTTGGGATTAGACGTAGAACGTAAAGTACAAACCAGTGTAGAAATCGTAATGTGCTTTTATTTGATTTTATTTGTTGGAACGTATATTATTTATTTCATATCACACTTAGCCAACTTCAATAAGTTAGTAGTTATTTATCACAATAGTTAAACGATGTACTCTTAGTCATATTAACCGATCCACCCGAACTTTCAATAGGTACTGGCGCAATGTTTTTCAAAAAATTATAAAACAATTTTTGAATACTAACATGACCACCGTTAATTTTTAGAAGGTCAACCAACTGCATGATCTGTACATTTCACTGGCACAAATTATATATATTGGCTACATGTATGCAAATATATATATATATAAGCAAATGGTTTTGAGATTTGGAACACTACTTAAGTTGATTGTATGGAACTCACGACCGACTTTAGTGCATGGACCAATGTTGAAAATTCATTAGATAAAAATATTGTTAAAGCCATAAAATATTATTTTATACATTGGATAAAAATGAGTTTAATCGATTAGCACATATCCTTCAACATATGAAATTTTGCAACATTAGAAGTGACTCGTGAATGAATAACAGAATAAAATAGATCAAAATTTCTATGTTGAAAAATCAATTTTCTAGTTTCAAGTGAGGGCATTTCAGAAATGTTTTTATGATTACAGGATACCAGACATGCACTTATGGCAATTGGAGTAACACTTTTTGACTTTGATTTATTTTCAAAAATATTAAACTCTTTAACTAACTAAAAAGAAAGAAAAATGTTGATAATTGAAGAAGCTAATGATCTTTTCCAACTCAAAGTCAAAGAGTTAATCAAAAATCAAATGTCTTAAGTCAATATGCAGAATAAAAATAAAAATAAGAAGAATAGGACGTTAGTATTCAAACCGAAAAATGAAGAAAATTATATCTCAAACAAAGAGGACAAAATTTTGTTGGCTAAGGAACTCAAAAGGTATATCATGGGCAAGTTCTAAGAAGAACAAAAAGGCGGACCATTTCAAAGACCAGTTAGACCTTGAGCGCTTAGCATGTTACGGAAATGGACACCTATAAACAAAGAGTCGTAAAGCAAAGAAATCAATTAACTGAAAAATTAAAATAGACAAAAAGAACCGGTCTTTTCAAGTCACTTGGGATGATTCTGACCTATCAAATTCAAAAAAGGGAGTGACTTCGAGCAAGAAAACATATGCTTTATGGTTTTTGATGATGAGGTATGCAACGAATTTTCTTATGGTGATTTACTTAAAATAAATTTACGGTTAGTGAATAGATCAAAATCGGTAAAAAGTTATTATTAAGAACTAAAAAGAGATTACAGTACATTAGAGTTATATGTAGCAATGCTAAAAGATTTGAAAGAAACTCTCGAAGAAGAATTAAAAAACCCATAAGATTCTTGTGAAAAAATAATTTCTCAATCACTTTTACTTAATGATTGTTATCCGGCATTTTAATCTGGTTATATCCAAACTGACTGGACAAATTAGACTCGACCTCATCAAGGCCAGTAGCCCAAAGCGATGATTGTGGGATCCAAAAATCAAGCATAGATGGTAATATGAAGTAGAAGCATGAAAGCTCATTACTCCCCGAAGATGGATCCGGTACGATCCATATTCCACACTACGAATCATATCGTATCGATTCCACAACTCAATTTTGTAGCGATGATCGGTCGGTAACTCAAAATCTACACATGAAACTTGGAGTATAGGCTTGCTACAACATGTGAAACATCCTCTAGGGATCTCATTCAATTGGAGGAAGTTGGAGGGATCGGCAGAAATTAGAATTCAAGAAACACTACATCATGGAAAATATGATATCTCACAAACAGTATGTAGGAATTGCATGAAATTTAGGGAGCAAGTAGCCAACATCATGGTGCATCCCTCATAGGGATCTCAGCCTATTTGGATGCACTAATAGGGATCGGTATCGATCTCTATTATGGGCCCTGATGGGCCTGCTAATTTTTAAGTAGGCTCGTCTTGGTCTCCCGAACCTTCTACCAAAATTTTCAGTCTGATCCGTGCATGTTTTCCGCTGTAAATACAGCAGGCACGGCGTTATAAAAGGGATCATACTTTCTTTGCCAAGGCTCTGCCATTTTTATTCTTAACTTTTATACTAATGGACCCCAGCTGATCCAAACATTCTTGTAATCATAATCAAGTAGAAGATTAATAAAAATATAAAGTGGACGTAGGCCAAGATTGCCAACCCACTATAAAAATCTATGTGTTCCTTTATGATTTTTGCTTTATTTTATTTTCATTCTTCATTTAATCTCTACTAGATTCTATTAGGTGTTGATGTCCATTTTTGATGTCAACATTTTAGTGCTTTCACTGAGAATCGAATTCTTAGATTGATTGGATCTCATCATCTACTTATGGATTTCCATATTCGCAAGATAAACCCAGCATTCTATGGATAAACTTCCTATTTTACTCAAATTTGAAGGAAATCTAAAGGAAGCTGATAGTCATGGTTAGAGAAACTAAGTCTACTTCCCATGTTTTTGGAGGATTTGATTATGCTAGCGTTCTTGTTTGGAGTTGTTCATGTGTTCATGTCCATTTGGAAGGGATCCGATTCACTCATGTATGCAAGTTCTTGGGATCAGATGCTGAAGTTTGCACTCAAGTTAGCCAAAATGGCTGATCCCTCTCTTGTAGTATAGGTGGTCGATCCCTCTCTCGAAGCATGACTGATCCCTGCAATCTCAACTACAACCGATCCCTTAGCCTAAATGACCGATCCCTCACCAAGGCAATTCAGCCGACCCCTAAATACATATACATGCTCAATATTGATCCCTCCAAAGACATCAATACTAATCCCTCCGAAATAGCTATACCAATCCCTCTATAAGGTGTATACACCGATCCCTTTATAAGGTATATACATTGATACCTCACCATGGTGTATATACATATCCCTCTCGAAGGTATGTATACTGATCCCTCTGTAAAGTATATATACTGATCCCTCTGCAAGGTCTATATACCGATCCCTCCAATATCTATACCGACCTGCAAAGTATATATACAATTATATATATTGATCCCTTTGCACGAAATTTGAGGAGCAAGTAGCTAACATCATAAGGCATCCCTCATAGGAATTGCAGCCCATTTGGATGTACTAATAGAGATAGGTACCGATCTCTATTGTGGCTCTGATGGTCCTGCAAATTTTTGGGTAGCCTCGTCTTAGTCTCCCGAACCATTTGCCAAAATTTCAATCCGATCTGTGCACATCTTTCCCTATAAATACAGTAGGCATGGCGTCAGAAAAGGGATCCTGCTTTTCTACGGAGGCTCCGCCATTTTTATTCTTCACTTTTGTACTAATGGATCGCAGTTGATCCAAACATTCTTGTAATCATAATCAATTGGAAGATAAATAAAAATATGAAGTGGACGTAGGCCAAGAGTGCCGAACCACTATAAAAATCTATGTGTTTATTCATGATATTTGCTTTGTTTTAATTTCATTCTTCATTTAATCTCTACTAGATTCTATTGGGTGTTGATGCTTATTTTTGGTGTCAACAATGATGAAAATAAAGTTTATACAGATGAGAATATTAGATTATTAAAAGAAACTATGATTTAAAATCATATGTTGTACTGTTACAGAACTTTGTTAAAAGTATAGAAAATAAACTAAAAATACTATCAAATAATTTTTCAAAATTTAACGAAGGTCGGGAATGTTGCAATTGGATCAGCCCACAACAGAAGAAATGAGTAAATTTCAAAAAAAATCATTATTGGATCTTTAATGGGCCTATGAAGCCTAATTCATTTAGAACATTTCTAAATTTGAAATAAATAAAAAATATATAAAATCATTATTTTATTTGTATTTATATTATAATTTTATATTACATAACTATATTATATAATATATATGTATCATATACATGTGTGTGCATGTGCGCGTGCGCATGTGTAATATAGCAAACTATGTAGGTTTGACATGCCGATGTGTAAGTTCTGGGATTTACACCACAATGATCATATTAGCCTCTCTAGTATATAAATATATCGTCCAAATGTATGCTTATGTGTTCAGATTCATATATGTAAAATTTCACAACTATATGTGTGTGTGTGGTTTGAATAATATATATACATCTGTGTGTATAAGAAATTTATAATATATATATATATATATATATATAATTATGCATATGTTTGAATGTGAATGTAATAAATGCAGAATTATTTTAAATAAAATAAAATTTATTTATTTATTTTATTGTGGAATCCTAAAACAAAATGTAATTTTTAATATAAACATATTTACACTTATTTTTATTTTAAATTAATAAAACTAAAGTAAAATTATTTTCGAACATACATTATAAAAAAATTTATACAATATTTTAACATTTAAATGTATTGGTTATGATTAAATTTAATTATTAAACTTAATTATCAATTTCACATGTATATGTATATTTATTTTAAATATATAAGAAAGATAGATAAATAAATAAATAAATAAATGAAAGGTTATTAGTATTATAATTAATTTTATAAAATTTAAAACATATTTATACGATATATATTTTGATATTTTTATTATTAAAATTTATTTGATTTAAATATATATTATGTATGTATGTGTATATATATATATATTTAAAAAATTGATGTTGAAAGTTTAATAGGCATATGATTTATTTTATAAAATTTAAAATATATTTTATGTGGTATATTTGTAAAGTTTTAGATTTATAAAATTTATGTGATTTAAATAATATTTAAATAATATACACTAGTGTAATCGCACATACGTGCATATATTAGCTAGAAATATTTACTTTTTATTTAGTGAAATTTTTTACGGATGAATGTGCGTTATAAGTGCAAAATATTGGGTAGTTACGACACTTTTATTTCAAGTAAATCGATGGTGAAATTCCGTTAATGGGTGGTTGGTAAGGGAATGGTGATGAAGGTTGCAAATCGATAGTGAGATTCTGTTGATTGATGTAGGGCATTTTGGGAATTTTAAAACGACACCATGATAATCCTATTCTTTGTATTCTCTTTATTAATAGTAGAGATATATATGAAAAAATATCTTTTTAATATTGTCGAAAGCCTTTCAGATATAAAACTAATTTATTTAAATTTAAAAAAATAATTTGAATAATATAGTTTTATATTTAGATTTATGTAATATATGTGATTTAAATAATATTATTTTAATATTAAATTGAAGTATTTTATTTTAAATTAGGCCATGAGTATTATTGAATATATATATATATATATATATATATATGTTAAACATAAACACATAAACAATAACCATCATAATGTGACGATATACCGATATACCGGATTCATCACCTATTGGTCTAAACATCATATGATATATAATTGATAAAACTTTAATTTATATTTATAAATCTAAAACATACCTTCCCTATAGCCTATCGAAGACATGAAGAAATGAAGAGATAGACTCGTCAAACTAGATTCCAATTCAGCATGGTATTAGCTCATGAATTGATGACCATTGGCTACCGAATGACAATTATTTTATTTGATCTTAAGCTTGAAAATGGAGGAGAGGATGAAGATCAATTTCTACTAGCAAGGAGAAAAGTGAGGCTTCAAAAAGTAGTAGAAAAGTGAGGTTTATGATCTTTTTATAAAGGATAGAGAGATAAAGTACGATCAAAATCTCCTTTCGTCTTTTACTCATTCTCTTCCATTTTCAAATTCAAACCCAAGCCAATAGCCATCATATGGCTGCACCATAGAGGATATATCATGGTAAAAATCCGCTTAACTCATATGGGATTTAAATCCATTTTAAGCTCGAACAATGTTTATTGCATTTAAATCCAATTTAAATACATATCAATATCTTATATCGATAAATATATTTATAACTATTATAAACATATTTATTAATATTGTCTAAAACATCAAAAAAATTCTATAATTAATATTAATTAATTTATAGTAGTTACAAATTAATTAAATATTTTCTCAAAGGAATATTCAATGTTTTGATTGTGTGACCCTTTAAGTATGAATTCAGTCAACGATTAATATCAAACTATTCGAATATCAATGTTCACACGTCAGTTAACAGGTGGTGCGGCATCTTAGCCAAATTTATCGCTTAATTGGTTTTGGTAAAATCTAGTTTTACATTATTGAGCGTTACCTAATTGTGATAATTATTTACACAAATTCTCTTCGTCCAGACTATATCATTTGTACTTATGGAATCTGCCAAAATTCCAATATCGTCCGTGTTCAACTTTATAGTCCAAACACAAAGTCATTGGTCCAATAATAACAATTATTATTAATCGAACTGCTCTGGCAAAGTCTTTGAGTTGACTTCAGTTAACTATGATACTAACCTCATATAACTGAGAACATGTAACATCTCCCTATTTGGAAGCCCAAAACTAACGGCTATGGATGTTGTAGTCATCTATAGATATTAATTCTCGGCGACCAAAAAGGGCGATATTAGATACATTGATACATAGAAACACAAGAATATGAAAAAAAAATAGACAGCAAAACAAATTCCATTTCAAAATATTCCAAATTGATTACATAATCCAAATTTGCAGACCATGTTCAAATAGCATACAATTATTACAAAATACGCCAAGAGAAACATATGAAGATGCCCTCTTAGTAGATCAAAGTATATAGATAGGAAAGAAAACAATTTACCTTTACAAGCAAAATACAAAACAGAAATAAAAAGAACTCTAATAATAAATTTGCCTCATGCACGTCCTTGAAAGCTTTATTCGTCTAAAAGAACACCTGGAAACCTTAACTCTCAACCTACTCAAAATCAACTGAGTACCCGACAGTTTAAGGAGAAAACCAAAACTTCGAGTCAGACATAAATCCTGGTATGAATACTAATTTACCATCTAAAACTATTTAGTTATCTAGTGAGATCATGCCGCTTAGTTGAACGGGCTTCCCCTCCCTAGTATCCTAAAACATTTATAAAACCATATATTGTGCCTCTGCATCCACAATGGTTAAAACATAGTATTTCAAAACATTATGATGGTATGTAGAACAAATAACTCAATTCTGGATTACCCATCCCCATTCAATTCTAACTATTTGTCTCAATTATAGTTTCAAGGATTACTATTAACCTATTAAATTATTAAGGATTATTTGTCCAATTACTTAGTTTTCATGGGGATCATTAAGAACTTATTGGTAACTCCAATGTCTTATTTCTTATCCTAGTTTTCATAGGCTAACTAGGAACCTATTGGCTGATTGCCAATATCTTAATCCGGATATAGTTTTCATGGGCTAACTACAAACCTACTGGCCCCCTGCTAGTATCAAAACATAGTTTTCATGGGCCGACTATGAACTTATTGGCCCCTGCCAATATCATATTGTTTTCATGGGCTTACTGTAAACCTATTGACCCCTGCCAATATCTTTCAAGTTATATTCACAATTGGGTCAACCTAACTGGATGCCCTTTTCCCATAATACAGATATGGGTTAATAACAATGTGAATAACATTTCAAAATCTTTACTTATGCTATGGTTATTAATTTTAAATTGAGATTGGGTTTATATTTTGAAACCATAAGAACTTCTCTTTCGAAACTTCTGGATAGCCTCCTTCGAAAGCAAAGACCTCTTTTCAAAACATTGTATACACAACTTTCAAAGCCCTTAATAAATATTCTCTTTTGAAACCTATTATTCCTATCAATGGTATTAAATCATCTTTATAAAATATAGAGCTTTAAACAAATGAAAGTATCCCTTTCGAAAACATTGGTTAAAAACATCATTTGGGTCAAAACGGTTATATACAAAAGTATCTCTTTTGAAACCAATAAAAATTAGTTTGGGGAATAATTGATGGTGTCGAAACCATCTTAGTTGAAAACAAGATACTTTAAAATCAAAACTTCAAAGGATGGAGCCGAAACCCCCTTTCGACTCCATCACCATCGAAATCCTCAACCCCTTCGAAAGCATTCAGGAAAAAGGCTTAGGTTAAAACAGAAGTTACCCCTTCAACAACATAGATGACTTCAATGTAGACGAAGGGAGGATTAGCAGCTTGGTTTCGACTTGGACGAAACCTACCATTTCGAAAGCAATTATTTAAAGGAAAAAGATACTCTTTTGAAAGCAATTACTTTAACACAACATGACAACCTTCTTCGAAAGCTAACTGTAAAACCCTTTCTAAAGCATAGTTTTTGACTGCGTCGAAAGCTTTAGGTAAAACTAGACAAGACTTTAACTTTTGAAAAAAAGTAGGGTTTCAACCCCATCGAAAGCTACCCTTTCGACACTATGGCTTCCGCCTTCCTTCTAATCCACCGCATACCATCTAAATAATATCTTGTATATTGGTTTCGACCATGTGGGTTTCAACTGGGATGAGGTGGAGTCAACGGTGTCGTAAAGTACTTTATAACAGAGGCGGAACACCCTTTTCTGATTTAAAGGTTGAATTATAGCAACTTTTAGTAATTTCTCTTTAACGACTTACCTATTTGTAAAACATTGATTAGCTGCCATAAAACTTTTCCATTACTTTACATCAAAAACTGATGCATTTATTTAGATCCAATATTAAAGGATTTTAATGTTAAAATCTTTCCATAACCGACAATTTGCAGGAAAGCCCATCTTTTAAAATAATTTATTCCCCAAATTAATCAATTGTAAAAAATCCTCAAAAATCGTAGAAACTCGATTTTATCATGTAATCAAACATATTAAAATTTTAGACCCAATTTCTTTTTGAAATTCTTGGAATAAATTTTAAACCCAATTATAGCATATCTTTCATCAAAAATTCCTAATAAAATTTCCATAGCTTGGAAAATTCTAAAAATTAAAAATCATCTCCAAAATTATGTTTACTTAACATAAAAAATTTCCATGGCAATTTAAAATCACATACTCTAGGTTTTATACGAAATGTATAAATTCATATGCTTATGAACTAAAACAAATCGTCATAATATAACTCAAGCATATCATCATCCATTTTATCACAAAAATGAATTTAAATCGTAAATTCGAAACCATATAATCAAACAAAAATAGAGATGGTAGAAGATTATTATTCACCTAAAACTTGACAAGGAATTTGAGATTTGTTGTTGAATAATCCTCCTTAGATTTTGATCCTTAGCTTTAGATTAAAATTCCTTCATTTCTTCCTTAGTAATGTCCAGCTTTAGTTTAGGTTTTTGATTTGTATTTGTGACCGTGAGAAATGAGACGTGAATGGAAAAAAAATGAGAAGTTATAGCCATGTATAATAAATTGGCTAATTTACTAATATGCCCATGTGTAGATTAATTAACCTTTAAACCAATTTAAAGTCCATTTACTTTGTTAATAAGCGTGGCCCTATTATGTAATTTATTCAAATCTCAATGTCCTTATCATCATTATTCTATTTAATTTATCTGACTAAATCTTTCGAATAATGTTATAAAAATTTAGGGATGTTATAGGCTCTCCTTTTTAAGAATTTTGTCCTCGAAATTCGATAAGGACTAAATACTAAACATAGCAATCATCTGTAACAACTCCTAACAATCATACTAGTCTAGCTGACTAGCTACTATCTATACAAATCTGATATAGACATACCCTCAAAGCAGAACAAGATAAGTATCTCTAATCATGTCCTTTGTTTACCAAGTATAGTCCTTCTCATTGTTGCTCCATTGAACTTTCACCAACCCGACTATTTTGTTCCTTAATCTTTTCTCATCTCTAGCTGCAACCCGAACTGGTTGTCTAACTAAAGTCAAACTAGGCTCTACTACTAAGTCATCCAACCATGTTGGAGGAACAGTAGTCTCTGGATCATGCACATACATGCAAAGATGAGGCACATGAAATACATCTGCCAAACTGCTCGGCAACTCTATTCTGTATGCGAGCTTTCCAATCCTCTCTATAATCCGGAATGGACCTACATATCTTGGGGCTAACTTCCCTGGCTTACCAAATTGTAGCACACCCTTCATAGATGATACCTTAATGAAAACCTTATCTCCAATTGGGAATTTTAGGTCCTTACGCCTCTTATCTACATAACTTTTCTGTCTGGACTGAGCTTCCTTCATCCTTCCTCGGATTAACTCAATCTTCTCTAATGCCTCTCTAACCAAATATGGAGCTAAGACCAATTTGTCTTCAGTCTCCAACCAACATGTTGGTGTTTTGCATGGTCTCCATACGAAGCTTCAAACGGCGCCATTCATATACTAGTATGATAACTATTATTATAGGAAAAATTAATCAAATATAAGTGATCTTCCCAAGATCCACCAAAGTCTAATATACAAGCTCTCAATAGTTCCTCTAGTACTTTGTTGACTCTCTCTGTTTGCCCATATGTCTGAGGGTGATATGCAGTACTCATGTTAAGCTTAGTACCCATCACTTCCTATAGACTCTTCTAGAATTCACTAGTGAACAATGCATCTCTGTTACTATCTATACTACTAGGAACTCCACGCAGTCTAACTATGTTCTTCAGAAACAAATTAGCTAAAACATGTGTAGTTCTGGTTGACTTAACTGGAATGAAATGGGCACTCTTGGTCAATCTGTCCACTATAACCCATAAACTTTCATTAACTCTATTTGACCTTGGCAACCCGTCTATAAAGTCCATGGATATTGAATCCCATTTCCAAACTGGAATCTCTAAAGGCTATAGTAACCCAGTTGGTTTTTGATGTCCAACTTTCACTTGTTGACAGTTTGCATACTATCTAACCCACAAGCCAACATTCCTCTTCATGTCTTCCCAATAGAAGCTCCTTTTCATATCCTGATACATCTTGGTTCCTTCAGGATGAATCATAAACTTGGATCGATGACATTCTCCGGGAACTTCTTTCCTTAAGTCTTCCATATTTGGAACATACAACTGTCCCTTCTTTCTTAGCCACCCTCTCTGGTCAAGGCTTAAATCCTTTATAAGTTATTGATCTCTATTTCAACCTCTAGTCTTCTAATCCTTTCAGCTAATACTGGATCCTCCTTCTGCTTAGAAGCAATTTTCTCAATCAATACTACTCGAGCTTCTAAACAAGACAACCTGGCCATACTCTAGCTAGAACCAGTAGTCGATCTTAACTGCACATCACAATTGACTAAAGCTTCTAGATCCTTTCACTGTACCAACATAGCTAACACCACATTCTGATGTGTCCCGCTAAGAGCATCCACCACCTGATTATCTTTTCCTGGTGTATATTCAATACCAAAATCATATGCAGCCAAAAACTCCAGCCACCTCTGCTATCTCATATTCAACTCCTTCCGAGAGAGTAAATACTGTATAGACTTATGATTAGTATATAACTCAAATCTCTCCTCTAAGAGATAATGCCTCTAAATTTTTAATGTGAAAATCACGTGCCAACTCAAAATCATGAGTAGGATATCTAACTTCATGCAGTCTAAGCTGCCTAGATGCGTAGGTAATGACTTTACCGTTTTGCATCAACACCACTCCTAATCCAGTTCCACATGTATGCATACACCACCAATCCTTGGTTTCCATCTGGAACTACAAATACCGGTGCATTGGTCAACAAATGCTTTAACTTAAGGAATGCCTTCTTACATTTGTCAGACTAAACAAATCTAACCTCCTTCCTGGTAAATTTAGTTAAGGGTGCTGCTATCCGTGAGAAATCCTTAATGAATCTCCGGTAATAGCTAGCAAGTTCAAGAAAACTCCTGATCTCAGTCACCATCTCTGGTCTCTTCCAATTATTCACAGCTTTTATCTTATCTGGATTGACTGACAACCTTTTCTATGAAACCATATGACCAAGAAACTTTAACTCTTTCTTTCAGAATTGACACTTGGAAAACTTCGCCTTTAGTTGATTCCACCTCAGCGTCTCAAACACCAAAGATGGACTTCATGCTCTCTCTCATCCTTAGAGTATAATAGAATATCATCTATGAAGCCTAGTGTAAACCTATCATAGTACTCTCGGAAAACTCGGTTTATCAAATCTACGAAGAAAGCAGGCGCATTCATCAATCTAAATGGCATCACCAACCACTCATATAAACCATACTTAGTGAAAAATGCAGCCAAAGAAATACTGTCCTTCGCCACTCTCAACTGATGGAAACCTGTCGCTAAATCCAATTGGAGAAATACTCAGGCTACACTCAACTGACCAGACAGATCATCTATTCTTGGCAGAGGATACTTATTCTTAATTTTCCTTTCATTTAACTTAAGATAGTCAATACACATTCTTAACGACCCATCTGGTTTCTTCACGAACACCGCGGCAGCTTCCCAAGGTGAACTGCTTGGTCTAATAAATTTCCTTCCTTCTAGATCCACTAACTGCACCTTCAATACCTTCATCTCAGTTGGTGTCATCCTCCTAGGCGGCCTACTTATAGGTTCAGCTCCTGGCATAAGATCTATTCTAAACTCAACATCTCTTTTCAGGGGTAGTCCAGTGATTGGCTCAAAAACATCTACAAATTCTCTTACTATCTGAACCTGACTTAACTCATTACCTGCCTCCATAGTATTAAGCATAGCACTAATACTCCGGTCAGCATTCTTTACTGAGAATATCACTTGATTATGACTATCAAGGTGTCTCGATGATATTTCTCTATCCTGGCACGCCTCATACCTACCCAACCAATCCATACCCAAAATGATCCCAAAATCTACGAAATCAATAACATACAAAATGCATACAAACTTATGACCTAACAAGTCAAGTTTTAACTAGTCACATCTTAATCCTAGAGTTGCATACCCTTCTATTGGATTCGCAACCTTTAAGGAAGTAATAAGGTAGGTGGGTTCTAGACATAATCTACCAACCAAACACTGAGATATAAATGAATGCGATGCATCGATATCAAAAATTAGTCTAATGAAATACTTTGAATCAAAAGCGTACCTTCCATCATAGTCTTTCCCTTATCTGCTGTAGTAGGCCTAGCTGGTCCTATAGCAAAAACTTTTCCTTTGTCCTCCCTAACTGGCTCTGAGCACTGATTCTTGTAATCCTAACTTGATCACAGTTGAAGAACTTCACATTCTTCTTAACTACAGCTTTCTTCCCACTTCCTAGCCGACATTCATTGGCAAAGTGACCTTTCTTTTCATACTTATAGCAAACTACCTCAGCCTTTGACTTCTTAGCTGTATCTTCCTTTTGGGTTCCCTTCTTCTTAAAGAACTTCCTCTTCTTCCCTGAGAACCCTGAGTTTCCACCGACTTCTCTTTAGCTAAATTAGCAAGCAACTTCTCATGGAGAATAGCCATCTCCACCACTATATTGCAATGATCATGGACATGTGTCATGTTCATCCTAACAAGCTCGGGCCTCAGTCCCCGAATGAACTTCTCATTCCTTTTGATGTCAGTATCTATAATAGCATATCCATATCTAGACAGCTCTTCAAACTTAGTAGCACACTCAACTACTGACATCTCTTCCTGAACTAAATCCATGGCTCAAACTTAGCAAACTCTGCTACAAACTTCTGCTTAAATCTCATCTTAAAATCATTCCAAGTTAATTGCTCTTCCAACACTTTGGTAGTGACACTATTCCATCAATGTAATGCTAACCCCTGCAACTGTCTAGAGGCCAACCTCCTCTTTTGTCCACCATTCAAACCCAAATCGGTAAATATACGCTCACAATGCAACAGTCAATCTGAACTTCTACGGCACTCTCCATTCCGAAGAATGGCTTCCCACCCAAACTGGTGTAATCTCTACTAAGCAAAGCAATATTTCTAACTGAAGCCACATGATTAGCTCCTCCTCCATTTCCCGCAACTCCAACAGCTGCTCCAGCTTGCATCAAACCGGCTAAGAACTGATACATTACCCCCATGTCTGTTGGTGGACTTCCCACATTGGCTTTTACATTTTGGTTACTAGCATTAGCCTGTCAACCCGGGTTTCTCCTGGTAGTGGGTCGAGCATTTCCATTAGTTGTGTGCTTCCTCCATTGAGATTTCCTTTTCCTCCTTCAATATCTACTTTCTCATAAATCTATATACGGGCCTTAGCAATACATACTTATATGTATACATACATACATACATATATATATAAATATAGAAAATACAAGTACGTTACTATGACATTAACATAAACCCCAGTCTTATTATCTGATTCATTGGATTATGTTTTAAAAATATTTTAGGTATAAGTTTCTTTCAAAGTTTCATAGCCTATGCTCTGGTACCAACTTGTAACATCCTCTTATTTGGAGGCCCAAAACTAACGGCTACGGATGCTGCAGTCATCCATAGTTATTAATCTTCGGTGACCAAACACCACAATATTAGATACATTAATACATAGAAATACAAGAATATGGAAAAAAATTAAACAGCAAAACAAATTCCACATTCCATTTTAAAATATACATAATCCCAATTCGCATATCCTGTTCACATAACATATAATTATTAAAAAATATATGCCAAGAGCGATATATAAAGATGCCTCCTTGGTAGATCAAAGTATATAGATAGCCAAGAAAACAATTTGCCTTTACAAACAAAAAACATAGCAAAAATTAAAAGAATTCTAATAACAAGTTTGCCTACTGCACGTCCTCGGAAGTTTGGATAGGTAAGCGTCTTGTAGTAAGAGGAGTAGTTATGAACCCTGTAGACCATCCCCACGGAGGTGGGGAAGGGAAATCCCTAATTGGTAGGAAAAACCCACAACTCCTTAGGGTTATCCTGCGCTTGGAAGAAGAAGTAGGAAAGGAAAAAAATATAGTGATAATTTTACTCCTCGTCGCCATAAATAGGAATATTGAAAATAGAATTTTTTGAATTTGGATAATGTGATAGGCGAACGACGGAAATTGAATCCACATGGTTGATTCACAATCCACTGCCTTGATCCACTCGGCTACATCCACCCTTTATCTAGCTAAAGGATATTTATTCATCTAAGAGAACACCTAGAAAACTTAACTCTCAGCCTACTCAAAATTAATTGAGTACTCGAGAGTTTAAGGGGAAAACAAAAACTTCGAGTCAGGCATAAAGCCTAGTATGAATAATAATTTACCATCTGAAACCATTTAGATGTCAAGTGAGACCATGCCGCTTAGTTGAACGGGCTTCCCCTCTCTAGTATCCTAAAACATTTATAAAACCATATAATGTGCCCCTGCATCCACAATGGTCAAAACATGGTATTTCAAAACATTATGATGATATGCAGAACAAATAACTCAATTCTGGATTACGCATCCCCATTCATTCTAACTATCTGTCTCAATTATAGTTTCTAGGATTACTATTAACCTGTTAAATTATTAAGGACTATCTGTCTAATTACTTAGTTTTCATGGGATCACTAAGAACATATTGGTGACTCCGATATCTTATTTCTTATCCTAGTTTTCATAGGCTAACTAGGAACCTATTGGCTGAATGCCAATATCTTAATCCAGATATAGTTTTCATGGGCTAACTGCAAACCTACCTACCCCTGCCAATATCAAATCACAGTTTCCATGGGCTGACTATGAACCTATTGGCCCCTGCCAATATCATACAGTTTTCTTAGGCTTACTGTAAACCAATTGTCCCCAACTAATATCTTTAACTAAAATTTTAACATCTGTTAAGTTACATAAACTATTGGGTCAACTTAACTGGTTATTCCACTCTTTCCCTAAAATACAGATATGTGTTAATACAATATGAATAACATTTCAAAATCTTTATTTATACCATGGTTATTACTTTTAAATTGAGATTGGATTTATGTTTTGAAACCATAAAAACATCTCTTTCGAAACCTCTAGATAGTCTCCTTCGAAAGCAAAGACCTCTTTTCAAAACATTGTATACATACCTTTCAAAGCCCTTAATAAACATTCTCTTTCGAAACCTATTATTCCTTTCGATGGTATTAAATCATCTTTTTAAAATATAGAGCTTCGAAATAAATGAAAGTACCCCTTTCGAAAACATTGGGTTTAATTTTTAAAAACATCATATGGGTCAAAACATTTATATACGGAAGTATCTCTTTCGAAAGCAATAAAAATTAGTCTGGATAAAAATTGACGGTGTCGAAACTATCTTAGTCGAAAGCAAAAGACTTTAAAAATAAAAAATTCGAAGGATGGAGTCGAAAACCCTTTTTGACTCCATCACCTTCGAAACCCTCAATCCCATCAAAAGCATTCAGAAAAAAGGTTTAGATTAAAACAGAAGTAACCCCATTGACAATATAGATGACTTCAATGCAGTCAAAGGGGGGATTAGCGGCTTGGTTTCGACTTGGACGAAACCTACCCTTTCAGAAGCAGTTATTTAATGGAAATAGATACTCTTTCGAAAGAAATTACTTTAACACAACATGACAACCTTCTTCGAAAGATAATTACAAAACCTTTTAAAAATTATAGCTTTTTACTGTGTCAAAAGCTTTAGGTAAAACTAGGCAAGACCTTAACTTTTGAAAACAAAGTAGGGTTTTGACCCTATCGGAAGCTACCCTTTCGACACTATGGCTTCCACCTTCCTTCCAATCCACTACATACCATCTAAGTGATATCTTGTGTATTGTTTTCAACTATGGTGGTTTTGATTATGTGGGTTTCGATTGGGATGAGGCAGAGTCAATAGAGTCAGAAGGTACTTACTAACGGAGGCAGAACACTCTTTTTCTGATTTAAAGGCAGAATTATAGTAACTTTTAGTAATTTCTCTTTAACAACTTGCCCATTTGTAAAATAGTGATTGGCTTCCATAAAAAATTTCAATTACTTTACGTCAAAATCATTGCATTTATTCAGACCTAATATCAAAGGATTTTAACGTTAAAACCTTTCCATATAACTAAAAACCGACAATTTGCAAATAAGCCCATATTTTAAAATAATTTATTTCCTCAAATAAATCAACTGGGAAAAATCCACAAAAATCATAGGAAATTGATTTCATCATGTACTCAAGCATATTAAAATTTTAGATCCAAATTCTTCTTGAAATCCTTGGAATAAATTTTAAACCCAATTATATCATATCTTTCATCGAAAATTCCTAATAAAATTTCCATAGCTTGGAAAATTCTAAAAATTAAAACACATCTCCAAAATCATGTTTTACTTAACATAAAAAATTTCCATGGAAATCTAAAATCATATATTCTCAGTTTTATACTAAAACCGTACAAATTCATATGCTTATGGATTAAAACAAATCATCATAATATAACTCAAGCATATGATCATCCATTTTATCATAAAAATTAATTTAAATCATAAATTCAAAGCCATATAATCATAGAAAGAAAATAAAGATCGTATAAGATTATTATTCAACATAAACTTGATAAGGAATTTGAGATTTGTTGTTGATTAATCCTCCCTACCTTTTGATCCTTAGCTTTAGATTAAAATTCCTTCCTTTCTTCCTTGGTAATGGCCAGATTTAGTTTAGCTTTTAGATTTGTATTTGTGACCGTGAGAAATGAGGCTTTAATGGACAAAAATGAGAAGTTATAACCATGTATAATAAATAGGCTAATTTACTAATATGCCCATGTGTAGATTAATTAACCTGTAAACCAATTTAAGGCCCATTTACTTTGTTAATAAGCATGGTCCTATTATGTAATTTATTCAAATCTCAATCTTCTTATCATCATAATTCTATTTAATTTATTCGACTAAATCTTCTAAATAATGTTATAAAAATTTAGGAATGTTACAGAATACGAATCCACTCTTTAATAGTATTTCACTTCCAATGCTTCCACTCGACCCAACTATGGCCATTCAGTGGGCGTAGTGCCTAGATTTAAATATAATCAAACTGGAGCTTCCACATTGAAGCTATATAGTTAAAATCCCACTAAAACCTCGCAAAATCTTTGCTATAGTACGTACCACTCTTCGACCTGTACAATTTTTCAATATAAGCTGATAAACAGTAGATTCGCTTTAAGCCCCGCTATTTTCTGCTATGCCCACTAAATTAAGCCATTTTAGCACCCACTTTAACACACTTATAAAAAATTTGATTTGACTAGTTCATCTTTGAACCAAATCAACAATGTTAAGGTAAATACCTAACTTTAAGATATAATGCTTAATATAGGTTAGAAATCTATTGTAGTCACTAAATTTGAATCGTACAAATCATGATATTTTTCGAGTTTGTTGCATAAGACTAAATAATAATTCATTTTCCTACACAAATGATGTGAGAATGATAATAAATTAACTTAAAATTTTTGATTTTATATTTAATGAAGCTTTTTGCACCTCCGCTATATCCACCCATTACCCTCGTTTTATCCCCGCTATAACTTTTTGCACTTCTATTGCTATGGAACCGCTAAGCGCTTTAACTTCACAACATTGAAGATCAATAGTTTTCTCAGTTGAAGAGAACTATGCAAATTTGTCACACCAATATTTTCTGTTTGACCCTAGTTATATTAACCAACAGAAAACTATCGAGTGAGTCATTCCATAATTATCCAATAACTATCAGTACGTAACTCCTTGGTGCTCCCAACAACCATGAGTAATACACCATCTATCACTTGGAAAGAGTTATGTACTCTAGTATCAATGGATGCATCGATATCCTGTTTTGGTACATCTTGACTTGGAATATTTAAAATAGTATGTTTATTTTATTGTGATAAATCACTCATGGTTACAACGCATTGTAACTGCTTTCACAAGACATTCCATTTATGGATTTTATAATTTTAATTAAATTAATCAATTAACATATAACATATTATATTAAGTAATAATAAAAAGACACATTTTATTCAAACAAGATTGTGTATTGAGTTAGATATATGTATCAATTACATAATTTTCCCTAGGCCATACCCCTAACTCTATCAATCTTCCACTTACACTTGTGACCAATTATGGAATTTCAGTCCCATCCCTTCGATTAGTTTGATGAGAATTGATCGAGTTAGACCCTTCATGAATAGATATACTATGCTATTTAATTATCTACTTTATCAATCAACTCTATCCGATGTTGGTAAACTACCTTTATCATGTGGAACTATTCGAAGTATGTTTCTCGACCTCTAGTGAGCTCTTATTATTACACTATTATCATATAACAATGATGATTATTCTTAATACTTGGAATCACCCCTAGCTCGATTATAAATTTATGCATTTATATTTATACATTGATTTTATCGTGATGCTATTCAAGGCATTGTACTTAGCCTTTTCATTGAATTATTCATAATGTTTTATTTGGAACATTTCCAACTTAAAGCTTCTGAATTATGATTTGAACATGAATTTAACATTGACATGTTATACTCAGTATTACTCAGAAGTTTTAGTTTGTACACTCCTTCATAAGGCGCTCATTGTTTCTATATACAATTCTCTAGTATTTTGTAAATACTCGAGAATCCTCTAAATGACTATTTAATTTTCTTAATTTCGAATTGATATTGCTTCATGTATCAAATATATAAGCAAATTATGATACTATAGACAAGACAACATGTATGATAATTCCTATTGCCAAAGCATAAGGAATCCATCTTACATGCTCCTTAGTAAATAACTTAATAAGGTGTCTTTGCATATCATTTTGGGACACTCCCAACATAATTTATATTTAATATAAATAATATAATTTATAAATCCAGTATCGAGTATTAAATAACTAGACTATTACCGATTTTAACATAAATACATCGTTAACAATTAGTAATATGTTGTTTACTTATAGTCTAGAAATATCTACCTTTTAGCGTTCTTTCTTATGGACACACATTTTCTTTGCATTTTGACTAAAAATCAAACCATTCGATATTTCTTTCCAAAATACTTATTCAATTTCTAATGCTTATAGAATGATACTTTTGTACCATTTCTTGGATCATATCCAAAAACCCATAAACTCGGTATCACTCCTACCGAATTCGAGAGACTTTGATCGTTATATGCAAATAGCCTTGTAATTACCCGCACTGAAATAGGCTTACATTCCACCTCGAAGAAGCCCATCAAAACTTAGACCCATTCAAAGCTTGTCATTGGTCGGTAAAAAGAACAATACACTTCTATCTATCCATTCTTTCAGAACTCACAGCGGAATGAACAAAATATAGTAACAAATAAGTACACATTTATTTTAAATCATTTCAAATGTCACAATACATGACAAAAACCTTATATCAATTTGTTCAAAAGTAAATTCCATAGGTACTTATTCACTCTCGCTATCTTAATACCTTCCCTCTCGCCACAAGCTTCACTCTCGCCTTCTTCAAGCATCATTAACTCATTCTCTAACCTGTATTGTAATGAGGAGGGAGTCAAAACAACAAGTATCTGGTGAATAAAAACCCCAGGCCTTACTATTTCAGTACTTGGGTAGTATATTTCAAAATTGGAACATGTCTTATGTGTTTAAAAAATCATTTAATACTTCGTAAAAGGAAAAGGAGACAGGTCCTCAATCAACCACTTAATACCTTCCATTCCCGATGTATGTTTCCTAATCTAATAACCTATAAACAACGTCATAAATGTCTAACAACAAAAGAGAAAGAACCTAAGCAGTTAATATCTTTTAATGGAAAATAAGTAGACTTTGAACATTTAAGACCTCAATTAAGGTAGGCCTCCGTCATTTAATACATATTACCAAGGCGGACTCCACATATGTATCTATCTTGCTTATATTGCACAAAAATCTCTTCGAACACTAAATACTTCTTATTGAAGTGGACCTTTCCAAGATATCCTTAACCATGCCTAAACCCAATCCCGACCATTTAATACTTCATTTGGGGAAAAGGCGGGCCCTCAAACAACCACTTAGTACCTCGAATCCTTGAAGCAGCTCATTCATCTTATGACTCATACCCACGGTGACATATCATATTAGTCCGACTATTCTTAGTTACTGGTAGTCAAATTAGCTGGACAGATTTACCCTATATAATTTAGGACTAACCTCGTGTCATCGTAGTCACATACCATAGGGGATGTCTCACATCAGTCTCAAAGTCACACTGTTGGTAGCCATTTTAGTTGGACTGACTTCTATGTGTCTTTTGACTAGCCTCACACCACTTATGACTTAGTTATATTTTACAACACTCTATTACCACACATCTCACTTTGTTCGTTAATTAAGCCGTACAAGAATTCCTTCTTATTTTGTCTTAACGATCAATTACATTCCTAAGGGGTTTAATGACAATTATTATCCAATTAACTACGCAATTACATGTTATAATTATACACTATTTATGGTAATTAGTATATAAACAGATATGCATTTATTATTTTCTATGTGTACGGTGATTACGTCTTAACTAACGTTAAATATCAATTCCTTTGTAACAACAATAATACAAGTCCTTTTCCCATATTATCAATGGTGCCATATTTCCAATATTCATAACAAGGGATTTCAATATGCTTAACAAAGGATTCAACATTCATATCCAAAAATTGTAATAGACTTGTACATAATAAAACTTTCACCTCAATCTATCATATAGAATCATGGAATAAACTCAAAAATAGAAATTACAATTCTAGTTTCAATATCTCTATCCAACCCCTCTTTTACAAAGAATTTAAACTTTTTTCTTTTACTCTCATATGGAATAAATGGTGCAAACTATAAATAAATTTATCTTTTACACCCTATTCCTTGATTGAAACTTCATAACCAAATTAGAGTTAAAAAGAAGCAGAATAAAAACTCGCCAAAACTGCAAAAACTACATATTCCAACAATTTAATGTAAATAATTGAGAATTCCAATAAGGATTGACATGTCGAGTTACAAAAGTTTAGGGGGATTTCATTTTTTTTTATTTTCATAAACCCAAAGCCCCTAAGGCATATTCAATCCATAATATACTAATCAATTGCTAAATAGAAAAACTAAAATTTCCACTCACAATCGGTCCTTAGCTTTGCTTCTCTTTAGATTTGAAACACCCATTATAATCTCCTTCAGATCTCTTCTTACTGATATATACAAAGTGATTTGTATATATATTAGATTCAGAAGGGTTGTAGGAGAAGTGGATTAGAAATTAAATAATAAACAAAGATAAGCATATAGCATTTCTTGCCTAAAATCATAATGGAGTTTTCTGAATCTAAGAGGAGATGAGCTGATAGAGCTTAGCTGATATTTCCAAAATATTTATGAATAAAAGTGAGGGGTCTAGGGTCTTATTTATAGAGGTTGAAACGTACCAGAATCGTAGAATGAAAATATGTTAAAAATGGATAAATTTGGAACATTTATTGATAGGAAAACGCTTAGCCACACCAACAAGAGGGTCCAACCGCCCTATACGCACCGGTCGACTACTAGCGGTCGATCGGTTGCGGTTGATGGGTCGGTCCACCCCTCCGCCTATTTTGGGAACTGAATTATTTTTATATCGGTGGTTTTATTTAATTCCTTTATGATATTTTTTACGTTAATTTTTAAAATTAACGATTTCATAGTCCTCAAGTCTAATCTCAGTTAATTTTTGAATTTCAAACTTCAGATTTAATTATTTATTTGAATTTGATTTCGCATTAAATTATTTTAAGCCCGAAAACTTCAAATGCTTATAATTTTTCGTTTAAGCTCCGTTTTCATCATACTATATATGGAAACAGATTAGAATTCTCCACAAATGCAATGGTACAACTTTCGTTGCCAAACTCAAACTTTTACAAAATTTCCTTTTTACCCCTGTTTAATTTTATTTAATTTAATTTACTTATTTAATTCTTACTAATTTTATGGGGTGTTATAAGTCAATTCTAAATCATTATTTAGAATTTTCTATTTTAACACATATGTACCAAAACACAATGGCATATCCTTGATAATTTTGTGAATAAATTCTGGATTAACTTGAGCAGGTTGAATGATCAATCTATTACGTTTTAAAAAATTGAAATTTATGATGTTATTCTCATCAATGTTGCTCATTAAATTCCAACTGCATTAGTCTGGCTCTTGAAGATAAAATTGCTGTCAATGGAGCATATTCCTTCAGGTACAACTACCAAAATTATATTTTGATAATGTACTTGGGAATCCACTTTAAATTTTCGCATCATTCCTTATTGTGGAGTATTCTTAATGGTTTAATTGATAGTTGAGGATATCTTTCTCGATTTCGAAAGAAACTCGTAGCTTCTCTTCAGTATGTAAGATATTTACTATACATTCTATTGTGTTATATTCATTTAGATTTCGTTAATTTCATTTCATACTTCATAGTCAGTTTTATTGGATTGTATCCAAATCCATTCTACTATTGATAATTTCTAAAAGAAAATCCTTCACTTTGGAGTTGATATTTATTTAAGAAACAATTGTTTCTCAGTGCAACGGTATAGATATTCATAAATACTGTATGAATTGCCTCATATATAAAATTGATTTGGTATTAATTTAAAAATATTGTGTTCAAAACATAAATTGGTCATCCAATGGCAGTTGTTCCTAAAATCCTTTTGGCGTGATTCATACAAGATACCTCACGATTATTATGTGCAGCCTTTTGAGTCGCAATTTGGTAGAAAGATGTGTTTTCTTTGGTTTGGGTCGAGGAATGAGTTCCAATTTCTTTTGTTATAATCGAAATAATCTTCTAAGTGACGATCGGATGTTTGCCTAGATGAATGTTGTAGTGCACTTAGTAAATTATTCTCTTTATCATTTTCCCATCAGGATGAGTTCGAATTCAAATGGATCCAAAATAAATTCGAATTAGATATTTCTTTGGAATTATTTAGTTGGAAATATATATATATATATATATATATATATAGTATTTTAAAAAAAGGGATTCGAAAGAAGAAGTATTTTTATAATTAATTAGTTTGATTGATTTGAAAGTAACTAAAAATGGACAGAAGATGTGTTCGGATGGTAAACACTTCTCTTGAGTATTACCTTTCTTGGTAAAAGAATTTATGATACTATTCAGTAGTACCTAGTTGCTTGATATAATTTTGGAGTTACTCGGACTACATGTACATTTTCTAGGGGTTAAAAATAAATTATCTTTCAAAAAGTTTTGAAATAAAACCCGGGTGTTTGGCTCCTAAGATTTCAAAATGATAAGGTATTTTGATTAAAGAATGGGTTAACAAATAAAGTGTTAAAAACCAAATTAATTTGATGAGGAGGTTTAATAAACTTTATTTTATTAAAAAGTGTCTTTTGATTTTAATATCTAGAAAGTGAAAATTTATTTTATGTTATTGGACCGGCTAATAAACGTCCTTATCTTGAAGGTGCATAAGGAAAAGTAGAGTCTAGAACAAAGTTTGGATATCAGCATCTACTCTCCTCAGCTACTTACCAGACCAATTGGGTAAAGAGGTTGAATTGGTCGACTCAGTTTTAAGGCCCAAATTATTTTAAGTCTATATCTGAATAGCTATAAGTGAATAGAATTAAAATTAGATGTTTTATATGTACTCTTAGGATGTAAAAGAGAATATTGCAAATTAATAAATTAAAATGACTATATAAAAAGGTTTCAAAGATAAGTTGTATCATTCAAAAATGTTTGAACCTAAGTTAGAATTGTTATAAAATGTTTTCATAAATATTTTTGGGAGGGTATAAAGTAGTTGGGTAGTAAGAACCAATAAGATAAGTATGTAGGTTATACGTAGATTATTTTTCTTTTTTACATAATTCTCGATCCAAGATTCGAGTACATGACTTGAGGTGCTTCACATCATTTCAAATAAGGATTATCACTCGATTTTTGACGGTGCACACTTGGTGAGGGTTCTTAATGTGAAACCAAAAGTTCTCTATCATAGTATCTGGCTATGCAAGAAGAATGGAGGTTCCTAAATTAAGAAGCCAGATCAAAGTCCGCACTAGGAAGGCGGGTGAGCGATACTATTTTGGAAGTAAAGTTATGTATTTGAGTGAGTGATCAAATTAGTTTTTTCATAAAAATGATTTATAGACTGATGGATGATGTTGAGTGTTTTTGAGTTTAGACTTGCGGTAAAATTTCGAGGTCAAAATTCTTTTAAGGGGAAAGTGTAACGACCCAGATTTCACCGCTTTGATTTGCGAATATTTAATTAATTTTAAACATTCAAATAACATGTTTTAAACTAAAATAAAAACTCTTTTAAATAATAAGTAATGATGGTGAAATAATTTTTAAAATTTATTTACAAAAATATATAATTCGAAAAAAAATCGAAAATGTGACCGAAATTCATTTTTCGAATTTTCGTAGGCTAAAAATTATCAAAAACATTGTAAACTCTATTATGTAATTATACCCATTCATTTTTAAATGAATTTAGAATATGGTTTTCTATATATACATACATAAGTAATATAATTAGTGGATGTAACATTAAACTAAAATGTTAGATATGAAAAGATTCCTTAGGAAACCTATGTACAGTAACTCATTAATGGATGTTATATAAGCAAAGGAAAGGGGAGAACAAGCTTTTGGGCATGCGGTACATGAAGGTGAGGTAGCATGGTGATGTGGCAAGTGATGTGGTGGGTAAAGGATAAGGCTATTTTCGTAATTTACTTTGTTCTCTTGCTTATAAATAGCCTTTCACTACTCCAATTTTTCCCTCTGTTCCTTCTACCATATCATTCTCATATCTTACCCAAATTGATAGTTTCTTTTCTTCAACCCGTAGAAAATTGTAATGGCCATAGCTTTCATGTGTACCACTTCTTCAAATTTTGAGCTTAGCCATGCCCAAATCTCATTTCTTTGGAGAGTATTTTCGGATCCATATTTTCAAGTCCAAAAATACTTCTTCTTCTTTTTACCATATCTCCCTCAAAATAGATCCCAATTGAGTGATTCATTTCTAAAAATTGCAAAGAAAAGAATTTTCTAGAACTTTCCCTTTGGAAACCTTCCTAAATTCCATGAGTAAATTGTCTAAAAATCAGTTGGAAGATGACCCATTTTTAGGATTGATTTTCGTGAATTTGATGATAATCCAAATTTCCTCTACCTTTTAAGGTTGAGCTCCACCACCCTTGGGCCATGTCCACTATACCTTGGCTGAACCTACTTAAGGCCTCAAAATCTCCACTTTTATTAAAGCAAAGTTAGGAGCTAGGTCATAAATAAGTTCTAGTGGAAGTTTGGAGTGGTTTGGTAGCTTTTGGGTGAGTATAGCTCACAAATTTATTTAAAAGTTCTAACTTTAAATTTGTTGTATATCTTATTGCTAAATCATAGCTTGATTTGGTTGAATATGATGTTGCTTTGTTTGCATGCTTATGTGTTTGGATGTAATATTAACTTGAGAATGTAAGTTAAATAATAGTAAGGTTGAAAGTTAGAATTTTGATTAGTTGTATGTTGTGATGACATGTATGTGTGTTATAATTATGCATATGTTGTGTATGTAAAAGAAAACGTTAGTATTTGGAGATCCGTAGGTTGCAACATTGAAGTCCTTTGGATTAAAACTTGTTTACTTACTTTATGTTTTTGAAATGTTTGTTCAAAGTCCCAAAAACCTTATTATTTTTTTCAAAACATTTTTCTAAGTTTATAAGGTGGTTGAAGTATTAAAGTAATAATTTTGAAGCATATTTGTTGTAAAAATCAAGTTTGAAAATTTCACGCTGAAAAGTGATAGTCGACGTAAATGCAGTTCATAAAAATGAACTCTTTTTTTTAGAACTAATTTTTTTTTTCACTTAAATATCCTTGAAAAAATGTTTCTAAAACTTATTTTAAGTATGAATCCCTATCTGCTATTTTGGTAAATTGGACATTTAACTGTATAATTGTTGATTTGTTATCGGTTGATTCTCTTTGCATATCTGTTATTATGTCAATACCCATGTTATAACCTGGATAAGTTAAACTCAATCAAATGAACCATTGTGGCCATTAAGCCTCTTTCTGACTTTGTGAAATTAATCGTTTTAGATATATTTTCAATAATGGTTTTAAGGTAAAGTTATTACTTATTTATATTGCTAAAAGTTTATTATTATTTTAAATATGATATATAAAGGATAATTTATCAATTATTTTATTAAAGATTGTTTGAAGTAATTTAATGTTCTTTTTAAATGATTGTTTAAAATCATTATTTTATTAATATGGTTTTGAGATAATCAAATGAAGAATGTTAAATAATAACTTGTTTATCTAAAGTTGATTTAAATAATTGATCTGTTTATCAAAGAAACCTTACTGATTAATATTTATAAAATATTTTTATAAATGATTTTTAATGTTTCTAAAGAAGTTTTATAAATGATTTTGAATACATGTAAAAGAGTTTTATAAACAAACTTGGAGATTTATAAAGAGTTTATAAATGGATATGAAATTTTAGTAAATGAGATTTTCATAAATGAAAGAGATTATTACAAGGATTTATATAAGAATTTATAAAAGAATCTAAGATTGGATTTCCTTTACTGACCTTCTTAATCATGATTGTATGCAACATCCGTTCAACACTTAACATTGAAGGAATAGTGCATGAGGTTATCCTTATCTCTATTTAAATAATATTTGTTGTGATCCTTATTAATCTGATGTAACATCCCTAATTTTTTATAACATTATTCAGAAAATTTAATTAGATAGATTAAATAGAATAATGATAATAAGAAGATCGAGATTTGATTGAATAGCATAATAAGGCTATGGTTATTAATAAAGTGATTAGGCTTTAAATTGGTTTAATGGTTAATTAAACCGTACATGGGCATATTAGTAAATTAGCCAATTCATTACACATGGCTATAAATTATCATCTTTGTCCATTCACATCTCACTTTCTCATAACCACAAATACAATTCTAAACCCTAAACTAAAGTCGGCCATTATCAGGGAAGAAAAGAGGAATTTTAATCTAAAGCAAAGGATCAAAAGCTAGGAAAGATTAATCAACAACAAATCTCAAATTCCTTATCAAGTTTACGGTGAATAATAATCTTATACCATCTTTATTTTTATTCTAAGATTATATGGTTTTGAATTTACGATTAAAACTCATTTTGTGATAAAATGGATGATGATATGCTTGAGTTATATTATGATGATTTGTTTTAATTCTTAAGCACATGAATTTGCACGGTTTTGACATGAAACCGAGAATATATTATTTCATATTGCCATGGAAATTTTTTATGTTAAGTAAAACATGATTTAGGAGATGGGTTTTAATTTTCATAATTTTACAAGCTATGGAAATTTTATGATGAATTTTAATTGAAAAATATGATATAATTGGGTTTAAAATTTATTTCAAGAATTTTAGAAAGAAATTGGGTCTATAACTTTTAATATGTTTGATTACATGATGAGATCGATTTTGTGTGAATTTTGTGGATTTTTTCCAATTGATTTACTATGAGAAATGAATTATTTTGAAAGAAGGGATTTTTTAACAAATGTCGGTCTTTGGTTATGTAGAAAGGTTTTAATGTTAGTTTCTGTTAGTTTGGATCTGGATTAATACAGCAATTTTAAAAGTAAAATATTTGAAAAGTTTTTGTGACAACCAATCAACATTTTACAAATAGGAAAGTGTTAGAAAGTAATTACTAAAAGTGCTATAATTCAGCCTTTAAACTAGAAAAAAGTGTTCCACCCCTATTAGTAAGGACCTTTCGACTCCTTTGATTCCGCCTCATCCCAGTCGAAACCAACAAAGTCGAAACCCATGAAATCAAAACCAATATATAAGGTATCACTTAGATGGTATGCTGTGGATTGGAAGGAAGGTAGAAGCCATGGTATCGAAAGGGGTAGCTTCCAATGGGGTTGAAACCCTGCTTTGTTTTAAAAACTTAAAGTCTTGCCTGCTTTTACGAAAAGCTTTTGACACAGTTGAAAGTTATGCTTTTGAAAAGGTTTTATAATTGGCTTTCGAAGAAGGTTGTCATGTTGTGTTAAAATGTTTGCTTTCGAAAGAGTACCTTTTTCCTTTTAAATAACTGCTTCCATAAGGGAGGGTTTCGCCTCAGTCGAAACCAACCCGCTAATCTTCCTTTCGACTGCATTGAAGTCATCTATGTTATCGAAGCGGCTACTTCTGTTTTGACTTAAGCCTTTTTTCTAAATGCTTTCGAAGGGGTTGAGGGTTTCGAAGGTGATGAAGTCGAAAGAGGGTTTCGACTCTGCCTTTTGAAGTTTTGATTTTTCTAAAGTCTTTTGCTTTCGACTAAGATGGTTTCGACATCAATTTTTTGCCAAACTAATTTGTGTTGATTTCGAAAGAGATACTTTTTTATATAACCATTTTGACCCAAATGATTTTTATAGAGTAAACCCAATGCTTTCGAAAGGGGTACTTTCATTTGTTTCGAAACTCTATATTTTTAAAAGGATATTTGATACCATCAAAAGGTGTATTAGGTTTCGAAAGAGAATGTTTATTAAGGGCTTCGAAAAGTATGTATTCAATGTTTCGAAAAGAGGTCTTTGCTTTCAGAAGGAGGCTATTCATAGGTTTCGAAAAAGATGTTTTTGGTTTCAAAACATAAGCCCAATCTCAATTTAAAGTAATAGCCATGGCATAAATAAAGATTTTGAAATGTTATACACTTTGTTATTAACCTAGAACTATATTTTGGTGAAGGGTGGAATAACCAGTTAAGTTGACCCAATTGTGAATATAACTTAACAGATGTTAAGATTTTAATAAAGATGTTGGCATGGGCCAGTAGGTTTGCTGTAAGCCCATGAAAACTATATGATATTAGCAGGGGCCAATAGGTTCATAGCCAGCTCATGAAAACTATGATTTGATACTGGCAGTGGCTAGTAGGTTTGTAGTTACCCTAAGAAAACTATATCTAGATTAAGATATGGCAGTCAGCCAATAGGTTCCTAGTTAGCCGATGAAAACTAGGATAAAAAATAGGATACTGGAGGAACCAATAGGTTCTTACTGATCCCACGAAAACTAAGTAATTGGACAGATATTCCTTAACATTTTAACAGGTGAATAGTAATCCTAGAAACAATAATTGAGACAGGTAGTCGGAATGAATGAGGATGGGTAATTCAAAATTGATTTAATTGTTTTGCATATCATCATAATGTTTTGAAATACTATGTTTTAACCACTGTGGATATAGGAGCACAATATATCGTTTTATAAACATTTTTAGGATACTGGTGAGAGGAAAGCCCATTCCGCTAAGCGGTGTGGTCTCACCAGTTATCCAAATGGTCCGAGATGGTAAATTATTATTCATACCTGGCTTTATGTCTGACTCGAAGTTTTTTCCCCTTAAACTCTCAGGTACTCAATTGATTTTGGGTAGGTTGAGAGTTAATGTTTCTAGGTGTTCTTTTAGATGAATAAAGCTTCTGAGGACGTGCAGAAGGTAGGATAGTTATTAGTTCTTTTATTTCTATTGTATTTTTTATCTGTAAAGGAAAATTGTTTCCTTGCCTATTTATATACTCTGATCTACCAAGGGGACATCTTCATATATCGCTCTTGGCGTATTTTGTAACAATTATATGTTATCTGAACGTGGTCCGCGAATTAGGATTATGTAATCAATTTGGAATATTTTGAGATGGAATGTATAATTTGTTTTGTTGCTTAATTTTTTCTATATTCTTGTTTTTTCTGTGTATCAATGTATCTAATATCGCGTGTTTGGTCGTCGAGAATTAATAACTATGGATGGCTACAGCATCCGTAGCCGTTGGTGTTGGGCCTCCAAATAGGGGGATGTTATAAGTTGGTATCAGAGCACATGTTTATGAAACTTTAAAAGAAACTTAAACCTAAGAGATTTTTCCAAACATAATACAATGAATCAGATAATAAGATTGGGGTTTGGTTTAACACTATAGTAACGTACTTGTATTTGCTATATACAGTTATATATATATATATATATATATATATATATATATATATATATATATATATATATATATATATATTAGTACTTATTCCCCGCTCTCTTAGACCGTTCTTTTGTATCTTACTAAGGATCATATGCATATTTACGAGAAATGAGATATAGAAGTAGAACACGGTAGAGGAAATATCGGTGGAGTAAGCACCACAACTAATGGAAATGCTCGACCCACTATTAGGAAAAACTCGGGTCGACCGACTAATGCTAGTAACCAAAATGCTGAAGCCAATGTGGGTGCTGGAAATCCACCAGTAGATATGGGGGTAATGTATCAGTTCTTAGCCGGCTTGATTCAAGCTGGAGCTGCTATTTGAAATGGAGGAGGAGCTAATCATGTGGATCCAATAGGGAATATTGCTTTGCTGAGTAGAGATTACACTAGTTTGGGTGGAAGCCATTCTTAGGAATGGAGAGTGCCGTAGAAGTTCAGAATTGGTTGTTGCATTGTGAGGATATATTTACTAATCTGGGTCTGAATGCTGGGAAAAAGTGGAGGTTGGGCTCTAGACAGTTGCAGGAGTCAGCACGACACTGGTGGAATAATGTCACTGCCAGGGTTCCAGAAGAGTAGTTAACTTGGAATGATTTAAGACGAGATTTTAGTAGAAGTTTGTATCTGAGTTTGCTAAGTCTGAGTTGATGAGGAAACTTATGGATTTAGTTCAAGGAGACATGTCAGTAATGGAGTATGCTACTAAGTTTGAAGAACTGTCTCGATATAGATATGCTATTATAGATACTGACATCAAAAGGAATAAGAACTTCATTCGGGGACTGAGGCCCAAGCTTGCTAAAACGACCGTGACCCATGTCCATGATCCTTGTAATATAGTGGTGGAGATGGTCATTCGCCATGAGGAGTTACTTGTTGATTTAGACAAAGAGAAGTCAGTGGAAACTCAGGGTTCTCAGGGGAAGAAGATGAAGTTCTTTAATAAGAAGGGAACCCATAAGGAAAATACTGCCAAGAAGTTCAAGGTTGATGTAGTTTGTTATAAGTGTGACAAGAAGGGTCACTTTGCTAATGAATGCTGGTCAGGAAATGGGAGGAAGGCTGCAACTAAGAAGATATGAAATGCTTCAACTATGATCAAGTTGGGCAGTACAAGAATCAGTATCCATAGCTAGTTATAAAGGACAAAGAAATTTTTTTTATTATAAGACCAGCTAGGCCTGCTACAATAGATAAGGGAAAGACTGTGATGGAAGGTACGCTTTTGATTCAGAGTATTTCAATTAGAGCATTTTTTGATACCGGTGCATCACATTTATTTATATCTCAGTGTTTGATTGATAGATTAAGTCTAGAACACACCTACCTTGTTACTTCCTTGAGGGTTGTGAATAGGAGGGTATGCAACTCTAGGTTTGAGATGTGACCAGTTAGAACTTGACTTGTTAGGTTATTAGTTTGCAGACAGTTTGTATGTTATTGATTTAGTAAATTTCTGAATCATTTTGGGTATGGATTGGTTAAGTAGGTATGAGGCTAGAATATTTTGCCAGGATAAGGAAATATCATTGAGACACCCTAATAGTCATAATCAAGTGATA
Organism: Allium cepa; assembly: GCA_030765085.1. NCBI lineage: Eukaryota > Viridiplantae > Streptophyta > Magnoliopsida > Asparagales > Amaryllidaceae > Allium > Allium cepa. The sequence goes on along the minus strand of CM060929.1, from coordinate 238,097,918 downwards.
TTCTCAGTAGAGAATACTGACCAAAGTGTTAGTGCTATACTTAATGCTATGGAGATAGGAAATGAGTTAAGTCAGGTTCAAGTTTAGAATAGATCTTGTTCCTGGAGCTGAACCTATAAGTTGAACGCCTAACAGGATGGCACCAATTAAGATGAAGGAATTAAAGGTGCAACTAGTGGATCTAGAAGGAAGGAGTTTTATTAGATCAAGTAGTTCACCTTAGAAAGCGGCCGCGGTGTTCGTGAAGAAACCACATGGCCCGTTGAGGATGTGTATTGACTATTGTAAGTTAAACGAAAGGACAATTAAAAATAAGTATCATTTGCCAAGAATAGATGATCTGTTTGATCAATTGAGTGGAGCCAGAGTGTTTTTCAAGTTGGATTTGGCGATAGATTTCCATCAGTTAAGAGTGGGGGAGGACGGTATTTCTTTGACAGCATTCCGATCTAGATATGGTTCATATGAGTGGTTGGTGATGCCATTTGGATTGACAAATACACCTGCTTTCTTCGTAGATTTTATGAATCGAGTTTTTCAAGAGTACTTGAATAGGTCTATACTAGTATTTACATATGACATTCTAGTATACTCTAAGGATGAAAGAGAGCATAAAGTTCATTTTAGAGTGGTGCTTGAGATGCTGAGACAGAATCAGCTAAAGGCAAAGTTTATCAAGTGTCATTTCTGGAAGAAAGAGGTAAAGTTTCTTGGTCACATGGTTTCAGAGAAAGGATTGTCAGTCGATCCAGATTAGATCGAAGCTGTGAATAATTGGAAGAGACCGGAGATGGTGACTGAGATCAAAAGTTTTCTCGGACTTGCTGGCTACTACCGGAGGTTCAGTAAGGATATCTCACGGATAGCAGCACCTTTAACTAAGCTAAACAGGAAGGAAGTAAGATTTGTTTGCTCCGACAAATGTCAGGGACATTCCTTAAGTTAAAGCATTCGTTGAATAATGCACCAATATTAGTAGTTCCAAATGGAAACCAAGAATTAGTGGTGTATATCGATGCGTGTGGAACTGGATTAGGAGTGGTGCCGATGTAGTAGAGTGGTAAAGTCATTTCTGATGCATCTAGGCAGCTTAGACCGCTTGAGGTTAGATATCCTACTTATGATTTGGATTTGGTAGCTGTGATATTTGCATTGAAGATTTGGAGACATCATCTCCTAGGCGAGAGATTTGAGTTACATACTGATCATAAGTCTTTACGATATTTATTCTCTCAGAAGGAGTTGAATATGTGACAGTAGAGGTGGCTGGAGTTTTTGGCTGCTTAAGATTTTGGTATAGAGTACATACCAAGGAAAGGTAATAAGGTGGCAGATGCCCTTAGCAGGAGACAATAGAATGTGGTGTTAGCTGTGTTGGTGGAATGAAGAGATTTAGAAGCTTTAGCCAGTTTGATGTGCAGTTAAGATCGACTGCTAGTTCTAGCCAGAGTACCGCTAGATTGTCTTGTTTAGATGCTCGACCAGTATTGATTGAGAAAATTGCTTCTAAACCAGAGGAGGATCTAGGATTAGCTGAAAGGATCCCAAGACTTGAGTTTGTAATGGAGATTGATGATTTAAAGGATTTTAGCCTTGACCAGAGAGGATGGCTAAGAAAGAAGGGATAGTTATGTGCTCCAAATATGGAGGATTTAAAGAAAGAAGTTCTTGGAGAATGTCAACGATCCAAGTTTAAGATTCATCCTAGAGGAACGAAGATGTATCAGGATATGAAGAGGAGCTTTTATTGGAAAGGCTTGAAGATGGATGTTGGCTTGTGGATTAGACAGTGTGCAAACTGTCAACAGGTGAAAGCTGAACATCGGAAACCAAGTGGGTTTCTACAGCCTTTAGAGATTCCAGTTTAGAAATAGGATTCGATATCTGTGGATTTTATAGACGAGTTGCCAAGGCCAAATAGAGATAATGAAAGTATATGGGTTAAAGTGGACAGATTGACCAAGATTGCCTATTTCATTCCAGTTAAGTCAACGAGAATGACACCTGTTTTAGCTTGTTCATGAAGAACGTAATTAGACTGACTGGAGTTCCTAGTAGCATAGTCAGTGACAAAGATGCATTGTAATAACCTTCATATTTTACGATTGTGTATTTAAATATTTTGTTTAAATATAGCATCGTTAGTCGGATTTAAGTCTGAATTGCTACTTTTTGCAAGTAGTCGAATTGGGACTCGAGACTACTTCTATTGAGTTCAAAATGGCGTTTGTGACCTTTTTGAGTACAAACATCAATATGTTTGGAGTTGATTAAAATTTTGATGTTTTCATTTATGGCTTTGGGTTTGGGTTTCAGCCCATTAACCAAACATATTAACCCAACTCTACTCCACTCCTCTTCATTCCTTCATAATATTTCCTAACACTCAAGCTTTAGTAAAAATGGGGGAAGAGAAAAGAAATTAGGAATTCCTAATCCCTAATTCTCTTAGGAATTATCAACTTCAAGCTAGAAATCAAGGAGAAGCTTAGGTAAGCGTTCTCTTCATCTTCTCCATCTCAATTCCTCTTTAATTTCAGAAATTTCCTAAACCTATCTTAGGAAATGTATTTCTTATGAGTTTAGATTGAAGCTTCTTGGGTTAAAATTGAAGAGCGGTTGCTCTTGCCTTGCCTTATAGCTTCTCACTTGTGTTTTTGAGTAAAAGGTGAGTTTTTGAACTCACATCTATGTCTATAACTCTCTTTGTGGTTAGGTATGATTTTCTAACATCTATTCTTGTTCATTTGTTTTTGATTTGAATGGATTTAGTTAATTTTCCAATTTTTGTTTTTGTCGTCCAATTTTGAAAATCATATCTTTGATGTTTGAACATTGTTTTAGGGTACATCGAAGAGCATGTAAGGTAGGGTTGTTGCTTGGCATAAATCCCTAGTGCCGTTGCTCGTCCGTTTGCTTCCGGTAGGATTTTTGCCTTTTATGCGGCTAGGCTGAGAATACTGCAGATGGTAGTTCAGTTGACTAAACTGTAAGGTCAGTCGATTGAACCTAGGGACAGAAAATACTCTGTCTCTGTCTCAGTCGACTGACCTTACTGATCAGTCGACTGAGACTGGAAACCGAGAGTTTCCAGGCATGCGTCAGTCGACTGATGCTGCAGTTCAGTCGACTGATTCTGGAAAATTCGCATTTGGCCTATTTTAGGTAATGTTTTGTGTGGCTTTTCGGTTTTTAATCGATTCATGATGACCTGATTTGTTGTTATCATTTATTGACTTTGATGACGTCTTTTTTTTTTGGGATTTTAGGGAATATCCATTTTGATGGATTCGGTATCGATTTCTATGGATTTGATTCATGTCTTCGTATATGAATTTTTGGTGATTGATTGTTTTTACAATCATTTGTGTGATTTGTCACTTTGAAATATAAAGGTTTCTATACTAGTAGTAAATATTCAAACTCTTTCTCAAAGATGATTTCAACTCTATTTTAATACAAAGCTCGTTTATAAAATCGTTTCCAATCTATTAGTATATACAAACCTTTTCCTCATTCAATTAAACGACTTAGCAAAACAAGTGGTATGAAATGCTTGCGTTTACTTTGTCGGTTAATTCTTAGACTTGTTCGATTGAAACTCTTGTGACAATTTTCGAGTAGAAAATTACAATTTGTTCGTAAATGTTTAAGTTAAGCAAGTGGTTATAGGACATGAAGCTAAATTCATTTATTTACTAGCTTAATGTAATCAACACTTTTGTTGATCGATGATGATCATTTTATGTTTAGACTAGCGTTATGCGATGTCTCTTTGTCCATGCAGGGGACTATACCCCGTATTATTGAGTTTCGTCTCATTTCTTATATAGGCTAACGGCCTATGGGTTCTTTGGAGTTTCGACTCATTTTCATGGGACAGTGACCCACGGTCTTTGGACCGTCTGTGGAGCAATCGGCTCGATAAGTCGGAGCATGGGGCGTATCTTTTTAGGTGCGTCGATGTTCGACTTTGCATGGGGCATATCTTTCTACGTGCGTCGATGTTTGTTTATGCATGGGGCGTATCTTTCTAGGTGCGTTGATGTTTGTTTATGAATGGGGCGTATCTTTCTAGGTGCGTCAATGTTTGTTTATGCATGGGGCGTATCTTTCTAGGTTCGTTGATGTTTGTTTATGCATGGGGCGTATCTATTTAGATGCATCGATGTTCGATTGTGCATAGGGTATATCTTTTAAGTGCGTCGATGTTCGATTTATGGAATAGCGTTCCATTTGTGATACACGTGTTGGTGAGTTTTCATGCTCCCGTTTGTGATAATCCTCCCCTTTTTTGTTTTCTGGATTTCTAATTGATGATTCCTAGAATTTGTGTTTCACCAACTTTTGCGATTGGCATTGATATGTTTGTCAATACTTATGGTTGGTGCATAAAATAAAGAATACGACATTCTTTTGTGTGTTTGAGATTTCTTGAGATATTGTATGATTTTTGTTGTTATTAAATGTATATTTGCTACAATATGACATTTTTGTTATCATACGTTTTAGTCATATCTCTTACCCTATCTCACTTTATCTGATATATATAGCTAGACTACGTTTATTATTTTCTTATTAAATAATACTCGTGTCAGACTGAGGTTTCATAGGTGCTTCCACTTGACTTCTTAGCTGGGGCTAGCTTTTAACTTTTGGCTAACTACTTAGCTTAGTAGTTTTTGTTGTTATACATTTGAGATAGAGACTCCTTAGTGTATACATATTATCTTGTTTAACACTGGTACTTATTCTTTTGTGATATTGTGGTTCTTGTATGATCACTACTCTGATGTACACTTCTATGTGTTATATTCATATATGTTTCCACCTTAGTGATATAAATATCTGTGACTGATTATGTTATGTTTATTTTATATTTATTTTCGAAGATCACATAGCCACTGTGTAGTAGTTTTGAGTTTGTATTTGATATGTCAGATTTCCTCTTGAAATGACATACATGTTATACTATATGACATATCGGTACTTGCACAAAGCAATACACGGATGGTCGCTCCTCAACAACCATATTCTTCGTGCTAGTTGACGACATTACCTCGTAATGTCCTTGGCTAGCGTGAGTATAGAGGTGCGGCGTCACAGCTTGGTATCAGAGCTAAACTTCGGAACAATATAGAATAATCTGGCAAGGATCATTGTCCTAGTTTTTCTTAGGAATCGTGCCTTAGGATTTATCCGAGTCTTAGTGCCCGTTCTATTCTAATTTCTTTTGTGATGCCTTGTTTTATCAATTAAGTTTGTTTGATATTCATTCTGAGAATGAATTTTTCCTCTTCTTTCTTTCTTTCTTAAAGAAGAGAAATGGTTAGATCTAGCCATCCTAGTGCTGGTCAATCCAGTGCTACTCCTTAGGATGGAGTATTTATGTCTGCCCAGCAGCTTTTAGATCTTGTAAAGAATGCTCAAGCTGTCGGACCCATTCCAGAGCCTACTCATCCTAGATCTGGGTTTGCACGCTTGTGTAGAGACTATACCGATTTGGGTGGAAGGCCATTCAAGGGATCCAAAAGTGTTATAGAAATCCAAGCTTGGCTTAGATCATGCGACCGCATCTTTTCTCGCATGAATCTTGTTGATCTCCATCGAGTCCAAGTGGCTTCTAACATGCTCCCAGAAAAAGCATTAAATTGGTATGAGCTTTTGATTTTAGAGATTATCGATGCAGATCTTACTTGGGAGCAATTCCGGGAAAAGTTCGAGTTGAAATTTGTGTCGGAAGATGAAAAGGTAACTTTGGCCCGGCGCTTTATTGACCTTATTCAAGGTGAATCTTTTGTGACGGATTACGTCGCATCTTTTGACTCTCTCTCTAAATATGGGGTCGAGTATATTAATACCCCATTGAAGAAAAATCAGAGATTTTTCTATGGGTTGAATAAGAACCTTAAAAAGCCTTTATTTCTTAAATTAGAAGTTTCTTTCGATCAGCTTGTAGATATCGCTCTTCGACTTGAAGAGGCCGATGAAGAAGGTGATGTTGAAGTTGTGGGTCAAACCGAATTTCAACAATAACATACCAATATGCAAAGGAGTGTCTGAAACCTCTTTATTGTCGCTATTGCAAAAATTCGGGTCACCATATATCTGCATGTCCCATACTTCAAAGTAGGAAGGAGGGAAATCTCAATGTTGTGCAAGCCCCTAGTAACACTTCTCTTGGTCAAGGTATTTCTCATTTAGTCCTTGATGACATTTTTCTTGTGATTATCCTATTCGAGTTCTTTTTGATATGGGTTCATCTCATTATTTTATATCAAAAGAACTTGTTGATTCTTTTTCTTTAAAAATTTTGAGCTTGATGACTTCACTGATAATTGCGAATCCGGTTAGTTGTTCCCCAACACTCGGCTTATTTTATAAAGGCGTCGAGATTATTTTATGTGAAATCTATGATTTTTTAGCCGATTTGCATGTTATGCGTTACTTAGGCTTCGAAATTGATTTTTGAGAAAGGATTGGCTTAATCATTATGAAGCCCATATCCTATGTCCCGAGGGGACTATCCGTCTTCGACATTCTCATCCGTTAAGCGGATTTCTATTGTTTTTAATGATTTCGATTTCCAATTCGGCGGCATAATTTTATTCTTTGAACCCACATGATGAGGAAAATGTTATTTCTCTCATTCATGTAGTTTGTGAATTTTCTAGTATTTTTGAGCTTGTCTTAGGATTACCACCTAAGCGATCTAGTGAGTGGTGCTAAGGTCTATTGCTTGACCTTGCCACTGATTTTCATCATTTACGAGTTGCAGAGGGTAGCGTTTCAATTACCGCACTCCGCACTCATTATGATTCTTATAAATGACTCATGATGTCACTCGAGTTGTCCAGTTTATTTCATCCATCATATAAATCGAGTATTCTGCGAATATTTCAATGAGACCATCCTTGTATTCAATAATTTTGAATGAAAACAAAAATTTGAAAAATTTTCCAATCTTTTTCATAAGATATTAACAAGTATAATTGGATTTTGCTCTTAAAATGAGTAAAGAATATTCGTAAAGTTTTTAAGGGATATTATTATCATATAAAAGGTGATTTTGTGTTGTATTGCCCATTAAGTGCTTTAAGAATTCGGATCGATGCGCCTGATCAACGTTATCGATAGGAATATCCTCAACACTATGATGAGACAAGCAGACACAGTAAATTGAGTTGGCATAAGTAAATTTTTCTAGAAAGATTATTACATAAAGTTAATTGTAATTTTTAAAGTCTTAGCTTTTTGGGAAAGAGGATCATTTAAAAGAACTCCTTTCCAATGCTCCTATTCTTGTGATTTTCGAAGAGAACCAAGACTTTACTGTTTGTACCGATGCTAATCGTATTGGTTTGGTGCCGTTCTCTTGCAAAAGGGAACGTTTTATCACTTATACTTCTATACAATTAAAGCCTACCGGGACTAGGTATGCCACTCATGATCTAGTGTTCGCGGCTATTGTTTTCGCTTTTAGAATAGGCATCATTATTTTTGGGAGAGAAATTTGTTCTCCACACGGACCATAAATCTTTGGGGTATTTATTTTCTCAAAAGGAACTTAATTTGCATCAACAACGTTGGCTCGAGTTCCTTGCTTCTTTTGACCTTGATATTCTTTATACTTTGGAAAGGGAAACCGTGTTGCCAATGCCCTTAGTCGTAAACAACAAATAGTTGTTTCTTTGATGATATCCGAATGGAATGATCTTTTTGACAGGTTCATCTGGCGTACCATTATTGTACTAAGTCGTTGTTCCAAATTATTCGAGTTTTGGGTTCCTTGGGCGTATCGTTATTGAACCACGTCGTTGCACCGGCTCAATTTTCTGCTATTCACGACGTTTTCCACGTCTCTCAACTACGGAAATGCCTTAGGGATTTAGATTCTGTTCTTGAGCCTGGTGCTATTGAGGAAATTGAAGTTTTGGCTAATTTGACTTATGAGCAAACACATCCGGACTTACTCTTTCGTGCTCTTTAGGGTGAGCTTCTTGTTTCGAATTTTCTTTGTGTAGATATGTCTTTGTGGTTGTTACTCTTTGTTTTCTTCTTAAGAATTGCTAGGATGCAATTTCTTTAAGGAGGGGAGTCTGTAACAACCCGCATATTTTATGATTTTGTATTTCAATATTATTTAGCATCGTTAATCGGATTTATATTCGAAATGCTACTTTTTGCAAACAGTCGAATTGAGACTCGAGACTACTTTCGTTGAGTTAAAAATGGCATCTGCGTCCTTTTTGAGTACGTATAAACATCGATATGCTTGGAGTTGATTAAAATTTTGATGTTTTCATTTATGGCTTTAGGTTTGGGTTTCAGCCCATTCACCAAACATATTAACCCAACTCCATTCCACTCCTCTTCATTCCTTCATAATATTTCCTAACACTCAAGCTTTAGTAAAAATAGGGAAGAGAAAAGAAATTAGGAATTCCTAAGCCCTACTTCTCGTAGGAATTATCAACTTCAAGCTAGAAATCAAGGAGAAGCTTAGGTAAGCGTTCTCTTCATCTTCTCCATCTCAATTCCTCTTCAATTTCAGAAATTTCCTAAACCCTAACTTAGAAAACATCTTTCTTATGAGCTTAGATTGAAGCTTCTTGGGTTAAAATTGAAGAGTGGTTGTTCTTGCCTTGCCTTATAGCTTCTCACTTGTGTTTTTGAGTAAAAGGTGAGTTTTTGAACTCACATCTATGTCTATAACTCTCTTTATGGTTAGGTATGATTTCCTAACATCTTTTCTTGTTCATTTGTTTTTGATTTGAATGGATTTGCTGAATTGCTTTTGTTGTCCAATTTTATGAAAAATCCTATCTTTGATGTTCGAACGTTGTTTTTGGGGTACATCGAAAAGCCTATAAGGCTGGGTTATCACTTAGCATAAATCCCTAGCCGTCGTTGCTCATCCATTTGCTTCTGGTAGGATTTTTGCCTGTAACAACCCGCATATTTTACGATTGTGTATTTAAATATAGCATCCTTAGTCGGATTATAGTCCGAAATGCTACCTTTTGCAAACAGTCAAATTAGGACTCAAGACCACTTCCATTGAGTTTAAAATGATGTTTGCAATCTTTTTGAGTATAAATATTGATATGTTTGGAGTTAGCTAGGATTTCAACCTTTTCACTTAGGGCTTTGGGTTTGGGTTTCAGCCCATTTACCCCAACTTAAGACCCTAGCTCCACCCCCACTCCTCTTCATCCATTTCGTTTCTATTTTCTAACACTTCAAGCTTTAGGAACAATGGGGGAAGAGATTGGAAATTAAAATTCCTAAGCCCTAGCTCCTTTGCAGATTCAAGTTCTAACTCCAAAATCTTGGAGAAGCTTAGGTAAGTATCATCTTCTTCTTCTCCATCTCAATCTCTCTCCAATTTCAGAAATTCCCTATAACCTAACTTAGGAAATATTTGTTTATAATCTTATATTGGAGTTTCTAGAGATAAAGTTGAAGAGTGGTTGATCTTCCTGTTGTTTTCAAGCTTCTCCTTCATTATTTTTGAGAAAAGGTGAGATTTTTATCTCACATCCATGTCTATAACTAACATTATTGTTAGGTATAAATTTCTAACATCTATTAATGTTCATTTGCATTTTATTTAAATTGATTTGGTGAACATTTCAATTTTTGGTGTTTTGAAGTCAAAAACTTTAAAAATTCTAGCTTTGATGTATGAACATGCTTTTGGTGGTGTATCAAAGAGCCTATAGGGTTGGGTTGTCGATTCGCAAAAACTCCTGGCGCCAATTGCTCATCCGGTCACAAATTGTTGAGAGTTTTCCCTTCATTGTGATAGGCTGGAAATACTGGAAAACAAGGTCCAGTCGACTGGCTCTCTGAATCCAGTCGACTGACCTAGAACCCGAGAGTTTTCCAGGCATTAGGCCAGTCGACTGAACTCAGTGTCCAGTCGACTGACCTGCTTGCTTTAGCCCAACTTGCCTATTTTGCTTGAGATTCCAATTTTTATCGATTCGGGTTGATCCGATTTGTTGTTATCATTTATTATCGACTTTGATGACTTCTTTTTCGAGATTTTCGAGAATATCCATGTTGATGGATTCAGAATCGATTTGTATGGATTTGATTCACGTCTTTGTATGTAAATTTTTGGCGATTGATTGTTTCTAAAATCATTTCTACGACTTGTCACTTTTAAATACAAAGGTTTCTATACTAGTAGTAAATATTCAAACTCTTTCTCAAAGATGATTTCAACTCTATTTTTAATACAAAGCTTGTTTATAAAATCATTTTCCAATCTGTTAGTATACACAAACCTTTACCTCATTCGTTTGAGAAATCTAATTAAATGGCTTAGTAAAACTAGTGGTATGAAACGCCAGTATTTACTTCGTCGGTTAATTTTTGGACTTGTTCGATTGAAACTCTTGTGACAATTTATGAGTGGAGATCTACAATTTGTTTGTGAATATTTAAGTTAAGCCAATGGTTATGTGACATGAAGCTAAACTAATTTATTTGCTAGCTTAGTGTAATTCACACTTTTCACTGATCACTGATGATCATTTTTATGGTTTAGACTAGCAATGTGCGATGTCTCTTTGTCCACGTAGGGGACGGTACCTCATTTATTGAGCTTCGTCTTATTTCTTTTATAGGCTAACGGCCTATTAGTTCTTTGGAGTTTCGAATCATATATGGGCTAGCGACCCATGTTTTTTTATGGTGTTTGGTTCATCGGATGTACCGTTATTATACTACATCAATGTCCCGACTTTTCGGTTCATTGGGCGTACCGTTATTGTACTGCGTCAATGTTCCGAATTATTAAAGTTTCGGTTCATTAGACGTACCGTTATTGTACTGTGTCGATGTTCCGAATTATTTGAGTTTTGGTTCATGGGACGTACCGTTATTGTACTATGTCGATGTTCCGGTTTTATGGTTAGCGACCATGGAATAGCTTCCATTTGCGATACACTTGTGGTGAGTTTTCATGCTCCCGTTTGTGATAGGCCTCCCCCTTTTTGTGATTTCTGGATTTCTAATTGATGATTTCTAGAATTTGTGTTCCACCAATTTTTATGATTGGCATTGATACGTTAGCCAATATTTGTGGTTTGGTAAATATGGTAAAGAATATGACATTCTTTTTGATGTTATGAGATTTTCGAGATATTGTATGATTTTTGTTGTTGTTAAATGTATACTTTTCATAGTATGACATTATTGTTATCATACGGTTTTGTCATATCTCTTATCCTATCTCATTTTATATGATATTTATAGCTAGACTGATCCATTTATTATTTTCTTATTAAATAATACTCAGGTCGGACCGAGATGTTACAGGTGCTTCTGCTTGACTTCTTATCAGGGATCATCATCTAACTTTTGTCTAACTACATTAGATTGGTAGTTTTTGTTGTTATACATTTGAGATAAAGACTCCTTGATGTATGCATATTCTTTTGTCTAGCACTTGTATCTATTCTTTTTTGATATTTTGGATCTTGTTTAACCACTAATCTGACGTACCTTTCTATGTGTTATATTCATATCTATTTCCGTCTTTGTGATATGGATATCTGTGACTGATTTATGTTGTGTTTATTTCTATATTTGTTTCCGAAGACCACATAGCCACTGTGTAGTAGCTTTGAGTTTGTACCGGCATGTCGGATTTCCTCTTGAAATGAAATGCATGTTATACTATCTGACATATCGATGCTCGCACAAAGCAATTACATGGATGGTCGCTTCTCAACAGCCTTATTCTTCATGCTAGTTGACGGCCGTAATGTCCTTGGCTAGCGTGAATATAGAGATGGGGCGTCGCAGCTTGGTATCAGAGCCAACCTTCAGAACAATGTAGAATAATTTAACAAGGATCATCGTCCTAAGTCCATCTTAGGAGTCGTGCCTTAGGGTTTTATTCAAGTCATTGGACCCGTTCTATCCTATTTTCTTTGTGATGCCTTGTTTTATCAATCATGATTTTCGATATTCATTCTCAGATTAACCTTTTTCTTCTTCTTTCTTTCTTTCTTAAAGAAGAGAAATGGTTAGATCCAACCGACCCAGTGCCGGTCAAACCAGTGCTACTCCTCAGAAGGGAGTATTTATGTTTGCCCAGCAGCTTCTAGATCTTGTAAAGAATGCTCAAGCTGTTGGACCCATTCCCAAGCCTTCTCATCCTAGATCTAGATTTGCACGCTTGTGCAGAGACTATACCGATTTGTGTGGAAGGCCATTCAAGGGATCCAAAAGTGTTATAGAAATCCAAGCTTCGCATAGATCATGCAACCGCATCTTTTCCCGCATGAATCTCGTTGATCTACATCGAGTCCAAGTGGCTTCTAGCATGCTCCAAGAAAGAGCATTAGATTGGTATGAGCTTTTGATTTCTAAGATTAACAAAGTGGATCTTACTTGGGAGCAATTCCAGGGAAGGTTCGAGTTGAAATTTAGGCCAAAGGCTGAAAAAGTAACTTTAGCTCGGCGCTTTATTGGCCTTGTTCAAAGTGAATCTTCCATGACAAACTATGTCGCATCTTTTAAATCTCTCTCTAAATATGGGGTCGAGTATATTAATACCCCATTGAAGAAAAATCAGAGGTTTGTCTATGGTTGAATAAGAACCTCAAGAAGCCATTACTTCTGAAACTAGAAGTTTCTTTTGATCAGCTTATTGATATCGCTCTTCGACTTGAAGAGGCTGATAATGGAAGTGATGTTGAAGTTGTAGGTGCCAAACAGAACTTCAACAATAACATGAAGAGGCCTATTAAGTTCAAAGGCCCCAATCCCAACAAGAAAGGGAAACAAGAAACTCTGGTAGCAAAGACTCCTACCTCTAGTCGTTGACAATGCTACAATTGTGGTTCCACGAACCATTATGCTAACAAGTGTCTGAAACCTCTATTTTGTCGTTATTGCAAAAGTTCGGGTCATCTTTTATCTTCATGTCCCAAACTTCCAAGCAAGAGGGAGGGAAAGCTAAATGTTGTGCAAGCGCCTAGTAGCACTTCTCTTGGTCAAGGTATTTCTCATTCGGTCCTTGATGACATTTTTTTGTGATTATCATATTCGAGTTCCTGATGATATGGGTTGATCTCATTATTTTTATATCGAAAGAACTTGTTGATTTCTTATCTTTAAATATTTTAGGCTTGACGACTTCGTTGAGAATTGCTATCCGAATAATAGATTCGCAACGCTCAGTTTATTTTGAAAAGATGTCGAAATTATTTTATGTGATTATTCTTTCCGGGCCGATTTTCATGTTATGCGTTACCTAGGCTTTGGAATTGATTTTGTGAAAGGATTGGCATAATCATTATGAAGCCATGTCCTATGTCCTGAGTGGACTATCCATCTTCGACATTTTCAATCTGTTAAGCAAATTTTTATTTTTCTAAAATGATTTTGATTCCAATTTGGTGGCATCATTTTATTTTCTAGACCCACTTGTTGAAGAAAATGTTATTTCTCTCATTCAAGTAGTTTATGAAATTTTTCGGTATCTTTGAGCTTGTCTTAGGGTTAACACCAAAGCAATCTTTTGAGTGGTTCTAAGGTCTTTTCAATTTGACTTTACAACCAGTTTTCATTAGCTATGAGTTGTGGACGATAGTGTTCCACTAACCACATTCCGCACTCATTATGATTCTTATGAATGACACGTGATGTCATTCAAGTTGCGCAGCTTATTTCGTCCATCTTATTAGTCGAGAATTCGATGAATATCTCCATGAGTCCGTTTTTGAATTTATTAATTATAGATGAAAATAGCAGTTTAAAATTTGCAAATCTTTTTCATAAGATTTATTTCTAAGTATAATTAGATTTTGTTCTTAAAGCGAGCAAAGAGTATTCGTAAAAAATTTAAGAGATATTTTTATCATATAGAAGATGATTTTGTGTTGTTTTTCCCATTGAGTGCTTTAAGAATTCTGGTCGATGCGTATGATCAATGTTATCGATAGGAATCTCCTAAAATGCTTTGATGAGACAAATCTGACACGGTAAATTGACTTGGAATAAGTAAATTTTTCTAGAAAGATAATTACATAATGTTAATTGTGATTTTGAAAGTTTTAGCTTTTTAGAAAAGAGGATCAATTAAAAGGACTCTTTTTTCGATACTTCTATTCTTATGATTCCCAAAGGGAACCAAGACTTTATTGTTTGTACCGCTAGTTGTATTGGTTTGGGTACCTTTCTCTTGCGAAAGAGAATGTTCTATCATTTATGCTTCTATACAATTAAAGCCTATCGAGACTAGGTATGCCACTCGTGATCTAGTGTTCACGGCTATTGTTTTCGCTTTTAGAAATTTAGCATCATTATTTTGGGAGAGAAATTTGTTCTCTACACCGATCATAAATCTTTAGAGTATTTATTCTCTCATAAGGAACTTAATTTGTGTCAACATCATTGGCTTGAGTTCCTTGCATTTTATGATCTTGATATTCTCTATACTTTGGAAAGGGAGATTGTTTTGTCGATGCCCTAAGTCATAAACAACCAATGGTTGTTTCTTTGTTGATGTCCGAGTGGAATGATCTTCTTGACAGGATCAACGGGCGTACCGTTATTTTACTACGTCGTTGTCCATTTTATTTGGGTTTCGGATACATTGGACGTACTGTTGTTATACTACGTCGTTGTTCCGAATTATTCGGGCATACCATTATTGAACTACGTCGTTGAACCAGCTTGAATTTCTGCTATTCATGACGTTTTTCACATCTCCTAACTATGAAAATGCCTTCGCGATTCCGATTCAATTCTTGAGCCTGGTGTTGTTGAAGAGATTGAAGTTTCGCCTAATTTGACTTATGAGCAGCATCCTATTCGTATCATTACATCAGAGGTAAAACGCCTTCGAAATAAAGATGTCCCTCTTGTGAAAGTTCAATGGTCCTCAAATCCTAAGGATTGTTGTACGGAATCTAGAGAATTCATCGAGCGAACACATCTGGACTTAATTTCTCGTGCTCTTTGAAGTGAACTTCTTATTTCAAATTTCTTTTGTGTTGATATGCTTCTATGGTTGTTACTTTTTATTTCCTTCTTAAATATTGCGAGGACACAATTTCTTTAAGGAGGGGAGTCTGTAACAACCCGCATATTTTACGATTGTGTATTTAAATATTTTATTTAAATATAGCATTGTTAGTCGGATTATAGTCCGAAATGCTACTTTTTGCAAACAATTCAAATTAGGACTCCAGACCACTTCCATTGAGTTCAAAATAATGTTTTCGATCTTTTTGAGTATAAACATTGATATGTTTGGAGTTAGCTAGAATTTCGACCTTTTCACCTTGGGCTTTGGGTTTGGGTTTCAGCCCATTTACCCCAACTTAAGACCCTAGCTCCACCCCCACTCCTCTTCATCCATTTCATTCCTATTTCCTAACACTTCAAGCTTTAGGAACAATGGGGGAAGAGATTGAAAATTAAAATTCCTAATCCCTAGCTCCTTTGCAAATTCAAGTTCTAACTACAAAATCCAAGAGAAGCTTAGGTAAGTATCATCTTCTTCTTCTCCATCTCAATCTCTCTCCAATTTCAGAAATTCCCTAAAACCTAACTTAGGAAATATTTGTTTATAATCTTAGATTGGGGTTTCTAGAGATAAAGTTGAAGAGTGGTTGATCTTCCTTTTGTTTTCAAGCTTCTCCTTCATTGTTTTTTTAGAAAAGGTGATATTTTTATCTCACATCCATGTCTATAACTATCAATATTGTTAGGTATGAATTCCTAACATCTATTCATGTTCATTTTCTGTTGATTTAAATTGATTTGGTGTACATTTCAATTTTTGGTGTTTTGGAGTCAAAAACTTTAAAAATCCTAGCTTTGATGTATGAACATGCTTTTGGTGGTGTATCGAAGAGCCTATAGGGTTGGGTTGTCGATTGGTATAAACCCCTAGCGCCCATTGCTCGTCAGATCGCAAATTTTTGAGAGTTTGGCCTTCATTGTGATCGGCTGGAAATACTGGGAAACAGGGTCCAGTCGACTGGCTCTCTGAGTCCAGTCGACTGACCTGGAACCCGAGAGTTTTCCAGGCATTAGGCTAGTCGATTGAACTCAGCGTCCAGTCGACTGACCTGCTTGCTTCAGCCCAACTTGTCTATTTTTCTTTTTTATCGATTCGAGTTGATCTGATTTGTTGTCATCATTTATTATCAATTTTGATGACGTTTTTTGGGGATTTTTGAGAATATCCATTTTGATGGATTCAGAACCGATTTCTATGGATTTGATTCACGTCTTCGTATGTGAATTTTTGGCGATTGATTGTTTCTACAATCATTTCTGTGACCTTTCACTTTTAAATACAAAGGTTTCTATACTAGTAGTAAATATTCAAACTCTTTCTCAAAGATGATTTCAATTCTATTTTTAATACAAAGCTTTTTTATAAAACCGTTTTCCAATCTATTAGTATACACAAACCTTTACCTCATTCGTTTGAGAAATCTAATTAAACAGCTTAGTAAAACTAGTGGTATGAAACGCTTGCATTTACTTCGTCAGTTAATTTTTGGACTTGTTCGATTGAAACTCTTGTGAAAATTTATGAGTGGAAATCTACGATTTGTTCGTGAATATTTAAGTTAAGCCAGTGGTTATGGGACATAAAGCTAAACTAATTTATTTGCTAGCTTAGTGTAATTCACATTTTTCACTAATCATTGATGATCATTTTTATGGTTTAGACTAGCATTGTGCGATGTCTCTTTGTCCACGTAGGGGACGGTACCTCGTTTTATTGAGCTTCATCTCATTTCTTTTATAGGCTAACGACCTATTAGTTCTTTGGAGTTTCGACTCAATTCTTATGGGCTAGCAACCCATGTTCTTTTATGGTGTTTGGTTCATCGGATGTACCATTATTGTACTACATCGATGTCCCGACTTTTCGGTTCATTGGACGTACCATTATTGTACTGCGTCAATGTTCTGAATTATTGGAGTTTCGGTTCGTTGGACGTACCGTTATTGTACTGCATCGATGTTACGAATTATTTGAGTTTCGGTTTTGGGACGTACCGTTATTGTACTGCGTCGATGCTCCGGCTTTATGGTTAGCGACCATGGAATAGCGTTCCATTTGCAATACACGTGTGGTGAGTTTTCATGCTCCCGTTTGTGATAGGCCTCCCCCTTTTTGTGATTTCTGGATTTCTAATTGATGATTTCTAGAATTTGCGTTTCATCAATTTTTATGATTGGCATTGATATGTTAGCCAATATTTATGGTTTGGTGAATATGGTAAAGAATGTGACATTCTTTTTGATGTTATGAGATTTTTGAGATATTGTATGATTTTTGTTGTTATTAATGTATACTTTTCATGGTATGGCATTATTGTTCTCATATATTTTCGTCATATCTCTTATCCTATCCCATTTTATCTGATATCTATAGCTAGACTGATCCATTTATTATTTTCTTATAAATAATACTCGGGTCAGACCGAGATGTTACAGGTGCTTCTGCTTGACTCCTTATCAGGGATCATCTTCTGACTTTTGTCTAACTACATTAGATTGGTAGTTTTTGTTGTTATACATTTGAGATAGAGACTCCTTGATGTATGCATATTCTTTTGTCTAGCACTTGTATCTATTCTTTTGTGATATTGTGGATCTTGTTTGACCACTACTCTGATGTACACTTCTATGTGTTATATTCATATCTATTTCCGCCTTTGTGATATGGATATTTGTGATTGATTTATGTTATGTTTATTTCTACATTTGTTTTGGAAGACCACATAGCCACTGTGCAGTAGCTTTATGTTTGTATCGGCATGTCGGATTTCCTCTTGAAATGAAATGCATGCTATACTATTTGACATATCGGTGCTCGCACAAAGCAACTACACGGATGGTCGCCCCTCAACAGCCTTATTCTTCGTGCTAGTTGACAGTATTAATCCGTAGTATCCTTGGCTAGTGTGAGTATAGAGGTGGGGCGTCACATTGCCGTTCATGGGGCTAGGCTGAGAATACTGCAGATGGCAGTTCAGTCGACTGATCAGCAGGGATAGAGAATCTTCTGTCCCCAAGTTCAGTCGACTGACCTGTAGTCAGTCGACTGAGCCTGGAAACCGAGAGTTTCCAGGCATGCATCAGTCGAATGATGCTGTAGTCCAGTCGATTGATTTTGGGAAATTCGCATTTGGCCTATTTTAAGCAATTTTTCGTGTGGCTTTTCAGTTTTTAATCGATTCGTGATGACCCGATTTATTGTTATCATTTATTAACTTTGATGACGTCTTTTTTTGGGATTTTTGGGAATATCCATTTTGATGGATTGGGTATCGATTTCTATGGATTTGATTCACGTCTTCCTATGTGAAATTTTGGTGATTGATTGTTTTTACAATCATTTGTGTGATTTGTCACTTTGAAATACAAAGGTTTCCATACTAGTAGTAAATATTCAAACTCTTTCTCAAAGATGATTTCAACTCTATTTTAATACAAAGTTCGTTTATAAAATCATTTTCTAATCTATTAGTATATACAAACCTTTTCCTTATTCGTTCGAAGAATCCAATTACATGACTTAGCAAAACAAATGGTACGAAACGCTTGCGTTTACTTTTCGGTTAATTCTTAGATTTATTCGATTGAAACTCTTGTGACAATTTTCGAGTGGAATTTTACAATTTGTTCGTAAATATTTAAGTTAAGCAAGTGGTTATGTGACATGAAGCTAAACTCATTTATTTGCTAGCTTAATGTAATCGACACTTCTTGTTGATCGATATGATCATTTTATGGTTTAGACTAGCGTTATGCGATGTCTCTTTGTCCACGCAAGGGACTGTACCTCGTATTATTGAGTTTCGCCTCATTTCTTGTATAGGCTAACGACCTATGGGTTCTTTGGAGTTTCTACTCATTTTTATGGGCTAACGACCCATGGTCTTTGGACCGTCCATGGAGCAATCAGCTCGATAAGTCGGAGCATGGGGCGTATCTTTTTAGGTGCATCGATGTTCGACTTTGCATGGGGCATATCTTTCTAGATGCATCGATGTTTGTTTATGCATGGGGCGTATCTTTCTAGGTGCGTTGATGTTTGTTCATGCATGGGACATATCTTTCTAGGTACGTCGATGTTTGTTTATGCATGGGGCGCATATATTTAGATGCATCGGTGTTCGACTGTGCATAGGGCGTATCTTTTAGGTGCATCGATGCTTGGTTTATGGAATAGCGTTCCGTTTGTGATACACGTGTTGGTGAGTTTTCATGCTCCCGTTTGTGATAGGCCTCCGCTTTGTGATTTCTGGATTTCTAATTGATGATTCCTAGAATTTGCGTTTCACCAAATTTTTCAATTAGCACCGATATGTTTGTCAATACTCATGGTTTGGTGAATAAAATGAAGAATATGACATTACTTTGTGTGTTTGAGATTTCTTGAGACATTGTATGATTTTTGTTGTTATTAAATGTATACTTGCTACAATGTGGCCTTTTTTTATCATACGTTTTAGTCATATCTTTTACCCTATCTCACTTTATCTGATATTTGTAGCTAGACCGATCCGTTTATTATTTTCTTATTAAATAATACTCGGGTCAGACCGAGGTGTTACAGGTGCTTCCATTTGACTTCTTAGCTGGAGCTAGCTTTTGACTTTTGGCTAACTACTTAGTTTAGTAGTTTTTGTTGTTATACATTTGACGTAGAGACTCCTTATTGCATACATATTATTTTGTTTAGCACTTGTACCTATTCTTTTGTGATATTGTGAATCTTATATGACCACTACTCTGATATACACTTCTATGTGTTATATTCATATCTGTTTCCACCTTAGTGATATGAATATCTGTGACTGATTAGGCTATGTTTATTTTATATTTGTTTCTGAAGATCACATAGCCGTTGTGTAGTAGTTTTGAGTTTGTATTTGATATGTCATATTTCCTCTTGAAATGAAATGCATGTTATACTATCTGACATATCGGTACTCGCACAAAACAATTACATGGATGGTCGCTCCTCAACAGCCTTATTCTTTGTGCTAGTTGATGGCATTACCTCGTAGTGTCCTTGGCTAGCATGAGTATAGAGGTGGGGCGTCACATGCATTGTTCGCTAGTGAATTCTAGAAGAGCCTATAGGAAGTGATGGGAACCAAGCTTAACATGATTACTGTGTATCATCCTCAAATAGATGGGCAGACAGAGAAAGTCAATAAGGTACTCGAAGACTTATTGAGAGCTTGTTTATTAGAATTTTGGATCTTGGGAGGATCACCTACATTTGGTTGATTTTCTATAATAATAGTTATCAGGCTAGTATAGAAATGGCTTCGTTTGAAGCTTTGTATGGATGACCATGCAAATAACCAGCATGTTGGTTAAAGACTGGAGATAGATTAGTCTTGGGTCCGGATTTGGTTAAAGAGGTGTTAGAAAAGATTGAGTTAATTCGGGGTAGGATGAAGGAAGTTAAGTCCCCTAGAAGAGTTACGCAGATAAGAGGCGTAAGGACCTATAATTCTCAGTTGGAGATAAGGTTTTCATTAAGGTATCACCTATGAATGGTGTGGTACAATTTGAAAAGTTGGAGAAGTTAGCCCCAAGATATGTAGATCCATTCCAGATTATAGAGAGGATTAGAAAGCTCGCATATAGAGTAGAGTTGCCGAGCAGCTTAGCAGGTGCCCATAATGTATTTCATGTATCTCATCTTTGCAAGTATGTGCACGATCTAGATACTACTATTCCTCTAACAGGGTTGGATGACTTAGTGGTAGAGCCTAGTTTGACTTTTGTTAGACAACCAATTTGGGTGGTAGCTAGAGATGAGAAAAGATTAAAGAATAAGATGGTCGGGTTGGTGAAAGTTCAATGGAGCGACAATGAGGACTGTACTTGGAAAACAAAGGACATGATTAGAGATACTTATTTCGATCTGCTTTGATTGTATGTCTATATTAGATCTGTATATATAGTTGCTAGTCAGTTAGACTAGTATGATTGCTAGGAGTTGTTATAGATGATTGCTATTTTTGGTATTTAGCCCTAAGTTTCGAGGATAAAATTCTTTAAGGGAGGAGCCTGTAACATCCCTAATTTTTTTATAACATTATTCATAAAATTTAATTAGATAAATTAAATAGAATAATGATGATAATGAGATCGAGATCTGATTAAATAACATAATAGGGATGTGCTTATTAATAAAGTGATTGAGCTTTAAATTGGTTTAAAGGTAAGTTAAACCACACATGGGCATATTAGTAAATTAACCAATTTATTACACATGGCTATAACTTCTCATCTTTGTCCATTTATGTCTCATTTTCTCATAATCACAAATACAATTCTGAACCCTAAACTAAAGCTGGTCATTACCAAGGAAGAAAAAGGGAATTTTAATCTAAAGTTAAGGATCAAAAGTTAGAGAGGATCAATCAACAACAAATCTTAAATTCCTTTCAAGTTAAGATGAATAATAATCTTATACCATCTCTTTTTTTATTCTATGATTATGGTTTTGAATGTATGTTTAAGTTCGTTTTGTGATAAAATGAATGATGATATGATTGAGTTATATTATAATGATTTTGTTTGATTCGTAAGCACATGAATTTGCATGGTTTTGACATGAAACTGAGAATATATGATTCCAGATTTCCATGGAAAATTTTTATGTTAAGTAAAAGATGATTAAGGAGATGGGTTATAATTTTCAGAATTTTCCAAGCTAGGAAGTTTTATTATGAATTTTATTGAAAAATATGATATAGTTGGGTTTATAATTTATTTCGAGAATTTCAGGAAGAAATTAGGTCTAAATTTTTTAATATCGTTGATTACATGTTGAAATCGATTTTTTGTATTTCTGGGGATTTTTCCCAATTGATTTACTAGGGAAATAAATTAGTTTGAAAGAAGATCTTTTTAACAAATGTCGGTCTTTTGTTATATGGAATGGTTTTAACGTTAATGTCCTTTAATTTGGATCTGGATTAATGCGGCAGTTTTACAAGTAAAGTATTTGAAAAGTTTTTATGACAACTAATCAACAGTTTACAAATAGGCAAGTTGTTAGAAAGTAATTACTAAATATGTTGTAATTCAGCCTTTAAACCAGAAAATGGTGTCCCACCCCTATTAGCAAGGACGTTTCTACTCCTTTGATTCCGCCTCATCTCAGTCGAAACCCATAAAGTCGAAATCAATGCACAAGATATCTCTTAGATGGTATGTAGTGGATTGGAAGGAAGGCGGAAGCCATGATGTTGAAAGGGGTAGCTTCCGATGGGGTCGAAACCCTACTTTGTTTTCAAAAGTTAAAGTCTTGCCTAGTTTTACCAAAAGCTTTAGACACAGTCGAAAGTAATGCTTTTTAAATTTTTTATAATTAGCTTCGAAGAAGGTTGTTATGTTGTGTTAAAATGTTTGCTTTCGAGGGAGTATCTTTTTCCTTTTAAATAGTTGCTTCCGAAAGGGAAGGTTTCGCCTTAGTTGAAATAAAACCGCTAATCTCCCTTTCGACTGCATTAAAGTCGTCTATGTTGTCGAAGGGTTTACTTCTATTTTAACTTAAGCCTTTTTCCTCAATGCTTTCGAAGGGATTCATGTTTTCAAAAATGATGAAGTCAAAAGGGGGTTTCAACTCTATCCTTCGAAGTTTTGATTTTTCTAAAGTCTTTTGCTTTCAACTAAGATGGTTCCGACACCACCAATTTTTTCCTAAACTAATTTGTGTTGGTTTCAAAAGAGATACTTTCGTATATAACCATTTTGACCCAAATGATTTTTATAGAGTAAACCCAATGCTTTCAAAAGTGGTACTTTCATTTGTTTCGAAGCTATTTATTTTTGAAAGATGATTTGATACCGTCTATAATAGGTTTCAAAGAGAATGCTTATTAAGGGCTTCGAAAAGCATGTATTCAATGTTTCGTAAAGAGATCTTTGCTTTCGAAAGGTGGCTATCCATAGGTTTCGAAAAAGTTGTTTTTGGTTTCAAAACATAAAACTAATCTCAATTTAAAGTAATAACCATGGCATAAATGAAGATATTGAAATGTTATTCACTTTGTTATTAACCCATAACTGTATTTTGGGGAAGAGAAAATAACTACTTAGGTTGACTCAGTAGTGAACATAACTTAACAGATGTTAAAATTTTAATTAAAGATATTAGCAGGGGCCAACAGGTTTGCAGTGAGCCCACGAAAACTATATGACATTGGTAGGGGTCAATCGATTCATAGTCAGCCCATGAAAACTTTGATTTGGTACTGGTAGGGGCTAGTAGGTTTGTAGTTAGCCCAAGAAAATTATATTCGGATTAAGATATTGGCAGTCAGCCAATAGGTTCCTAGTTAGCCCATGAAAATTAGGATACAAAGTAAGATATTAGAGTTACCAATAGGATCTTTGTGATCCCATGAAAAATAAGTAATTGGACAGATAGTCCTTAAAATTTTAACAGTTTAACAGTAATCCTAGGAACTGTAATTGAGATAGATAGTCAGAATAAATGGGGATGGGTAATCCAAAACTAATTTAATTGTTTTGCATATCATCATAATGTTTTGAAATATTATGTTTTAACCATTGTGGATGCAGGAGCACATTATGTGGTTTTATAAATATTTTAGGATACTAGTGAGGGGAAAACCCATTCCGCTAAGCGATGTGGTCTCACTTGATATCTAAATAATCCGAGACGGCAAATTATTGTTCATAACAGGCTTTATGTCCGACCCGAAGTTTTTTTCCCCTTAAACTCTCGGGTACTCAATTGATTTTGAGTAAGTTGAGAGTTAAGGTTTCAAGGTGTTCTTTTAGCCGAATAAAGCTTCTGAGGATGTGCAGGAGGCATGATAGTTATTAGTTTTTTTATTTTCGTTTTATTTTTGTTTGTAAAGGAAAACTGTTTCCTTGCCTATATATATACTCTGATCTAACAAGAAGACATCTTCATATGTCGCTCTTGGCATATTTTGTAATATTTATATGTTATCTAAATGTGGTTTATGAATTGGGATTACGTAATCAATTTGGAATATTTTGAGATGGAATGTGGAATTTTTTTGCTGCTTAATTTTTTTTCTTCATATTCTTGTATTTTTGTGTATCAATGTGTCTAATATCGCCGTGCTTGGTCAATGAGGATTATAACTATGGATAATTGCAGCATCCGTAGCCGTTAGTTTTGGGCCTCCAAATATGGAGATGTTACATATGATTTTGAAATAAGAAATCTTTCATAATGTTTTGTGAATATACTTATACCAGTAAGATAAGTATATGAATATTTTGATAAATATTCTAAAATCGATTTACTGAATCAAAGATTTATGTAAATGAGGCTTAGTGGTTGCTATGGGTAAGTAAATCTCTGCATTGTTGCTTGTTTGTTTCTTTGATAGTTAAATACCGACTATCAATTCTGGACCAAAATATAACTCCAGAAATATCTAGAGAAACACGTGAGTTACATGACACAATTATCTTCGATGATGTTGTATATGCATATAAATATCCTTTTGTTATCCTAGGAAAAATGATAGGGAGACCGATCCACTTAAACAGTTAGGGGTGATCCCTGCTCCTAAATATTGTTTGATTATTTTCAAAAGAACCCGGGTTGAGTTTATTGGAACTATCGATTGTTGTTTTCGAAGAGACATGGATCAGATAAGTGTAAATTATCCAAAAACCACTTCAATCCAACTCAAGCGTTTCATATTGAAGACATCTTGAAGATGATTAAAGACAAAGATTTTTAAGCACGAGGGCTACTTCTACTAATCCTTAGGGTGATTCCAAAATGGATATAGGAGAGGTAGTGCCTTCGGTTTTGTTCAAACCCAAAACGAACTTGTATGAATGAATGCTGGCACTGCATTTCTACTTGGAGGGCAGTGTTCCAAAATTGTTTTCTATATTAATAGTTAATTATAGCCTCAAGCCTCATCAACCGAGAAAATGAATAAAGCAGGGATATGCGGCAGGGCTATGTGGGTCGCTTTCCTTAGGGTATGTCATCCCAAGATCTAGTGTTGATATCTCTATGTATGCTTCGAGGCCTATTATGGTTGTTCGATTGCAACCAAGGGGTGAACATATACGGTGCTATCTAGTAAGGAGTATGGCCAGTCCTGAGTAGTAGAGGTGCAACATGTTGTAGCCTTCCGTTCATTTTATCTAGAGTTGTACAAATTCGGTGGGTAGATCCTTACCATTTCATAGTTGGAATCAATTCTCCAGTAAATGCCTTCGGACTTGATTGTATACCTATTATGATGGAATCTAATTAATGTAACAATTACGGCTATGACCAATATGTATTTGTAACCTAGACATTATTATAATATAGCTGGATTTTTTATAGAAAATGTTTTGATTACATGAGGTAAAAATCCGTCCGTGTTTATTTTCGGTGTGGTCTTACGAGGTACCTTCAATTTTGAAAGTGTTTTACAAGTTAAATAAATAAAATTCTTTGTGATTTGAGTTTCTCTCGCTGGTTTTACCAGACTGGTCCTCATGATGTTTCTTATAATGCTATAGTCAGCCCGAGCATATTTCCTAAATTTAGCTGGATGCTTTAGAGCTTTCAGAAGATGAGCTGGATTCTCCAAAACGTATTCATATACCTTATATTCTTCCGTTGTTCTATTTTGTTTTGTTCTTGTCTGTATTTACCAGCAACTATAAGGATAGGCTATTATAACTGTCCAAGCTGATAACAAATTAGAGTGCTTTGATATTGTATGTATATTAAAGTTCTTTCTTCTTGTAAAGACTTGATTTATATATTATATGTTACTCATCGTGTTATTGTGAGATTCTATTCTATCTTCTTTTCTCTTTTCCCCAAATGACCTATCTTTCGGACACTTAAATGATTGGCATATGAATACCGAAGATGTATTAAGTATCGTCTTTAGGTGCAAGAAAAGCAGATTGTTACAAATACCCACGTGATTCAAGTGTCAGACATATTTGAAATCACGGTATGCATACCCTACATATGCATTATCTATTTAAGTCTATTTGGGTTTCTTACCCTTCCACCTTTTATTTATACATTCATATTATATAAGTTTTCATTATCATATAACTTTTATAATTTAACTAACTTATACAATAGTCTTATGTATAAATTTTTATTAATAAATCTTATTTAGTTAATTTAATTAACATTTTAATTATTTTATTTTATTCAATTATAATATATTATATTGAGTACATATATAATCCTTATAGCATACATACATACATACATATATATATATATATATATATATGTATTTTAATTCATTAATTAACTTTTAATTAATTTATTTAATTAAACCATTTTAATTAAATTTTATTAGTTTTGAAAATTCTTTTATATACACTTGTATACTCATATTATTTTAAACAATTCAAGACAATATAACATATTTCAATATATATATATATATTATATATATATATATATTTAATTAATCAACTTATTTAATTAATTCATTTACTATTAGTCTTACTAATAAATAATATTTTCGAAATTAATTTTGTAACATTTTCAAATAATTTGAAAAATTATATTATAACTTTTATAATATATATTTTATTTTAAATTTAGCTTCTAAATGTAAAACTTTTTATTTTAATTTTCAAAACAATTTGAATATCTATATTATAACATTTATAAAAAAAATTCAATTTTAAACGTAATTTTAAAATTTAATTTTTAATTTCAAAACTATTTTGAAATTAGTCCAAGGCCTTATTTAAATTAGGCATTTTCTATTATAGGCAACCTTTGTGCTCACATAACTTTTCGGGCCAGGCTGGTAGCCAAGTTGGACCGGGTACTTGATTACCTAACAATCCAGCCTAGACACTACCCACCTTACTAATTGGTTGTGAGCTTAATTGGTCGACTCTAATATGACTAATTTAGACTACATATGCTATTTGGCTATGATACCATTAGTGGAAGTAGGGCGACACTTAGCGGAAATAATAGGCAAATTTCGAAAACAAGTTCATGATTGGATCTTTAATAGGTCTACGAAGCCAATTCATTTAGAACATTTCTGAATTTAAAATAAATAAAATTATTATTTTATTTTAATTTATATTATATTTTTATATTATGCAACTAATATTATATATATATTATATATGTATGTGTGCGCGTGCATGTGTAACATAGCAATCCGTGTAAGGTTTGATATGCCCATGTATAAGTGTTGGGATTTACTCTGCAATCGACATGTTATGTAACGAACCACCTTTCTTGCTTCGAAAGATGAGTCATTAAGGGTAGAAGAAAAAAGAAAGATAAGAAGAAACTTCCCAATCAAAGAATCTCATAGTGGAATAAAACAACATATATTAATCAACATAAGATTTTGCAGAGATACTGCTATAATAGTACATCAGAGCCACTACAGTACAAGTTCCAAACTGGACAGTTATAACTACCTATCCTTACATCACTAATACAAATACATACATATATACACAGCGGAATAAGATAGTAGCTAGCTAACGTTGAAGATGCTTGCTCTAGTTCTTCCAAAATGCAATTGGGAGAAACCTGGATCACTTGGCTACTCATAAAAATTTGAGTACCCAAGAGTTTTAGGAAAAGAAATAAAACTTTGGGTTAGAGATGGATCTGGAGTGAGTAAACTCAAACAACTGAATTATTACTTTTAAAGAAAATTTATAATCAAGGGTATCTCGGATTCTCGTAAGACCACGCCGTACATAAACACGGCCGGGTGTTTACCTTACGATAACCAAAGCGCTTTATATCGAAATCAAATGATATTATCATAATGTCTAGGGTTTCAGGTAAAATAGAACATAGCTGAAATGCTTGCATCTCACATTTCAACATATTTGTATATAACTAAAAACATACGACGCTTACTAGAGAATGAATTCCATACAATAACTGGGCTACTGGGGTACCATCCATCATGGTGTATCTTTAGATAAAATAACACCGAGGACCTCTTTGAGATCCGAAATTGAAAATGGATGGATGTTTAAAAAAAAAATTAAAATGATACCATCCCGTTATTGTTAATAATCTTTAAGCTGAAACAGGATTTGTTTGAAGGAAATTAATTGTGGTAATACATCCATTATTGAGATGAATGTGTAAATGTACTAATACAGTTCTTCTTTGTAAACTGTTATTTTATTTGATATTATATTTTGTCCGTTGCGAATGTGAGATGTTGGTATTTCTGTTCTTTTCTTTTCTTCTTTCTCTTTTCTTCTTTTTCCATAAACTATCTGGAGTTTTCGGGATCGGAAATTCTGGGTTGTTGCATCGCTTGGATCCCCTGCCAACACAAGACCGGTCAACCCCTTGCTGGATAGTATCGAATAAGATCACCCCTTAGTTGGGATCAACAACCATACCGAAGCATATATGAATCAATAGTAGGGACTGTAGATAAGGATAATCTTACCCCAATGTAAGTGACCCACTTAGCCTTGTTGGATCTCCCATTTTTTAGTCATTCCTATTGATGAGTCCTGAGGCTAAATTAACTTTGCTATAACATTGCCTCTTGGAATGCTAACATTGCCTTCCATTTGTTGATGCAATGTCAGCACTCATCCATACAAGTCATTCAGGAGATGAACGAACCGAAGGCACTTCATAGTCTTCATCTCGGACCTTGCCTTTACTATTTCCAATTCAAATGTTTATGTTAGTTCGAATTGGTTTTCGAATTAATATCTAACTCCGATCTCTCCGAACCAATGCTCGATAATTTTAATGGGTCGAGTTATTTATTGTGGACTATCCTACTAGTAGGGTGTACAGATTTACATATGGATAAACGTTCCATATGCTTAGATTATCATGACCTGGTTATCGAAATTAACCCCCTTGTATCCATCACATTTTCGAAGTGCGTTGTTTATTATATGTACAAGCTGACTTACTTTCAATAAAACGTGTCACCGTTTTATTATGACTACTATAATTTATTTGGCTACTTAATAGTATGGACAAGAGATCCTTGGTTTTGAAACAATTCACTGAGAGAAGAAGATTAATTTGAAATAAAGAACTGTTGGAGTTTAAAATAATTTAAAATAATAAATAAATTATCATTAAATCATAAATTAAAGCTTAATTCTCTTTAATTAGACTTAAATCAAAATTTAAACCATCATTATCTTAGTTAAGTCTTAATCAATTAATAATAATTTTCCTTTTTAATCAAAATTAAATAATTAAGATCTAGTTGAATAATAATTAAATCCTAATTAGTTAAAAATAAATAAATGATTAAACTTTGTTTAAAAACATTTGTTATAAATTAAACCTTAATTAATTAACAATTAAGTTAACAAAAAAATCTTAATTAAATAATAATTAATTAATTAAATACTAGTCAAATAATTAATTTAAAAACTATTAACTTAATTAAACAAAATTAATTAACTTAATTAATCATTAATTAAAACTTCTTAATTAACTACAAATGATTAACTAAATTAATTAATTCTTAAACCCTAATTAATTAATTAATTAACAATTATTTTTAACAAATAATTTAATTATTTAAGTCATAAATTAAAATTTCATTGAGTTTTATAATGTCTGATTAAGTTTGAAATGGATTTCAAAACAATTTTAAAAGAAAATTTAAAAAATTGAAAATCGTATATTTTCGAGCTGCATCCATAGCGACTATCGCTATGGATCCCGCAACTTAGAATTTCTTTCCGAGGCTATTATCCTAACATCATCTCTTACCTTCTGTACTTTTGAAAACATTGTTCTAAAAACAATTTTAAAACCTCTAATTCAAACTTAGGAACTTTATATTTTTTTTCCTTTTGAAACACTTAACTAATCCAAACTAAATAACCTGATTTGACTTTTAAAAGGATCTCAATTCCTTTCAACATTTCCAAGTACTAATTTCTACAACCATCCAACCAAACATCCAAGATTTCACATACATAGCATATCATTTCCGTAACATATAGAAAATCACACTTTATAAACAAAGGCATCACTTTAGACTTTCACTTCAAATCGTAATACTAACCACACTTTAGCACATACATACACATCCAACCATGCTATAATTCATACAACAAGCATTATATATATAGCCACATAGAAACATATATAATGGTAAGTTCTTTATAAAAAGATTAGAATTTACTCACCGAAATTCAACTAAACTAAAGTATTTTCTCCTCGAACTTGAGGATGACCTAGGCCTTTAAAATTTTTTGGAAAAGAGAAGTCTTTTGGTGGTTTATGGCAACAAAAGAGCTTGGCCCTAAGCAATATGGGTACGCCCTTGATAGTATGAGGTGGCAGTGGCCTGAACTTAGAAGAGAAAGCGAAGTAGTGGAGGAAGAAGTGTTTTTAGGAAACTTGGAAGTGATTTTAAAATGGAACTCTAAGATTTTTGAATTTTTAAAATATAATGAGAATCCATGAACATGGTTAAGAGCTTTAGGAAATTGTAAAGTGAAAAGGAGAATGAGAAAATGTGAATTTTTTTCCTAAATTTGCTTTATAAAATGTTAACAAGTGAAATTACGAAAATGCACTTTGTACTATGCCCCCTTTCCTTTTTTGCCCCCTCACCCTCACCTCCTTACCATAAAAATTCCACCCCCATAGTACATCCCCCCTTTTCATGTCAAAGAAAACATGTTTATACTCTTTTTGTTCTTTTTATCTAAGGTGGAATCTTTATTTATATAATATATATACTTTCTGTAAAAATATCTTATCTTATCATATATATACACATATACTCAAGTGTATAAGAAAATTCACATGTACATTTCCATGTCCAAGGTGATTTCTAAATTTATGCATGTGTATACAAAAGTGTTATGACATTTTCGATAACTTTTGCTCGACGAAAAATCAAAAATTCGGAAAACTACTTTTGGCCGCATTTTCAATCTTTCTTCGAACTAATTATTTTTGTAAACAAAACCTGAAAATGATTTCAGTATTATTTGTTATTATTTAAAAGGATTTTATTTTAGTTATAAAATCCAATAATTAGTTATTAGAATTATGTTTGAATATTCATGCTTAAAGTGATAAAATTCTAGACCGTTACACTCTTCCCCCCTTAAAAAATTTCGTTCTCGAAATTAGCACATAAGAAGATAACTCAATTACTTGAAAAGCTATATATCCATATCATAAAACACATGCAAAAGACATACACTAAACATCCATAGCAAAAGTTCTTAAACTATACATATGAACAAACAACTAGCTATCCTAACATTAACTCAGGATAGGCCTCCTTCATATGGTCTACAATTGCCCAAGTGCAGTCTCTGGGATCCTCACTCCACTGAATTTTCACCAACCGCGCTACCTTATTATGCAACAGCTTCTCATCCTGATCTACAATATAGAATGGATGTCTAACCACTATCAAGACTGGCTCTACTTCCAGGTCCTCTTGCTCAGACGGCTCTACAATCAAGGTCGGATTATGCACAAACTTTCTTAACTGCAACACATGGAATGCATTATGAACACCTGTCAATCTCACCGACAACTAAACCATATGAGCAAGAGACTCAATCCCTTTAAATATATGAAAAGGTCCAATATACCTTGGAGCAAACTTCCCTGCTTTCCAAAATCTAACAGCTCCTCTAATTAGCGAAATCCTAATGAACACAAGGTCTCCAACATTAAAGTCCAAATCTCTTCGCCTCCTGTCAGCATAACTCTTCTGGTGATCTTGGGCTACCTTCATCCTTTTCTTAATTACTACAACTTTATCTATTGCTCTTAAATCATATCTAGTCCAAGCAATAGACAATCTCCAGACTCTACCCAATAGGCTGGTGATTTGCATGGCCTTCATACAGAGATTCATAAGGTGCCATACTAATTCTTGCTTAGAAGTTGTTGTTGTAGGAGAATTCTACTAGACGTAGATGATCTTTCCAAGACCCTCCAAAATCCAAGATGCAGGCCCTCAACATATCCTCCAAGATGCGGTTAACCCTCTCAGTTTTTCCATTGGTTTGATGGTGATAGGCAGTGCTTAGACTCAACTTTGTTCCCAATGCAAATTGAAGGCTTCCCAGAACTGACTTTTAAAGATATGATTTCGATCGCTTAAAATACTCATTATGAATCCAAGTAGTCAAATTATCTCCTTCATATAAATCCCTGCTAATGAAGCCGGAGTTCTAGTTGGTTTGACAGGAATAAAATGAGCAGTCTTAGTTAATCGGTCCTTAATAACCCATACTCCTTCATTTCCTTTTCTAATTCTATGTAAACCAGCGATGAAATCCATCAATATCATTTCCTATTTCCAATTTGGGATTTCTAAAGGTTGAAGTAATCCAACAGTTTTCTAGTGATCCCTTCAGATTTGCTGACAGCTCACACGCTTGCTTACAACGATAGAGATATCCTTCTTCATTCCTAGACACTAGAATACTCTTTTCATTTCCTTGTACATCTTATAAACTATGGGATGTATACTTAACTTATATTTGTGGCACTGAAAAAATAAAGGGTCTTTCAAATATGGTGGCGGAACTTGATTTTGCTTCGGAACTGATGTGTCTCGTCGCTGATTCAAAAGACATGTTGACTGAACACTTCACACATCTGAGTGTCTCAGTCCATCCACATCTAGAATGCACAATCATCTATTCATCCTTAAAGCGCCTCGAGCATCTATCTCAAAATCCGAACATCGACCCTCCTTGACTCCTTGAATTAATTATCTTAGAATTTTATCCTTCCTTTGATTGCTTACAATACTTTCCTGAAGAGTCGGGTAACCTCAAAAAGAGCCAAGACTGCATTCCTACTTAAAGCATCTGCCACTACTTTAACCTTCCCTGGCATATAGAGAATATCCAAGTCATAGGGTGCCAGAAACTCTAACCACGTCTATCGTCTCAAGTTCAGATCCTTCTAAGTGAAAAGATACTTCAGGGATTTATGATCCATTAAGAGCTCGAATTTTTCACCTAATTAAAGGAAGAAATTTATCTCTAAAGATTAGAAAGAACTACAGAAGGGATAGAAGGATCCTTACCCAGCAAGTGGTGCCTCCATATTTTCAATGCGATGACAACAACCAGTAACTCCAGGTCATGGGTTGCATAGTTCTTCTCGTAAGGCTTCAACTGTCTACTTGCATATGTAATCACCCTATCATGCTACATCAAAAAAATGCCTAGACCCACTCCAAAAGCACTATGTAAACCGTGAACCCATTATTTCCATCTAAAATAGCCAAAACTGGTGCACTAATCAATCTCATCTTCAATTCCAGAAATGCTTCGTCACACTTTAGAGTTCATATAAATTTCTCTCCCTTCTTAGTTAGATTCAAATGGAAGGAAATCATAGAATAGCCTTGAATAAACCTCCTATAGTATCCCTCCAACCTTAAGAAACTACGAACCTTGGTAGGAGTCCGCGGTTGCTTCCATTCCTAAACATTTGCCACTTTTACTAGGTCCATTGAAATGCCCTCTCCTGACACAATATCCCCCATGAATCTCACCTTCGATTTTCAGAAATGGCACTTAGAAAACTTTGCCTTCAGGACATGTCTCCTCAGTGTCTTTAATATTACTTCCAAATGATGCTTATGCTCATCTCAGACTTGGAGTAGATAACAATGTCGCCGATGAAAACTAACATAAACTTATTAAGAACATCTCGGAAAACACAATTTATTAAGTCAACAAAATAAGCTGGTGCATTGGTTAGACCAAAAGGCACAACCAACTACTCAAAGAAACAGTCAGG
Source organism: Allium cepa (assembly GCA_030765085.1). Classification (NCBI taxonomy): domain Eukaryota; kingdom Viridiplantae; phylum Streptophyta; class Magnoliopsida; order Asparagales; family Amaryllidaceae; genus Allium; species Allium cepa. The sequence continues at coordinate 238,064,107 of CM060929.1, read as the reverse complement.
GCTCCTAAATGCAGTAAGGGTATTCTATCTTTAACAACCCTCAAATGATGAAATCCAGCAGTTAGATCCATCTTAGAAAATACAGTAGGTCCATGAAGTTGGTCAAAGAGATCATTGATGTGGGGTAAGGGATACTTGTTCCTAATAGTTAGCTTATTCAACTCCCTATAATCCACGCACAACCTTAAAGATCCATCAGACTTAGTCGCAAACACTACAACACACCCCCAACTTAAACGACAAGGTTTAACCAGTCCTCTCCTTAATAGGTCATGGGTTTGACTAACCAACTCCTCTCTCTCTCTGAGCCGTCCTTCGCTTAGGTTGAACCAAAGGCCTACCACCAAGGACTAAATCAATGTGGAACTCTATCTCTCGGTGCGGGGGTAAACTTTTAACCTCCTCGAATACATCGGAAAAATTCTTAACAGCTTCAATAGACCCTAATTTTTTTTGGAATGCTTTAGGGCATAAAAGAAACTACACATACTAATATCGGGTTCCTTCCATGATACTTTAGCAATTCTTCCCCAATTGGTTACTAACGATACAGTTCTTTTGTTACAATCTAAAACAGATCTACTAAGAATAATGTCAAATCCTTTAAAGTCTAAGACATATGGATCGCAAGAAAAGTAACGAGAAAGGTAAAAAATTGGCACATTCTCATAGATCATATTCAAATGGGCACCCTAACTATGGGGTTAGACACACACATAGGGTTTTCTACAATACTCGGAATAAGATGAAATTTATCTGCTGATCTAAAGAGATGAAACTATGAGAGGCACCGGTATTATATAATGCTTGAACAATAATACCATTAATTAGTAAGATACCTTCGAGGACACCTTTCCTCTTCACATCCGTTGAAGTCGACAGTTCATTCTTAATAGCGTACACCTGGGCTGCTGCACCTTGTTCTTGAGTGGGTAGTCCTTTATGATATTGCTGGGCAGATGATAATTGAAACAGAGTCTTCTGGACCATTGGAGAGATGGGTCCATTTTGCTACTTTGGAACTTCACGATTCGGACAATACCTGGCAATATGTCATTTTTGCTTGTAAATGTAACAACCACTATCCTTAGGCTTGCCTCATTGACCTTCTCCCTGCTTCCCTCTTCCTTGATTCTTCCAAATCGGGTTGAACTTCCTCTTGTTAGAACCATTTCCTTCAGTACTAGGTGCTACCGGAGTGGGTTTTTCTTTTCCAAGGTCTCGTACCTTAGTGCTATATCAACTAAATCAACAAAAGAACCTTTGATATGAGCAGTCATCTTCTCATGGAAACTTTCCCTTATGCCCATAATGAACATCTCGATTTTATTCAATGGGTTATTAGTCAATTCTAGTCAAAAACAAGATAGCTCGTTAAACTTTGTCTCATATTCTTCTACAGACAGATCCCTCCACTTCAAGCCCATGAAGTTCCTGTACATCCTAGTCTTTCCAACCGCAGGTAGGAACTAATCCTTAAATTCTTCTCTAAATCGAGCCCATGTAAACTCTTCTTCTGGAGCATTTGTAGTAAGGGAGTCCCACCAAACTGCTGCCCACTCTTGCAGTTGCCATGTTTCTAAGTACCTTTTTTGTTCATTTGATAACCCAAAACCTTTAAAAATCTTTTCGCAAGATCGCAACCAAGCTTGCACTCCATGATAGACTCAGTTCCATTACATGGTCTACCCCTCAAATTCGTGTAATCCTTGCATAAAGTTGCGGAATTCATGCTTGGTTTCTCTGTGTTGCCTCTTCGACAATCCAAACTCCTCTAAGATTTGGGGTTCGACCATTCGTAATTATAGTTCTACCTGCTTCCCTACCATGTCTGCCTCTGTTACTCATGCCTTACTATTAGGACATAGTAAGATAAATCTTAGAATAGTTAGACGAGAAAATCTTAAAGGAATGGCACTAACCAAACCTATCAAAGCTGCTCTAACTATCTGGAATATATACAAGTATACGAATAAAATTACAAATTCGCTCTCTTGAAATTGACCCCAATCCAAAGCCTAGTTGTTCGCTCAATCTAAGCTCTGATACCAAATGTAATGAACCACTTTTCTTACTCCGAAAGATGAGTTGTTAAGAGTAGAAGAAAAAAGAAAAATAAGAAGAAACTTCCCAATTATAGAATCTCATAATGGAACGAAACAACATATATTAATCAACATAAGGTCTTATAGAGATACTGCCATAATAGTACATCAGAGCCATTATAGTACAAGTTCCAAACTAGACAGTTATAACTACCCGTCCTTACATCACTATGACAAATACATACATATATACATATTGGAATAAGATAGTATCTAGTTAACATTGAAGCCACCAACTCTAGCTCCTCCAAAATGCAATTGTGAGAAAACTGGATCACTTGGCTACTCATAAAAATTTGATTACCCAAGAGTTTTAGGAAAAGAAATAAAACTCTGGGCCAGACATGGGTCTGGAGTGAGTAAAATCAAACAACTAAATTATTGCTTTTAAAACACATTTAAAATCAAGGGTATCTCGTAAGACCATACCACACATAAACACGAATGAGTTTTCACCTTATGATAACCAAAACGCTTTATATAGAAATCCAGTGATATTATCATAATGTCTAGGGTTTTCATGTAAAATAGAATATAGCTGAAATGATTGCATCTCACATTTCAACATATTTATGTACAACTAAAAATGTACGACACTTATTAGAGAACGGATTCCATAGAATAACTAGGCTACTGGGGTACCGTCCATCACGGTGCATCTCTAGATAAATAACATCGAGGACCTCGCTTGGATCCCCCACCAACACAAGACCAGCATACCCCTTGCTGGATAGTACCGAATAAGATCACCCCTCGGTTGGGATCAGCAACCGTACCAAAGCATACAAGAATTAATCGTAAGGACTCGAGATAGGGATAATCTTAGACTAATAGGAGCGACCACTTAGCCTTGCTGCATCTCTCCTATTTTAGTCATTCCCGGTTGATGAGGCCTGAAGCTACGTTTACTTTTGTTATAGTATAACCACTTGGAATCTTAGCATTGCCCTCCATATGTTGACGCAATATCAGCACTCATCCATACAACTCGCTCAGGATATGAACGAACCGAAGGCACGTCATAGTCTTCATCTTGGACCTTGCCTTTACTATTTCAAATTGGAATGTTTACGTTAGTTCGAACTGGTTTTCGGATTAACATCCGATCCCGGTCTCTCGGAACCAATTTTCGATAATTTTAAAGGGTCAAGTTGTTTATAGTGGATTATTCCACTATCAGGGTGTAAAGATTTACATATAGACAAACGTTCCATATGCTTATCTATCATGACCCGCTTATCGAGATTAACCCCTTGTATTAATCACGTTTCCGAAGTGTGGTATTCGTGATAAGTACAACCCGACTTACTTTCAATAAAACGTTACACCGTTTTATTACTACTACTTTAATTCATTTTGCTACTTAATAGCATGGACAAGAGATCCTTGGTTTTGAAATAATTCACTGAGAGAAGAAGATTAATTTAAAATAAAGAACGGTTGGAGTTTAAAATACTAAAAATGATAAATAAATTATCATTAAATCATGATTAAAGCTTAATTTCTCTTTAATTAAATTAACTTAAACCAAAATTTAAACCTTTATTATCTTAGTTAAGTCTTAATTAATTACTGATAATTTTTCATTTTTAATCAAAAATTAATTAAAGAATTAAGGTTTAGTTGAATAATAATTAAATTCTAATTAGTTAAAAATAAATAATTAATTAGGCTTTATTTAATAAACATTTATCATAAGTTAAACCCTAATTAATTTATAATTAAGTAAAAAAACTCTTAATTAAATAATAAATAATTAAATAATTAGATACTAATCAAATAGTTAATTTAAAAATTATTAACTTGTTTAAACAAAATTAATTAACTTAATTAATCATTAATTAAAACTTCTTGATTAGCTACAAATGATTAACTAAATTAATTAATTCTTAAATCCTAATTACTTAACTTAATTAGTTAATTAATAATTATTTTTTATAAATAATTTAATTATTTAAGTCATAAATTAAAAGTTAATTAAGTTTTATAATATTTAATTAAGTCTGAAATGGTTTTCAAAACAATTTTAAAAGAAAACTTAAAAACCTGAAAATCGTACATTTCCGAACTGCATCCATTGCGACTATCGCTATGGATGCCGTAACTTAGAATTTATTTCCTAATCTATTATCCAAACCTCATCTCTTAGCTTCCTTATTCGAAAACAATGTTTTAAAACCAATTTTAATAAATCTAATTCAAAGTTAGGAACTATATATCTTTTTCTTTTCTTTTGAAACACTTTATAAACCAAAACTAAATAACATGATTTGACTTTAAAAAGGACCTCAATTCCTTTCAACATTTCCAAGCACTAATTTCCATAACCATCCAACCAAACATCAAAGATTTCACATACATAGCATTTCATTTCCGTAACATATCAAAAATCACACTTTATAAACAAAGGCATCACTTTACACTCTCACTTCAAATCATAAACACACATTAGCACATACATACACATCCTAATCATACTATGATCCATACAACAAGCATAATATATGTAGCCACATAACAACATATATAAAGATAAGTTCTTTCCAAAAAGATTAGAATTTACTCGTCGAAATTCAACTAAACTAAAGTATTTTCTCCTCCAACTTGAGAATGACCTAGGCCTTTGAATTTTTATTGGAAAAGAGAAGTCTTTTGGTGATTTATGGCCAGAAAAGTGCTCAGCCCTAACCAATATGGGTTTTCTCTTGATAATATACGATAAAAGTGGCTTGAACTTAGAAGATAAAGTGAAATAGTGGAGGAAGAAGTGATTTTGGCAAACTTGGAAGTGATTTTAAAATGGAACTCAAAGATTTTTGAATTTTTAAAATATAATGAGAAGCCTTGAAAGTTGCTTAAGAGATTTGGAAAATTATAAAGCAAAAAAGAGAATGAGAAAACGTGAAATTTTTTAGGAAATTTGTTTTTACAAAATGTTAACAAGTGAAATTACGAAAACGCCCTTTGTACTATACGCCCCTCTCTCCTTTTGCCACCTCACCCTCACCTCCTCCCCATGAAAATTCCGCCCCTATAGTACATCACCCCTTTCATGTTAAACAAAACATGTTTCTACGCTTTTTGTACTTTTTGTCTAAGGTGGAATCTTTGTTTTATATAATATATGTACTTTTTGTAAAAAATTCTTACCTTATCATATATATACATATATACTCAAGTGTACATGCATATTCACATGTATATTTCCATGTACAAGGTGATTTGTAAATGTGTGCATGTGTACACAAAAGTGTTACAACATTTTTGATAACTTTTAGCCGACGAAAAATCGAAAATTCAGAAAACAACTTCTGGTCACATTTTTAGTCTTTCTTCAAATTAATTATTTTTGTAAACAAAATTTAAAAATGATTTCACTATCATTTTTTATTATTTAAAAGGAGTTTATTTTATTTATAAAATCCATTAATAAATTATTTGAATTATATTTAATGGTAACCTAGAAGCAACTCTACTGTTTGTTTTAGATGTTGGAAGCCGGGGCATATAAAATAAAAATTGTCGAGCAAAAATTGTTTGTAACAAGTGTGGAAAACCTGGTCACATCAAGCCAAATTGTTGTACTAAAATACCAGAAGAGAGTGCAAATGCATGTTTTCCTTTTATTTTGAATCTTTGTCTTGAATAATTCATGTTGATTTGGTCCTGTACGTGGTCTGCATGTGTGTGCAGCAAGTTCAGGAGTTGTGGTCTATTTCTCAGGTTGTTAGTCCTAGTTTTATGGAAAAACTTTAATTATAAGTTAGTGACGTTGTAATTTAGTTTATCATCAGAAAATAACGAAAATAAAAAGTTTTCTGTTTTCCTACTCATTGTTTAGGGAGTTGCAGTTTATGTTTCTTTGTTGCATGATATCGTTCAAATATGTGCATACATGTTTATATTTATATATACAAATTTTCACAAATATATATAATTAATTTTGAATATTATACGTATATATGTATGTATGTATAAGGAATTTATAATATATATATATATATATATATATATGTGTTTATAAATGAATATAAATAAATGCAAAATTATTTTAAGTAAAATTAAATTGATTGATTCATTATATTATAGAATTCGAAAACAAAATGTAATTTTTAGTATATATGTACTTATTTAATTTTTTTCTAATTTAATAAAATTATTTCCAAACATAAATTTATATCTTAAATTTTTTTGTAGAAATATTATACAATGTTTTAACATTTAAATGTTTATATATGTTATAATTTAAATTCAATTATTAAACTTAATTATTAATTTTGTATGCATATGTATATTTAATATAAATATATAAGAAATGTTTTTTTCAAAAGCTTATTATTATTAGAATTAATTTTATAAAATTTGAAATATATTTCTGTGATATATATTGATATTTTGATTTATAAAATTTATTTGATTTAACTAATATTTAAATATTATATATATTAAAAAATTAATGTCGAAAGTTTATTAGGCATAGAATTAATTTTATACAATATAAAACATATTTCATATGATATATTTATTGATGTTTAATAATTTAGTGCATTCGGGGAATAACACTTTATTTCGGCATAATTGTTGGATAAGTGTTATTCCTCTTAAAATGGATTTTTGAGAATTATATGCAATTTGTAATTTTAAAATGCATTGATATCAGAAATAATAGAAAAAATATGAGTTTTCCATGGGAATTTAGTTTTAATCGTATGCTAGGAGGAACCACTTTTTCTCAATTTGCCTTATTGTATGCTAAGCAAGAATTGTATAATATTGATAATGAAAATGTCTAAAAATATGCTGTTGGGATAAAAGTAAAACTTATACATCTCGTTCATTTTATAATTCTATAATCTTTTCAGGAGGAAAATAACACATATTTAAATACCTTAGGAAAGTTAATGCTCTACCTAAAACAAAAGTTCAAATGTGTTTAATTAATAATTATACATGGTAAATTAAATACTATAGAAATGTTAAAAAAGCAAAAAAATATTGAATGATAAAAATTGTTTTTTCTATAATTTTTTTATTGATGTTTAGGTTTATAAAATTTATTTGATTTAAATAATATTTAAATAATACACACACATATATATGAAAAAAATTATTTTTTATTTTTTATATTACCGAAAGCCTTTCAGATATACACGTAATTTATCTAAAATTTAAAAATATAATTTGAATAATATAGTTTTATAGTTAGATTTATAAAACATATGTGATTTAAGTAATATTATTTTAATATTAAATCGAAATAAAATTTTAAATTATGCTGTAAGTTTTATTGAATATATATATGTTAATTTTTTTTGTTAAACATAAATACATAGACAAACAATCATCATAATGTGATGATATACCGAGATACTGATTCATCGCTTATTGATCTAAACACCATATGATATATAATTTATATAACTTTAATTTATAATTATAAACCCAAAACATACCTTTACCAAAGCCTATTGAATACACGTAGAAACAAAGAGATTGGCTCCTTAAACTAGATTCCATTTCAGCAAGATGCTAGCTCCTGAACTGATGACCACCGGCCATCGAATAACGTTTATCTTGTTTGATCTTGATCTTGAAAATGGAGGAGAGGATGGAGATCAATTTCGACTAGCCAGGAGAAAAGTGGAGGCTCTAAAAAGTAGTAGAAAAGTGAGGGTTATGATCTTTTTATCAAGGAGAGGATTGAGAGATAAAGTAGGATCATGATCCCCTTTCTTCTCTTACTCGTTCTCTTCCCTTTTAAAATATCAAAGCCCAAGCCAATAGCCATCTTATGGATACCCCATACCTTATCTATCATGTCCGAAATCCCCCGGCCCTATATGGGCTTCTAATCCATTTTAAGCCCGAACAATATTTATCACATTTAAATCCAATTTAAACGCATATCAATATCGTACATCGGTTAATATATTTATATCTATTATAAACATATTTATTAACATTGTTAGACACATCAAATGAAATTTTATAATTATTATTTCATATTAATTAATTAATGTAATTAACTTATAATAACTACAATTTAATTAAATATTTGTTAAATGAGTATTCAACGTTTTGGTTGTGTGACTCTTTAGGTGTAAATTCGCACAGCGATTAATATCGAACTACTCGAATATTAACATTCACACATCATTAGCAGGTGGTGTGACATTTTGGCTAAATTATTGCTCACTTAATTTTGGTAAAATTCAATTTTACTTTATTATGCATTATTCGGTTGTGATAATTATTTACACCAATTTCCTTCGTCAAAACTATATCACTTTGGACTTATGGAATTTGGTAATGGTCAAAATTCCCAAAATCGTCCATATTCAACTCTATAGTCCAAACACAAAGTCCTTATTTCAATAATAACAATTATTATTAACCGAACTACTTTGACTAAAGTCTTTGACTTCGAGTTGACTTCAGCTAACTATGATACTAACCTCGTATAACTGACAAGATGAATCCTCCCTTAAGTAGTATTTTACTTCCAATGCTTCCACTCAATCCAACTATAGTTGTTCGATAGAGGTCATGCTATCATTTGACTATAATCAAAGGGGAGCTTCCATATTCAAGAACAACTGTATTCTCAATCAAGGGTACTGTGTAATTTTGTCACATCAATATTTTCTGTTTGATCTTAGTTATATTAACCAAAAAATAACTATTGAGTGGGCCATTCCATAGTTATCCAATAACTATGAGTACGTAACCCTTGGTGCCCCCCAACAGCCATGAGTAATATACCGCCATCATTTGGAAAGCATTACATATTCTAATCTCAATGGATGCATCGATTTCCAGTCTCGATACAATTCGACTTGGAATATTTAAGAAGTATTGTTATCCATATATTTTCTAAATGATACGAGGAAAAGAATTTATATCGTGCTTCATTAAAGCCATATATCGTCAATATTGCATATTAACAATGTGGTGATTACATCGAAGTTCTGAATATCGTAAGCCACCACCCAAAAATACCGAATGCTTCATCAAAACGACGGTGGATGTCATATAAACTCAACATTGCATACCACATCTCAAAGTGATGTCATCTCTCTCCAATGCATCATTTCAACTAATGTCAGTCCCTTTCAATACCGCCTCTCCTTCATGCCGCCTCCCTTCAATATCGCATCTCACGTGATGTAGCTCCTTTTCAACACCGAACCTTAAGTAATGCCGCCCTACTTTCATGTTGCATACTATATATGTCACATTCCATCAAGAGGTGAAGGAGAATGCCATACTTAATCGATGCCACATGTCATCAAATCCATACGTTATCAATGTCGCCTGTAATCCACATCACGTTATATTAATGCCACACACCGTCAATGCCGCCGTTCATCGATTCTGCACTCCAGTAATGTTACGTTTCTACGTATCGTATTCAATCGATATCGCTTGTAACATCCCCCTACTTAGAGGCCCAAAACTAACGGCTACGGATGCTGTAATCATCCATAATTATTAATCCACAATGACCAAATATAGTGTTGTTACATACATTGATACATAGAAACACATGAATATGAAAAAAAAAATAAAACATCAAACAAGATCACATTCCATTTTAAAACATTTCAAATTCATTACATAATCTGGAAACCGTTAATCATGTTCAGAGAAAATATATTTATTACAACACACGCCAAGAGCGACATATCAAGATGCCCCTTGGATGATCAGAGTATATATGGGCAATTTAACAACTTTACCTTTACATCAACAACACAAAATAAAAGAAAACTCTAAGTAGATATCATGCCTCCTGCATGTCACTGGTAGATTTATTCATCTAAAGAGGTACCTTAAAACCTCAACTCTCAAAAAAATCAATTGAGTACCCGAGAGTTTTAGGGAAAAACATAAAATTGAGTTAAACATAAAGCCTGGTATGAATAATATGCCATCTCAAGCCATTTAGATATCTAGCGAGACCATGCCGCTTAGTGGAATAGATTTACCCCTCACTAGTGTCCTAAAACCTTTATAAAACCATATAATGTGCTCCTGCATCCACAATGGTTAAAGTAATTCAAAACAATATGATATGATGATATGCAAAACAAGTGAATCAATTCTAGATTACCTATCCCCATTAATTTTGACTATATATCACAGTTATAGTTTCTAAGGTTACTATTAACCTAGTAGTTTTCATGGGCTGACTAATAACTGGTAAAAATGATTGTGGATTCCCCATCCTGTTGCATAGTTTTTATAGAATCAATAAGAACCTATTGGTAGCTCCAATATCTTTACTCTTATCCTAGTTTCCATAGGCCGATTAGGAAACCCATTAACATCTGTCTGTATCTTAATATGGATATAGTTTTCATGAGTTCACTATAAACCTATTGGCCTCCGCCAATATCAAATCATAGTTTTCATGGGCTAACCATGGAACTATCTTTTTGACATCCTCATCTATACATAGTTTTCATGGGCTTGCTGTGAACTTATTGGCTCCTGCCAATATTTGTTCCTATATACAGTTTTTATGGGCTTACTGGGAACCTATTGGCCCTTGCCAATATCTTTTCCTTTAATATTTTAGCATCCTATATTCTGGTCTTCCTGACCTTCTAGATGCAATTCTATTCATTCAGGGGTTAACTTAATTTATATTCACTACTGGATCAACCTAGCAGGTTATTCTGCCCTTCCCCAAAATACAGTTATGGTTCCATTACAAAGTGAGTATATACATGTATGAAGAATCAAACAAAATAACTTAGTTGATCCTTTTAACCTTTTAATCAAAGAAAAGTTCTTCCAAAACTCCTTTTAAAACACTTTGTTTATTTATGCCATGGTTTTCTTTTAAAATGAGTCTGTGTTATTTATTTTGAAAACTAAGGCTTTCGAAATCTTCAAAACCTTGCTTTTGACCTTACTGGATAACCTCCTTCAAAAGCATATAAATCTCTTTTTAAAACATTAGGCCCTTAACTTTCAAAACACTCTAAAACTTCTCTTTCCAAATCTTTCAAATGTAATAAAATATTACTTATTAACTCTTAGAAGCCTAGCTTCGAAACCTTTGAAAGTACCCCTTTTGGAACCTTTGGAAGTATCCGTTCCGAAACCTTTAAAAGTCCCTCTTTCGAAACCATTGGGTTTATACTTAAAATATCATTTGGGTCAAAGTGATTATAAACGAAAGTATCTCTTTTAAAACCATCCCTTATAATACAAAAGTATTGGGGAAAACTTGATGGTGTCGGCACCATCCCTTTCGAAAGCTTCAAATCATTTAAACAAAACACTGAAGGATAACAACAAAACCCTCTTTCGAAGCCATTGCCTTTGAAACCCTTGAGCCCTTTTCGAAATCATTTAGGAAGTGGCTTAGATAATCTTTAAAACAAAACTACCCTTCGAAGGCATTGATGATTTCAATATACTTGAAAGGCAAAGAATGGCAGCAGGGCTTCGACTAGGTCAAAACCCCTACTTACGAAAGCATTATTTTTATATGTAAAGAAACCCATTCGAAAGCGTATTCTTTAAACATAAGATAGAAACCCCATTCGAAAGCTTTAAAGAACCTCTTTCAAAAACATATGCTTCAACTCCTTCGAAGGCTTTAATAAAACAAAGACATGTGCTTCACTTTTTAAAACAATCAAAGGTATCGATCCTATCAGAAGCAATGCTTTCACACCATACCTTCCACCTTCTTCCAATCCACTACGCATCAATTACATTGATGTCTTGTGTATTGGTTTCGGCCTAGGTTGGTTTCGACTGAGATGAAGTGGAGGCATTGGAGTCGAACGGTGCTTCTAAATAGAGGCGGAACCCACTTTTCTTCGTAAACATACCACGTGTAAACTTATGATTGGTTGCCTAGACATTTCAAATTCTTTACCAAAATAACTGCCACTTTTTTCAGATCTAAACCAAGGTTAATTTAGCAAATAAGCCATTCCATTAAGCAAAACTAATAGTAAATAAGTTCTTCTAAAATAATTTAATTTGCATAGCAAATCACTTAGAAAAATCCCCAAAAATTACAGAAATTCACTTTCATCATATTGTCTAACATATCAAAATTTCAGACCTAAATTCTAAATATAATTTATTAAATAAATTTATAAACCCAATTAACCATATTTTCCTTTGAAAATTTATAATAATCTTTCCATAGCTAGGAAAATTATCAAAATTAAAACCCAACTCCAAAATCATCTTTTACATAATATAATTTTTTTTCCATGGCATTCAAAAGCAAATATAATCGGTTTTACCCTTAAAACCGTGAGAAATCATATTTAAACAATCTTATTTAAATCTAACATATTTTTGATCCGAGCATATCATCATTCAATTCATCATAAAAATGAATTTAATCTTAAATCTGTAAACAAATGATCATAAAACAAAATAGTTATGGTATAAATTATTATTCACCTGGATTAAGGTAAGGAGATTGGATTGAGGTCAAGATTTATTCCCCTTCTTTAATTCCTAAGCTTGATTTTAATTCTCTTCTCTTTTCCTTATTAATGGCCTTCCCTTCTTTACGTTTTTGTTTTGTTTTTGTGAACGTGAATAGGGAAAATAAAATGTGAATGGTATAGGAACGAGAATATATAGGGTAAGGGGTTATGTGCGGCTAATTCAACTTATGCCTTTATGTGAATAAACTAACTTAAACCACTCTTAAGCCCATTTAATAAATTAAGCATGGCCCCTTAAGTATTTATTCAAATCTTTATCCCTTATCACTTAACATTCACATTATTCTATTTAATTTATGTAATTAAATATCCTGAATAATGTTATCAAAAATTAGAGGTGTTACAGTCTCCCCTTCTTAAAGAATTTCGTCCTCGAAATTCAGTAAGGACTAAATACTAAACATAGCAATCATCTGTAATGACCCTTAACAACTATACTAGTCTACCTGACTAGGAATTATGTGTATAAATCTAATATAAACAAACCCTCAAAGCAGGTCAGGATAAGTATCTCGAATCCTATCCTTTGTCTTCCAAGTATAGTCATTCTCATTGTCACTCCACTGAACTTTCACCAGCTTGACTGTCTTGTTCCTCAATATATTCTCATCTCTCACTACAACCCGAACTAGTTGCTTAACAAAAGTCAAATTAGGCTTTACTACTAAGTCTTCCAACCCCGTTGGAGGAATAATAGTCTATGGATCATGCACATGCTTGCGAAGATGAGACACATGAAATCAATTATGGAGACCTATCATACTGCTCAACAACTCTTCTCTGCATGCGAGCTTTCCAATCCTCTCTATAGTCTGGAATGGATCAACATATCTCGGTGCCGGTTTCCTTGACTTCCCGAACCATACCACACCCTTCATAAGGGATAACTTAATGAAAAGCCTATATCCAACTGAGAACTCTACGTCTTTACGCCTCTTATCTACGCAACTCTTCTGTCTAGATTGAGCTTCCTTCCCCCTTCCTCGGATCAACTCAATCTTCTCTGGTGCCTCCCTAATCAAATATGGACCTATGACCAATCTGTCTTCAGTCTCTAACCAACATGCTGGTGATTTGCACGGCTTTCCATATAAAGCTTCAAAAGGTGTCATTTCTATACTAGTCTAATAATTATTATTGGAAAACTCAACCAAATGTAGGTGTTCCTTCCAAGATCCACGAAAGTCCAACACACAAGCTCTCAATAAATCCTCGAGTACCTTATTGACTCTCTTTGTCTGCCCATCCATATGACGGTGATATGCAGTACTCATCTTGAGCTTATTATCTAACACGTCCTGTAGACTTTTCTAGAATTCGCTAGTAAACAAAGCATCTCTATCATTGACTATGCTACTAGGAGTCCCATGTAGTCTAATTATGTTCTTCATGAACAACTTAGCTAAAACTGGTGCCATCCTGGTTGCCTTAACTAGAATGAACTCTTGGTCAACCTATCCACTATAACCCTTATACCTTCATTTCCCCTATTTGAAGTCGTATGTACGGCTTGAAGGGAGATCTTTCATATCTTTCAATGTCCACCTTGGCAACCCGTCTATAAAATCCATGGATATCGAACCCCGTTTCAATACTGGAATCTTTAGAGGCTAAAGCAATCCACTCGGCTTCTGATATTCGGCTTTCACTTGTTGATAGTTTTCACACCGCCTAACCTACAAGCCAGCATCCCTCCTTATACCTTCCCAATTGAAGCTCCTCTTCATATCTTGATACATCCATTTCCCTCCAGGATGATTCGTAAACTTGGATCGATCACATTCTTCAAGAACTTCTATACATAGGTCCTCAACATTTGGAACACACAACCTTCCCTTCTTTCTCAACCATCCTCTCTGGTCAAGACTAAAATCCCTTGATCATCGATCTTCGATCCAACCTCAAGCCTTCTGATCTTCTCAGTCAATATTAGATCCTCTTGCTACTTAGAAGAAATTCCCTTGATCAACACTGGTCAAACATCTAAACAGGACAACATAACATTACTCTGACTAGAACTAGCAGTCGATTTTAACTGCACAGTACAAGTAGTCAAAGCTTCCAAAACTCTCCACTCTACCAACATAGATAACACAACATTCTAATGTCTTCTGCTAAGAGCATACATTACTTTATTATCTTTCTCTGGAGTATACTCTATACTAAAATCGTAAGCAGCTAAAAAATCAAGCCACCTCTGCTGTCTCATATTCAACTCCTTCTGAGAGAATAAGTGCGATGACCCAGAATTTCTGTCATTTGAAATTCATATACTTAATTAATTTTAAATATGCATAAGTAAATTTTATAAGTCGAATAACTTATATTTCGAATATCTGTATTTAATTGGATAATTAAATTGTTTATTTAATATTGAAATTGCAGAAATAATTGGAAATTGGATTAGATGTGAATAAAAATGATTTTTAAAGTTGAATTAAATTCTATTTGAATTAGAATGACGTTACAGAACTTTTAAAATCGAATTTAAAGTCAATTATAGAAAATGAATATTTTAATATTTAATCGACGAGTGAAAATAGTCATTTTTCATATAGTCATTTTTCATATAGTCTCGGATTTCAACGAAATCAGTTTCTTTAGATCTGTAATGTTATATTGTTGTAGGATTTCAAATTTCGTGTCAATCGGATTTACGGTTTATCCGGGGCAAGCTAAAACGCGTAGAAATCAGTTTAACTGAATTTTAAATTTAAATAAGTCGATTCAAAAACCTATCTTTCATATACGATCAAACTGGCTCCCGATATATGTTCCATTATGTTCGGAATGGGGGTAAAACGTTATAAATGCCAGGCCGCATGCTTCGTTTCGAGTTCGGAAAAATTTCGGATGAGTAGTGCGCGCGAATTTTCTATATAAGGCCACCATTTTTTCTATTTTGCAAAACATTAGGGTTTTAAACCCTAGCCGCCACCATCATTTCAATGGCTGAAATTTTATCTCCATCATCTTCATTTCTCTTCAAATCCGTCGACTTTTACACGAAGTCTTCAACTACAAACTTCTAGAGCTCGATTAGAACTATAATTCTGACGGTCAAGATCGAAATTCAAGCAAGGGATCAACGACAATTTAGGGTTGAACACTGTGCGTTCATGCGCTATTTCCCATGCAGGGAGGCGACCGAGCTTTGCCTAGTTTTGGGTGATGATGTAGCTAGTTTTGGCGCACGAAATGGTGGAGCCCGATCAACGTTTAGATCGACGACGGAGTCGCGTTAATTCTATAAAAAGTGGCAGCTTTGGGTTCTTCTTTACGTTAGAAATGAACGATTGAGAGAAGAAACAAAAGCAATGCTGGATCTAATTTTCGAAACGTACAGCTATGATGCAAGGTTTTGAAAATAAAAATAAAAAGTGTAGATTTATATGTATTATAATTTGTATAAACTTTAAAACATCATAACTTTTTCATGCGAGGTCTGTTTCGCATGAAATGAATTGCGTTGGGTTCGTATGGACGAACACTACACAATGGAGTTAGTTTGGAGTTGATTGGAGCTAATGTGAATTTTGGATAAAATTAAACGGTCGTTTAATTTTATTCGGAATAAAACACTGAAACTGCGATCGGAAACAATGTGAGTACAACTCACTCTTTTTGCCTCACTGATATTTTTATATAACTGAGAAATAATTTATTCTATGATGATTGATGATTTTTTAGATGATATATGATATATTGATTGGTATTTGGATATATATACCTGCCTAGTGGAGCAGATGACCCTATACGTTCCCGCGTATGAGCGAATGACCTTTGTACGCGCATCTGCCTTAAAGCTGACATGTACACATATTCTAATATGTATATTTGTTGCAGATGATAAGTTAGAGGGATCCAACTGGATTCCTCACCAGTATTGATTTAATTTACAGATATTTTGATATATTCTATTATCATATTGATATATGATGTTTTGGATGTCGTGGTTGGTGTATTTGGTGCTGTTGCAGGATTGGGCCTATTTTTGGAATTTTAAAATATTAAAGTGATGATTTCCACTTAAAAAGGGTTTTTAAAGTGATTTTGGAAATCGATGTTTTGTTAATTTTAAAATGTTAAAGGAATTGATTTATTTTAAATCAATGAAAGTTATAATTTTTATTGTTATAAAAGTTATGATTTTTGGAAAATAATACTTAAGTGTGATTTTGGAGTTATATAAGCTTTGATAACGATTTGTAAATTATTAAAAGAATTGGTTTATTTAAATTGAGATTTTTGATTTATTTTAAATGGTTTATATATAAGATTTATAAAATTGATATCTTATAAATCAGAATAATTGAGTTATAAAGGAGTTTTAAAATTGTTAAAATGAAGTATAAGTAAATCTTATAAGCAAATAAGATTTATGAAGTTGTGAAGTTATTAGAGGAATGAGTTTTGTAAATAAATGATTTATAAGCAATTAACTTATAGAATGGACTTTGGCATTTAATTGAGATAAAGGAAATTGATTAATAATGGAATTTTATAAATGGAAGTTTTTATTAATAAAAATGGAATTTGTAAACATTGTTTTATAAATCCGAAACCAATTGAATTTGATAAGTTAAATATAGAAGTTTATTAAAGGAGATATATCCACTATTTTGGACAGTGGATAATCCATTGATTTAATGTTGTAATAATAAAGAATTTGGTTGGGAATTATAATGACGATTTTGGACAGTGGTTTATCCTTTAATAAATGTGTAGAAGAATGGATTTGGTAAATGGTTTATATTCACGATTTTGGACAGTGAATAATCTTTTAGATTAAATCAATGTTTTAGAAGTGAATATTATGAAATGGAGTTAAATGGTTTTAAAGATGTTTTAAAATGTGTTGAGTATCGAAACCATAGATTTCAACATTCATTGTTGAAATAGACGTTTTCGAGAAATAAGAAAATAATGGACTATAACACTGTTGTTATAGTATATGATTTCAAAAGGAAATATTTCGTATAGTATTGGGATTTTTATATATATCTTAATTGTTGTATCCCTATACTAGTGATTTTGGGTTGTCGTAATGATGTTTTACGCAACATTCGTTTTGACCCGAAATAAAGATGTTTCAAAGAATCTTTTCTTTGAAGAATAAAATATATACTTAATCATGATTTAAGTATATAAAATATTTTATAAATGTTGAAAATAAATTGGATTTTGAATTACTTATTATTAAATAAGTATTTTGAAATGTTTTCCAATGTTGAAATGATTTTGAAGATATATCTTTTTAAAGATAATTTGAAGTGAATATTTGGCAAGTGATTTAATTAGTAAAAATTTAATTAAAAGGGCCTAGTGATTGTTATGGTGCTGAATATTTGTTTATTTGTTTTGATAGTTAAATAACCGACTATCAAACTTGGCCAAAATTTTTAGTTCCTCGACTTGATGTGGGAACTATTTAGTCGTACACTTAGTACGAAGCCTTCTGTGTAGGCTTGATTATCGTTTGTGTTGAGCATGTTGATTCGTATAGTGCAGAGTATTACTCCAATCTATCGAGCTTCCTTCTTGGTCCGAAGGATAGAAAGTTGAAAGTTGGAGACGTGATAAGTCTACGAGACTTAGTTTCTGTCTGAGATTGAGAAACGCTTTTGCGTTATTGGTGCGAAAAGACTGGGATCAGATTTATCTGAAAACCACTTCGGACCAATATATATGCGACGATTGTGCAGGTTGCTTGTGTATGATATTGATATTCTAGATTTTCACAGTGGAAGGCTTCTTGTTGATCGTTTGGGGTTAAAATCCCAATAAACATCCAGTAACAGTGGTCTCTTCGTTATGAAATATTTAATGTAAGGACTATTGGCTACTAATCTTAGGGATTTCTCGACAGGATGTGGTAGGAAAGTACCTTCGGTTTGTCCTGTTCCTGGACAACGTGTATGGATGTTTGTCTGGAATTGCATTTCTAAAGATTACGTACATTAGTTTTTACAATCATACACCAGTGGTGGCGGAGAAGGCAACTTCTCTTAGCTTAACACCCTCCTTGAGACGTACGAGCTTAAGGGTTGTATTTTTGTGGAAGGCAATTAGTAGTCAACGGAAATGGCCGTGTGGCATTCAAAGTGATGTGATATGTGATTATGAAAGGTAATCGTTGCCTCGTCGGGCCTCATCAACCGGAAATAACCAAAACAGGGTTAGATGCGGCAGGGCTAAGTGGGTCATTCCCATTAGGATATGGTCATCCTCTTCTAGATATATCTTTGCATGCTATGACGTCGTGTATCTAATTATTGTAGTTTGTATGCTAGAGGGCCCTCGGTAAAGGTCGGTAACGACCGAAGGATGATATATTCGGTACCATCTAGTTATAGAGGTGGGCCGATCTTTTGTTGGTAGAGGATCCTTTGTGATGGTCTCGGTACATTCTTCTTGAGATGTACTGTCGGAAGGTAGTCCCTTCACTTGGTAATTTGTATGGAAATCCAAAATCCACTACGAGCTGCGATTTTGTTTGTAAAGGCGTAATGAGTAGCCTTAAAATGCTATATGGGTAACCATTTCGACTATGATTAATATTATTTGTATAAACTAGACACTAGTATAATATAAGATGATTTGATATGAAAGAAATGTTTTAGTTATCGTGATGTAAAAACATGTCCGTGTTTATTTGTGGACTTGTCTTACGAGATACTTTTGTTTTGATAAAGGAAATTTTTAGTAACTTAATAAATTCAGTTGAGTGTGTTTCTCATGCTAGTTTACCAAACCGATCCGGGCGTTCTTCCCTTTCAATACTCGGGTCAGATCGAGTATATTTACAGGTTCAGATTTGATGCTTTTGGAGCTTCAGCAGGAGAGCTGGAGATCTTCATTTTCATACATCCATATTTGCTTGACTATTCGCTGCTTTGTTTGTTGTTGTTGTATATTATCAGCATTTGTGAAGACAGGTTATTATAACTGTTCAGGCTGATAGCTATTGATTGATTGTTGAACTCTGATTGATATGTATATATACACAGTTTTGTTTTGTAAAGATCATTGATATGATATTATATATTTTCTGCTGCGATGTGAGATTATGTATTGTTCTGTTTGGTTCTATCTTCCCTATTTCTTCTCTTCTTCTCTCTTCTTTTCTTTCTCTTGACTTTCCGTCAGTCTGTGCTTTTTGGGTAGGACATATATGGATTATTGTAGATTCAAAGGGTATGGATTTGTGGGTCGTCACATCTGGTACCAGAGCTTAAATTTTATACATTCCTAAGCTTTGATGTGTACTCTGTATAGATAGGGATCGTAGCACCTAGATTGAGTTGAGTGTATTATATATAAGAGCGCGTATTTGTTAGTGATATAAAATGTTTTATGTTGTATTTACTTATCCATTGAGTTTTTTGTGAATTCTGGTCGGTATGTGGGACACCATGTTATCGATAGGGATTTCCAAACACTTAAACGAGGCAAATTGACATAGTATTATTTTAAATTGGTAAATGAAATAATTTTACCTTGATTATATTTTATATGTCAAAGAAATAATTTTTCAGAATTACTAAGTGTAAATAAATTGATTGTTTGAATGCTTGAAAATGTAAATATATATAAGTTAATAAAGATGTTTGAATAACCTAAATAGAAATAACAATTATAAAAGAATAAATTATATAAGAAAATGAATTATAAGTATGAAATTATAATTAATATGATTTACAATTGTGAAATAATCTTATATATAAGAAATGAAACAATACATGTTGTAAATAAAAATGAAATTAAACTAAGAATTTGAAATTTTTGAATCCCGTTTATTTTGATAGATATTTTTCAAAGTTAAAGATGTTATACTATTATAAATCTAAATATGATAGAAGAATTTGGAACAAATCTTATGTAAGTAAAGTAAAATAGTGAAATTATATAAGTATAAGTTTTTCAACGTGATTTGTAAATAATAAAAGATACTCTTTTGAAAGAATAGAAAGCACTGAATTCACTGCTGTTGCTGGAAAATAATAAGGGTGATGACTGCAGCATTATCAGTATCATTTTCGAGTTTCTGTGTGATGAATTTGCTACCAATAGTAAATTGAAATTGAAGTCTTATTGTGAAACAAATTTTGAATTTAAAATCTAAGTGTAATGGATAAATATAAGTGAAATGAGTGTTGGACTTATAATACATGAGATAATAAAATTTTAGATTTGGTAAAGTTGAAATAAATGTGAGTTAGCATAATAAATAAATATGATTTGAAATTTAACTAAGGAAGGTTAAATTGAAATGGATTTTAATTGGATTAGATAAGTGATTATATAATATAAATTTGAAAGTTAAATAATAAACAAGTTGTACAACTTATCAAATGAGAAAATGTAAGCAAAACCAAAAACTAAAATGGTTAAACAATTTTGTTAAGTAAAACAAAATCTTAATGTGAATAGTGATATGAAATTTGACTTAAGTAAAAGTTAGATAAAATAGAATTTGAATTAAATTAGAAGTGAACTTAAATTGTATAGTGAAAGTGAAGGTAAATGAAGTTGAAATGAAAGATAACTTAAGTAATGTTGAATGAAGTTGATTTTGGTATTGAAGTAAATTAATAAAGTGAATTAATGAAATTAAATCATTTAATGGATAAGAATTTGAGTTATATAAAGAAATTCAACTTTATTCGTAGACTGAACTAGCAATTGAAATAACGATATATGAATTCAATGTTAATCAATCGAATGTAAATGAATTGATGTGGAATAGTGGATGTAAGTGTTAATTCATTAAAGCTAATTTAAATGTGTTGAATCAAAATGAATGTAAGCAAAGAAAAGTGAATTAATTTGGTAATATTGGATATGTATTGATTGTTAGATGAATGTTAATTGATTGTATAGAAAATTCATATGAAACTGAATTAATAAAATTGAAAGCTTGAATTCAAATTGGAAGTTATGTGAATCTAAATATAATTGAATTTTTATTTGATTTGATTTGGAAGTGAACAAACTTGAATATGAATTAGTGAATGTAAATTAATTGAATTCGAATAAAGGAATGTTAGTAAAATCCAATATTAACGAATCAAATGTGATTACATTGAAAATCAGTTCAGTAAATATTAATGAGAAGTGAAAGTGTATTGATTTGGTTGGATGTTTTATTGGATGATAGTTGTTTGATGGTTGGATTGTTTCTTATTGATGGCATTAGCTATATTGGCATACATAGTTGTGTATTGGTATATGTTCATTGATATTATTTTCATATATACATGTTCCTCATTTGTTTGTTGAGTATTTAGTAGGTGCGTATGACGTTGGCTTCGCATTTGGAGCTCGCTTTCGTGCTATATTAGCTGTATATGCTCGCTGATAATATATAAGGTACATATCTTGGATTACATATCGCACTTTTACAAATTTTTTCCCCCAGGATGCCTCATCGTCGATGATGAGATGTATATTTGTGATATATACATTGTTATTTTTTTATGGATCGAACCGCGCAAAGGATACTACGGCGAATTATTTTAAAAAAATTTAAGGCGCTAGAAATTTTTTGGGAAAATTGAAAATTTTCATGAAAACTAAAGTTTTGATTTTGAGTTGAAAATTGAAACGATATAGTTGGTTTTGAAAAGATAACTATATATGGGTTTAAAGACTTAGTAAAGTTTTACAAGAAGTTTAACTAAATGATTTTAGGAAAGTTAAACATTTAAAGGATTTTATATATCTAGTTGGAACGAATTGTTTTGAAAAGTTAATGGATTTTGTGACTTTTTCTTAATTGGTAATTTCGAGGACGAAATTCTTTTAAGTAGGGGAGAATGTAATGACCCAGAATTTATGTCATTTGAAATTCGTATATTTAATTAATTTTAAATATGCATAAGTAAATTTTATAAGTCGAATAACTTATATTTCTAATATCTGTATTTAATTGGATAATTAAATTGTTAATTTAATATTGAAATTGCAGAAATAATTGGAAATTGGATTGAATGTGAATAAAAATGATTTATAAATTTGAATTAAATTCTGTTTGAATTAGAATGATGCTACTGAACTTTTAAAATCAAGTTAAAAGTTAATTTATAGAAAATGAATATTTTAATATTTAATCGACGAGTGAAAATAGTCATTTTTCATACAGTCTTGGATTTCGACGAAACTAATTTCATTGGATCTGTAATGTTATATTGTTGTAAGATTTCAAATTTCGTGTCAATCGGATTTACGGTTTGTCCGGGGCAAGCTAAAACGCGTAGAAATCGGTTTAAGTGAATTTTAAATTTAAAAAAGTCGATTCGAAAACCTATCTTTCAAATACGATCTAATTGGCTCCCATTATATATTTCATTGCGTTCGAAATGGGGGTAAAACATTATAAACGCCAGGCGACACGCTTCGTTTCGAGTTCTGAAAAATTTCGGATGAATAGTGCGCATGAATATTCCATATAAGGCCATCATTTTTTCTATTTTGCAAAACATTAGGTTTTAAACCCTAGCCGCCGCCATCATTTCAATAGCCAAAATTTTATCTTCATCTTCTTCATTTTTCTTCAAATCCATCGACTTTTACGCGAAGTCTTCAACTACAAACTTCTAGAGCTCGATTAGAACTATAAATCTGACGGTTAAGATCGAAATTCAAGCAACGAATCAACGACAATTTGGGATTGAACGTTGTGGGTTCGTGCGCGATTTCCCATGCAGGGATGCGATCTAGCTTCGCCTAGTTCTGGGTGATGACATAGCTAGCTTTGGCGCACGAAATGGTGGAGCTCGATCAACGTTTAGGTCGACGATGGAGTCGCGTTAATTCGATACAAAGTTGCGACTCTGGGTTCTTCTTCACGTTAGAAACGACCGGAGGGGGGGGGAAGAGAAACAAAAGCAACGGCTGGATTTTGTTTGGTGGCCTTACCCTTCACCTGGTCATTTGTATGGAAATCCAAAACCCACTACGAGCTGCGATTTTGTTTGTAAAGGCGTAATGAATAGCCTCGAAATGCTATATGGGTATCCATATCGACTATGATTAATATTATTTGCATATACTAGACACTAGTATATTATAAGAGGATTTGATATGAAAGAAATGTTTTAGTCATCATAAGGTAAAAATATGACCGTTTTTATTTGTGGACTTGTCTTATGAGATTTTTTTTTTGATAAAGGAAAAGTTTTGGTAACTTAATAAATTCAGTTGAGTGTGTTCCTCACACTGGTTTACCAGACTGATCCGGGCGTTCTACCCTTTCAATGCTCGGGTTAGACCGAGTATATTTACAGGTTCAGATTTGATACTTTTGGAGCTACAGCAGGAAAGCTGGATATCTTCATTTTCGTACATCTGTATCCGCTGCTTTGTTTGTTGTTGTATATTATCAACATTTGTGAAGACAGGTTATTAACTATTCAGGCTGATAACTATTGATTGATTGTTGAACTCTGATTGATATGTATATATATACAGTTTCTGTTTTGTAAAGATCATTGATATGATATTATATATTTCCCGCTGCGATGTGAGATTCTGTATTGTTTTATTTGGTTCTATCTTCTCTCTTTCTTCTATTCTCTTCTTCTCTCTTCTTTTCTTTCTCTTGACTTTCCATCAGTCTGTGCTTTTTGGGTCGGGCATGTGCGGATTATTGTCAATTCAAAGGGTACAGATTTTTGTGTCGTCGCAATAAGTATCTTAAAGACTTATGATCCATGTATAGCTGAAATCTCTTCCCTAAAAGATAATGCCTCCAAATCTTCAATGCAAAGATCACCACAGCCAGCTCCAAATCATAAGTAGGATATCTCACTCAATGCGGTCTAAGCTATCATGAAGATTAGGCAATCACATTACCCTTCTACATCAACACAGCTCCTAATCCAGTCCCACATGTATCAGTATACACTGCCAACCCTTGGTTCCCATCTAGAACTATTTGCATAGGTGTAGCGGTCAACAAATGCTTTAACTTAAGGAATGCTTCCTCACATTTGTCAGACCAGACAAACTTCACCTCCTTCCTATTTAGCTTAGTCAAAGGCTCTGCTATCCGCGAGAAATCCTTGATGATTCTTGGGTAATAGCCAGCACGTCCAAGAAAACTTCTAATCTAAGTCACGGTCTATAGTCTCTTCCAAAATTTAACAACTTCAATATTATCTAGATCGACTAACATCACTTTCTCTAAAACCATATGACCAAGAAACTTAACCTCTTTCTTCCAAAAATGACACTTCGAAAACTTTTCCTTTAACTGATGCTGCCATAGCGTCTCAAGCACAACTCTAAGATGATCCTCATGCTCCCTTTCATCCTTAGAGTATACCAAAATGTTATCTATAAGAACCAACATAAATCTTTTCAAATACTCTCGGAAGACTCGTTTCATCAAATCCATAAAGAAAGCAGGGTGCATTTGTTAACCCAAATGACATTACTAACCACTCGTACAAAACATACCTAGGTCGAAATGTTGTCGAAGGGATACAGTCCTCTGCCACTCTTAACTGATGAAAGCTTATCGCCAAATCCAACTGGGAAAACACTCTGGCTCAACACAACTGACCAAATAGATCATCAATTCTCGACAAAGGATACTTATTCTTTATCCTCCTCTTATTCAACTTACGGTAGTTTATATACATTCTCAACGACCCATCTGGTTTCTTCACGAATACCACGACCGCTCCCCAAGGTGAGCTGCTTGGTCTAATAAAATTCTTTCCTTCTAGATCCACTAGCTGCACCTTCACTTCCTTCATCTCAGTTGGTGTCATCCGGCTAGGTGGTCTACTTATAGGTTTAGCTCCTAGCACAAGATCTACCCGAAACTCAACATATCGTTTCAGAGGTAGTCTCGTGAATGGCTCAAAGACATCTGCATACTCCCTTGCTACATGAAACTAACTTAGTTCTTCTCCCACTTCAATTGCAATTAACAAAGCACAACTACTTTGGTCAGAATTCTCTACTGAGAATATAATATAGTTATAACTATCAGAATGCCTTAGTGATATCTCCATATCCTGGCAAAATATCTTGGCCTCATACATTCTCAACCAATCCATACCCAAAATGATTCTGAAATCTACAAAATCGAAATCATACAGACTACATGCAAACTTATGACCTAACAAATCAAGTTATAACTGGTCACATCTCATCCCCAGAGCTGCATACCCTTCTATTGGATTCGCAACCATTAAGAAAGTTACAATTTATGTGGGTTCTAAGCATAACCTATCAACCAAACACTATGATATAAATGAATGTGATGCACCGTTATAAAATAATATCCTAATGGGATACTCTGAATCAAAAACGTACCTTCCATCATAGTCTTCTCCTTTTCAGTTGCAGTCAGCTTAGCAGATGATGGTCCAATATCAAAAACCTTTCCCTTGTCCCACCTAATTGATTCTAGACACTGGTTCTTATAATGCCCAATCTGATCATAAGTAAAGCACTTCACATTCTTCTTGTCTGTAGCCTTCTTCCCCTTGCCTGACCAGAACTCATTTTCATAAGACCTTTCTTGTCACACTTGTAGCAAACTAAATTAGCCTTTGCCTTCTTGGCAACCTCTCCCTTCTAGGCTCCCTTCTTCTTAAAGAACTTCCTCTTCTTTCCTTGAGAACCCTAGGTTTCAATAGGCTTCTCTCTAGCACAAACAATAAGCATCTCCTCATGGTGAATTTCCATCTCCATAACCACATTACAATGATCACGGATATGTGCCGAGGTCGCCCTAGCAAGCTCAGGTCTCAAACCCCGAATGAACCTCTCATTTCTTTTGATGTCAATGTCCATAATAGCATACCTTTATCGAGGCAGCTCATCAAACATAGTGGCATACTTGATAGCCGACATCTCTCCTTAAACAAGATCCATAAAGTTTCTCATCAACACTGACTTAGCAATCTCAGATAAAAACCTCCGTTTAAATCTCCTTCTGAATTCAACCCATGTCAACTCTTCCTCCGGAACTCCAGCAGTAACGCTGCTCCACCAATAAAGTGCTGACCCTTGCAACTGTCTAGAGGCCAACCTTCTCTTTTGCTCATCATCTAAACCCAAATCAGCAAAGATGCGTTCACAATGCAACAGCCAATTCTATACTTCTATGGCATCGTCCATTCTCATAAACGGTTTTCCATCTAGACTGGTATAATCTCTGCTCAACTTGGCATAGTTATTCCCAACTAGGGCCACAAAATTAGCTCCTTCAACATTACCAGCAACCCCAGCAGCAACTCCTGCTTGCATCACATTGACGAAGAACTGATACATCGCCCTCATATCTACTAATGGATTTCCAGCACCCAAATTGGCATCAACATTTTGGTTAGCATTAACCTATTGACCTTGGTTCCTTCTGGTGTTAGGTCAAGCATTTCTATTGGTTGTAATGCTTTCTCCACCGAGATTTCCTCTTATGTTTCTTGCTTCCATATCTTCTTTCTCATAAATCTGCATACGAGCCTTAGTAAGATACAGATGACTGGTCTAAGAGAGAGGTAAATACGTACTTATATATATATATATATATATATATATATATATATATCAAATATAAGTACGTTTCTATAGCGTTAACCCAAACCCCGATCATATTTCTGATTCATTGGATTATGTTTCAAATAGCTTTTAGCTTTAACTTTAATTTTAAGTTTTCATAAACCTATGCTCTGAATTTATTTGATATTTCCATTCTTACCCCTATTTGAGATATCCTTTTTGGATACTCAACTGTTGATATACTTTGTCATGTTATTTCACTCAAAGTAATGATTTGTTGTTAATGTTACTTCTCCTCATTTGAGAAGATATTTAACCTTGCTTTTATATCTCATTTCTCTCTTTTTAATCTATTATGTGGTACTAAGATCATTCTTCAGCATGACCCTACACTGATTTTTCATGAGCTACGAGTCGCGGAGGATAGTGTTACTCTTACCGTATTTCGCACTTGTTATGAGTCTTGTGAGTGGTTCATTATCATTATACCATTCGGAATAATGAACACTCTAGTGTATTCCATCAACCTTGAGGATCGAGTATTATAAGAAGTGTTCCTTGATTTTGAGAATAAGTAATAAATTGTGTTTTCAAAATTTTCAAAAAAATTGAAGATATGTTTCTAAGAGAAATTGGATATTTGTTTTTGAGAAAAACATAAAATATTTTGAGTATTATATACAAGGTATTTATTTTTAAAATAAAATGAATTTTTGCGTTGGGTTGTCCATCTAATGCTTTAAAAAATTTGGTCGATGCGTTTGGCCAATGCTATCGATAGGAATTTCCTAAACGCTGTGATGACACAGTCAGATACAGTAAATTGAGTTTTAATAAGTAAATTTTGAAAATAATTAATGTGGTTGAGTATTAATTTAAATAAAAATATTTAATGAAACCGTTGAACCATAGTGAGTGTTAGATGAGTGGTGAGGCTATTTTAATCATTTGATCAACTCTGCAGCCAATCGATAGGGTCATTCACTATATAATATCAATGGCAAGGCAATATCTTATATTGCTTAAAATTTGAGAAATTGAATATGGTAATTTTGGTAAGTAAAAGTGAATAATTCTAATTAAGGGGATGTCTTAATTAGATGAAAATAACATTTGATGCTTTGATTAATAAAATGATGCATTTAAAGCAAAAGAATACTTTGGTTTGAAAATTAAAATATTAATTGAATATTTTTGTACAAGTTATTAATGGTGATGAAGAAAAAAAATTGGTACTTATTTATTGGAGTAATAGTAGAGGATATACATTAAACTCCAGCTTAAGAAAAAATAAAGAAGTGTTTGTTTAGAACATTTAGTATAAATTTGTGAGCTAGTTTTTTTTAAACTTAAATGGTATTAAAACTTATGGGTTTGAAATTGCAAAATTATTTTGAAAACAAATTTGAATTAATTATCGACTTTAATTACTTTTATGTTAATAATTAGATGTAAATTTATTTTTATGACAAGTGGAAATGTGAATTCGGACTGTTTTGATAAATGAACAATTCATGTAGTATAATCATTTTAAATTGTGAGAATAATTTTAAATTTTATATTTATCCCAAAAATTTATTTTAGGTGGATAATCAATAATCATCTCTTGATAATGAAAGAGGCCAGTATCTCTTCCAAAATGAGTTTTCAAGTAAATTGTTTTAAAGTTAGATTTTGGATAATGAAAATATTTCGACTTAACGAATGGTTTTTTTATGATGATTACATAAAGTTGAGATAATTTTGTAGTCCTAGCTTTCCGAGGAAAAAAATCATTTAATAAATGATTTAGCAAAAAGCTTATTGAAAATATAGTTTGAGATTAAAATGGTTTGGGAGAATTTCAAATTTTAAATTGATTTAAAACCTGAAATTTTGTTTGGAAAAATGCTGTACTGAAATAGCGATAACTTTAAATTTATAACTCCAGATGAGGTTAACCTTTTTGCATATTGAAGAACTTTCAGTAAGCTATAAAGTTTCTTTTTACCACTTTGAAAGTTTTTGGTTTTTATTGAATCTAAAATGGGTTTGAAATTGGATAGACATTTCTGTCCTCTTAAGTTATTTCTAAGATTAAGCTAAAAGTAAATTTAACATAACTTTCAAACCGTGAATCCTTTGATAATCTTTATACTATTGGAAAACTTAGATTGAGTAGAACAACTTTCATATTAGAATTTTTTTTAATTTTTTTGTTTGCTGGGCCAAAACATGTCTTCTTTTTAGGGGGTTTGAAATGAAATTGATCTATTTCCCCTTAATTATTAATGTAGCACTTCTTATTTATGAACATGGACTAATATCATCTATTTGAGTTAAGTACAGGTGAAAGAGAATAGTTGGGCTATATTTTGAGAAAAAATATTATATATATATTTGTGCAAACTCGCTTTAAAAATGCTAAAAAGGAAGGTATGTTTTCGAATTAAAATTTTGAAATGTTAAATGATTATATATATTGTGTTTCTGACCTAATGGTTAATGTATATTATATAAATCGTTTTTATAATATTGTATACAGCCCTGCGTACAAAGGTGACTCCACCGATTTTTTCAGAAATTTGTAACACTTAGAAAATTTGAGAAACAAATTGAAAAAATTATGTTGCAAACTAGAGAATGCCTATGAAAGAATTAGAGAATAAACAACTTAACTTTATTTACTCCGATAAAGAGTAATGAATTTAAATTTAAAATCCATGGAAGATGCTTTGGAAATTTTCAAGTTGAAAACCGAGACTTTTAAATCTTGAAGATAATGGGTTGGAAAATTTTAAGAATATTTGACTAATAAGAGAGAATTTTAAAAATATCTATTCCTTGAGTCTTAACTTGCCTTTGTGCAATTATTTTACAACTTGCATTATGCAGTCGTATGAGTTTGGTGGTACTAGGGGAAAACCACCTACCTCTTATTGGGTTTTCTTTTCGTAATATTGGTCAATCTAATATTGATATGAATCCCTTCGTAGTGTTATATGGAAAGTCATATCGATTATCATCTTGTGGGCTGGAGCCCACGATAAATATGTGACTAAATCCGGACTCTGTTCGTGAAGCTTCTTAGGAATCGATCATACCCGATTTATCTATTGCGTAGCATCCTATTCGTAGTTTGCTTAAAGGTGAGACGCCTTCGAAATCTTGTGTGTTGCTTGGTAAATCTAATGGATCGCTAGTTCCAAAATAGCACTTTGGAAACAGTAGAATTAATAAAGCAAGCCTTATCTTGGTTTTCTACCATTCTATTTTGAAAGTGAGAGAATTTTTAGACCCGAGCTTGTTTATCTTTCTTTTGATTGATGAAATTAATAGGTTGAATACAAACTCTTCTCTAGAAATTGCATGGATGTAATTTTGTTAAGGGGGAGTCTGTAACAACCCTGGTTTGGAGATTACCTATCAATACTAAATTATAATTTTATAGTGTAAATTAAATTAAAATTGGAGAAATTAAATTGTTTATTTGGAATAAACAATAAAACTGGAATTATATTGTGAAAATAAAGCTTAGAACTTTATTTTATTTTGTTTGGAGTGATAATAAATGGAATATGGGCTTTAAATAAAGGAAATGACTTTATTTTAGAGACAATGCAATAACTATATTAATTATTGCCCAATTGCTTCTTTTAATAGTTTTTAAAAGAAGTATTTGATTTTTAAAGTGTTTTATTTAATAAAAAGGTGGAAATTGGTTTAAAAATATGTTTTGGCTACAAATAAAGTTTGGATATGGTTTGAAATATTTTTATTAGTGAGAAAAGTATTTTTGCAGAATTTTAGATGTTAAAAACAAAATTTTATTCATTTATTTGAGTAAATAGTGTATTTTTGTTAATTTAAGGAATTTAATAATAAAAATGTTTGAAAATATAAATTAATCTTTTTATATGATTGAAAATATTTTATTTTATATGTATGCAAGTTTTCATATTTTTCCTATGTGTAAATATGGAGAAAATGCATTTCGTTTGTATATATGTGTTATATGCACATATATTGTTAAGGGTAGATAAATTAAACCTTAGGCCATTTATTTCTTTTAATTTTTAAAACCCAATTGGCCCATTGACCTTTAACCCATTTGAGATATGAGGAAAAGGAATTGTTGTACATTCATTTGGATAAGCTATCATTTTTTGTTCCTCGCTACCTTGAAAAACAAAAGCCTGTAAACCCATTTTCCAATTTCTAAAAAATTCTTTACAGTAGATAAATTTCTAATTTACTGTGAATATTGGTTTGCATATTCTATAGCTTCTTCCTACAGGCTTTTAAAGACCAAATCTAGCTGAAAGCTTCAGTTTTGCAACCAAAATCCGAGTCTTTCTATTGCAATGGCTAGATGAGTTGATTAACTCACAAAATCTAGCAAAAACAATGCTTCAAAATGCAAAAACTGTGAATAAATTTGCTTCGGTAGATAGATTTCTAAACTTGATTTCTTCTAATTCAAACTGCTATGTACTGCTTCTTTGGAGGCTTGTATCTTTAGATTCCGACAACGAAATGCTACCTGACTTCTTTCAGATGATAGATGGCATGACGTGCTTTGTCTATGAAAAAATTCACTGTAAAATAATGTCGTATGTTACGTCAAAGTGTAGCTTGAAAATTAGGTCGCGGTTAGAAAAATTAACTGGACAAAGTACGTTCCCTAGGTTGACAGGCATATCGGCCTAGGGGTCGACCTTCGAGCTCTCTAAGTCGACCGTATGTCGACCATACGGTCGACCTAGAGAGTGAGGTCGACCTGCATGTCGAACCTATGAGGCACTTTTGCCTGTAGCTCTTTTCTCTTGTGCTGTGTTGATTTCCTAATGTTTGATAGCTTATTTCTGCTTAAAATTGCACTTGGCCTTAACAATGTTTTATGTTATTTTGAGAGCTATGATTCCTAACTACAGGCTAGCTAAATTCAGAGAATTTGAAATTCGAATTCGTACCGAATTTGAGTTGAATTCGAATTGAATTCGAGTTATCGGTTTTGAAGTATTTTCTTTGTTTTTCATTATTTTCGAGCACGATGTTCTCCAAACGATTTTGAAATAATTTTAAAAAATAAATGGGCATCTGAAATAATAATTATATAATATTTTTAAATTATTTTTGAGCTATACATTCTGTATATTCTCTATAGTAAGGGAATTTTCAAAGTTTGATTCCAAATACGATTTCGAAAATTGGTTTTAAAAGCTTGTTTTCTCAAGTAAATTATTTTACACACATAATACACGTTTTTGCACTATTTGAGTGAATAAGAAGGAGCATCAAACGTTTGGTCAAACACATGGTATGAAACACGTGCATTTATCTTATCGGTTAATTCCCAACTTGTCTGTTTGATTGTTTTGACCTTCGGGTCGAGTTTATCAATGAGATGAGGTAAACTTTTTACCGCTTTTAGTGTGAAATTTACTAGTGATTAGTAAACCGTTTAGTGCGAATGTGTGGTATGGGACACACCTTAACACTATTTGGGTTCCTATCCAAGAGTCTGTGACACATTTGTCTAAGAGACGTATTTGCCAGTACTGGACCTTCGGGTCATTTGTCCTTCGGGACGTTTATCTCAGAGACGTTTCTTATTGCGACATATTTGTCCTTCGGGATGTTGTCCTTCGGGATGTTTGTCTAAGAGACATATTTATTTGTCCTTCAGGATGTTTTTCTTAAAGATGTGGCGCCCTATTTTGGGAGAACAGTACTTGTTGGGCTTTAGCCATAAGCACATGCTATATCTTTGAGATGATTTAATTGATTTCTTTCTGAATTTCCAAGTGTATCACCTTTTTACATTATTGGCCTTTTGAGACATTCTAGATATTATATATGACGATTACATCTTTGGTAATTGAACTTCTTATCGAGTTCTATATTTGAGATTTGGGTTTGCCAACACGTGGCGTTAATTGAGGTTTGCCTTTTGGCATATTATTTGAGATTTGCCTATTGGCGTTATTAAATGAGATTTGCCTTTTGGCGTTATTTGGGATTATATTCTCCTATGTTGGAGTTTTTATTTGATTGCCTTATGGCGTATTTTAAGATGATGTTTTCTCTTTTGAAAATGCTTTTGGTCTGCTAATATGGCGGGTTTAGGATTTCTCCTCTTTGGAGTTATGTTTTTCTCCTAAACCATATTTGATGTTTTGTGATATGCCGATGAGATGAGGCATGCTTTTATTGTGAGATTTGTGATGAAATTTTATCACCTTTGAGTTGCATTCATGTTTATTGATATCCTTATATCACTTCAAATTACTATACCTTTTTAATTGTGCCTTGTGAAGTAACAATATACTCTTGAATTATTCTTTCTCACTTGAGAAGATTATCACCTTGCCTTATGCTTATATTATCACTTATCATTATAAACCGATTTGTTTAGCTAAACTGACCCGTGTATTTTATACTCGGGTCAGACCAAGTTGTTTAAGGTTAGATACCTACTTTTGGACTTTACTTGATGCTTTCGCCTTGGATATCAG
Organism: Allium cepa; assembly: GCA_030765085.1. Classification (NCBI taxonomy): domain Eukaryota; kingdom Viridiplantae; phylum Streptophyta; class Magnoliopsida; order Asparagales; family Amaryllidaceae; genus Allium; species Allium cepa. The sequence goes on along the minus strand of CM060929.1, from coordinate 238,030,495 downwards.
CTTATCTCTTTTTGTAGGTTATAGTCATTCCATATGACTCTGATATGTATTTATTATTTTGACTCATGTGCATATTGTGGTCTTCATACCACTTATGATGTATTATTTGTATTCTATTGGGATGTACCGGTATATATGTATATATATATATATCGAGTTGTTATTCTGTGATGTGTTATGCATTTGAGTTATTGTATTTTATTTTAATAGATCCTTTAGCCACCTGTAGTTTTGTGTTAAGCATTTATTGGATATATCGATCCACTTGATATATCAAAGAAAAAAAATATATAGCACTAATCGATGTATTCAATAGATATTTAAGATAAGACTATAGATGGCCGCTCCAAACTAGCCACATTCTCCGCATTAGCAGACAGTATTACCAGTAATACTCTTTATTAATGTTGGTCTCGGGGTGGGGCATCACAATTGGTTTCGTTGAAATCTGAGACAGTGGCCAAAATAGCTATTTTTACTCGTTAATTGTAATATGAAATTTCCAATTTCTAATTGTTCACTTTTAAATTCACTTTTAAAAATTAACAATCTTTATTGTTGTTTAAACAGATTTAGATCGACTTTCAAATCATTTTCAGTCGCATTAAATTTAGAATCCAATTTTTCAAATAATTTCGAATATTGAATTTAAACAATTTAATTATCCTATAAATCAATATAAATAAATCACTAAATTCCAAATAAATTTTAGTTATCAACATCATTTTATTTCTATCAAAATAATTCACAATTATTATTCAAATTCAGTTATTGATTATAAACGCAGTTAATATATAGAATTTCATTCAATACTCGTTATAGCCAAATCTTCAAAATTAGTTTATTTCAAAATTTTATTTAAGCTCACATGCAATAACTTATATTCAAAATCATTAAAAAAAATTATCTTTTTTATTCAATAATTATACTTAAATTTAATAAATTAAAATAGTTAAAAATACGGTTCATTACACAGTCGTTGGCCAGAGCAATTCTAACGATTCGCTTCCAAAATAATGTATGACTTATAATGACGATATACTTGCATGCAATAACTAATAGCATCATATAAAAATAATGCAAAGCAATTAAAGATGATTTCATTTTTGAACAAAAAATGTCTCAATTGGTTTTAAGCAGTAGTTTACATTCATTAAAATTTCAAACATAAAGCCATCAAATTCTAAGATTAGCAAACATCAAGCAACCGAAACTGAACTTAGAGATAGATGTTATAAGGTTTAAATCACCTTGATAACCTCCTATAACATGCTAAATCTTCTTCAAAGCCTTGCTATGCTCTATCTTCTACAAAACTGCCTATAAACCTAAAATTCCAACCCAACATAACAGCACATGAATCAAAAATGAGATTAATAACACCAATTTAAAGGACCTAAAGGATGTAGAAGTGACTGAGAAGCTTACCAAAATTTTTATAGATTTTATTGGAATTTAATTCCAATTTAAATGAGAGATTATTGCTCACAAGGGTTTTGGTCTCTTAGCTTTTAGAAAACCTTATTTTATTTTACCAACTAACTTAAAATGAACGTGCAGTTCATTTGGGAATGCTAAGGGGAGAAGAATTCTCCTCCAAATCCACTAATGGGATGAATTTTAAGTAGGCTCAAACCCATGTTTTAAATAAATGAATTAAAATCCTATCTCCATTTTTTTCACTTTTAAACCCTTATTTCAAATTAGATGTCATATATAAAAATTTATATAAACATACTTCAATCTTTTAATTTCAAACTAAAAGAAAGAAATATAATTTAAATAATTATTTTGACCTTCTTTTTAATATTTAAAAAGAGACAATCTCTTATTTTCATTAAATGGAAAATTCCAAAGTTAACAACTTTTAAATCTGAATAAATCCATTTTACAAATTTAAAAAAGCACCAATTCATTCTTAAATATAGTTTTAAAACATGAATTTACCTTATTTAAATCCATATTTCCAAGAAAAATCAAACGGTTTAATTAAATAAATATAAATTAATGGGTAATTCAATCGGGTTATTACAAGGGCCTTAACCTCTTTCTCACTCTTATCACCTTTTCTAATTAGGATCTTCTCCAAGTTCTCTCCATTAAGAGCTCAAGGATAAACTAATGGAAAAAAGGCTAACAAGGGAGGAGTTGATGTATATTCGCAAAAAAGAGCTTGAACAATAAGAAAATTGCATATTTGCACATCTTGAAACATGTTCATAAGAGAATAAAGGACACGACTTGAGCATATTTCTTATTGACTTTAGACTTGCCTTTTTATCTTTCGAACTTATGAATTATATTTCGAATAATTCCGTGAATAATCATAAAACCAAGGGGTATTATCGAATTACCTTCGAACACGCCTCCTTGTACACACAACTCGAACATTGAACCAAATTTTGGTTTAACGTTTTGGCAGTAGAAGAAAGGCTTAAACCCTAGAATAACCAAAATACCCTAAAAGGATATTGAATTTTGTATTTTAAAGTGATTTCAAATTTAAAATTTAAAATCTAGACACTAATAGCACTAATGTTTGAACATTTTCTTTAGGGGGATGGTCAGTAATAACATAGATCTAATGATATGCAAATAGTAATACTGCTTCGACTTTTATCTCATCTAACTTCGACATAAACTTTTCAAATTTTCTCGTCTTCCTCTCTCGTCCAACATAAAAATTCGATGCCCAATTCAACTCCAATTCTTACGCATTCATCATTAGTCTTCTTTTGTCTAACATTAGTTCGACGCCCAATTCGTAAGCAAATCAGCATAGCCGATCATCACCAATCTCACTACTCTGATCGTACAATGGATATTGGATTTATAGATCTAGCGATTTCAAAGTAGATCTGGATGATTTTGAGGTAGATCTGGACGATTCAAAATTGATTTAGGTTTCGATCCTCAAAATTTGATGTAAAGGGTTATGAGTGCCAACAGGTCTAGTTTTTAATGAGGAACCTATGTCGATAGGTAAAGTCAAAGAGGCATGCTATCGTAAGACCTGATGCCTTAAATAAACGATGCTGATATTATGTGATATCAGAGGATTGTTAGTGCACAAGGTTAACAGTAGCGAAGGGTTATCAATACCGCAGTATTTGATGCCAAAATCCACATGAATGTTGCTAGGACTAATGCCGTAAATCACATAAATGACGTAGGGCAATCAATGCCACAAGTAGGCGATATCGACGGGTAATCAATGCTGCAATTGGTAATGCCGCAAAAAAGCAATGCAATAAGTCGGCTAATGCTGCGGGATTGTCTAATGTCGCAGGGTTCCCTAATGTCATAAGTCATCTAATGCAACCGGTTTATGCAATCTAAAGTTCAGATCCTTATCAAGGTTAAGATGCATGTCAATGCCAAAGCAATGAAATCGATACGGAAGTCCAAATTAATGTTGAATTCCTACTTCATGTCATAAATCATCAGGCTCAAGCCAAATGTGATGGCCCACGTTTCAGAAGGTTTAAATTGACAATAATCCATACATGTCCGACTTAAATAATCTGAAACACAGATAATCAATGGGATTAATTAAGAAAATAAGAAAAGAAGAAGAAAACAAACATAGAATCTCGCAGCGGAACGATAAAATATAATAATCGAATAAATAGTTCATAAAGCTGTTTATATAATGCATTTGATTATAATTTATACAACTTAGATCAAAGTTATATACACAACAGGGATAAATAAATAATGCAGTAGAACAACATGATGCAGGGAATTATAATAGTAATAATATACCAAATCTTTATCTTCGTCCTTCAGAAAATGATCTTCGGTGCACTGAAATACTCAGGGCTGACCCGAGCATAATGAAAAGATAAAACACTCAAGTCAGGACTAAAATATTCTTATGTGAATCAAATCGATTTCGCATATGACATGAGTGCTGTGGCATCAGAGATGTTTACGGGGTTTCACATCTCCTATCCAGTGTATAACATGCGTGCAATAACTCAAAAGTTGTTACGAGATTTTCCATCTCTTAAGGATCAGTCAAAATATTTATAACAGTTGAATACACTACATATATAATGTTTAATCAATAAAATAAATATCATAATAGCATTAAGGACATTGATCCCCCTTAATGCGTTTTTAAGCATTGTCGTATAGTTTGCATGTAAAACACCAGTAAATCGTCGGTGCATAGGGATGCGCCATGATTCAACAATAATAAATCAAAATCATAGTGGTCTCGTATAGTGATAAAAGTATGACAAGGAACGTGAGACAATGCCCAAGGTAGGATACTACCAATTCGGGTCGTAGGGATGGTGGAAATGTGTCATAGCTATGACTGCCACCACGTCCATCCATCCTATATCGAGTCAAAGGGAGGTTATTCCAAAATCAAGGTGCACCAATCGAAACCAACAAAAAGAGTAATAATATGGACCGAGTCCAAGAAAATCGAAGAACGAATGTCCGCTAGGGGTAGTTAGCCCACTTGGCCCTGTCAAGCCATCCTATTTTAGTCATTTCAAATTGGCACAAGTGCTGGGATTTATCCATCGTCGTTCTCTTTCTTCAAATCCAATAATTATAAAAAATCAAACCACTTCTTTCTAGAGTCTCCTCCGCATACATAGTTGTTAAAGTGGTTCTAATATTGGCAGAGAGTATGACAATAAGAGGACTCGTCTCTTTAACTACCAAACGTCGTTTTACACACCGGTTGGTACTTTAATGTTTCGAAAAGAATTCTACTTGATATCAAAATACCATATTTACTTCAAAACCAATTTCACTTTGAAATCATCATATTTACTCAAAATATACTATTTCACTAAATATCATTTTTGCCTCAATATCTCGGTTTCAGTTTCAATTCAAAATTGCTTCGAATTTTGTAACAGCCCATTTTTTTAACAAGTATTTTTCACTTGTATTTTTAAAAACTTTGGGGTTTATTTAAAGTGAAAAAAAAAATTAGGATTAACTAATAAGATCTCTGAAAAAATCAAGTTTTAATTAAGAAAACATTAATAGCTTAGGTGGTTAAGACATCTGGGCTATTCACGACAGGTCACAAGTTCGAGTTTCAGCATGGTTAGAATTTCGAAATTTTTTTTAGTATATAAATGTACTGGGTAATTACGCCTTAAAAAGGGCGCCTAAATTTAGGGAATAAATACCGTATATATATATATATAAGATCATATATAAGAAAACGTATAGAACTTTAATCCGTTATTTTTCTCTTTCCAGTAAAATTTACTTCCCAATTTATATACATATATAATTTGATTTAAATCATTTCCTTAAAATACTAAATATGGAAATTTAAAGTTGTGAAACGGTTAATTTTGTTAAAAGACAACTCCATTTAAATTTTAATAAAAGGAATCTTGTATATATATATATATATATATATATATAATATGTGAAAACCAATTAAGTTTGTTAGGTAATAATTTTGAAGGATTTAGTGTATTAATGAACTGTTAAATTTCGCGTTTAAAAGACGCGTAAAAAAATTTATGGTATAAGTAACAAAATAAACGTATAAATTAAAAACGTTATTTTTATATAACTTTGGGTGTTTTATATTACGTCAGTTGGCGTATTTTAAAAATCATATTTCAACATCGATATGTATTTAAAATATCGTATCAATGGTCTGTATACAAAATCAACGCATGCTTTAATCACGCATATAAAGTATATAATCCAAGGCTTTGTATAACTGGCAATTAATATTTTCGCAAGCCTTATCTCAAATCCAGAGGAATAACGTGCATATCCAGGCATCAAAGAAAAAAAAAGCACGCAAATCTGAATTTAAAAAAAAAAGAAACGTTCAAATCTGTTTGTAACTGTTCTTTAAAATATAATGATAATAATCAACTCTTCCATTTTTTGATTTAAACATACCATATATTTCTTCTTAAATCACGCATACATCATTTGAGAGAAAATCAATTTTGCATTCCTTTGCGCGTGACACAAAATTTTATTCTTTTAACATTTTTGGCATTTGTCTCTTACCTTTTTGTTTCTTGAGCATGTCACTGTATTCATTTATTCACGCAACCTAAATGGACCAATATATTTGATTGCCTAAAATCAACTCATGCATTCAAATTTAACCTTGCCTATCTTTTCAAATTCTCACATTCCTATTTATATCTCTCTGTTTCCACTGCCTTTATTTTGCAAGATAAAATTTTTCGTTCCTATAATCACGCATATAAAGTAACAATCATATTTTTAACATGTTTGAAGAAAATATCAGTCAGTGATTTTAAGACGGACGATTTTTGTTTTAAAGGACAGTTTGATTTTTTTGTGTACTTTCCATTCCTACTGCCTACATAAAAATCTACCATTTCATTTATTGCTTTCAAACTAAAGATCAAAATGTATAAAATGAAATAAAAATGAATATGAAGTAACGTTCGAAATATTTTTTTCCCTCTGATATCCTTTTACACAATCAATGCATGCACTTTAAAGACTGAAACGTGCATATCCTATATTCTCCCATTCTCTGCTTCCAACAGCTCTACCAAAATCAAGTACATGAATCTCGCAATTCATTGAATAAATCAAACCATTTATCACGCTTGCCATTTTTTTTCTCTCTGCTTTAATCACGTATCTATATTCACAATTTATGTCAATATAACTGATGCTTGCTTGCCCTTCCTTTGATCAATATTCCCTTAAGTAACGTTCACGCATTCATGTTAACAACTTTATATCTGTGTAACTGACATGCTATATCAGTGGTTCTTTCATCACGCAAGAAGATCTCAATCAAACCTTTTCGAACATATTCTTTTGTTCAAAACTGGAAATGTGTTTTGCCTTTTCTTTTCTCAGCAATAAAATCACGTATTCATATCTTTCGTTTCTAATAGCTTCAAGTCTTCAACTGATCGCTCTCCCTCCCCATTGATCTTGCAGCAGTTCAAATCTTTTTAATTTTTGCAACGTTCGAACTTTATCTATTTCCTTTGAACTGATGAGGAAATTTCGCAGTCTTATCAACCAAATTTATATCAATAAAACTGATGCTTTTACCTCTCCTTTAATTCGCACTGCCTATATATATACCCACCTCACCAGTTTCTTTCTCCGCATCTAAATATCTCTGCCTTCCCCTTCCTCGTACTTTCAAGATCCATCAGGTAATAAGTCTTATTGTTTTTTTTTCCTTCCAGTTTTCCTTCCTCTTTCTCTTGATGTTGTTCTATCTGTGCCTTGCTCGGCCACACTACTATTTATTCACTTTGTCTTTCTATGAGACTCTTATCATCTGCCTTGAACTAAACATATGGGATCTGGATATGTTGAACTGTTTTTGTTTTGGAAAGTTAGGTCTAGAAACAGAGAGGAAGTGAGATCTTGTGTGTGTGTTATAGGCTTAACTCTCGACACATAGGTAGTGGAATGTTGTGCAAATTTGTATATGGGAACTGTGTTGATGTCATGCCAGGTAAATTGTAGGGCCTGGTAGTTATTTTGGGAACAGATCTGTCGAAGAAAAAAAATATATATATATATACTTGAGGTATAAATTGCGTGAACATAAGATGGTCTGGAGTTGTTTGAGAGGGGTAGGAAGGGCAGTGTTGTCAAAATATTTAAGAAAGAGGGATGGGTTCATTTAGTAAGGATCTGATGATGCTTAGTTTTTTTGTTGCGTGAATATGTGTTGGCAGGGATGTTAGACTGGGTTGTGCATTGGTGTCACCGTGTACGTGTATCACAGTCACAAATATTTAGAAGCATGCATTTGTTTTGTATCTGGTTAGGAGTTGTTTTGGTTCGTGTAGAGGTCTGATAGGAACAGTGAGAAACCCTTTTTGCATGTTTGAGTTGGATGTTAACAAGGCCTAGAGAGTTTTCTTTCATTTGCAAAAAAAAAAAAAAAAAAGAAGAAGAAAAAAAAAACAAGGGGTGAGGATGGGAAAGAGGTAGGCTAGGACTGTGAGTTCAGTTAGTCTGCATATATGTAACCTTCATATGATAGAGGAAGCAGAGAATAAGGAGAAGAGGAGATGTACACATTCAGTAGATGCTTTGATTTAGTCGCATGATTTTACTCGAAGTCGTTGCATAAAATTCTCGAAGTCTTTATATTTTGTCCCGAAGATTTGTTGCATTTTTCTCGAAGAAATTCCATGGTTAGCTCGAAGAAGTGGGGTTGTGGCGCGTGTAGCTGATGATGAATTCCTGTCTGATTGTAAGTTTGTAAAGCCTGCAAGTTTAAATTTAGACTGTAAAGAAATATTGTAAGTACTTAGGTTGATTTGCAGTAGTAGATGATATTTTTAGTAGTTGGATCCAGGTAAAAGGAAAAGAAAATAATGACTGAAAGTGGCAGAAGAGATGTAAGTATGTGGAAATGTTGGCGTGAGTGCGTGTACGCGAGTAAGTGTAATGGAAGTGTGCACGTGTACATGTACCCCGGCATAATAAGAAAACTCTACCATTTTGCCTTAGTTTGTCTTTAGGAAATTTTATCATGGTTATAGTGTTAGCACAGTTCGTGTGTTTGGAAATGTTTTGGTTGTTGTACACGGTAGAGTGGTCGAGCAAGTCAAACAAAAAAATTCTCTCCCTACTTTTAAATTTTTCTTTGACCGTAAATTCTAAAGTCGCGTATTTAATATTTTGAATCTTGTTCTAGATTTAAATCTAAGCTTGACATCCGAGGGATTTTGATCGTTACTCTCTGTAGTTCTTTTCCGGTGAATCATCGGTTTGAAATTTAAAATCTTTCTGCAGCCATCAGGTGAGTATTTCTCACCAGACATACGTATTTATATTTTGGTAAATTATTGCAAGTGTATGTGTAAAATTGTATTTCACTATTATCTGTCTGTAGTGTAATATAGAATGATGGACCCCATTTAAATTGACACCTCATCAGTATTATCTGTTATATTATTTCTGCAGTTATGTTATTGTTTATTTACTGCTTAAATCACCACTGCAAGTTCCCTGTTATTATAGATGGTATGGGCTGAAATGATAGGCCTAATTGATTATTATTGTTCACTTGTTCTGTTAACTGCTGTAAATTGTCTTGGGATTGCGGGTTCGAAATGATAGAACACGGGTTTGTGTAAATATCGGATTGAAATGATATAAATCCGTTTCACTTGACCTAGGCTAGAAAATCTTATACAGGCCCGTGGTTTATATATTATTTTCTGAAATTATTTTAAATTATTTAAATTTAGAAATTTGATGATATTCTAATTTAAATTATATAAAGGATTTTTATGAGATTTACAATGATTTAAAAGGGGTTAAATAAATAAATGTTGAGTTAAAATTTTGGAGTATAACTTGTTTAGAAATTCTATATTTTTGGAAAGGAAAAGATTTCAATACAGAAATAATAAATAATAAGTTATATTTGAAATTTGATGTTTAGCTAAAAGTCTACTACAACATTTAATTGCTGTCTTTTGAAACTTGACTATTTTAAACCCATAACTTTAGATAGCATTTCCTAGATGCTGTAGAAGTGAAATTGATTTAAAATTGATTTATTTAAAATTTCATCTCTATTTTGGGAATACGTTAAGATTTGGAATTTAAATATGAAATTGCTAATAAAGTAAGAAGTTGAGTTTGGAAAGTTTTAAAAGAAGAAAATTGACTTCTATTCTTTTGATAAAAGCAATAAATTCCAAATTTAATTGAATAAATTGAAATGGTATATTTTCAAAGGAAATGTTTTAAATCAAGGATTTGAAATTAAAGGTATTTGAAATATATATATTGATTTGAAAAATATAAATACCATTTTTCAAACTATAACCACGGGTTATAATAACGTTTGGTTGGCAAAGAGACCGGAATCGGATATCTGGCATACTCTCTGTCGATACCGAAAACCACTTTGACTAACCGTGTACGCGGTGGAGATTCCAGAATGAAGTAGGATGGTGGTGACGGTTTCTTTAAGGTAAATACGTGGACCCGACTCCCGTGAGTTGGCATAAGGTGGCTAAAACAGGAGCGATTCTCGGATTAATGAGGTAGCACCTCTGATCGAACGCACTTCTTCGTATGCCATTCTATTACTCTTGTGATTGTTTTGGTGCACACCTTTGATTTGGGAGTGTTGTTCGAGGTGGGCGGTAACTGCGGCTACGCGTTTCCACCGGTCCGGATAGCAATTGGTATATCTACCCTGGCATTGCCTAGTTGTGCCGTGTCACCTACCCTAGCGAGCCTACTACGAGTTTCTATTTGTGTCGTACCTATGGAGTATCCTCTGGTAGCTTCCCGATCAGGAGGTATTACGGTACTGTATAGACTATTGGCATTATTTGTGTTAAGGGGAATATTGGGTCACTCCTTAACGCTATTTAAAAGTAAGTTTATTTTATGTATAGACACTATTATAATAGCGCAATATACTACATAGTAAATAGTTTAACGGATCCTTAGAGGATGGGCGATCCCAAGCATCCTTTAAGTTACTTGCTTTATATTACAGTACACTTGATTTAGCTTACATTATATAAGTATGTATGTCCTGACTCGAGTGTTTTGTTTATTTGTACGCTCGGGTCAGCCTGAGTTGCAGCTACAGCTTTCTTTCCGGAGCTAGGACCACTCATAGATCACTCTTGCTAGTTGGAAGCTTTTTCATCTTTATCTATTTTGTAATTCAAAGCATTAAAGACTTTATATTTTCTTATGGCTTAAAATTGTATCGAAGTTTATAAACAATGTATTTCTGTTTGGTAAAAGTTTCAGTGGCTTCATGAACCACTGTGATATTTTATATTCCGCTGTGAGATTCTGATATCTGTGTCTGTGATTCTGTGATTAATTATTTACTGCATATTCTGAGTTCTGCCAATTTATTTTTTACAACGCGGTATTTTGAACAATTCAAGTCCGACATGTGCGGATGCGAATGGTTGAAAATACCGGGTCGTTACATCTGGTATCAGAGCTTTGGCTCTAGGCAAAACTTAGAATGTATGGTAAATTTGATTTACAGAATCACTTTCATTCGAGCTTGAATCTCTTCCTTTTTGAATTTTGGAACGTTCCCTGCGGTTCCGAAGTTCATTAGCGTCCCTCACTATTTATTTTTCTTTCGATTCGGGAGTATCCCATAACTCCACTTAGGATGATCTTTATAGTGAATTGGCGGTTTCGCCAATATTCTAATATAGCGGTGAAACTCCTTTACAACTAGCATTGATTCACCGGAGATTTATATTTATCCTCGGTTTAGATACTAGTATCTTTGGTTATTCTGAACTCTATCTCTTCAGATCGAATGTAGATTTACCCCAGAAAATCCACATCAATCTGACTCTTTAAGTCACGGTTGACCAGGTTAAGGTTGCCCGCGATTTATATAAACTTATCTGGTTTCTTATTCTGTTATTTAACCATCGGATCTTCTGATTCCAACTTATCTTTAAATCAAAATTCTCTTTAATTTGAGTCCTTCAAAATTTGAATCTCTATCCTTGTTTGAAAAAAAAAATTATTCCTATTTGGGAAAAATCTAATATTATATATAAGTATAATTTTCAAAATTTAACTAGTTGTTTAGAGATAATAGTGTTTGGTTTTATTTATTGTTTTGTAAACCATTGGTTTTGTCTTATATAAATAATTGAATATAAACATGGTTATAAATTTATTTGGAAACAGAAATGAATTTAAAACAAGAATTTAAGAATTCAATTTTCGATAGTTTCAAACCTTGTGTTTAAAAGTCTTAAAAGGATATATTATTATTTAAATAATTTTCGAATATAAATTTGTTTCCAAAGAATTTTAAAGTTTTAAAAATTAGTGCTCTTCTCTTTTTTGCTGGAAAATAATTTCGGTGATGACTACAACATCATCGACATTCATTTTCGAGTATCAAAGTAAAGAGACCACGATGTAGTTTTGTTTCAAAAATTTAATTAATTTGAATTTCTAAAATATGACTTAATTTATAATATATATAGATATATGATTTAAATTTGATTTGACATATACTATATGTATGTATTTATTTATCTCTAAAGGGTTTGAAGTTAATTGGAAATTTAATTCATAAATTTATGTTAAAAGGTGATTCTAATGATAAAATAAAGTCAAAATTGGAATGAATATTTAAACTTGAATAATATAGCTGGAAAATTTTACTTGTATAAATTGCATGCCAATATAACTTACCTAAATCATTCAGAAATTAACTATGTAATTGGATAATGTAAAATATAAAAGGATTTTATAAATAAAAATTTGAGTGGTTATAATAAATGTTATACACTTAAAGTTTCGGTTACAACAAGACAAATAGAGGTAAATAGAAATAAAATAATAATTGAATAATATACAATATCAAATGGTGTTAAAGGAAATTTAGAAATATATTGGAATAGTTATATTAAATATAATCTACTTAATATGTGCGATAAGATATATTAAGCAGAATATATTTAATAATAATCTGGAATAAAGAAGAATTAAATTTGTTGAATAAAGATGATTATGATAAATGACTATACAAATTTCAGATTTTAGAAAATAATTGGATAATAAGATAATTAATTTGGAAATAGTTAAGATTGATTTAACTTCTGTAAAAATCAAATGAATTAAATCAATTATTGAATATTAATTAATTGAATTTATATGGTTTAGATATTGAGAAAAATAGTTGACATAGATGAGAAAAATATTGAGAAAAATAAATTTAATTATAGTTTGGAATAAAGAAGAAACTAAATGGGGAATTTAGTTTATTTTGGGAAATGGTAAATTTACTTTAACAATTAAGTTAAATTACCATTTCAAATTTGGATTAAAATTAAACATTTTAAATTAGAATGTTATAATACCTTGTGAAAAAAATTGGAGAAAGAAAAAAAAAATGAATGATTTTTCTTTTTTAGTGTAGAGATATTATACAAGTAAATATGTAAATAAATAAATGTTAAAATTTTAAGTATAAATAGATGAAATCAAAGATTAATTTAAAATTGAATTTTATTGTTTAGATTAATGATTCTAATTTAAGTTTCAATTTAGTTTTCTTTCAGGTTGTTTCTATTCCCCTACCTTCTTCCTTTTCGAGGACGAAAAGTTCTGAGTGGGGGAGAGTGTAACAGCCCATTTTTTTAACAAGTATTTTTCACTTGTATTTTTAAAAACTTTGGGGTTTATTTAAAGTGAAAAAAAAAATTAGGATTAACTAATAAGATCTCTGAAAAATCAAGTTTTAATTAAGAAAACATTAATAGCTTAGGTGGTTAAGACATCTGGGCTATTCACGACAGGTCACAAGTTCGAGTTTCAGCATGGTTAGAATTTCGAAATTTTTTTTTGTATATAAATGTACAGGGTAATTACGCCTTAAAAAGGGCGCCTAAATTTAGGGAATAAATACCGTGTATATATATATATATATATATAAGATCATATATAAGAAAACGTATAGAACTTTAATCCGTTATTTTTCTCTTTCCAGTAAAATTTACTTCCCAATTTATATACATATATAATTTGATTTAAATCATTTCCTTAAAATACTAAATATGGAAATTTAAAGTTGTGAAACGGTTAATTTTGTTAAAAGACAACTCCATTTAAATTTTAATAAAAGGAATCTTGTATATATATATATATATATATAATATGTGAAAACCAATTAAGTTTGTTAAGTAATAATTTTGAAGGATTTAGTGTATTAATGAACTGTTAAATTTCGCGTTTAAAAGACGCGTAAAAAATTTATGGTATAAGTAACAAAATAAACGTATAAATTAAAAACGTTATTTTTATATAACTTTGGGTGTTTTATATTACGTCAGTTGGCGTATTTTAAAAATCATATTTCAACATCGATATGTATTTAAAATATCGTATCAATGGTCTGTATACAAAATCAACGCATGCTTTAATCACGCATATAAAGTATATAATCCAAGGCTTTGTATAACTGGCAATTAATATTTTCGCAAGCCTTATCTCAAATCCAGAGGAATAACGTGCATATCCAGGCATCAAAAAAAAAAAAAAGCACGCAAATCTGAATTTAAAAAAAAAAAAAAGAAACGTTCAAATCTGTTTGTAACTGTTCTTTAAAATATAATGATAATAATCAACTCTTCCATTTTTTGATTTAAACATACCATATATTTCTTCTTAAATCACGCATACATCATTTGAGAGAAAATCAATTTTGCATTCCTTTGCGCGTGACACAAAATTTTATTCTTTTAACATTTTTGGCATTTGCCTCTTACCTTTTTGTTTCTTGAGCATGTCACTGTATTCATTTATTCACGCAACCTAAATGGACCAATATATTTGATTGCCTAAAATCAACTCATGCATTCAAATTTAACCTTGCCTATCTTTTCAAATTCTCACATTCCTATTTATATCTCTCTGTTTCCACTGCCTTTATTTTGCAAGATAAAATTTTTCGTTCCTATAATCACGCATATAAAGTAAAAATCATATTTTTAACATGTTTGAAGAAAATATCAGTCAGTGATTTTAAGACGGACGATTTTTGTTTTAAAGAACAGTTTGATTTTTTTGTGTACTTTCCATTCCTACTGCCTACATAAAAATCTACCATTTCATTTATTGCTTTCAAACTAAAGATCAAAATGTATAAAATGAAATAAAAATGAATATGAAGTAACGTTCGAAATATTTTTTTCCCTCTGATATCCTTTTACACAATCAATGCATGCACTTTAAAGACTGAAACGTGCATATCCTATATTCTCCCATTCTCTGCTTCCAACAGCTCTACCAAAATCAAGTACATGAATCTCGCAATTCATTGAATAAATCAAACCATTTATCACGCTTGCCATTTTTTTTTTCTCTCTGCTTTAATCACGTATCTATATTCACAATTTATGCCAATATAACTGATGCTTGCTTGCCCTTCCTTTGATCAATATTCCCTTAAGTAACGTTCACGCATTCATGTTAACAACTTTATATCTGTGTAACTGACATGCTATATCAGTGGTTCTTTCATCACGCAAGAAGATCTCAATCAAACCTTTTCGAACATATTCTTTTGTTCAAAACTGGAAATGTGTTTTGCCTTTTCTTTTCTCAGCAATAAAATCACGTATTCATATCTTTCGTTTCTAATAGCTTCAAGTCTTCAACTGATCGCTCTCCCTCCCCATTGATCTTGCAGCAGTTCAAATCTTTTTAATTTTTGCAACGTTCGAACTTTATCTATTTCCTTTGAACTGATGAGGAAATTTCGCAGTCTTATCAACCAAATTTATATCAATAAAACTGATGCTTTTACCTCTCCTTTAATTCGCACTGCCTATATATATACCCACCTCACCAGTTTCTTTCTCCGCATCTAAATATCTCTGCCTTCCCCTTCCTCGTACGTTCAAGATCCATCAGGTAATAAGTCTTATTGTTTTTTTTTCCTTCCAGTTTTCCTTCCTCTTTCTCTTGATGTTGTTCTATCTGTGCCTTGCTTGGCCACACTACTATTTATTCACTTTGTCTTTCTATGAGACTCTTATCATCTGCCTTGAACTAAACATATGGGATCTGGATATGTTGAACTGTTTTTGTTTTGGAAAGTTAGGTCTAGAAACAGAGAGGAAGTGAGATCTTGTGTGTGTGTAATAGGCTTAACTCTCGACACATAGGTAGTGGAATGTTGTGCAAATTTTGAATATGGGAACTGTGTTGATGTCATGCCAGGTAAATTGTAGGGCCTGGGAGTTATTTTGGGAACAGATCTGTCGAAGAATATATATATATATATATATATATATATATATATATATATATACTTGAGGTATAAATTGCGTGAACATAAGATGGTCTGGAGTTGTTTGAGAGGAGTAGGAAGGGCAGTGTTGTCAAAATATTTAAGAAAGAGGGATGGGTTCATTTAGTAAGGATCTGATGATGCTTAGTTTTTTTGTTGCGTGAATATGTGTTGGCAGGGATGTTAGACTGGGTTGTGCATTGGTGTCACCGTGTACGTGTATCACAGTCACAAATATTTAGAAGCATGCATTTGTTTTGTATCTGGTTAGGAGTTGTTTTGGTTCGTGTAGAGGTCTGATAGGAACAGTGAGAAACCCTTTTTGCATGTTTGAGTTGGATGTTAACAAGGCCTAGAGAGTTTTCTTTCATTTGCCAAAAAAAAAACAAAAAAAAAGAAGAAAAAAAAAACAAGGGGTGAGGATGGGAAAGAGGTAGGCTAGGACTGTGAGTTCAGTTAGTCTGCATATATGTAACCTTCATATGATAGAGGAAGCAGAGAATAAGGAGGAGAGGAGATGTACACATTCAGTAGATGCTTTGATTTAGTCGCATGATTTTACTCGAAGTCGTTGCATAAAATTCTCGAAGTCTTTATATTTTGTCCCGAAGATTTGTTGCATTTTTCTCGAAGAAATTCCATGGTTAGCTCGAAGAAGTGGGGTTGTGGCGCGTGTAGCTGATGATGAATTCCTGTCTGATTGTAAGTTTGTAAAGCCTGCAAGTTTAAATTTAGACTGTAAAGAAATATTGTAAGTACTTAGGTTGATTTGCAGTAGTAGATGATATTTTTAGTAGTTGGATCCAGGTAAAAGGAAAAGAAAATAATGAATGAAAGTGGCAGAAGAGATGTAAGTATGTGGAAATGTTGGCGTGAGTGCGTGTACGCGAGTAAGTGTAATGGAAGTGTGCACGTGTACATGTACCCCGGCATAATAAGAAAACTCTACCATTTTGCCTTAGTTTGTCTTTAGGAAATTTTATCATGGTTATAGTGTTAGCACAGTTCGTGTGTTTGGAAATGTTTTGGTTGTTGTACACGGTAGAGTGGTCGAGCAAGTCAAATAAAAAAATTCTCTCCCTACTTTTAAATTTTTCTTTGACCGTAAATTCTAAAGTCGCGTATTCAATATTTTGAATCTTGTTCTAGATTTAAATCTAAGCTTGACATCCGAGGGATTTTGATCGTTACTCTCTGTAGTTCTTTTCCGGTGAATCATCGTTTTGAAATTTAAAATCTTTCTGCAGCCATCAGGTGAGTATTTCTCACCAGACATACGTATTTATATTTTGGTAAATTATTGCAAGTGTATGTGTAAAATTGTATTTCACTATTATCTGTCTGTAGTGTAATATAGAATGATGGACCCCATTTAAATTGACACCTCATCAATATTATCTGTTATATTATTTCTGCAGTTATGTTATTGTTTATTTACTGCTTAAATCACCACTGCAAGTTCCCTGTTATTATAGATGGTATGGGCTGAAATGATAGGCCTAATTGATTATTATTGTTCACTTGTTCTGTTAACTGCTGTAAATTGTCTTGGGATTGCGGGTTCGAAATGATAGAACACGGGTTTGTGTAAATATCGGATTGAAATGATATAAATCCGTTTCACTTGACCTAGGCTAGAAAATCTTATACAGGCCCGTGGTTTATATATTATTTTCTGAAATTATTTTAAATTATTTAAATTTAGAAATTTGATGATATTCTAATTTAAATCATATAAAGGATTTTTATGAGATTTACAATGATTTAAAAGGGGTTAAATAAATAAATGTTGAGTTAAAATTTTGGAGTATAACTTGTTTAGAAATTCTATATTTTTGGAAAGGAAAAGATTTCAATACAGAAATAATAAATAATAAGTTATATTTGAAATTTGATGTTTAGCTAAAAGTCTACTACAACATTTAATTGCTGTCTTTTGAAACTTGACTATTTTAAACCCATAACTTTAGATAGCATTTCCTAGATGCTGTAGAAGTGAAATTGATTTAAAATTGATTTATTTAAAATTTCATCTCTATTTTGGGAATACGTTAAGATTTGGAATTTAAATATGAAATTGCTAATAAAGTAAGAAGTTGAGCTTGGAAAGTTTTAAAAGAAGAAAATTGATTTCTATTCTTTTGATAAAAGCAATAAATTCCAAATTTAATTGAATAAATTGAAATGGTATATTTTCGAAGGAAATGTTTTAAATCAAGGATTTGAAATTAAAGGTATTTGAAATATATATATTGATTTGAAAAATATAAATACCATTTTTCAAACTATAACCACGGGTTATAATAACGTTTGGTTGGCAAAGAGACCGGGATCGGATATCTGGCATACTCTCTGTCGATACCGAAAACCACTTTGACTAACCGTGTACGCGGTGGAGATTCCAGAATGAAGTAGGATGGTGGTGACGGTTTCTTTAAGGTAAATACGTGGACCCGACTCCCGTGAGTTGGCATAAGGTGGCTAAAACAGGAGCGATTCTCGGATTAATGAGGTAGCACCTCTGATCGAACGCACTTCTTCGTATGCCATTCTATTACTCTTGTGATTGTTTTGGTGCGCACCTTTGATTTGGGAGTGTTGTTCGAGGTGGGCGGTAACTGCGGCTACGCGTTTCCACCGGTCCGGATAGCAATTGGTATATCTACCCTGGCATTGCCTAGTTGTGCCGTGTCACCTACCCTAGCGAGCCTACTACGAGTTTCTATTTGTGTCGTACCTATGGAGTATCCTCTGGTAGCTTCCCGATCAGGAGGTATTACGGTACTGTATAGACTATTGGCATTATTTGTGTTAAGGGGAATATTGGGTCACTCCTTAACGCTATTTAAAAGTAAGTTTATTTTATATATAGACACTATTATAATAGCGCAATATACTACATAGTAAATAGTTTAACGGATCCTTAGAGGATGGGCGATCCCAAGCATCCTTTAAGTTACTTGCTTTATATTACAGTACACTTGATTTAGCTTACATTATATAAGTATGTATGTCCTGAATCGAGTGTTTTGTTTATTTGTACGCTCGGGTCAGCCTGAGTTGCAGCTACAGCTTTCTTTCCGGAGCTAGGACCACTCATAGATCACTCTTGCTAGTTGGAAGCTTTTTCATCTTTATCTATTTTGTAATTCAAAGCATTAAAGACTTTATATTTGCTTATGGCTTAAAATTGTATCGAAGTTTATAAACAATGTATTTCTGTTTGGTAAAAGTTTCAGTGGCTTCATGAACCACTGTGATATTTTATATTCCGCTGTGAGATTCTGATATCTGTGTCTGTGATTCTGTGATTAATTATTTACTGCATATTCTGAGTTCTGCCAAATTTATTTTTTACAACGCGGTATTTTGAACAATTCATGTCCGACATGTGCGGATGCGAATGGTTGAAAATACCGGGTCGTTACAAATTTCCATTTGGGTTATAGCTTTAATTTAACTCATTTCGTATTTAAATCCATGATTTAAATATAAACATTCCACTTTTTGACCAGCTTAATTTTTAGAAAATAGTTTGAAGAATTTTAATTAGTTTTAAAAGGGTAAAATAGTTTAGTAGAAAATAGTTTGGGTATTAAAATTATTTATAAAGTATATAGCTTGGAAAATCAAATTAATTTGAATATTTAAAAAGATAGATTTAAATAGTTTATATTGAAATAATTTATTTGAAAATAGTTTCAAAGTCAAACTGATTTAATTCCAAATTTTCCAACTCAAATCAATTT
Source organism: Allium cepa (assembly GCA_030765085.1). NCBI lineage: Eukaryota > Viridiplantae > Streptophyta > Magnoliopsida > Asparagales > Amaryllidaceae > Allium > Allium cepa. Next base: position 238,010,956 of record CM060929.1, on the reverse strand, counting down.
CAATTTCTATTTCCATTTAAGTCGAATCAATTCTGATTTCAATTCAAATTAACTTTGATTTCAAATTTAATTCAAATCAGTTTCAATCTCGATTTCAAATTAATTCAATTTCGATTTCAATTCCAATTAGTTAAATTTAATTAATATTTGAATTAATTTCAATTCAGTTCAAAATTTTAAACCATTTTGATTTATATAAATTCTAATTCGAGTTTCAAAATATCAATTTAAATCACTTAAATCAATCCAAATCTTTAAAAATAATTCAATTCCAAGCCCAAATTTCGAATTGACCATTTAAATTAATTTTACTTGGATTTATTTCAAGGTTCGACTAAGAGTTCAATTTTTTTAAAAAAAACCAATTTCCATAATTCAAGTGGTTTCTCTATTATAACTTCAAAATTTTCAAACCCGATTCTAACAATTCCGATTGATAAGTTCATTTTTAACATTTCAAGCTTGGGTTCAAAAGTGATTCCATTTCCATAAATTTGATTTTATTTCTTAGAACCAAAATCATTTAAATGATTTCAAATCAAAGTTTTTCCAAAATCATTTAATTTAACTAATCCGATGTCCGTATTTAGTTTTCTATCCTATGGCCCAGTGAATCAATTATTTCAATTTAATTTCAGGGATGAATATATATCATTCAAAACTAAAATAAATGTCATAGGTATATATCATTTCAACATATTTCTTAAGTTATTCAAACTAATTCGATTTATAGTTTTATATACTATAAATAATGTACAGGCTAATAGTAGGATACATGAAATAAATAAACATCCAAATCATCCAATACATCAATCAATAGCATCCATCATAATCAACATCCAAGTCGGCGATTAATTCACAACAATTTCATAGTTATCTATATCAGATAATTTACTGGCAATTAAATTCCAATTTCAAATTTAACTGTTAGTTATAATGATTATAGTCAATTCATATGTCAATTTCATTTTCAAATAACAGTCGATAAAATTTGATAACTTCACGATTCAATTTTAACGAACATAAAAATATCATAGTACGTTGTGAGCGTTAAAAACACTCACCTTTTATTTTCTGTTGTTTCTTCTGCGTCCTGATTCGAAACGCTTTCGAATTTAACTAAAAATTCCACAAACTCTAAACTCAACCAACTTGATTCCATAACCAAGATCTCTTTAATACGAACCCAACGCGACTGACCGCGTTAGATTTGGACCTAAACGAATGAGATATGAAATTTATAAGGATTTGCATTTTCATTAAACAATTTATAAAAACTAATAACCATTTTATATTTTCATTACCACCCAAAAACTAGCCCACGAACAAAACCTGGCCCATCAACCTTTCTTCCCAGTTCTCTCCTTCCCTCTCTTTCTTTGAACTGAACCAACGTGCACGACCCTGTGCACGTGTACACGACCACCGACCCTCGAATCACGCCGTAGATCATCCCCACAGACTACCAACGGCTGCCGCATCACCTCCATCCACCTGGAACCCTCGGCCAACCTCCAGATCGCCAATTCGCACTACTTCCCAAAACCTAGAACCAAAACCCTGCCATTCGATCGCCTCGCCATCCACGTCCACCATTCCCTACCAAACTTCACCCCCGAGGTTTGCCAACATCACCTCCACCTTTTCCCCCACATGCGCACGTCGCCCATTCTCTCTCTTGTCATCGCTATTTCGTCGAACCCGAAGCCAACCGAAAACCCAACTAAAACCCTATATCGACCTCGACTAGCCTCCTCGCCTCATCGAAAATCGCCGCGCTATTTTTCCCAGGTGCGCCACCTGTTAAACATCCTCCACGCCCAACCCCTCGACTTGAAATTGATCGCATCGCTTGAATTTGGCATCTCCATCAATTCTGTTCATCCTTCGATCTCTCCCTCCACACAGCTTGAAAAATTGCCAAACCATTTCCAAAAATCTTATTTCTTAACCACCATCACAACCATATGAACCATTGATTAAATTGTGATGTTTAAATTTTGGTCATAACCGAACCACTTATTGTAAATTGGAGTTTCCTTGCTCCATACTCAATGAAATTTAATGAAACAAATTTTAAAATAATCTACACTCATAAACAAACATCTTTCCTTTTGGAATCATAGTTTAAAACTGAGTAGATGGTGAGGTATTGATTTTTGAAGGTGCAAAGGCTTAATTTTTTTAATTAAAAAACATGTACAGGGAAGATGATATAGGGTTTTTGGGTTGTAGGTGGTACTGATCATGATACAGGGAAGATGATACATGGTTTAATGGCAGATTCTCTCTCCCTTTTTTGTATGTTATACGTGAACAATTGAAAAAGTACAGTTCTATATATACATGTGAATGGAAGGGGACATTGAAACAAAAAGGAGGCTAAGGTTGTACAGGCTTTCATCTTTCATATCTTTTTAAACCTTTTATTGATTTGATTTCTTATATGAACTGATGTGATTTTATGGTATGATTTGATATTTAGTATGCTTGATTTTATGTTTTGGTGTGCTTGACTTTGATGTTGTCATCATGTAGCTTCATGTGTATATATACATACATTTCCAAATACATATATTTTTACCATATACAAAATTACACATTTATATACATTATTTTATATAGACATATATACATAAATGTATACATACACTTTTGTCATCATAAGTTTGAAATGCCTTCATGAAGCATTTATATATATATATAGATATTTTATCATATATTTGGAATGGTGAAGCTTACATACACATAGATATATATTTTTATCATCTTAAGTATTTAGTGTTTTAAAATTTAATATAGTTTCCAAATTTTATATATTCAGATATTTTCAATATCAGAAAATTTATTTAATCATCTTATAAAAACTAGTATTTCAATAATTAAAATTAGTTAATTATTCCAATAACAGATGCTAAAAAATCCGGGTCGTTACATTCCTTCACCCTTAAAAGAATTTCGTCCCCGAAATTGCTAAGGTAGAACGAATGATCCATACCCATTTACTTTTTTTTTCAAAAACCCACTTGGTTAATTTTCTATTTTACTTTTCTAATTCCTTTAGTTCCAACCCAAAACAATTAGTTTACATTTCTAAACCGAAATCCCTTATTTCAAACTCAATTCAAAAATCAACCTTTGGTTAACAAAAATTTCTATAAAAAATTTAATTTTTTTAAAACACCCTAAATTTTCGATTATCATCAATTTTATTTCCACAACCCAAGTCTATATTTATACCATGGAGTTATTACGATTACGATTACAATTCAATTCACTAATTAATATGTCCAATTAGTTGATTTCAAAATTAAAAATTTGAGTTTTATCTCAGACATCTCTTCATTTGGTTTTGGCTTGGGTTCAATTCCAATTTATAATTCAGATTCTAATTTCCATTCCTTTAACAAGTCAATTAACCCATTTAATTGGTTTTCTTTTCCATTTACTCAAATTTATAAGTTATTTAAACTTATTTGTTCACAGTTCCATAATTTTTCACTTAAATTGTATTCCATCCAAAATTTTATAACTTATAGTTATTGTGACACCCCACCCCTATACCCACGCTAGCCAAGAACACTACGGTGTAGTGTTGTCAACTAGCACGGAGAATAAGGCTGTTGTGGAGCGACCATCCATGTGATTTCTTATCACACGGTGGCTATAAATAATCTTCGAAAACGAATATAGAAATAAGCATAACACAAATCAGTCATAGACATCCATATCACAAAGGCGGAAGAAGATATGAATATATAACTAACACATGAAAGTGTACATCAGAGTAGTGGTCAAAAAGATCCACAATAATACAAAAGAATAGCAACACGTGCTATACAAAAGAATAAATCTATGAGTCTATATCTCAAGTGTAAACGACAAAAACTGCTAATCTAAATGGTCAGCCAAAAGTCAGAGTAGTAAATCCCTGGGTGAGAAGTCAAGCAGAAGCACCTGTAACATCTCGGTCTGACCCGAGTATTATTTATAAGAAAATAATAAACGGATCAGTCTAGTTATAAATATCAGATAACATGATATAAACAATAGATATGGCAAGAACATATAGTAACCATAAAGACATACTATGATAAGCATGTAAATGAAGATCATCAAGAGATCAAACAATATCAAAAGAATCTTCTAAAAGATCCAAATTCACCTAAACATAAAAGCTGGAAAATCATAACAATGAAAGTCATGAAAATAGGTGAAGCACAAATTCCAGAAGACTACACAAGAAATCCAGAAATCACAATATAGGAGCATGAAAACTCACAAAATGGGAGTATGAAAACTCACCTACACGTGTAACACAAAGCGAGACGCTATCTCATGGTTTCAAGCCATTAATTTTGACACACGAATGACCCGAAGACCGTGGGGCGCTACCCCACATATGTGATGGCAAAACATCACACAAATGCGATGGCGAAACATCATAAAAGCGGGGTCTAGTCTCCCTCGCAGACAAAGAGACATCGCACAGTTGCTAGTCTAAAACACAAAAATGATCGTCATGATCATCAAGAAGTGTCAATTACACTAAGTTAGTAAATATAAAAGTTTAGCTTCATGTCCCATAACCACTTGCTTAACTCAAATATTTACGAACAAACTGTAGATCTTCACTAGAAAATTGTCGCAAAAGATTCAATCGCACAAGTCCAAGAATTAACCAACGAAGTAAAAGCAAGCGTTTCATACCACTTGTTTTACTAAGTCGTTTAATTAGATTTCTCATACAAGTGAGGTAAAGGTTTGTATATACTAATGGATTGGAAAACGGTTTAAGGAAAAAGCTTTGTAGTAGAATAGAGTTAAAATTGTTTTGATGAAAGAGTTTTGATATTTACTACTAGTATTGAAAACCTTTATATTTTAAAGTGACAAATCATAGAAGTGATTGTAGAAATAATCAATCATAAAAATTCACATTCGAAGACGTGAATAAAATCCAAGATAGTTTGTCTCGAAGAATGGTCAACTCAGCATCTCAACAAAGCAAGTTCTGTTGAATGTTCTTCAGATAAGATCCCCTACGGAGGGGGGTCCAGGGAGGGTGGCAACCCCCCAAGGTGGGAGTGCGGGGGAAACGCCCCTGCTACGGGGTTCGACCTACCCGGTCAGGTCGCGGGGGTCCAGGGGGCAGCGCCCCTGGCGGGGTGCGGGACAGCGCCCCGTCCAAAAACGGTATGACCTGGTGATTAAAGGGGCACGACCTAGTGGTCCAGCGACCTAAAGGGTAAAGGTCATGCGACCTAAAATGGGTTCGCGACCTAACACTCAAACGACCTTAAGAAAATAAGGGGCTGAGCGACCTATAAGAAGCAGTGACTTAAAAAGAATCGATGTCCGACGACCTACGGGTTAGGTCATGCGAGTTAAGGAGGTCAACGACCTAACAGAGACACGCGACCTAATAAAGGAATGCGACCTAAAGGCACGCGACCTAGTGACCTAAGCAGGAAACGCGACCTATAAGGGACAGCGACTTAAGTGGGTCAACGACCTACGGAACATAGGTCACGCGACCTAACGGTTTACAAGGTCTTGCGACCTAACTGGAAACGTGGTCTAGCGACCTAGTGGTTTAAAGAAGATGGGTCCTGCGACCTAAGGAGATAAGGCCTAGCGACCTACGAGCTAAAGGTTCAACGACCTAACAGGATGTAGGTCCAACGACCTAACAGGTAAGAAGATCACACGACCTAAAATGCCATAGGACCTAACGACCTAAGGTCATACGACCTAGCGACCTAAAGCCATACGACCTAACGACCTAAGGTCATACGACCTAGCAACCTAAAGCCATACGACCTAGCGACCTAAGGTCCATACGACCTAACTCCGAAGACGTTAGAAATGGCCAGAACGACCTACGACCTAAGGTCCATACGACCTAAAGCCCAACGACCTAGCGACCTAAAACCAAATGACCTACGACCTAATTCCGAGTGCCGAGCGACCTAACGTTGTAGGCCATTTTAAGGTTGGAAACGAGCTATTTTGAGGCCGAGACTTTTCCACGCGTACGACCTAGCATAGGCAGAACGACCTAAGTGTAGTTTTTTTTACCAAAAACACTAAAATTTGGGGTTTTTCGCCAATCCAATCCAAACCAAATGCAAATGTACATGCAAACATGATAGGGATTCATTCCCAACAGTCCAAGATAGTTATAGGCTAGATTTGTGAGATAAAAATCTCACCTTTTCACTAAAATGGATGAAGATGAAGCTTGAAATGCTATGCAAGGATCAACCACTAGCTTGAATCAATGTCTTCACTTGAGTTTTGGAGTTGATGTTGGATTAGCAATGAAGACTTAGCTTTTGGAGTTTTAATTTCTCTTTCCACTCACCATTAATGCAAAAGCTTGAGTTGGTAGGAATTTATGAAGAGTGAAGAGAAGGAGGGGGTTGGGCTTGAGTTATAATGACTAAGCTAACCCAAAGTCCAAAGCGGGAAAAGTTAGTGAAATTCACTAACTCCAAACCTATCAATGTTCATACTTAAAAAAGTTGTAAATGGCATTTCGAACTCAATGGAAGTGGTCTCGAGTCCTAATTTGACCGTTTGCAAAAAGTAGCTTTTCGCACCAATATCCGATTAACGACAAAATATTTAAATAAAATATTTAAATATAAAATCGATAAATATGCGGGTTGTTACAGTTATATAATCATTTCATAATCCAATTTTTTGATATATATTCAATTTAATTCGATATGATTTCGAATCCAATCCAATTTTATTTAACTTAGCTTAAGTTAAATTTCATTCATTTTAAATTACTCAAGTTAAAATTTAATTTCAAAATTCAAATTCCATACTTTTCTTACTTGCTAAAATCATTTTCAATTTATAAGTTCATAACATATTTCCTGATGTTTTTTGCAACATTATTATTAAAATTCCAGAATTCAAACACTAGTTTTTTTAATTTCAAATCATTTGAAATCAATATATATATATATATATATATATATATATATATTGTTTTAACGTATCATTTTTTAGAATTAGTGTTTCAAAATCAACTTGATTTTATCTAAAAATATTCCCTTGGAATTTCCAAAACAACACTTGTTTTTCAATAAAAATTTCCATATCAAATTATTTCTGTAGCAATTCGTCACTTAGGAACTCAAAAATGAACGTCGACGATGCTGCAGTCACCACCGAAATTATTTTCCAGTGACCAAAGTGAGTTCTGTACTTTTATTCCCTCTAAAACCATTCTTAATATATATTTTTTCAAAAATACTTCCAAAATAATACTATTATTATTTTTCCAAAACACTTTGAAATACATTTCAAAATTCTTGAAACTTAGATTCAAAACTTCTCAGTTTAAATCCATTTTAATTTATAAGTCGCATTTATAAATTATACTTACATAATTTCACTTCCTTAAAACATTTCACAAATGTTTTATCATTACTTACTTTATAACAAACATCTATTATTAAGGCACAATAACCAATTAATGATAATAATTAATATTATCATTCCTAACAACCAAACACACTATGTATACCCTAATAATTTTTTGAAAATTATTTCTTTATATATAAAATATAATCAGGGTAAAATTATTTCATTTACCCAATTTCAAAACAATACTATATCGAATTGTTCTGTTCAAGTGTTTGTATCAACCCAAAATTTTCGACAATTAAAATTTGTTAATTTAACGAGATTTTGGTAATTTAATATTGAAAGAAAATAAAATATGAGATTATTAATGAAATAATAACTAAATGAAAGGCAACAATGTTAATTAAAGTTGATTATTAACAACTTGAATGGGATTCCAATCAATTGAAATAATGTAAAAGTTATACTTGGTTATAAAGTGAATATAGGAAAACAAATGTAAATATGAAATTAATTAATGAAATAATACATAATTTATGGTAATTGAATAAAGTCGGTATTATATAAGTAACTATGATATTTGTTTGTAATAATAAACTTAAAAATGTTATTAAATATACAAATGGTGACAAATTGTTATTTATTACCTATTTATTTAGTCTATTAAATAAGATTTAGAAATCAGTTATAATTAAATGTGAATAAATGTTACGTTAATGTGAGTTAAGACTGTAACTGTAAATTGTGAATGCAACAAAAGGAACAGAAATGTTAATTTCATTCATAATGTAATAATTGATTCAATAAAAGAAGGAAACCAAGGTAAGTAATTAATTGGGATTTTAAATTATAATTAGTGTGTAAAATTGACAAAATTTCAATATAATTGAAATACAGTAATTAATACAAATAAAAGATGGAAATTGGAGGATATTAATGTAATGGAACATAAAACAATCTTAAATACGTCTTTAGAATAATAATTGATTGAGTATAAAAATTGGAATCAAATAAAATCAATTTATTGGAATTAAATTATAAAAAATTAGATTTAATTACAGTTGAAATCGAATACTGTAATTATTGAAATAATTAACACTGAAATTGATATGTAAATTTACTTTAAATTATTATAAATGTATAAGGAATCAAAAGTGATGAAAACTGTTAGTTATTAACTTTGAAATAAAAATGTGATCTAATTAATTTAATTAAAGTTAAAATAGCCATTTGGCTACTGACTTGGATTTCGACAAAACTAATTTCATCGGATCCGTAACGGTGAGTTATTGTAGGATTTCAAGTTTCGTAACGATCGGACTTGTCATTTGATCGTACGGGCTCGAAACGCCTAGAAATGAATTTAATTAAAATCAATTTGAAATAAGTTGATTTTAGCATAACCTCTTCATATGATGGAATTAACACTTGAGACCTATTTTATTGAGTTAAAAATCTTCAAAAACATCTATTTTGATATATGTGATGACCCATATTCGTTCCGGAGTCATAAAGGGCTTTTCGGGTCGTTTATCGGTCCAATCCAAATCGATCTGGTTCATTCTTTTCTATTTCAGCTATTCCAATAAATAGCCCGTTATAAACCCTAGATTATTTCTTATTTCCAATTGTCTGTACGTATAGTTCCTTCTCAACTTCTCATTCCAATGGCAGACTAACCAAACCAATTTCCAATTCAATTACAATTTCAATTCCAAAATTTAAACTCCTCAAAGTATATCATATTATATATCAATTCGAAGCTCTCGATGAGCGTAATCCTCTGAAACAATTCGTTTTTCAATTCAAATTATCATTTGACCAGAATTAGACGAAGAAGCACGGCCGTCCGTTGCTAGGGTTTCCTAGTGGACGGCGGATCTTCATTTTGAGGGCGATGGGAGGTTACTGCGAGGTAGAGGGCGACGAGAGGGACCGATCCATGCGGTTACCTGGTGTCAGGGGTGGTCGTAGTGCTGAGATCGGCGTGCTCAAGTCAACTGTGGCGTGGCGTTCTCGAGGGCCCGGAGGTGGCTGCTTGGGGGTATAGGCTCGGCGTCAGGAGGGGTAGGCAGTGATGGGTTACATTGAGGTGAAGCGGCATGGTTGGTCGGCGTTCGTGAGCAAAAATTGGCGGCTGGAAGGGTGGTCTTGCACGCACGTTATTGTGTCGACTAGGGTTAGCTGATGACGTGTAATATTTCTGTTTAGTTTAATTATTTTTCTAAATATAAATTGTGTAATCTTCTAATCCTAATGACTTTTACATACGAGGTCCGATTCACGCGCTGTTTGTTTTGCCGGTATCACATCGAAATTCCAGACATTTCGACACTGGTTTGGATGAATTCTGATACTATTGGAATTTGGACTTAAATTGGATTGTAATTCGGTTTAAATCCTAAGGTGAGTGGTTTGACCCACTCACAACTTCTAAAATTTCTTATGTTAGTTAAATTAAATTTATAATGTGATTATAAATTTATTTATGGCCGTTTGATATTTTTAAATTTCTATTCATGTTAATTTGAATTATTTTGAATTAAATTGTCAGTTAATTTATTACTGAGTTTGAATTGCTAGTTTATTTCCCGTATCTAGTAATCTGTTAATTATTGATAATTATTGGTTGAATTGGATGATGATTGTGATGGATGTTTGAAATTATTATTGGATGATTGGATGCTATATTTGATTCAAGAAATGCTATCACTTTGCAAGTTCCCTTAGCTATTGTTTAGGAAAATCACCATGGGTTGAAATGATATAAACCCGAACGATCTATAGATTAGGAAAAAATCGTTATGAGTTGAAATAATAGACGGATGATTTTATGAATTTTATTCAATTCGGGATCGCGGTTTGAAATTATATATAACCGTAAAAATTTAAATTGCGGATTGAAATGATAAATATCCGTATCACTTGACCCTAGGGTAGAGAATTATATACAGACACCGGATTGGTTAAATTAAATGATTTTAAAATTCTTAATTGTTGAATTTAATTAAATGATATTTTGAAATAGAAATTTGATTTATTTAAATTGAATTATGATTGAAAAATCAAGTTTATATTGAAATAGGAATTGGTTTGAAGGAATTACTTTAAGGAACTAAATTGAGATTTCAAAAATTGAATTTGGAATATAAGCGAAGTTTATCGAAATTGAGTTATAAATTATTACTATTTTTTGAAATATAACTTTGAAACGTATTGAAATTGGATTCATTGAAATTGATGTCTCAAACATGGATTTGGAAGCGATATAGAATTAAATATTTTATTGAGAATTTGAATTAAAAGATTTGAAATGGGGTTTTGGAAATTGAAAATAGTCCAAATGTATTAAAAGGAAATAAATAGTTTAAAATTGATGTTAAATTCAAGTCTATATTTTTAATACAATTTTTTTTTAAAATATATTGTTGTAAAGATTCTAAATTTTAAGATTTTCAAATTATTACACAGTTTTAACCTATATTAACTATATTAAATCAATTTAACCTATTTTAAACCATTTAATTTATTTTAAAGCTAATTAACCTATTTTATCTTATATTAAATTTAATTGATCTATTTTAAAGCTATTTAATCTATTTTAATTGTATTTAATCTATTTTAAATCTATTTAACTATATTAAATCTGTATTAACTCTTCTAGAGTATTTTGATTATTAAAAATTTATTTAAACTATTTATAACTATCTAAACTATTTTTATAAATTTCAAACTAAGTAAAGATTTTGTGTATATTCACATCCTCGATTTAAAGTGAATATGGTTAAACAAAACCTAAGCTGGAATTTAAATAACATATTTGATTTAACATGATAATTTTGAAATGAGAGTTTAACCTATTTTAGAAATATGACATTGAACGGAAATATAATTTCGAAACTATGATTTCGAAGGTGATATGATTTCAAAGATGAATATGAATTCGAAAGTAAATATAATTTCGAAAGTGATATGGCTTGAATGGAATATGATATTTTGATATCAATTATGAAATGATTTTGGAAATATAAAAGAACCATTCGGTGTTCATAAGCGATTGGTTATTAAAGAGGCCGGAATCGGATATTGTCATACTCTCTGCCAATACTGAAAATCACTTTAACAACTGTGTATGTGGTGGAGATTCCAAAAATGAAATAGGATGGTTTGGCGAACGATTTCTATATATGGTATGACGTGACCCTGACTCACGTGAGTCATCTTAGATGTAACTAAAATAGGAGCTACATTTGGGCCAAGTGAGGTCTTTCCTCCGATTGGACATGCTTCTTCGATAACTTATCATGACATTTGTGACGATTTGGAAGCCACCCCTTGATTTTGATTTGGCAATGTGTTCCGAGGTGGGCGGTATTAGCTGCTACACCAGCCCGGTTCTGCAATTGGTATAACTACCCTGGCATTGCCTCGAGTGCCATGTTCATATGCCCTAGGGTGCCTTCTACGAGTTTGTTTTGTATTGTACCTATGGAGTGCTTCCTGATAGCCCACTTGCAAGTGGAGTTTACAGTAGTTGTATAGACTACGACATTATATAAAATGTGTTAAGGGCGATATGGGTAACGACTTAACGCTATTTTAATACTTTACTTTACTGTAGACACTATTATAATAGCATATTTTTACTATATAGTAGATAGTTTAGCGGATCCTTAGGAGATGTGAATCCCGAACATCTCTTAAGTTACTGCACCCACGTTTGACACTGGATAAGAGATGTCAAACCTCGTAAATATCTCCAATGTCGTTGCACTTATATTTACCGTTGAATTAACTTACATAAGATCTTTTAGTTCTGACTTGGGTGTTTTGTCTTATCAATTCGCTCGGGTCATCCTGAGCATTACAGGATTTGAAGACCTTGTTTCTGGAGGACGAAGACGAAGATTATATTATTATTATTTACTATATTATCCCACTGCATCATACTGTCTCGCTACATTGTTATTATTTATCTATGATATGTGTAACTCTGATTCTGTGTTGTATAAGTAAAATCAAATGTTTTGTAAACAGCTTTATGAACTGTTATTTTGGTTATTATATTTTGTCATTCTGCTGCGAGATTCTGTTCTGTTTTTTTTCTTTCTCTGCCTTTTCTATTTACCCCTATAACAATTTGCCATGTTGTATGGTTTAAGTTCGACGTGTGTGTCTGCTTAAAATGTCCAAAAGGCAGGTTGTTACAGTTGGTATCAGAGCTTTGGTTTAGCGATAACCTTAGCTTTATGGGGTCTGACTCATATAAACTAGGGTAGAATGAGTCGCTGAGTGTATATATATGAGAGAGCGTATTTGTTAGTGTTATAAAGTTTTTATATTATGTTAATTTTTTCCATTTTGTATTTATAAATTCTGGTTGGTGCATAGGATGCACACTTAATATGGCAGACTGACACAATATTTGTTTGTAAATAATTTACCTATTATATATTTTGTATATAAAATAATAAAATTTTATAAAGGTTGCAGTTGTTTGTTATATATTTGTTTGGTAGGTAGTGAACTTTTATAAATACTGATGGAAAAATAAGGTTTACGAATAAAATATATAAGAATTGGAATTTGAGAACTTAAGTTCTGGAATTTTGAAAATTCTTTCGAAAGATTTTGGAATATAAAATAAATATTGTTTAGAGGTATTTTCTGATATGAATATTTCAATATGATTTGAAGGAAATGTTTTAAAGTGAACTTTGGAAGAAAATAAGTTCTGTACTTCCCTCTCTGTCATTGGAAAATAATTTTGGTAATGAGTGCATGCATCATCGACGTTCATTTTCGGGTTTCAAAGTGGGAAGGCCAATGTTGTAGTTTTACTACACATTTGTTTGATAAACTAATCTTAATTTTTATTTTCTAAATATGATTGAATATATAAGCCATGAGTATATCTATATATTGTAGGATCTAGATTAACCCTAGAGGGGGGGTGAATAGGGTTATTGCAAATTTTTCCGAATTAAACACAGAAGCAAACTGCAGAAATAAATATGCTGAAAAATAAATCACACACAAGATTTACCCAGCTTCGGCAACCCCTGCCTACTGCTGCATTCCCAGATTTCTATTAGAATTAAACAGTTTCCCGCTTACAAACACTCTAACAGACTTGCACACCCTGCTACCGCCTATAGAGTTTTGCAAACTCGCAAACCCTGCTAACTGGACTAACTCTAACTAGACAATCTGACAACACCTAAACCCTAGGTGATTATTTACCATGATTTGTTTTGAAAAGAACAGTCAAATAAAACAAATTATAAGAGCAAGCACTAAATTTAAAAACAATTTAAATTATCTTGCCCTTAAATATAAAAAAAAACAACACCCTAACCCAAAACAAACGAAATATGCGGTCACTTCCCTCTTATTTTTTTTCACCCGGTCCTTTGTCTTTTGTTTGTGAAAAAAATGGCGTCCCTCTGTTTATTCGATCTGAATTAGGGCTTCTTTCCCTTGCGATCCAAATTAGAGCTTTGACTGATTTTTGATGCTCGTGTTCGCGCTCGCTCTCTGATGATCGAGTTGTTGATGGTTCGGTATGTAATTTATTTTGTTGCTTGTTTGATTGCTTGCTTTTTAACTCGATTGTTCTGTGTTCTATGATGATTTCTTGGGGTTTATTTATAGGGTTGAAACCCTAATAACCACTGTCAGATTTGATTTCTACACGTCGTTGATTATTTTCCTGAATTTGTTCTGGATTTGGAGTATTCCTTTCTTGATTTAATTTAGAATTATTGCTGTCCATATTTGTTTTCGAATTAATTAATTCGAAAATTTCTTCCTATATTTGTTGTCTCGGCCCCTATTTGAATTAACACTGACCATATATGTAGTCGAGAAATTTGATGCAGAGATTTCTTTCCAAATTAGATTTCTCTGACTTAATTAAAGATACGAATTTGATTTTTTAACTTCGGCTTGATTTCTGCACTGTTGAATCTTGTTCATCCACTGTTGCTTTCGACTTTACACGGCATTGATTCTCTGGCCCCTGTGAGCTTCGTCTCTGGCCATCTTCTCTGTTGTTCATGTAGTTGCATTTATTGTAGCTCCATCTTGACTTGGGCTTTTTCACTGTATCAGATGCTACACTTGTTCATGTATTCAACTTCACTGTTGTACTTGAGTTTGTTTCCACTGCTTCATCATGTTGTATTCATCCCTGTACTTGTAGTTGTGTAATTCTTCTGGCTTCACATGTGCACAGAGTTTGTTGTTGCAGTGATTTGTCTGACCTCGTATGCTTCAAGTTGCCTTGAGTTGAACCTATCTTGGGTTTGACCTTGTTTGTGATTTCTGTGCATTGTGATTTGTTGTTGTATTTGCATTGAGTCACTGATTTTGGTCGAGACTTTGTTTGTTGCAGTATGTCACTGCATTTGGTCTGAGTCACTTGTATCCATTCTCGAGTTGCACACTTTGATTTACTACTGCTTCACCTTGTTGAGTACCTGTAATTGCTGTTATATCATTTCAAATTGCATTTATTTGCTTGTACTTGTGTTCTGGTCATTGCTTTGTTGTGTAGCTGCTATGAAGTTGCTATACATCACTATATATATACTCTCTGTTTTGATTTGCATTGGTGTAGTTTCCATATTTTGTGTATCTTGATGTTGTATACACTTTTTCATGCTGTTGTGATGCAGTTTCCTTCACTGTTGTGTCTTCGGGAGTTTGCACTGCATCATGTTGAATTCATTGAAGTATTGATTGCTTTTGTTGATAACGCACACGAGTTGGCGAGGCAGTGCACACGTGTATGAATGTACACGTGTGTATTGCAACCACTCACGATTACCTGTAAGAACACTGATATGCACTGATATTACACAATCAAAGATGATGACAATAACCCATGTATCTGAGACACAAACAAATTTCTATTTTTGCAAATTCAAATTTGTTTGTTTTCAGATTACTGTTGTAGTTGCTAATTATACAGGTACACAGGAGACATGACAAGAAGTGGAGCTGGATAATGCAGATAGATGCAGATGTGCAGACAGAGTGAAAAACTGAGTGTTGAGTGTTGTAGTGAGAAATGTAAAATGTATGAACTGGTGTATGTATATATAGAGAGAGCTGAGAACTTTGTATTGTTTAAGTGTTGTAATAAAATATTATATTGAATAAAAAAATACTGGTTGAATTATATAAATTCTGTGCAATAGTATAATTATTCAATATGAATATTTCTTCCTTTCTGTATATAGTCCAAACTGCAAACACACATATATATATATATATATATATTGATATATATTTTGTTAGCATCAAACAAAAAATCACATCAAACAATCTCCCCCTTTTGATGATGACAAACATATATATTAAAGATTTTGAAATGCTAATACATGTGTTTGAGCATGAAATGTTTAGCTCCCCCTATTTGAATGCTCCCCCTACAACCAAGACCACTCTCTATTTAGAAGATAACAAAAATTACTGATGAATAAAAGAACTAAGGAAAATTATCTAACAACATTAAACAAATATTGTTGAAGTATTCCAAAAAATATTTACTTCCTTATCAAAATCTAGTTCTTTTCTCCCCCTTTTGTCATTATCAAAAGACTGACAAAAAACAATGGAACAGTAGGAACAAAAAATAATATATCATAACGAGATAACAACTTCCACATTGTAGAGAATGGATCGATGATCGGTTTAAGAAGAGAGATATTTTAACATTAATTTGACATTTAAGCACAAAAAAAATAAGCACTTACTAACCACGCATAACCATAAGGACTTTTAAATGGGATTAGCAGTTACTTATTAGTCTAAGCATCCGGACTTTTAAGTGAGACCAGAATACTTAGTTACCATACTCCATCCATGCATAACCATAAGGACTTTTAAATGAGAATGGAGTAATGATAAAAATAATTCACTCACATGCTCCATCCATGCATAACCATAAGGACGTTTAAATGAGAATGGATGCATGAGAGTTATTATTATTTATTATTATAATTTTTATTTATTTATTTATTTAAAAATAATTCACTCTTCTTATTTTACAAAACCATTATGAACGATAGAAAGATGGTAGAAATAGAAATGATCGTGGAATAAGTTACCAAGTTAATTATATTATGTAATATCCAGTACTGAATACCATATTCGAATCAATCTTTGGATAATATCCAAAACTGGTTTGAATCCTAGAAATTGAAGTTGAAAGTATATATCCAAGAATATTTCAACAAAAAAAATGAAAAATGGTTAGTCAATTTCTATAATCCCCAAATCCAAACGTAATCTGGAAAATCTTTCTTCTGGGAGGGGTTTTGTGAAAATATCAGCAAGTTGAGTCTCAGTTGAAATATATTCAATGCAAATGTCTTCCTTAGCAATGTGATCTCTAAGAAAGTGGTGTCTCACATCAACGTGTTTTGTGCGTGAATGATGAAGAGGATTATTTGATAAGTCTATTGCACTTTTACTGTCACATTTTAATGGAACTTGTTTATAAACTAAGCCAAAATCAGAAAGAGTTTGCATCATCCATAAAATTTGAGCACAACAACTCCCTAAAGCAATATATTCTGCTTCAGTGGTGGATAATGCAACACAGTTCTGTTTTCGACTTGACCATGAAACTAACGAGTGTCCTAGCATAAAGCATGTTCCACTAGTGCTTTTCCTGTCAACCAATGAACCAGCATAATCAGCATCAGAATAGCCAACTAAATCAAAATTTTCACAAGAAGGATACCATAACCCAAGTTTGTTTGTGTGTGAAAGATATCTCAAAATTCGTTTAGTGGCTTTCAAATGAGATTCTTTAGGATTAGATTGAAAACGTGCACACAGACACACAGAAAACATAATATCAGGTCTAGAAGCAGTAAGATAGAGAAGTGAACCAATTATCCCTCGATATTTCTTCTGATCAACAGCACTTCCTTTCTCGTCTTTGTCCAACTTTGTTGATGGGCTCATAGGAGTTCTCAATGGTTTGGAGTTCTCAACTCCAAATTTCTTCAACAGTTCCAACACATACTTGGATTGTGAAATGAAAATGCCATCACTGCTTTGCTTGATTTGAAATCCAAGAAAATATTTCAATTCTCCAACCAAGCTCATCTCGAATTTAGCCTGCATGACTTGTTCAAATTTCTCGCACAAGAGTTCATTAGTAGCACCATAAATGATATCATCTACATAAATCTGAACAATCAAAAAATCACTTCCTTTATGTAATAGAAACAGTGTCGTGTCAGCACTCCCCTTTTTAAAGCCATTTTCCAAAAGATATGTACAAAGGCAGTCATACCAAGCTCTAGGAGCTTGCTTAAGACCATATAATGCTTTTTCAAGTTTATACACATGATTTGGAAAATCGTGATTTTCAAAACCGGGGGGTTGTTCAACAAAAACCTCTTCTTTCAAATCACCATTTAGAAAAGCACTTTTTACATCCATTTGTTTAAGTTTGAAACCTTTATAACAAGCAAAGCTTAGCAAAATCCTAATGGCTTCTAACCTAGCAACTGGAGCAAATGTTTCATCAAAATCTATGCCTTCTATTTGGTTATATCCTTTTGCGACCAACCTAGCTTTGTTTCTAATTACATTTCCTGATTCATCAAGTTTGTTTTTGAACACCCATTTAGTTCCTACAATTGGATAGTCATTTGGCCTAGGAACTAATTTCCAAACTTTATTTCTCTCAAATTGATTAAGTTCATCTTGCATTGCTAGAATCCAACTTTCATCATTAAGAGCCATTTCAACAGAATCAGGTTCAATTTCAGAAATAAAACCACTTGACAACAAAACGCACACAAATTTTTATCAAATGAAGAGCGAGTGCGTATACCTTCCGTAGGATCTCCTATAACCAATTCAGGAGGATGATTGGATTTGAACTTCAATCTATCAGCATCAACAGTCCTACTTTCATCTTTCTCACTAGATGTCCCTTCTTTAATGCCTTCATGATCTACCCCATCATCAACCGTTTTTTCAGTCGTCCTTTCCAGATCAGATTCATCAAATTTCACATTGATTGATTCAACAATTGTCTTTGTTCGTTTGTTGTATATCCTGTAAGCCTTGCTCCTGGTTGAATAGCCCATGAAAATTCCCTCATCGGCCTTTGATTCAAATTTTCCAAGTTGATCACCTGTGTTAAGAATGAAACAAGGGCATCCAAAAACACGAAAGTAAGAGATGTTAGGTTTCCTTTCATGCCACACTTCATAAGCCGTTTTGCCAAGTATTGGTCTAATCATTACTCTATTCATTACGTAGCACGAAGTATTCACCGCCTCTGCCCAAAAGGTTAGAGGTAGTTTATACTCACTCAACATGGATCTAGCCAATTCTTGCAATGTACGATTTTTCCTTTCAACCACCCCATTTTGTTGAGGTGTTCGTGGAGCAGAAAATTCATGTTTTAAACCATTTTCTTCACAAAAGTTTTCAAATTCCGAATTTTCAAATTCGCCTCCATGATCACTTCTTAAAGTTTTAATTGAAACTCCTTTTTCATTTTGAACAAGTTTAGCAAATTTTGAAAAATAATCAAAAGATTCAGACTTTTTGGCTAAGAAATAAACCCATGTAAATCTAGAATAATCGTCAACCAATACATAACAATAACGTTTTCCATTCAAGCTTGCAATTTCATTTGGTCCAAATAAGTCCATATGAATTAATTCGAGGACCCTTGATGTGCTAACAATGTTTTTAGGGCGAAATGATGATCGACTAAGCTTGCCCAAGGAACATGCTTTAGACACTTTGTTATCTTTAAATTTCTGATGTGGTAACCCTCTGACTAATTCTTTCGTTTCAAGATTTTTTAAGAGATTCATGCTAGCATGTCCAAGTCTCCTATGCCATAAAGATGCCTCTTCGTCAGTGGCTACCAAACATCTAGAAAGATTTAGATTGTCAAACGAAAGCGAGTAAACATTTCCTTTTCTTTTGCCCATAAAAACTATGTTATTAGAAGTTTTATCAATGATCTTGCAAGTACCACTATCAAAAACCACATTCATACCTTTGTCACATAGTTGGCTAATAGAAATGAGATTGTGATGCAAATTATCAACGTATAAAACATTAGTCAAGGAAAAAGTACCGTTACTTATTTCACCTTTCCCAATAATCTTACACTTGCTATTGTCTCCCATGATCACATTTCCACCTCTAAAATTCTCTAGGCTAAGGAACTTAGATTTATCACCTGTCATATGTCTAGAACAACCTGAATCTAGAAACCATTCTTGTTGCTCCTTAGCCCGCCAACAGACCTACATAAAGAGAGAGGAGGATGACCTAGAGAAACTCTTAGGTCCAATGATATTAGTAACTGAAGCATTGTGAACAAACAATCCCTTTGGAACCCGAACTTGTTTTGTCCTTTCATTTTTGTTCCTATAGACATGGAATTTGTTTGTAGAATTCTTAGGAACCCAAACTTGTATAAATTTTGTGTTCTTGTTCCTATGACTACAATTTTCAACACGATGTCCAATTTCACTTCTAACAAAGACACTCTTACCTTTTGCATAATCATCAACCTGTGTTTTCCCAAAACCTAGTCCTTTTCTGTTATTAGCAAAGAGTTTATTTACCAATAACATGTTAAATGATTTTTCTCCTCTTGAAAAGTTATTCAGAGATTTCTCAAGATTTTGGACTTTGGTTTTTAGTGTTGTGTTTTCAGTTACAAGTGTGGTGCATCTATTTATAAAATCCTTTTTCCTAGTGTCAATGGTTTCCTTAAGACTCGAGTTTTCTTTTTCAAGATTATCGAAGCTATTCTTAAGTCTTGATATTTCTGAATCTAAAATTTTACATTTTTTACAGTCTAGGTTTTGAATATTTTCAAGTTCAGTTTCTAACCTAGTATTCTCATGAACTAGTTCTCTCCTGTCAGACTTCAATTTTTCAATTTTAGTTTCAAGAGTATCAATTGTATTAGTAAGATCATAACACATCAAAACAAGTTCTTTATAAGAATAGTCACGTACCTCACTGGATTCCTCTGAACTTGTTTCTAAATCTGATTTTGCCATAAGGCACAAGTTAGCCTCTTCTGAGCTATTATCCGAAACTTCTTCTCCTTCTTCATCATCCCAAGTTGCTGCAAAGGCCTTCTTCTTCTTTTTCTTTACTTTGTTGTTTTTGAGAAGTGGGCATTTTTGTTTGAAGTGGCCAGGCTTTTTGCAGTTAAAGCATGTCAATTCATTATCGGAATCGTCAGAATCTTTTGACCTATTACCACTTGTTTTCTTCTTGCGTGGCCTGAATTTTGACCATTTTCTAAGATTATTGACAGCCATCGCAAGCTCTTCAATTGGATCTTCTTCTTCTTCATCGCTTTCTTCTTTGCTCTTTAAGGCAATTGTCTTCTTTTTTGATTCGGAGTTGTTATGTTCCTCCTTTGCCTTTAGCTCAAGCTCATATGTCATCAAGTTTCCGATCAACTCCTCCATGCTTAGTTTACTCAGATCTTTCTATTCTTGTATTGCCGTGACTTTTGCCTCAAAGTTCATTGGTAAGACTCGCAGTATCTTCCGCACAAGCTCTACTTCAGTGAAGACCTTCCCAAGCGCTCTAGCATTGTACACCAAAGTTGAAAAACGTCCAAACATATCCTTTATGCTCTCGCCCTTTTCCATCACAAAGTTTTCGTATTCATTGCTAAATAGAGCTAGACGTGACTCCTTGACTTGAGAAGTTCCTTCGTGTGTCACCTCCAAAGTGTGCCAAATTTCCTGTGCTGTTGTACAATGAGAAATTCTATTAAACTCATTTTTATCAAGAGCACAGATCAAAGCGTTCATTGCTTTGGCATTTGTAGTTTTTAATTTCTTATCGTTAGCATCCCACCTATCCTTAGCTTTAGGAATCTCAGTATCACCAATAACTATAGTGGGAGATTTATAGCCAGTTTCAATAATATCCCAAACATCATAATCGACAGAACTTAGATAAATACTCATCCTAACTTTCCAATAAGCATAATCATTCCCATTAAACATGGGTGGCCTAGCAATAGATTGCCCCTCAAAAAAAGCATTATTTGGTGGATTCATGACTCTAGAGTTAAAGTAAAATACCTTGCTCTGATACCACTTGTAGGATCTAGATTAACCCTAGAGGGGGGGTGAATAGGGTTATTGCAAATTTTTCCGAATTAAACACAGAAGCAAACTGCAGAAATAAATATGCTGAAAATAAATCACACACAAGATTTACCCAGCTTCGGCAATCCCTGCCTACTGCTGCATTCCCAGATTTCTATTAGAATTAAACAGTTTCCCGCTTACAAACACTCTAACAGACTTGCAAACCCTGCTACCGCCTATAGAGTTTTGCAAACTCACAAACCCTGCTAACTGGACTAACTCTAACTAGACAATCTGACAACACCTAAACCCTAGGTGATTATTTACCATGATTTGTTTTGAAAAGAACAGACAAATAAAACAAATTATAAGAGCAAGCACTAAATTTAAAAACAATTTAAATTATCTTGCCCTTAAATATAAAAAAAAAACAACACCCTAACCCAAAACAAACGAAATATGCGGTCACTTCCCTCTTATTTTTTTTCACCCGGTCCTTTGTCTTTTGTTTGTGAAAAAAATGGCAGCCCTCTGTTTATTCGATCTGAATTTGGGCTTCTTTCCCTTGTGATCCAAATTAGAGCTTTGACTGATTTTTGATGCTCGTGTTCGCGCTCGCTCTCTGATGATCGAGTTGTTGATGGTTCGGTATGTAATTTCTTTTGTTGCTTGTTTGATTGCTTGCTTTTTAACTCGATTTTTCTGTGTTCTATGATGATTTCTTGGGGTTTATTTATAGGGTTGAAACCCTAATAACCACTGTCAGATTTGATTTCTACACGTCGTTGATTATTTTCCTGAATTTGTTCTGGATTTGGAGTATTCCTTTCTTGATTTAATTTCGAATTATTGCTGTCCATATTTGTTTTCGAATTAATTAATTCGAAAATTTCTTCCTATATTTGTTGTCTCGGCCCCTATTTGAATTAACACTGACCATATATGTAGTCGAGAAATTTGATGCAGAGATTTCTTTCCAAATTAGATTTCTCTGACTTAATTAAAGATACGAATTTGATTTTTTAACTTCGGCTTGATTTCTGCACTGTTGAATCTTGTTCATCCACTGTTGCTTTCGACTTTACACGGCATTGATTCTCTGGCCTCTGTGAGCTTCGTCTCTGGCCATCTTCTCTGTTGTTCATGTAGTTGCATTTATTGTAGCTCCATCTTGACTTGGGCTTTTTCACTGTATCAGATGCTACACTTGTTCATGTATTCAACTTCACTGTTGCACTTGAGTTTGTTTCCACTGCTTCATCATGTTGTATTCATCCATGTACTTGTAGTTGTGTAATTCTTCTGGCTTCACATGTGCACAGAGTTTGTTGTTGCAGTGATTTGTCTGACCTCGTATGCTTCAAGTTGCCTTGAGTTGAACCTATCTTGGGTTTGACCTTGTTTGTGATTTCTGTGCATTGTGCTTTGTTGTTGTATTTGCATTGAGTCACTGATTTTGGTCGAGACTTTGTTTGTTGCAGTATGTCACTGCATTTGGTCTGAGTCACTTGTATCCATTCTCGAGTTGCACACTTTGATTTACTACTGCTTCACCTTGTTGAGTACCTGTAATTGCTGTTATATCATTTCAAATTGCATTTATTTGCTTGTACTTGTGTTCTGGTCATTGCTTTGTTGTGTAGCTGCTATGCAGTTGCTATACATCACTATATATATACTCTCTGTTTTGATTTGCATTGGTGCAGTTTCCATATTTTGTGTATCTTGATGTTGTATACACTTTTTCATGCTGCTGTGATGCAGTTTCCTTCACTGTTGTGTCTTCGGGAGTTTTCACTGCATCATGTTGAATTCATTGAAGTATTGATTGCTTTTGTTGATAACGCACATGAGTTGGCGAGGCAGTGCACACGTGTATGAATGTACACGTGTGTATTGCAGCCACTCACGATTACCTGTAAGAACACTGATATGCACAGATATTACACAATCAAAGATGATGACAATAACCCATGTATCTGAGACACAAACAAATTTCTATTTTTGCAAATTCAAATTTGTTTGTTTTCAGATTACTGTTGTAGTTGCTAATTATACAGGTACACAGGAGACATGACAAGAAGTGGAGCTGGATAATGCAGATAGATGCAGATGTGCAGACAGAGTGAAAAACTGAGTGTTGAGTGTTGTAGTGAGAAATGTAAAATGTATGAACTGGTGTATGTATATATAGAGAGAGCTGAGAACTTTGTATTGTTTAAGTGTTGTAATAAAATATTATATTGAATAAAAAAATACTGGTTGAATTATATAAATTCTGTGCAATAGTATAATTATTCAATATGAATATTTCTTCCTTTCTGTATATAGTCCAAACTGCAAACACATATATATATTGATATATATTTTGTTATCATCAAACAAAAAATCACATCAAACATATATTGTTTAAATGATTTGAAAATGAAATCCAGCATTTAGTCCTTAAATTTCTATAAATTAGAGTTTTCAATTATTGTAATAAAATGGAGTTTTGACTATTTAATAATTGAAACTTCTAAAATGAAAATAAGGAACTAAATGCTAAGTTATAAATGGAAATACATAAGAAATTTGAAATTTGTAACCTGTAAGTAAAAGAATGAAAATCCTGAAGATATGATTATTGAACCCTTATGTTAATTAAAATAAAAGAGATAAACTTGTCTAATATTCAATTTCATTATTAAAAACATATATACATAACTTACCAAAATATTAAAACTTGCAATGTTAATTAGGATATATAATAGAGTATTATACAAGTAAAACTTAGAAAATTAAAGTGTTCAATGGAAAATCTTTTATAAATAAGAACTTTGATATTATAGTTGTGATAAACTTAAGCTATAATTGAAATGCTACTAATTAAATGTAATAGAAAAGTGATTATAAACTTAAATAAATGTTTGAAGTTATTTGTAATTATAATAAGTAGAAAAGATAAATACTGTAAATAAATGATTATAAACTTAAGTTAAATGTTTGAAGCAATTGATAATTAAAGTAAATAATAAAATGAATACTATATTAGATTAAAAGGTTATAACTTCAGAAAAGTTGAAATGATTTAGAAAATGGATTAATATTTCAATGACATTAAATAAGAAAATAAATGAAAAATTAAAAAGTAAGAAACTTAAGTATGAAATTATGCACTAATGAACATTTATATCTAATTCAAATAAAGTATATAAATTTATGTGAACTAAACTGTAATAAAATGTATGTAATACTTGAATAATGAATTCATTGGTTACTGTAAACAATGAAAGGAAATAACTTATGTAAGAAATGAATGTAAAGAATTATAAAGACATTTGCATTTCATGAATAAATGGAAATGAATTTGTTAGTAATGAATGAAAGTAAATGGAAATAAGCACTTATGAACGAATGTGAACTTATTCACAATGAAACCTATATATAGCACTTTAAGAATTGATTTACATATGTTTAAAAATTGTGTATAAATAACATAGGTAAGAAAATGTAAATAACATATGTAAGAAAAGTAAATGACATATGTAAATAAATGGAATTAAGTATTACATAAAGGAATGGGAATTAAATTTGTAAGAATAAATGTAAAGTAAAGAAATGATCATTGTATGAATGGAAAATTTTAAATAATATATGTTACGAAAGGAAATTGATAAGAATAAACTAAAAATAATGCTTGGAATTTGTTGTTTGTTTTGGTTATGGGTTGTTGGAAAAGGATACTTCTAATTTTTAGGATGTATGAATAATCTATTGAGTTTTATCTAAGACTGTAGAGTAGATGACATACTTAGTAGTTTATTTGTCATTCTACACGATTAACAGTGTCTAAACCCCAAAAAAATCATTTGTTTTGGTTGCTATGGATGGTTGGTTGATTTCTTTAACTACATGTGATGATTGTATGGTTCTGTTTGTAAGTGCTTGTTGCACGTTGTTTGCAAGAGAATATTGTTATGATTTGTTTATTATAAATTGAAGCAACATAAATATTTCTCTTATATGAGTAATACCTCTTTGGATTATATAAGTGGAATACAGGTTTATGGAAGCAATTGCTACTGCTTTTGATTTCATAAAATAAGCGTTATTTGCCCAACAATTAGGTACATTCTCGGATTATGGTTTTCAAGCGATAATATATTATTTTTCCCGTGTTGAGATTTATTATTTTGAAAAATATATGGTATATACTGTTAATTTTGATATTATTATTTCTCTCAGACCTCTTCGTACAATGGAAACTCTACAGAAATTTTTAGTGAATTTTGGACTTAGAAATTTTTTTCTGAAATGTTTTCGAACTTTTATTAACTTGAATATGAAAGGATTTAATTGTTATAAATTGATATATTTTATTTAAAGTATTTAATTATGTAAATAAATTGATTATAAATTTAATATTTTGAATAAGATATGTTAATTGCTTAATCCCTTCATTTCCCTCCTTTTTTCCTATTGAGGACGAAGAGTTTTGAGTAGGGGAGAGTGTAACGATCCGAGATTTTCGACAATTTAAATTTGTTAATTTAATGAGATTTTGGTAATTTAATATTGAATGAAATAAAAATTTGGGATTATTAATGAAATAATAACTAAAATGAAAGGCAACAATGTTAATTAAAGTTAATTATTAACAACTCTAATGGAATTCCAATCAATTGAAATAATGTAAAAGTTATACTTGGTTATAAAGTGAATATAGGAAAACAAATGCAAATATGAAATTAATTAATGAAATAATACATAATTTATAGTAATTGAATAAAGTTAGTATTACATAAGTAACTATAATATATGTTTGTAATAATAAACTTAAAAATGTTATTAAATGTACAAATGGTGACAAATTGTTATTTGTTACCTATTTATTTAGTTTGTTAAATAAGATTTGGAAATCAACTATAATTAAATGTAAGTAATTGTTACATTAATGTGAGTTAAGACCGTAATGATAAATTGTGAACGCAATAAAAGGAACAAAAATGTTAATTTCATTCATAATGTAATAATTGATTCAATAAAAGAAGGAAACCAAGGTAAGTTATTAATTAGGATTTTAAATTGTAATCAATGTGTAAAATTGACAAAATTTCAATATAATTGAAATATAGTAATTAATACAAATAAAAGATGGAAATTGGAGGATATTAATGTAATAAAATAAAAAATAATGTAAAATATGTCTTTAGAATAATAATTGATTGAATATAAAAATTGGAATCAAATAAAATCAATTTATTAAAATTAAATTATAAATAATCGGATTTAATTACAGTTGAAATTGAACACTGCAATTATTGAAATAATTAACACGGAAATTGATATTTAAATTTACTTTAAATTATTATAAATGTCTAAGCAATCAAAAATGATGAAACTATTAGTTATTAAGTTTGAAATAAAAACGTGATCTAATTAATTTAATTAAAGCGAAAATAGCCATTTTGGCCGCTGACTCGGATTTCGACGAAACTAGTTTCATCGGATCCGTAACGGTGAATTATTGTAGGATTTTAAGTTTCGCAACGATCAGACTTGTCGTTTGATCGTACGGGCTCAAAATGCCTAGAAATCAATTTAATTAAAATCAATTAAAATCAATTTGAATAAGTTTATTTTGGCATAACTTCTTCATACGATGGAATTAGGACTTGAGGCCTATTCCATTGAGTTTAAAATCTTCAAAAACATCTATTTTTATGGGATGAACCATTTCCGTTCCAGAGTCATAACGGGCTTTTCGGGTCGTTTATCGTTCCAATCCAAATCGTTCTGGTCCATTCCTTTTATTTTAGCTATTCCAATAAATAGCCTGCTATAAACCCTAGGTTATTTCTTATTTTCATTTGTTTGTACGTGCATTTCCTTCTCAACTCCTTATTCCAATGGCAGACAAACCAAACCATTTCCAAATTCAATTTCAAATTCAATTCCAAAATTTAAACTCCTCAAAATATATCATATTATATATCAATTCGAAGCTCTCGACGAGCGTAATCATTTACAACGATTCATTTTTCAATTCAAATTATCGTTTGATCAGAATTGGACGAAGAAGCATGGCCGTCGGTTGTTAGGGTTTCCTAGTGGACGACGGATCTTCATCTTCAGGGCGATCGAAGGTTACTGCGAGGTAGAGGACGAGGAGGGAGAGTAATCCATGCGGCTACTTGGTGTCAGGGGTGGTCGTAGTGCCGAGATCTACGTGCTCATGTCAACGACGACGTAACATTTTCTAGGGGCCGTAGGTGGCCGCTTGTGGGGTGTAGGCTCGTCGTCGGGAGGGGGAGGCAGTGATGGGGTCAGATCGGGGTGAAGCGGCACGGTTGGTCAACGTTCATGAGCAAAAAGTGGAGGCTGGAAGGGTGGTGTCGCGCGCATGTTACTGTGTTGACTAGGGTTAGCTGAGGACGCGTATTATTTCTGCTTATTTAATTATTTTTCTAAAGTTAAATTATGCAATCTTCTAATCCTTATAACTTTTACATACAAGATCTGATTCGCGCACAGTTTGTTTTGTCGGGATCATATCAAAATTCCGGACATTTTGACGCTAATTTTCACGAGTTCTTAGACTGTTGTAATTTTGGACTTAAATTGGATTTTAATTCGATTTAAATCCAAAGTTGAGTCACTTGGCCCACTCACAACTTCTAAAATTTCTTACGTTAGTTAAATTAAATTTATGATGTGATTAGAAATTTATTTATGGCTGTTTGATATTTTTATATTTCTATTCTTGTTAGTTTGAATTATTTTGAATTAAATTGTCATTTAATTTATTATTGAGTTTAAATTGCCAGTTTATTTCCTGTATATAATAATCTGTTGATTGTTGATATTTATTGGTTGAATCGGATGATGATTGTGATGGATGTTTGAAATTATTATTGGATGATTGGTTGCGATATTTGATTCTGCAAGTTCCCTTAGCTATTGTTTAGGAAAATCACTATAGGCTGAAATGATATATACTCGAACAATCTGTAGATTAGGGAAAATTCATTATGAGATGAAATGATAGACTCGAACGATTTTATAGGTTTTATTTAATTCGAGATAGCAGTTTGAAATGATATATAACCGTAAAATTTTAAATTATGGATTGAAATGATAAATATCTGTATCACTTGACCTAGGGTAGAGAATTGTATACGAACACCATATTGGTTAAATTAAATGATTTTAACATTCTTAATTGTTGAACTTACTTAAATGATATTTCGAAATAGAAATTTGATTTATTTAAATTGAATTATTATTGAAAAATCAAGTTGATGTTGAAATGGGAATTGGTTTAAAGGAATTGGTTTAAGGAACTAAATTGAGATTGTAAAAGTTGAATTTGGAATGTAAGCAAAGTTTATCGAAAATGAGTTATAATCTTTTTTGAAATACAACTTTGGAACATTCTGAAATTGGATTAATTTAAACTGATATCTCAAGCATGGATTTGGAAGCGATATAGAATTAAATATTTTATCAAGAATTTGAATTGAAAGATTTGAAATGGGGTTTTGGAAATTGAAAATAGTCCAAATGTGTTGAAAGGAAATGAATAGTTTAAAATTGATGTTAAATTCAAGTTTATATTTTTAATATAAACTATTTCAAAAATACATTATTGTAAAGATTCTAAATTTTAAGATTTTCAAATTATTACACTATTTTAACCTATGTTAACTATATTAAATCAATTTAACCTATTTTAAACCATTTAATTTATTTTAAAGCCAATTAACCCATTTTAGCTTATATTAAATCTAATTAATCGATTTTAAAGCTATTTAATCTATTTTAATAATACTTAATCTATTTTAAATCTATTTAACTATTTTAAATCTATATTAACTCTTCTAGAGTATTTTGACTATTAAAAATTTATTTAAACTATTTATAACTATCTAACTATTTTTCTAAATTTCAAACTATGTAAAGATGTTGTGTTTATATTCAAATCCTCGATTTTAAAGTAAATATGATTAAACGACGGTATAACTAAGTTGGAATTTAAATAACATATTTGATTTAATATGATAATTTTGAAATGAGAGTTTAACCTATTTTGAAAATATGACATTGAACGGAAATATAATTTCGAAACTATGATTTCAAAGGTGATATGATTTCAAAGATGAACATGATTTTGAATGTAAATATAATTTCGAAAGTGATATGGTTTGAATGGAATATGATATTTAGATGTCAATTATGAAATGATTTTGGAAATGTAAAAGAACCATCCGATGTGCAATAAGCGATTGGTTGTTAAAGAGACCAGGATCAGATATTGTCATACTCTCTGCCAATACCGAAAACCACTTTAACAACTGTGTACGTGGTGGAGATTTAAGAAATGAAGTAGGATGGTTTGGAAAACGATTTCTATATAAGGTATAATGTGACCCTGACTCCCGTGAGTCATCTTAGATGTTACTAAAACATGAGCTACACTTGGACCAAGTGAGGTCATTCCTACGATTGGACATGCTTCTTCAATACCTTATTATGACATCTGTGATGATTTGGTTGCCACCCCTTGATTTTGATTTGGCAGTGTGTTCCGAGGTGGGCGGTATTAGCTACTATACGTTACCACCAGCTTGGTTCTGCAATTGGCATAACTACCCTGGCATTGCCTTGTGTGCCGTGTTCATACGCCCTAGAGCGCATTCTACGAGTTTGTTTTGTATTGTAGTTTGTTTTGCATTGTACCTATGGAGTGTTCCCTGATAGCCCACTTGCGAGTGGAGTTTACAGTATCTGTATAGACTATGGCATTATATAAAATGTGTTAAGGGAGATATGAGTGATGCCATAATGCTATTTTAATACTTTAGACACTATTATAATAACGTATTGTACTACATATTTGATAGTTTAACGGATCCTTAGGAGATGTGAATCCCGAACATCTCTTAAATTACTGCACCCGCCTTAGACACTGGATAAGTGATGTCAAACCCGTAAACATCTCCGACACCATTACACTCATATTTACCGTTGAATTAACTTACATAAGATCTTTTAGTTCTGACTCGAATGTTTTATCTTTTCAATTCGCTCGGGTCAGCCTAAGCATTTCAGGATTTGAGGACCTTGTTTCTAGAGGACGAAGACGAAGATTGTATTATTATTTATTATATTATTGCACTGCATCATACTGTTCCACTGCATTGTTATTATTTATCTCTGATATGTGTAACTCTGATTCTATATTGTATAAGTAAAATCAAATTTTTTGTAAACAGCTTCGTGAAATGTTATTTTGATTATTATATATTGTCATTCCGCTATAAGATTTTGTTCTTTTTTCTTTCTCTGACTTTTCTTATTTACCCTAATAACAATCTGCCCAATTGTATGGTTTAAGTTCGACGTGTGTGTCTTCTTAACACGTCCAAAAAGGCATGCCATTACACGTCCAAAAAGGCATGCCATTACATGTTTAGAGATCCCTATCAATAATGTTTATTACTCGTATTGACCAGAATCCATATGCCACTCAATAAATCAACCAACACAATATGAAACAATTTTTATATTCACTAACAAATACACGCTCATATATATATATATACACACTCAAACTCATTCTAGGGTAAAACTGACCTTATCTCTAATGAGTTACACTATAAAACCCAAGGTTCTCGCTAAAACAAAGCTCCGATACCACATGTGACAACACATATTTCAGAAGGTTTAAATCGACAATAATCCACATATGTCCAACTTAAACAATCTGAGGCGTAGATTATCAATGGGGTTAATTAAGAAAAGTAAGAAAAGAAGAATAAAACAAACACAGAATCTCGCAGCGGAACGATAAAATAGAATAATCAAATAAACAGTTCATGAAGCTGTTTATATTATGCATTTGATTATAATTTATACAACATTTATTAGGGTTATATATACAGCAGGGATACATAAATATGCAGCAAAATAACATGATGTAGGGAATTATAATAATAATAATATACCAAATCTTCATCTTCATCCTCCAGAAAATGATCTTCGTGCGCTGAAATATTCAAGGCGGACCAGAGCGTAATGAAAAGACAAAACACTCAAGTCAAGACTAAAATATTCTTATATGAGTCAAATCGATATCACATATATCATGAGTGCCATGGCACAGAGATGTTTACGGGGTTTCATGTCTCATATCCAGTGTATAACGTGCAGGCATTAACTCAAGAGATGTTACGAGATTTTCCATCTTAAGGATCCATCAAAATATTTATATGTAGTAAAATACGCTACATATATAATGTCTAATCAATAAGATAAATATCAAAACAGCATTAAGGCTTTACATTGACCCCCCTCAATGCGTTTTTAAGCATTGTCATACAGTTTACATATAAAACACCAGTAAACCGTCAGTGGATAGGGATGTGCCGTGATACAACAACACCAAATCAAAATCGTAGTGGTCTCATATAGGGATAATAGTATGACAAGGCACGTGAGGCAATGCCCAAGGTAGGATACTACCGGTTCAGATCGTAGGGCTGGTGGTAGCGCATCATAGCCATAACCGCCCACCGCGTCCATCCATTCCATATCGAGTCAAAGGGAGGTTATCCCAAAACCAAGGTACACCAATCGAAACCAACTGCAAGAGTAATAATATGGATCGAGTCCAAGAAAATTGAAAAACGACTACGGGTAATTAGCCCACATGGCCCTGTCAAGCCGTCCTGTTTTAGTCATTTCAAATTGGTACAAGTGTTGGGGTCTATCCATCATTGTTCGCTTTCTTCAAATCCAACAATCGTCGCCAAATCCAACCACTTCATTTTGAAGTCTCCTTCGCATACATAATTGTTAAAGTGGTCCAATATTGACAGAGAGTATGCCAATAAGAGGCCCTGATCTCTTTAACAACCAGACGTCGTTCTACACACTAGTAGGTACTTTTATATTTCGAAAACAATTCTACTTGATATCAAAATATCATGTTCGCTTCAAAATCAATTTCATTTTGAAATCATCATATTTACTCGAAATATACTATTTCATGCAAAATCATTTTCACTCCAATATCTCGGTTTTAGTTATAATTCAAAATTGCTTCGAATTTCCATTTGGGTTATAATTTCAATTTAACCAATTTCATATTTAAACCCATATTTAAATATAAACATTCAACTTTTTGACCAATTTGAATTTTAGAAAATAGTTTGAAGAATATTAAATAGTTTTAAAAGGGTAAAATAATTTAGTTGAAATAGGTTCGGTATTAAAATGGTTTATATAGTAAATAGCCTGGAAAATCAAATTAATTTGAATATTTAAAAAGATAGATTTAAATAGTTTATACTAAAATAATTTATTTGAAATTAGTTTCAAAGTCAAAAAGATTTAATTTCAAATTTCCCAATTCAAATCAATTTCCATTTCCATTTAAATTGATTCAATTTCGATTTCAATTCGATTTCAATTTTAATTTAAATCAGTTTCAATCTCGATCCCAAATTAATTCGATTTCGATTTCAATTCCAATTAATTCAATTCAATTCTCAATTTTAAACCATTTCGATTTATATAAATTCGAGTTAGATTTTCAATATATCGATTTAAATCACTTAAATCAAATATAAAATCCAAATCTTTAGAAATAATTCAATTCCGAGACCAAATTTCAAAATATCCATTTAAATTACTTTTACTTGGATTTAATTCAAGGTTCGAATAAGAGTTCAAAACTTTTTAAAACAAATAAATTTCCGCAATTCAAGTGGTTTCTCAATTATAACTTCAAAATTTCAAACCCGATTCTAACAATTCTGATTGACAAGTTCATTTTTAACATTTCAAGCTCGAGTTAAAAAATGATTCTATTTCCATAAATTTTATTTTATTTCTTAAAATCAAAATCATTTAAATAATTTCAAATCGAAGTTTTTCCAAAATCATTTAATTTTACCAATCTGGAGTCCGTATATAATTTTTTATCCTAGGGCCAAGTGAATCCATTATTTCAACTTAATTTCAATGATGGATATATATCAATCTTTCTTCCCAGTTCTCTCCTCCCCTCTCTTTCTTTGAGTTGAACCAACGTACAAGGCCCTGTGGACGTGTATACGACCATCGACCTTTGAATCACGCCGTCGATCATCCCTGCAAACCACCTATGGCCAAGCATCACCTCCAGCCACCTGGAACTCTTGGCCAACCTCCAGATTGCCAATTTGCACTGCTACCCCAAATCTAGAACCAAAACCGTGCCATTCAATCGCCTCGCCATCCACATCCAACGTTCCCCGCCAAACTTCACCCAGATGGTCGCTAAAATCACCTCCACCTTTTCCCCCACATGCACGTGTCCTCCTTTCTCTCTCGTCATCGCTATTTCCTCGAACCCGAAGCTAACCAAAAACCCACCTAAAACCCTATATCGACCTTGACAAGCCTCCTCGCCTAACCAGAAATCACCACGTTATTTTCCCCAAGTGCGCCATCCCTTAAACCTCCTCCATGCCCTACCCTTCGACTTGAAATCGATCACATCGCATGAATTTGGCATCTCCCACAGTTATGTTCATCCCTTAATCTCTCCCTCCACACATCTCGAAGAATTCCCAAACCATTTCCAAAAATCAAATTTCTCAACCGCCATCACAACCATATGAACCATTGATTAAATTGTGATGTTTAAATTTTGGTCATAACTGAACCACTTACTGTAAATTTGAGTTTCCTTCCTCCACGCTCAATGAAAGTTGATGAATTTTTTTTAAAATAATTTATACTCATAAACAAACATCTTTTCTTTTGAAATCATAGTTTAAAACTAAGTAGATGGCGAGGTATTGATTTTTGAAGTTGTAAAGGCTTAATTGTTTTATTCAAAACATGTACAGGGAAGATGATACAGGGTTTCTGGGTTGTAGATGGTACTGACCATGATACAAGGAAGATGATACAAGGTTTAATGGCGGATTCTCCCTCTCTTTTTGTATGTTATACGTGAACAATTGAACAAGCATGGTTCTATATATACATGTGAATGGAAGACGTCATTGAAACAAAAAGGAGGCTGAGATTGTACAGGTTTCCATCTTTCATATTTTTTTAACCTTTTACTGATTTGATTTCTTGTATGGGCTTATGTGATTTTATGGTATGATTTAATATTTAGTATGCTTGATTTTTTGTTTTGGTGTGCTTAACTTTGATGTTGTCATCATGTAGCTTCATGTACATTTACACACACATATATATATTTATACATTTCCAAATTTATATACATTATTTTATATAGACATATATACATAAATATATACTTATATATTTTTGTCATGATAAATTTGAAATGCCTCCATGAAGCATATATATACACACACATTCTTATCATTGATTTGGAATGGTGAAGCTTACATACATACATACATACGTATATATTTATCATATTCAAAAGTTAGCGTTTTAAAATTTAATATAGTTTCCAATTTTTATATTTAGATATTTTTAATATTAGAAAATTTATTTAATCGACTTACAAAAATTAATATTTCAATAATTAAAATTAGTTGATTATTCCAATAATAGATGTTAAAAAAATCCGGGTCGTTACACCAAAATAGAGGATTCCAGGTTTGAAGCTTCTTCTTAAGGTTAATGGTTTCACTTCAGGGATTTGTAGACCACTAAAATAAATTGTTTTGCAAGTTAAAAGTTTCAAAAAGATGATTTTTAAAATATTCTAATTTTCAAAGAAAATATTTTAGATTCTAAAAATAAACACATCAGATCTCAATTGATTTCAAAAGTATTAAATTAAAAAATCTGTATTTCATTTATGGATTTTAAAAGATGAATGACTTTGAACTATTGATTTAAAGAAGGATTTGGAAGTTATTTTGAAGGCTTATAATTTATGGATTTCAGAAAATTTTGAAACAAAGAACGTTAAAATTGAAGTTCCATGTCCAAAAATAAAGGCTTCAAGTTATAATTATTAAATATCTTTGATATAAGGTTTTGAATAACCAAATATGTGGATTTTTGTAAGTATATATGATTTAAGGTATATACCAACTTTTAAATGGTACAAGTTTTTTAAATATGTATATGATCAAGGTTTTAGAGGAATACCAACTTCAATGATAATAAAACAGATTTCAAATATATAGAGTCCCCTATATACATGCACACTATTTGGTTTTGAAAGGTGTGAAATTCCATATGTAGATGATGTTAGTACCATAGGTGTAACAACCCGCATAGTTTACGATTATATATTTTAATATAGCATCGTTAGTTGAATTAAAGTCCGAAATGTGACTTTTTGTAAACAGTCGAATCCAGACTCGAGACCACTTTCATTGAGTTCAAAACGACGTTTACAACTTGTTTGAATATAAACATCGATATGTTTGGAGTTGATTAGGATTTTGATATTTTGTTTGGGCTTTAGGTTGCGTTCTAACCCACTAACCCAAAAAGAGAACCCTAACCTTCTACCAAATACCTCCCACTCCACTCCTCTTCATTCATTCCATTTATAATTTCCTAATACACTCAAGCCCTAGGAAAAATGGTGGGAAGAGGAAACTAAATTCCTAAACCCTAGTTCTCTTAGGAAATTCAAACTCAAGTTCTAAAATCAATGAGAAGCTTGGGTAAGCATCCTCTTCAACTTCTCCATCTCTATCCCTCTTCAATTCTTGAATTTTTCTATAACCTAACTTAGGAAAAACTTTGCATTTGATAATAGATTGAAGATTCTAGAGGTGTAGTGAAGAGGAATTGGTCTAAGCTTGTTTTAGAGCTTCTTATTTCCTGTTTTTGAGTTTAAAGGTGAGTTCTTGAACTCACATCTATATCTATAGCTTTCATTGTTGTTAGGTATGAATTCCAAACATCAATTTCATGATTCAGTTACTTTTGAATTGAATTGGTTTGGTGAATTTTCCAACTTTGGTTTTTGAAGTCAAAACCTATGAAAATCATATAATGGATGTTTGGACATGTTGTTTAGAGCGTATTGAAGAGCATATAAGGATGGGTTGTCGTTTGGCATAAATTCCTAGCCACCGTCGCTCATTCGATCACATTCGAGTTGATTTGGCCATCAAAAGCCTGGGGGAATTTTTCCCTGAGCTTCAGCTCAGACGTCTGGGAAAACACTTAGACGTCTGAGGCAAAGGAATAAAAATTCCAGACCTACAGCTTAGACGTTTGAGGTTATTCCCATACATCTGAGTGATGTGGAAGAAAATTTCCAAACCTTCAGCTCAGTCGTTTGGGAAAATCACCAGACGTCCAGCGCTGTTAAATTCAGCTAATTTCCTATTTTTATATGGGTTTCTATTTTATTGATTTTTGTTGATCCGGTTAGTTGTTGTCATTTATTATCGACTTTGATGACTTCTTTTCTGGATTTTTGAGAATATCTATTTGATGGATTTGATATCGATTTTCGTGGTTTTATTTCACGTCGTTGAATGTGAATTTTTGGTGATAGATTGTTTTTACAATCGTTTCTATGATTTATCACTTTGAAATACAAATATTACTATACAAGTAGTAAATACTCAAACTCTTTCACAAAAATGATTTTGACATTACTTTTAATACAAATCTCGTTTTTAAAACCGTTTTCCAATCTATTAGTATATACAAACCTTCACCTCATTCGTACGAGAAATCCAGTTAAACGGCTTAGCAAAATAAGTGGTATGAACCGTTTACATTTACTTCGTCGGTTAATTCTTAGACTTGTTCGATTGAAATCTTGTGGCAATTTTCTAGTGGAAATCTATAATTTGTTCGTAAATATTTAAGTTAAGCCAGTGGTTATGGGACATGAAGCTAAACTCATTTATTTACTAACTTAGTGTAATTTACACTTCTTTCTGATCACTAATGATCATTTTGTGACAATTTTCGAGGGAAATCTACAATTTGTTCGTAAATATTTAAGTTAAGCAAGTGGTTAGGGGACATGAAGCTAAATTCATTTATTTACTAATTTGGTGTAATTTACACTTATTGATTTATGATGATCATTATGTGGATTTTTGGCTCAATTTGGTAAGGTAGGGACCCATGGTCTTTTGACCATTTGTGGAGCAATCGGCTCAATGAGTCGCTGCATGGGGCGTATCTTTTTAGGTGCATCGATGTTTGGCTCGATAAGTCTATGCATGAGGCGTATCTATTTAGGTGCATTGATGTTTGGCTATGCATGGGGCATATCTTTTTCGGTGCTTCGATGTTCGGCTCATTCGTCCCCAAGGGGGAACTGTACCCCATATTTTTATGGGTTAACGACCCATGGGATAGCGTCCCGTTTATGATACACGTGTTGGCGAGTTTTCCTGCTCCCGTTTATGATAGGCCTTCCCCCTTTTATGTTTTCTGGATTTTCAATTATGGATTTCTAGAATTTATATTTCACCAATTTTTGTGATTTGCATTGATATGTTTTGTCAATATTTGAGGTTTGGTGAATAAGCTAAAGAATATGATATTATTTTTGGGTATTTGAGGAGACTTGAGATATTGTATGATTTTCATTGTTATCAAATATTTACTTTTCACAGTATGGCAATAATTGTTATCATATATTTTTGTCATATATCTTATCTGATCTCATCTTATATGATATTTATAGCTAGACTGATCTGTTTATATTTTTTTCTTAAATAATAGTCAGGTCAGACCGAGGTGTTTTAGGTGCTTCCATTTGACTTCTTAGCAGGGACTAGCTTCTGACTTTTGGCTAACCACTTTAGCTTAGTAGTTTTTGTTTTTATACATTCGTGATAGAGACTCCTTGATGTATACTTATTTTTTTGTGTAGCACATGTGCCTGTTCTTTTAGCATATAGTGGATCTTTTATGACCACTACTTTGATGTTCACTTATATGTGTTATATTCATATTGTTTCCGCCTTAGTGATATGAATATCTTGACTGATTTGTGTTATGCTTATTTTATATTTGCTTCCGAAGGCCACATAGCCACTATGTAGTAGCTTTGAGTTTGTATTTGACATGTCAGATTTCCTCTTGAAATGAAATGCATGTCATACTATCTGACATATCGGTACTCGCACAAAGCAATTACACAGATGGTCACTCCTCAGTATCCTTATTCTTCATGCTAGTCGACGACATTGCTCAGTAATGTTCTTGGGTAGTGTAAGTATAGAGGTGAGGCGTCACAGCTTGGCATCAGAGCCAAACTTTAGGACAATGTAGAATAATCTTGCAAGGATCATTGTCCTAAGTCTCTCTTAGGAATCGTGCCTTAGGATTCAATTCGAGTCTTAGGACCCGTTCTATCCTATTTTCTTTTATGATGCTTTGTTTTACCAATCAAGCTTATTTGAATTCACTCTAAGAATAACCTTTTTCCTCTTCGTTCTTTCTTTCTTAAAGAAGAAGAGATGGGCAGACCTGGCCATTCTAGTAATGGTCAATCTAGTGGTCCTCCTGTGAATGGCATATTCATCTCCGCCTAACAACTTTTGGATCTTGTACAGAATCAAAGGTTTATCTATGCTTTGAATAAGAACCCCAAAAAGGTTTTACCTCTAAAATTAGAAGTTCCTTTCGATCAGCTTGTAGATATCACTCTTCGACTTGAAGAGGCCAATAAAGGAAGTGATAGTGATGTTGGAGGTGCCAAAAAGAGCCTCAGTAACAACAAGAAGAGGCATATTAAGTTCAAAAGCCCTAATCCCAATAAGAAAGTGAAGCAAGCAACTTCGGTAGCAAAGACTCCAATCCCTAATCATGGAGAATGCTACAATTGTAGTTCTAAGGACCGCCATGAAAGTAGGTGTCCAAGGCCCATTTCTTGTCATTATTGCAGAAGCTCGGGTCATCTTATATTTTCATGTCCCAAACTTCAAGGCAAGAAAGAGGAAAGCTAAATGTTGTGCAAGGCCCTAGTAACACTTCTCTTGATCAAGATATTTCTCATTCTGTCCTTGATGGCATTATTTTGTTTCGTGATTATCCTATTCGAATTTTTTTTGATACAGGTGCATCCCACTCTTTTATATCAAAAGAACTTGTTGATACTTTTTCTTTAAATGTTATGGGGCTGATGATTTCATTAAGAATTGCAAATCCGGTTGGTGGATCTGCAACACTCAGTTTACTTTGTAAAGATGTCGAGATTATTTTATGTGATTATGATTTCCAATTCGATTTGCATGTTATGCACTACTTAGGTTTCAGAATTGATTTTGGAAATGATTGGCTTAATCATTATGAATCCCGTATCCTATATCTTGAGAGGACTATCCACCTTCAACATCCTCAATCTATTAAGAAGATTTCTATTGTTCTCAATTATTTCGATTCCAATTCGATGGCGTCATTTTATTCCTTAAATCCACACGATGAGGAAGATGTTATTTCCCTTTTTCAAGTAGTTCGTGAATTTATCGATATCTTTAAGCTGGTCTTAGGATTACCACCTAAGCGATCAATTAAGTGGTTCTAAGGTCTTTTTAGCTTGACCTTGCCACCAGTTTTCATCAGCTACGAGTTGCGGAGGATAACGTTCCACTTACCACATTCCGCACTCGTTATGATTCTTATGGGTGACTCATTATGTCATTCGGCTTGAGGAACCCTCTAGCTTATTTCATCAATCTTATGAACCGAGTATTCTAGAATATCTCGATGAGTCCATCCTTGTATTCATTAATGATGGGTGAAAATAACAATTTAAAATTGCAAATCTTCTAATAAGATAAATTTATAAGTATAATGGGATTTTGTTCTTAAAACGAGCAAAGAATACTCATAAAATTTTTAAGAGACATGTTTATCATATAGAAGATGATTTTTTGTTGTATAGCCAATTGATTGCTTTAAGAATACTGGTCGATGCGCCTGATCAACGTTATCGACAGGAGTCTCCTAAACGATATGATGAGATAGTCAGATACAGTAAATTGATTTTAATAAGTAAGTTTTTCTTAAAAGGACAATTACATAAAGTTAATCATAATTTTGAGTGTCTTAGCTTTTCAGGAAAGAGGATTATGAAATAAATGATTTAGCGTAGAATTCGTTTTTCAAAAATAAAAAGAGCTCCTTTCTGATGCTCTTATTCTTTTGATTCACGAAGGGAACCAAGACTTCACTGTTTGTACCAATGCTAGTGGTATTGGTTTGGGCGCCGTTCTCATGCAAACAGAATGTGCTATCACTTATGCTTCTAGGTAATTAAAGCCTGCCGAGACTAGGTATGCCACTCGTGAGTTAGAGCTCGCGACCATTGTTTTCACTCTTAGAATTTGGCATCATTATCTGTTGGGAGAGAAATTTGTTCTCTACACCGATCGTTGGCTTAATTTGTTCTCAAATGGAACTTAATTTGCGTCAACAATGTTGGCTTGAATTTCTTGCATCTTATGATCCTGATATTCTTTATACATCTGGAAAAGAAAATCGTGTTTCCGATGCCCTTAGTCATAAGCAACAAGCGGTTGTTTCCATGATGATATACGAATGGAATGATCTCGAGACTTTGTCTACTTGTGAGATTCGAGATCGTGAATCCGATTTGTGTTCATCTCTTGTTTTATGTAGCCTTGAGGCTCATCCTTCTCTTTTAGTCCGCATCCTTGAAGCTCAAAAGTAAGATCCCAAATTGACTCTTCTTTCCGAAGTTGTAGGGACACAAATAATATTGATGGTCGAAAGACTTTGGAATCAATGCTTGTAGAGGAATTCGAAAATTTGGTAGACTTATTGTGCCTAATATTAGTGATCTCCACAAGGACATCTTAAAAGATTCGCATCGCTCTAAATTTACCATTCATACCAAAAGTAGTAATAGGTATGCTGACATGAAATGACTTTATTATTGGGATGGAATGAAATCTGATATTGCTAACTTTATAAAGCGTTGCATGACTTGCCAACTCGCAAAGGACGAGCATTAAAGGCCCAGTGGGTTATTGCAACCTTTGGACATTCCTGTTTGGAAGTGGGATTAAGTCTCCATGGACTTTATTGATGGTCTTCCCCATTCTCGTTCAAGTCATGACAGGTTATGGTTGATTGTAGATAGAATTACAAAATCTACCCATTTTATTCCCGTTCGGTCCAATCGGACCATATCTCTTTTGGCCAAACATTATGTCAAAGAAATTGTTAAATTGCATGGAGTTCCTACTTCTATTATTAGTGATCGTGATCCATTATTTACCAGTGGATTTTGGAAGGGTCTTCAAAAAGCTTTGGGAACAAAGTTTAATTTTAGCACCGCTTATCATCCTCATTCCGATGGACAAACCGAGCGTACAAATCAAACTCTTGAAGATCTTCTTCATGCATGTGTTCTTGATGTTGGTGGAAGTTGGAAAGATCATATTTCTCTTGTTGAGTTTTCTTGTAATAATAGCTTCCAATCTAGTATTGGTGTGACACCTTTCGAGACAGCCATGCCGATCTCCTTCGTGTTGGCTAGAAGCCGGTGAGAAGCGGATTTTAGGTCCAGATTTTATTCGTGATGCCATAGAAAAGATTGACCTTATTCGTCATACGATGAGATATGCTCAAAGAAGACAAAAATCGTATGCTGAAACAGAAGAAGGAAATTAGAATTTTCTGTTGGAGATTTAGTATTAATTCGTGTTTCATATATGAAGGGTGTTGTGTGTTTCAGTCGTTCGGGAAAATTAGCATCTCGATATATTGGCCCATTTCCCATCACCAAATGCATTGGTTCCATGGCATATCGCCTTTTGTTGCTTGCTTAATTTTTTGCTATTCATGACGTATCTCACATTTCTCAACTACGTAAATGCCCTAGAGATTCTGATTCTATTCTTAAGCCCAGTGTTACTGAAGAAATTGAGGTTTCGCCTAATTTGACTTATGAGCAACAACCTATTCGTGTCGTTGCTATGGAGGTTAAATGCCTCTGCAATAATGATGTTCCGCTTGTGAAAGTTCAATGGTCCGCAAATTTTGAGGATTTTTCTTGGAAATCCAGAGAATTCATCGAGCGAACACATCCTGACTTACTCTCTTGTGCACCTTAACATGGACTTCGCATTTCAAAATTTTCTTTTTTGTCGTTATGCCTTTGAGTGGTTGTTACTCTTTATTTTCTTCTTAAATATTCCGAGAATGCAATTTCTTTAAGGAGAGGAGTTCGTAACAACCCGCATATTTTACGATTATATATTTAATGTTTTGTTTAAATATAGCATCGTTGCTTGAATTAAAGTCCAAAATGTCACCTTTTTGTGAATAATCGAATCCGGACTTGATACCGCTTTCATTAAGTTCAAAACGACATTTACAACTTGTTTGAGTTTAAACATTGATATGTTTGAAGTTAATTAGGATTTTGATATTTTGTTTGGGCTTTGGGTTGTGTTCTTGCCTACTAACCCAATAAGAGAACCCAAACCATCTATTAAATACCTCCCACACTGCTCCTCTTCATTCATTCCATTTCTAATTTCCTAATACACTAAAGCCCTAGGAAAAATGGTGGGAAGAGAAAACTAAATTCCTAAGCCTAGCTCTCTTAGGAAATTCAAATTCAAGTTCCAAAATCAAGGAGAAGCCTAGGTAAGCATCCTCTTCATCTTCTCCAACTCAATCTCCATTAAATTCTTGATTTTTCCTATAACCTAACTTAGAAAAAAACTTTGCATTTGATAATAGATTGAAGATTCTAGAGGTGTAGTGAAGAGGAATTGGTCTAAGCTTGTTTTAGACTTCTCATTTCCTATTTTTGAAATTAAAGATGAGTTCTTGAACTCACATCTATGTTTATAACTTTCGTTGTTGTTTGGTATGAATTCCTAACATCTAATTCATGATTCAATTGCTTTTAAATTGAATTGGTTTGGTGAATTTTTCGATTTTGAAGTCAAAATCGGTGAAAATCCTACTATGGATGTTTGGACATGTTGTTCGGAGTGTATTGAA
This sequence comes from Allium cepa, assembly GCA_030765085.1. Classification (NCBI taxonomy): domain Eukaryota; kingdom Viridiplantae; phylum Streptophyta; class Magnoliopsida; order Asparagales; family Amaryllidaceae; genus Allium; species Allium cepa. The sequence goes on along the minus strand of CM060929.1, from coordinate 237,967,502 downwards.
GAGCCTATAGAGCTGGGTTGTCGTTTGGCATAAATCCCTAACCACCATCGCTCATTCAATCACATCCGAGTTGATTTGGCCATCAATGGCCTAGGCAAATTTTGCCCTAAGCTTCAGCTCAAACGTCTGGGAAAACACTCATACGTCTAAGGCAAAGGAATAAAAATTCTAGACCTATAGCTTAGGCATCTGAGGTTATTCCCATATATCTGAGAGATCTGGAAGAAAATTTCCAAACCTTCAGCTCAGACGTCTGGGAAAACCATCAGACCTTTAGTGCTGTTAAATTCAGCCAATTTTTCTATTTTTATGTGGGTTTCCGTTTTATTAATTTTTGTTGATCTGTTTAGTTGTTTTCATCTATTATCGACTTTGATGACTTCTTTTCTAGATTTTTGGAAATGCCTATTTGATGGATTTGATATTGATTTTGATGGTTTTAATTCACGTCGTCGAATGTGAATTTTTTGTGATAGATAGTTTTTACAATCATTTCTATGATTTGCCACTTTAAAATACAAAGGTTTCTATACTAGTAGTAGATACTCACACTCTTTCAAAAAAATGATTTCAACATTACTATTAATACAAAGCTCGTTTTAAAACCGTTTTCCAATCTATTAGTATATACAAACCTTTACTCATTTGTACGAGAAATCCAATTAAATGACTTAGCAAAACAAGTGGTATGAAACACTTGTGTTTACTTCGTCGGTTAATTTTAGACTTGTTCGATTGAAATATTGTGACAACTTTCGAGTGGAAATCTACAATTTCTTCGTAAATATTTAAGTTATACCGCTGGTTATGGGACATGAAGCTAAAGTCATTTATTAACCAGCTGAGTGTAATTTACACTTCTATTTTATTACTGATGATCATTTTGTGACAATTTTCTAGTGAAAATCTACAATTTGTTTGTTAATATTTAAGTTAAGCCAGTGGTTATGGGACATGAAGCTAAACTCATTTATTTACTAACTTGGTGTAATTTACACTATTGATCTACGATGATCATTATGTGGACTTTCGGCTCAATTTATTAGGGTAGCGACCCAATGCCTTTTGACGGTTTGTGGAGCGATCGATTCAATGACTCGGTGCGTGGGGCGTATCTTTTTAGGTGCATCGATGTTCGAATCAATAAGTCTTTGCATGTGGCGTGTCTTTTAAGGTGCGTCGATGTTCGGCTATGCATGAGGCGTATATTTTTAGTTCCATCGATGTTCGGCTCATTCGTCCCCAAGGGAGGACTGTACCTCGTATTTTTATAGGTTAGCAACCCATGTGATAGCGTTCTGTTTATGATACACGTGTTGGTGATTTTTCATGCTCTCGTATATGATAGGCCTTCCCCCTTTTATGTTTTTTGGATTTTCATTTATGGATTTATGGAATTTATGTTTCACCAATTTTTGTGATTTGCATTGATACTTTTTGTCAATATTTGAGGTTATGTGAATAAGCTAAAGAATATGATATTCTTTTTTGGTATTTGAGGAGGCTTGAGATATTGTATGTTTTTCATTGTTATCAAATATATATACTTGTCATAGTATGTCATTAATTGTTATCATATATTTTTGTCGTATCTCTTATCCTATCTCATCTTATATGATATTTACAGCTAGACTGATCCGTTTATTATTTTTCTTCTTAGATAATACTCAGGTCAGACCGAGGTGTTTCAGGTGCTTCCACTTGATCTCTTAGCAGGGACTAGCTTCTGAATTTTGGCTAACTATTTTAGCTTAGTAGTTATTGTTTTTATACATTCGAGATAGAGACTCCTTGATTTATACTTATTCTTTTGTGTAGCACATGTACCTATTCTTTTAGCATGTATTGGATCTTGTATGACCACTATTTTGATGTTCACTACTATATGTTATATTCGTATATATTTCCGCCTTAGTGACATGAATATCTTGATTGATTTGTGTTATGCTTATTTTATATTTGTTTCCGAAGGCCACATAGCCACTGTGTAGTAGCTTTGAGTTTGATTTGATATGTCAGATTTCCTCTTGAAATGAAATGCATGGCATACTCTCTGACATATCAGTACTCGCACAAAGCAATTACATAGATGGTCGCTCCTCAACAGCCTTATTCTTCGTGCTAGTCGACTGCATTAGCCCGTAGTGTCCTTGACTAGTGTGAGTATAGAGGTGGTGCGTCACATTAGGCATTGGCATACATGGTAATAACAATAAGACATTATATAAAATATAGATATTAATATTTTATTAAGATATATATGTATATATAGTATTGGATATTAGACAGATACTGGTTAAGAAGACTGTACAATATCAAGATGTTGATATCAAGAGTAGATTCAAGATGCTGATATAAAATTTTAAGAGTTCAAGAACGAATACTCATTTATATTGAAGAGTTCAAGATTTCAAGATATTCTAGACAAGCTTTATAGTCATAGAATTTATGCTAAAACCTTGATAGCACTTTTCTGATCTCTCTTACCTTCTCTAATTTTATTTTAAATTGATTTTCAAATATTCTTTTCCCAAAATGATCTTTAAATCTCTTATACTTATAAAGATATTATTTTAGTGCTTCTAAGTTTATAAATATATTGAATTATTGTCTATATTTTAATAAATTATAACTATATTGATTATATATATACATATATTTTATTTACACTATATTAAATACTCTTATTAAATCTTTCAAAATTATTTTGTAAAGATTTATTATGTTTTAATATGATTAAAATATGTATAAAATACATTTAAATTTTTGTACAAAGTTTCAAAATATTTTACAAAAATTAATATTTTCAAAACAATTTTTATAAGTAATTTTTCAAAATACAAAGGGATATGTCGACATATCCTCTACAAGTACGTCGACATGCTAACCATATTTTTCAAAATTCAAATTTACATGGAAATGTCTTTTTATCGTATCTCTTCATGAATGGACATGACCATTGTTACCCTAAATATACCAGTCTGCTAACGAATTTCAATAAATACTTTCTTATTTTTCTCTCACTTTTCACTTTCTTGATTTCTAAAGTAATTCCTATCGAAACTCTATCAAAATTCAATCAAAATCAAAATTCAAATCATTACTAGTTTGTTTTTCTTTAATATACTCTTTAATTTTCTCTCATCTCTCTTAAGATCAAGTACTATTCAAGAGTTATAGGATCAACCGTTATCAAGATCGAAGATCTGAGTCTGTAAAATCTATCAAATCATACTCTTATACTCTGCGATGTGCTTGGTATCCCTGAAATCCAAGTAGGTGTGTTTGTAGCCTGATTAAATTAAATGGATGTGCTTAGTAGCTCGTAAATCTAGTGGGTGCACTTGTGGCCCTAAAATCAAGCGGCTCTTTCCAAAAACCAAGATTTTGGAGGGTGTGTCTTGTAGCCTTGAAATCAATATTGTATTTGAATTTACTATTTGGAAAGAAATCCTACAAGGAATTGTGCGAAACTAGATGTAGGGTAACTCTAAACCGGCATAAAATCCTGGTATGTTCTTTCCTTTTTATTTTTACTGCATTTACTTTTGTCCATACTTTAATTCTATGATTGTTTCTATGAGTTTTAATTCCATCATTCCATGTTAAATATTTAAGAATTTGAAAAAATTCATATAATCAATTAAACATTATTCACCCTCCCTCTAGTGTTAATTTAGCCTTAAGATCCCTATTCCACCGACTTACATTTGATATTGGAGCATTGGTTTTCAAACTATTCATCATCCGAGTTTTGAAAAAGTTTAAATGGCTACCAACATTAGTAATGGTACTATTAATACACTTGTCAGTGACTCATTTTTTGAAGGTCAATCCACTTCTGACCTCCACTTTTTAATGGTAGTAATTATACATATTGGTTATGTAGAATGAAAATTTATTTACAGTCAATTAGTTTAGATACTTGGAATATCACACAAACTGAGTACATTAAATCCGAGACAAATTTTGCATAGTGGATTGCTGACCAAAAAGCAGTTGCATAAAGTATCTCTAAGGCTATAAATATAATATTTTGTTCGCTAGATAGAAATATATTTAATAGAGTATTTATATGTAGTCTGCTTGAAATTTGGAGAACTTTGCAAGTTACATATGAAGGGACAATTAAGGTCAAACAAACAAAAATTTCCATATTAACAAATCAGCTTCAATTTTTCAAAATGAGTCCAAATGAGTCCATATTTGATAGGTATAGTAGATTCTAAGATATAACGCACTCATTTATTACACTGGGTAAAAGTTTTTCTGAAGAGGATCAATTTAGAAAAATCCTCAATTTATTACTCCTGATTGGGATCAAAATACTCTTGCAATGAAAGAGGAAAACGACATTAGCACTCTAAAAATTGAAGAGTTAATTGGAAATTTTATGTCTTTTGAAGCATAAATGTAGGGAAGGAGAGAAAGAAAAGCAATATACAAGAAATCTATAGTTTTTAATGTAATGACGGATAATCTAGATTCAAACAGTGATGAAGATGAAGAAATTGCTTTCATGACAAGGTTGTAGAAAATTTATAAAATATAGGAAGATGAACAATCTCAAAAGAAATGATAATAAAAATCCAGGAAGCAAAAGTGGAAACGGAAATGACATTAGATGTTATAACGATGATGACCCTGTCATGAAAAACGAGACTGTCCATATCTCAATAAACTGAAAACTACACCAAACACCGATTCATCCAGAAAACAGAGAAGAGCCTATACTACAACATCAGATGACCTAGATACATCCTCAAGTGATAATGAATCAGATACTGAAATTGCTAACATGTGCTTCACAACAATATATAATTCTGAACAAAATGGTGAAATGGATCGGGAAAAGTAGGCATTTAATATATCAGATTTTTTTTTTGAATTTCTTGAATAAAATTTTCTTTTCTTTTAGTTGCTTTATGGTTGTTGGGGAATATCCTATAGATTGATAATAATATTGGTTGAATATCATGTGATTATATTTTAAATATAAATATATTATATATTTTAAATAATAAAATAATAATATAAAATATATCAAAAATTATTTTTCTGAAAATAGAATAACTATAAATATATATATATATATAATAAAATAGGAAATAGTTAAGCAAAAATATTTTTTTTTGAAAAATTCGACCTATATATTGACATACCCTACTAGCATATTTCGACATATGCAGGCAGAATTTGAATTTGATTTTCCTTCCCCCTTTTCACCAACTCTTGTGTTTTGAAAAGTTGCCTTTTGACCAGAGCACATGCCCTTTGATTTCTATTTACTTACTCTATCTTCATCCATTCACTTCTCAATTTCATTTTCAAATCCAAAATTCATAAACTCTCTTATCTCTTTAACATATTCTTCAATGGCACACAAAAGCAATCCTAAGTCAACCATGGGCTTTCTAAGAAAATAAAAGAACATCTTTTCAATAATCAAGAAGCCATTCAAGCCTACATAGAGTATTTATCTTTTGGATAAGTCTTTCCTGGAAGGCTTGCTCTAAAGATTTTCCTACTTATGATCTTTTCAACCTTTGTTTGCAAAATGAAATTCTTGGTTTAATTGATGCTTCTTAAAAATGATTTTGTTTATTACCCAAATTTGGTAAAGATGTTTTATGCAAATTTAAAAGGAAAGTTGTATGATGGTTGAGAGGAGAAGTTTGGAGTAGTGTCAAACGGACACAAATTGTTTTAAATTGTGAACTTTTGGGTCACATTCTTGAATGCGAATCTAGTGGAATGGACCTTTCATCTTTTCAAATTGATTTTCAAAATCGTGAACTAATTCATGTTATTTTCGAAAATGACGATGTTATTTTGAATTTGAAAATAAAAACTTGCATCTAAAATCAAGAATTTTATGCCTTCTTTTGCAACAAAGTATCTCTCCTAGAACGGGTAATTATAACCCAACTCAAAAAGTTTTCAATGCTTTTTTCACATTTTATGGTAGATGTAACATAAATTGGTCTCAAATAATTTTGGATGAAATTTTTCCTAAGAATCTTTCTAAACATGAAAAAACACTATTTCATGGTGTGTATCTCACTCATGTTTTCAATTATTTTGGTATTAACCTTAAAGGAGAGGGAACAATTCCTCAAAAAATATTTGACAAGGATAACATTTCACTTATGCATATTTCACCCTTTTTCAAGCCTTATGAAACATTTGCAAAAAAGGAACAAAGGTTGGCTCGGGAAGAAGAACATGAAATAAGAGAAGAGGAGGAAGAGGAAGAAGAAGGAGATGAAATGGAAGTCGAGGAGGAAGAACAAGAAGAGGAGGATACTTCTTTGGAAAGTATCGGTATGCCATTAAATCCATCCAAAAAAGATCTTCCCAAAATCTGGAGAAGATCGTCCATAAACAAATGATTAAGAACTCATTTTCAAAGAAATTTACCTCAGTTTCCAACAAATGGATAAATTCTTTGGAAAGATCATCCGCAAGCTTAATGGTTCTTCGTCATCCTGATCTGTATCTTTCTAGTTGTTTAAACTATCTTGTATTTTGATTTTTTTTGTTTTAGTTTATGTTGAATCTTATGTATCTTTTCATTTCTTTGCGTTCTATGTGATCTCTTTCTAATACTAATGAAAACTTATTTCCTTACCGCTATACTTTGTTTATCATCTTTGAAATTTTTTCAAGTATAATAGTGTAAGCTATACACATAAAACAATGTTGTTTTGAATTTTTTTTTCATATATGTCGACATACCCTAGGTATGTATGTCGACATACAATAACAACAACTTTTCGAAAAAAATTAATTTTGAAATTTGAATAGACAGCAAATGTCTATTCATTTCCAACGAATTTCCACCCCTTTAAATAACTGTTAAGACCAGAGAATCATTTTACTTTCTTTCTTCTTCCTTTCCATTTCTAAATTCTAAAACCAAAATAATGGCTTGTCCTATCCAAAAAATAATCGAAAACCTTGAAAAAACTCTTGACTCATTCAACAACATTCTTGCTTTCATCCTAAGAAACCAAAGGCACTTATAATTAAGTCAAATACAGTTGATCAAGAAGTAAAAAGACATTTTGACTTGACTTAGTGGATGATCTCTACCTTAAACAATGAAGAACCAACTACCAATCCAGAGTGTACCATCAACAAAGATGATGAAGATTGGAAGGCTATCAAAGCGGATCCAATCTTTAGTGCTGATGGATGGGTTGAAGTTCCTTGAAATATCTAGTTTAAATAGGTTTGATTGTATATAAATAATAATACTTACTTTGGTTTGGATTTGATTGGCTTTGATTTGTGTGGATTCATTTGAATGTCGTGTGACATAAACTTTGTTTGATTGGATGAATATTTGGATTGATTATTTTGTTTTACATATCACCTATTGTTTATATATAACCTTTCTCACAATCATTATATATAATTCTTATATAGATTTATTAGTACTTTATTTAGGAAACTTAGAGTTAGGATTATAGTAAAAGTTAGTGTTAGAGTTATAATTTTAAGTTAATTATTTTTGTTGATGACAAAGAGTGAGAAATATATAAAATCTAGGTATACATTAAGGGGGAGTTTTGTAACTCAAGGGGAGTTATAATATATTTTATATACAAAGTTGTCATCATAAAAAAAGGAGAGATTGTTAATACCTTAGGTATTAGTTTTGATAATAACAACTATAGGATATTATGTAAAATATAGATATTAATGTTTTATCAAGATATATATATATATATATATATAAAGAGAGAGAGTGGGATATTAGACATGTATTGATTAAGAATATGTACAATATCAAGATGTTGGTATCAAAAGTAGATTCAATCCGTTGATATAAATTTTCAAGAGTTTAAGTATGAAGACTCATGAGTATTGAAGAGTTCAAGATTTTAAAGTATTCTAGATAAGTTATAGAATCATAGAATTTATGTTAAAACCTTGATAGCAACTTCCTTATCTCTTTTACCTTCTCTAATTCTGTTTTAATTTTTTTTTCAAATATTCTATTTTTAAATAATCTTTTTCCAAAATGATTTTCAAATCTTTTATACTTATAAAGATTTTTTTTAAGGTTATAAATATATTACATTATTGTTCATACTTTAATAAATTATAACTATATTAATTTTATATATATATTAAATATTCTTAATAAATCTTTCAACATTATTTTATAAAGTTTTATTAAGTTTTAATATGATTCAAAATATGTATAAATTATGTTTAAATGTTTGTACAAAGTTTCAAAATATTTTACAAAACGTAATATTTTAAAAACAATTTTTATGAAGTAATTTTTCAAAATACAAAGGGATATGTCGACATATCCTTTGCAAGTATGTCGACATACTAGCCATATTTTTCAAAATTTAAATTTGAATGGAAGTATCTCTTCATCGTATCTCTTCGCGAATGAACATGATGTGATGGCCCGTTTTTCCGTACCCTTTGAATCAACAATAAACCACACATGTCCAACTCAAATTGCATGAAAATACGGAACATGAAGGGTAATAAAGAAAAATAAGACAGAACAGAATCTCATATAAATGGAATAGCATATAATACTATACAAATATCTTTACAGCGGAAAAACTTTTAAATACATATATCGGAGTCCAACCTAAATTCATCTTGGATGGTTATAAACATCTATCCTTACAGTTGCCGACAATCATCAATCCAAAATAGACTAAGTACAACAGATAATAGAATATGTCCATACGCAGATGAATATCCCCAGCTCTCCTCTGGAAACTCCAGCCATCTCAACTAAACCTGAAACTACTCAGATCTGACCCGAGTATTAAAAATACCCGGATCAGGCTTAATAAACCAGCGTGAGAAAAACTCAATAATAGATGACAGTTCCATATATCAGCCTTTGGATAAAATCCTTTAAAATAAAGAGTATCTCATTAGACCATGCCTACACGTAAATACGGACGAGTTTTTATCTTATGACAACTAAAACACTTTTATATCAAAACCTTTGATATTATTTTTAATCACATCTCTTTAAAAATATTGGCAAATAAACTTATTAATCTTATCTGAAATGGTTACCCATATAGCATTTCGAGGCTATTCATTACGCCAATATAAAAAAAACCGTAGGTTTTTATTGGAGAATGGATTTCCATACAAATAACCAGGTGAAGGATCTACCTTTCGAATGAGTACACCTCTAGATGGATGTCTCGAGGACCATCACAAAGGATCCTCTGCCAACACAAGACCGACTTACCTTTGTAACCAAATAGTACCGAATATGTCATCTCCCGGTCGCTACCAACGTTTAAACCGAGTGCCCGAGTATACAAGCCACATTAATTTATATCCCGAACGTCATAGCGGGAAGAAATATATCTAGAAGGGGATGACCATATCCTACTTGGGAATGACCCACTTAGCCTTGCCGCATCTAGTCCTGTTTCGGTCATTTTCGGTTTGATGAGGCATGAGGCAACGATTACCATTTCACATAGCACATATCACATCTTTGAATGCCACAATGTCATCTCAGTTAACTACTAATTTCCTTCCACAAAAATATAACCGTTGAGCTCGTACGTCTCAAGGAAGGTGTTAAGCTAAGAGAAGTTTCCTTCTTCGCCACCACTGATGTACGTTTGTAAAAACCAATGTACGTAATCTTTAGGAATGCAATGTCAGAAAAACATCCATACAAGTTCTCCAAGAACAGGACAAACAAAAGGCACTCTCCTACTACCACTAGTAGCGAGTAGTCCTTGCAATTCGAAAAATCTCCATCACGAGGAGGCCATTGCTATAAATAATTCTATAATGGATGCTACCCAGAGCATGTCCAACAAGCAGCCTTCACCCTATGAAGATCCACGGTCTTCAATAATCATCATCTTCAACATGTCTTTACATTTGAACGTATATATTGGCTCGAATTGGCTTTCGAATAGGAATCACCCAAATCTGACCCCGATTCCTTCGAAATCTAATTATCGATAAAAAGTGAATATTACTATACATGATTTATTAAGTCTCTTTTCACTTTAATTCTTTTTGGATGATTTCAAAATCTCTTTCTTTTAACTTAGGATAATTCTAAGTAATTCATTCTTTTGCTTTGGATAATATCTCAAACTTCCTTACTTAACTCTCGATCTAAACTCCTTAGTTTTTTAGGCGGGTTAAAAACAACGTTATTTAAGACATTGTTTATGATAAAACCTAAATCAATCTTAGCAAACATTTTGAGTAAATAGGATCATAGATATCATTCTAATTAGAGATTGCTTAAATTTGGGATAATACCAATCTTCTTTTATTTTTGGAAAATTTAATAGAATCTTCTTATTTTAGAGCATCCAGACTTTCCTTTAGATCTGTTCCATCCCTTGCCTAAGAAAAGAAAATATAGGCTAGATAAGTTCGGGGCACTGGTTGCTCCATCCCTAACCTTAATTAAACACCTAGTTTTATCTTCTAAAATCTCATAGGCGGAACAAATGTACTAGTCGTTTCCATATACTCAGTTATCAACTTTATTTTTGAATTGATCATAAAGATTCCGAATTATCTTTTAAAGTCTTATTATTCCTTTTAAAACCATTCACCATTGATTTTGGAAAAAATCTTTGCATTTAAACTCATATTTAAAAAGTCATACAATTCGCAGCATAAAAGTGCTGCGGAAAGTGCTATGTGAGCTTATTTGATTTAATCAACTTTTTAATATTCGAAAATTCATGTTTTCCACTTCAACACTCTTCTAAATCATTTAAATAGATTTATCAAATTTATTCCACATTTTCCATAATTAAAAACGTTCATTTAAACAGATTTCCCGTTATGGTCGCTTAACTTCACCAGCGCGATTTTTTTAGAAAATTGATTTGGATTTAATTTAAAATCTAATCAACGAAATTTTATTTTCTTTTTTCGTTTAGAAGATATAAATATAATAGTTCGGAATTTTCTTATCTTGAAGAATTCAGAGCAATATTCCACTTTATACACTCATTTGAACTTTTCGGCACAAAATCGCGACCTACCGTAGCGCGACGCATCTAGTTTTAACTTATTTTTCAGTATTTGAACTAATTTATTCAAATTGTATTTTATCACTTATAAAATAATTACAAATCTTTTTAAATTAATATTTCATTTTTTAAAGCTTTTAAAATGAATTTTCACCATTTCCATATTATAATATTATTATATTCCCATTATTTTAATATTAAATTTTTAATTCCAATTTCAATTCAATTTCAATTCTAACTTCAAATTAAACTCATTTAAAACTTGGATTTCAAATTTGATTTCAATTTAACCTTAATCTCAACTTCAATTTTCAAAATCAATTTCAATTTCAATTTAACTATTCATCTCAATTTCAATTTCTACTTAACTAACCTTTTGAAACCCGTTCCACTTCAAATTTGAAATTATTTTTTTATTTTTACTTTAATTTCACTTCTAATCGAAAAGAGACTTACTTTTCCAAAATATCTCATTTCGCTAAAATATGGTCTTATTAACAAAAGGGTCACTTAATTAAAATGAGCATAACCAATATCCATATTTATCACTAACATAACATCTATTCAACCAATCACATAACATATGATTTCAAATTCAACATTCACTATTAATACCATAACGGAATATATTATCGCAATTCAATTATCTAACCAACTATCAAATATCCATAATAACAATCAATTTGGTATAAACATTCATATGTCATGAGGGTATCAATGTGATTGTTTTAACATGACCAAAATATAAATTCAAAAGCGATGAGAACTTCTCACCTTCATATCCACTCCATCAATCTTTTTGTAGGTTAACGTGCTTACGAACTAATGCGCTTTTCTCGAATGTCTTGAATTCTCCCTAAATTTATTTTCCTTTCGAACTGCTTTTTTTTCCTCTCTCTTTTCTTTTTGTTTTATTTTCTTCTTTTTATTTTTTTTCTTTTTTATTTGTTTGGCCATGAGCTTTTTGGAAGGGAATGGGGTGTACGGCCTTGGGTATGTGGAGTATTGGCATGGGTAGGTGGTTTTGGGCTCGGGTAGGGCTTGTAGGCGGGTATGGGGAGTTTGGGCTCGGATTTAGGTGGGTAGGGCTCGGCCTTGGTGTGTAGGAGGGTATAGGAGGTGGGTAGGTGGAAATTTGGCTCTTCTTGGCTTGTAGGTGCTCGGGTCTGGGTCTTTTGAGCTCGGCCTTGGTGTTTTGGAAGGGGCGGGTGGGTTTGGCCGTGTGTTTTGAGGGTGTAAGGTGATGGTGTGGTGATGTGGAGGTGGTAGCTTGAAGGTAGAAGAAAAATGGAGGAAGTATAGAAGGATTTTGAAAATTTTGTGAAATGAAAGTGAAGTGAAAATGAAAAGGTTTGAGGTTGTATTTATAAGTGAAGATTTTGGTGGTAAATGACACAAATAACCTTGTTTACTTTTGAACTTGATTAGCTTTGATTTGAGTTGCGTTTAATGTATGGAATGATGGTTATGGAAGAGTGTGTTAAGCGATGTCACTTTCTATGGTTTATAATTGTTAAATCATATATTTTTGCTCCTTTTTTATGTATAAGCATAACATCTCATTAATGAGATGAGAAGTAAGGTAATGATGTTGTTTATAAAGTCTTTAATTAAATTTAAATTTGCAAATCGTAACTTTCATACTTTTTTTATTATTTAGACTTTTCAAAAGTAAACTCTTTTTGTCTTTAGTGTTAAATGTAAAGTGTTTAAAAAGTTTGTAAACTTGTATTTATATCTTAGAAAATAGTGCAACAACTTGACAATAACTAGTTTTGGTTGAAAACGGTGTTTTTGTCGACAAATTTTACAGTCAAAATTTGACATTTTTGTTAAGCTATATATTGATGTAAGCCAAACTTTAAAATGAAATTTTTTCTTATTTAAATAAATAAAAACTTGTATCTTTATATTTTAAAAATCATATTTAATTAATATCAAATCTCTATTTTTACGGTGAATGTAAAACTGACAAAATGCGATAGAATTTGGTTATTTTTGTAAAACGATTATTAGCATTTTAATATACTTTCATCATCTTTGTTAGATGTTTTAATTAAGATTTAACTTATCAAATAAATATTTAAACCTATTTATTTAAGACTTTATTTATTATTAACAAAACTTAACTTATGTTGATTTGTTCTAAAATCCAAATTTATACTTTTAAAATTATTATCTATAAGACTAAATCATTTCTTCATCACTATATATTATATAAAAAAAATTATTTAAGATTTAAATTCCTTTTAAAATGAATGAAATCTCTCATTTTTGAAGTAGCAAAATTAAGGGTCGTTACATTCTCCCCTACTTAAAAGCATTTCGTCCTCGAAATGAAATCAAAGACACAGAACTATAAAGGATAACAATATATGTCAACGGAAATACTACTACTAAATACTGATCATGAAATACAATCATTGATCCCAGTCCCAACCAGAGTACTATTACACACTTGCAGTCAACCAAAATATCATACTAGATCTCATATCTTAGCACGTACTACATGATTAAGATAATAACAATTGCTATAATACAAACCCAAAATATCCCTAAGTGTGAAACACTACTCATCGGATGAACCCACTGATGGTGCCTCCAAGTCGATCTCTTCTGGTTCCTCTACGTCCTCAACTAGCTTCTCGTCATCTATCATCTCTGGAGCTATGTCCCAACCTAACGGCTACCAATATTGGCCTCTCGGAATCCACGGCTCGTGCTTCTCCATCTCAATATCCTCCAAACCGAGATCCTCAGCTAACACTGGAATGGAAGATCCTATCTCTTGAATGGGCGTACCCTATCTCCCAAATGATCTACCCATCACTTTCCGAAACATTATTCTCATATAACCATGCATCGTAAATCCCCAAATCTTCCGTCTCTATTGCCATGGATTCCTCGATCAATGGCTCGATCTCTACTGGTACTTCCATGGGCTCTTCTATAGGTTCCTCTTCCTCAAGCTTCTCGTCCTCACTCAAAGGATCCAACATCCAGTCACCTGCCTCATCATCGGCTTTTGCTCCTGTATCAACATCTGCGCCTACTGGCAACACATCCTCCTCATCTGAGATAACCATCAACTCCTCATCGTCTAAGATATCTATCGGATGGTCGAACGATCCTGGTGCTTTCCCCGAGGGGGCTCCCCTACTTGTATATCCTCCTCGTCACTCGTGATCAGTGTATCCAAAAATTCCAAGTCTTCGTATTTAGACAAGGCTTCCCTAAATCTCTTCCTAATTGCTAGTCATTCGGCCTTGGTTGCTTTCTACAATTTTATATAAGAACCTAAAATTAGTTATTATTCCTTATTAAAGATCATATCTCATTTTTTATTGTTCCATCTCATTTCATTAAGTGCTTCTTAATTAATTATTATAATTTTCTTTTCATTCTTTTTTTAAATGGGATTAGATCTTTTTAACCTTTTTAATGAGTTCTAACAGAATTTGGTATTGATAAAGAGCAAAATGATAGTCTATATATATATATATATATATTGATTCCCAAAACACATTCATACTAGGTGACTTCTAAGAAGTACACTCAAAAAGTTTTACAAAAGTCATACAGTTAAAATACTTAGATGGCGTTTACTACTACTACATGCTTTACTAACCTACGCTTCCACTATCCCTTTTCTTTTTTCTGCAGCAATAGGTGGTCGACTAAAGGTAACAAAAGGCCTCGGCTGCTCTGCCGCCTTGAGCATTGGACAGTCTTTGGCGACATGTCCCATAATATGACAGAAATAACAACTCTTCGGGGTAGCTTTCTTAAAGGTCTTGATTTTTACTCCTGATTTACATTCTTTGGTAAGGTGACCTCTTTGTCTACATTTGAAATAATAAACTTTGTTCTTATTATTCCTTTTCTTCTTGGCTGGTACTTCAGTAGTTGGATGTGGAACAGCATCCTCGAATTTCAGGATATTGCTTATCATCTCCCTAAATGATCCATGGATGAAGCTCGCCATGTTATGCTGGCGCTCATCACACTTGTTTAACAAATCCTTAACTTCCATGATCTTTTCCGATCCCAAAAACTTCCTTTGACTTAGGAACTTGAATTACCAACAAAGGGAGACGAAGTTTAGTGGGTTTGGTCTTTCCTGAAAAGAATATTATTTTTCTACATATTATCATCAAATGCCTTATAGTCAAATTGTGAAACTTAAATCACAAGGTATTTGTTCTTAGTCCTTTTAAATCAACCCATTTTATACTCATTATTATTTCCTAAGGCGGAATGTCTAGGATAATAAGATAAAAGTTTTAAATTCTAGTTCTCAACCAATTGATTTTATATGAAATATCTTATAGTCAAATTGTGAAATTCTAATCACAAGATGTTCATACTTTGTTTTACCAAGCTCAATTTGAAACAATCCTTAATTTTTTTTACCAAAAATAATAATATCCTTTTTTGATATTTTAAAATATAAACCCAAGGTAAAATCATTTCATTCACCAACTTTTTAAAACAAAATCACTTTTATAAAATTAACAAATACGTGCTCGTATATATAATACTCTCATAACTCATTCTAGGGTGTTACTAACCCTATCTCTAATGAGTGACTCATCCTAGGATATTACTGATCTTAGCTCTAATGAGACTTACCCCTATCAGGCTTCGGCGTTCGCTCAACCAAAAGCTCTGATACCAAATGTGATGGCCCGTTTTTTCATACCCTTTGAATCGATAATAAACCACACGTGTCCAACTCAAATTGCATGAAACTACGAAACATAAAGGGTAATAAAGAAAAATAAGACAGAACTTAATCTCACATGAATGGAATAACATATAATACTAAACAAATATCTTTACAGCGGAAATTTTTTTAAATGCATATATCAGAGTCTAACCTAAATTCAGCTTGGACAGTTATAAACATCTGTCCTTACAATTGCTGATAATGATCAAACCAAAACACACTATGTAACATCCCGCCTTTTCGCACACTTTAAATCGACACATGTGCCAATTCAAACCACACGGAAGGGCGGATTATTATGGGGTAAATAAAAAAAACAAAAAGGAAATAAAAACAAAACAGAATCTCACAGCGGAAGGATAAAATATAATAATCAAATATACAGTTTATAAAGCTGTTTACAAAAACATTTGATTATAATTATATAATACATATCGGAGTTACACATACCAATAATAATGCAGCGGAAAAATATAAGTGTAGTGGACTATAATAAATAATAATAATAATAATAGAAATCTTCGTCTTCGTCTTCGTCCTTCAGGGCTAAAGTCTTCGAAATCCTGAAATACTCGGACTGACCCGAGCGAATTTAAAAAGACAAAAACACTCGAGTCAGAACTAAAAGATCTTATGTAAGCTAAATCAATGGAATAAATATGAGTGCAGTAACTCAAAAGATGCTCGGGATTCACATCTCTTAAGGATCCGTTAAACTATTTACTATGTAGTATATTTCGCTATTATAATAGTGTCTAATTGTAAAATAAACTTACTTTTTAATAGCGTTAAGGGGTTGCCCATATAGCCCTTAACATAAAATAATGCCAATAGTCTATACAGTACCGTAATACCTCCTGATCGGGAGGCTACCAGAGGATACTCCATAGGTACGACACAAATAGGAACTCGTACAAGGCGCGATAGGGTAGGTGACATGGCATAACTAGGCAATGCCAGGGTAGATATACCAATTACGCATCCGGGCTGGTGGTAATGCGTAGCCGCAGCAACCGCCCACCTTGGACAAACTCCCCCCTAAAATCAAGAAATCAAAAGTGCCCACCGAATCAATCCAAAGTCTGAGTATAATATCGAAGAGGAGTATCCGATAAAGGGCGCTAACCCCCTTGGCCCGAGAATTGCTCCTGTTTTAGCCACCTTATGCCAACTTATGGAAGTCGGGTCCACTTATTTACCTCAAAGGAAACGCCGCCGCCATCCTACTTCATTCTGGAATCTCCATCGCATACACGGTTGTTAAAGTGGTTTTAGGAGTTGGCAGAGAGTATGACAACTTCCGATCCCGGTCTCTTTAACAACCAAACGTTATTATAACACCGCGGTTATTTCAAAATAATTTACGCTTTAAAAACCAGAATAAAATATCCATTTCAAAACCATATAAATACGATATGATTTCTATTTTTAAAACCCAAATCCATATGATATCATTTTATTTCAAATATATCTTTCCAAAAACCATAGCATTTTCAAATCTATATACCTTGAAACCATAGCTTTGAAAAAATAACTGTACCACTTAATGGTTTAAATACTATATTACTTTATACAATAAAATAGCTTCTTTCAATTTCAAAATAAATTCTCAATATCAAATTTGAACCTCCAAATAAACCATTTAAATTCCCATATATTTCAAAGCTTAAATATTCTATATTTCAAAACTTGAATTTTTATAGTTCATATATTTCAATCTTTAAATATCCCACTATTTCAAAATGGATTCTTTGATAATTTAATATATATCAAATCCAATTTCTATTATTTAAATTTGAAAAGTTTACTTAATAAAACAAATATTATTTAAGTAAAACCCTTGAACTTCAATAACAGAATATACTTCAATTTAATTTAACTTGATAATATTCATTTAAATCCTCTAAACCGAAATCAAGTTATAAAAATCATACCCCTTTAAAATAATGATTTTTACTAAATTTTTAAATCAATTTTATTCGGGTATAATTCTTTAATAATTTTATTCAAATCAATTTCACATTTTTCTCCAACTTAAATTTTTATTTAAGTCATTAAAACTTTATATATACAATATCTTAAACAGGTACTTAACCATATACTATAAACCATCAACTCCATTTATTAAGCTTATTTTTATTAAAATTTTTATACATAGCTTAAATTCGGGAATTTAACTAAAATAAAATTTATATAATATTAACAATTAATATCCATTTAACCATATTATATAAAAAAAATCAAACTTTAATATTGGGCTTATTTCATATTTCAAAGCATACTTATATATATGGTTAGAATCAAAAATAAACTTGACGTTTATATAACATCAAAAATCAATATTTATAAAATCCGTATATTCCTTTCCAAAACCATAGAAAAATCATTTCAAAAATAATTTTATATATATACCACGGTGAA
Organism: Allium cepa; assembly: GCA_030765085.1. Classification (NCBI taxonomy): domain Eukaryota; kingdom Viridiplantae; phylum Streptophyta; class Magnoliopsida; order Asparagales; family Amaryllidaceae; genus Allium; species Allium cepa. The sequence continues at coordinate 237,949,331 of CM060929.1, read as the reverse complement.
TATATATAATTTTCTATCCTATGGTCAAGTGATACAGATATTTATCATTTCAATCCGCAATTTAAAAATAAAAATGCGGTTGTATATCATTTCAAACTGCAATCCCGAATGAAATAAAAATGCATAATAAATTGCAGTTTATACAATATAAATACAACATCCATTCATCCATCATATCAATCATCAAACATTTATCAATTTATCATCCAATTCAAACAATCACATCATAAATTATAATTAATTATTGGCAGTTAATTTTTCAATAATGAATTAAATAATTGTTTAACCGTAGTTTATATGCAATAATAAATAAATTTAACTAGAAGTTTTAAATACAATAAATAAATTACAAATTTAAATAGCAGTTCTAAATGCAATAAATAAATAACAAATTTAACTAGCAGTTTTAAATGCAATAAATAAATTAAATAACAAGTTAATTAAATAAATGCAAATTAACTGAGATAATGATGAAATATATACCAAACGGCTATAAATAAATTTCAAATCACATCATAAATGAATTTAACAAACATAAGAAATCTTAGAAGTTGTGAGTGGGTTAAAACACTCACCTTTTGAATTTAAATTGAATTCAAATACAATTTAAACCCAAAATTCAACTGTTTCGGAATCTGTCCAAACTAGCGTCAAAATCTGCAGAATTCAAATGCGATCCTAACATGCACGCGACCTTCTCATTTGAAACCCTACAGAAAACTCGGCCGCCACCTACAGGCAATTTTGCACGCCAACCACAACCATCATCACCTCGATCAGACCACGCCTCCGCGTTCCCCTCGCCGAGCCGCACCTTCGCCTTCAACCCCCAGGGTTCCGCCGCCTCCAAAACCCCATAGGCCAAGAACGACGACGGCCTGTTCCCCTTCGATTTCGCACGCATCCAAACTCCAGTGAACCCAAGTAGCCACATGGACCTGCTCCTCCGAGCCTCGTCTACACAGCGGTGCTCCCTTATCGTCGCCTTGTCACAGATCCGCCGTTGAAAACGACAACTTCTAAAGAACGGCCGATTTTTTTTGATTATTACCGGTGAAACAACAATCCAAAGCGAAAAACGAATTACACCATTGAATTACGCTCATCGAGAGCATTAGCATATTTTTTTTTTAGATTTTTCTGAGGACTTTGAATTTTAGGCTTTGGATTTGATTTTTGAAATTTGAAATTGGATCTAGGGTTTGTAGACATTGGAAGAAGAGGAGAAACTGATGAAACTTTACACGTAGACAAATGGGAATAGGCGGAGGCTAGGGTTTAACAGGTTATTTATAGATAAAGTTAGAATAGACATATGGATCCGAAATAAAATCGTGCTAAACGATAATTGGCCCAAAAAGCCCGTTCTGACTCCGGAACGAAATTGGGTAAACCCATATATCAAAAGGTGTTTTAAAATATTTTAAACGCAATCGAAAAGGTTTCACGTCCAAATTCCATCGTATGCTAAATTCAATTTTTCCAAATTGATTTTAATTGATTTCAAATAAATCGATTTTAAGACGTTCCGCGTTCGTACGGTCAAACGACAAGTCCGATCGCTACGAAACTTGAAATCCTACAATAATTCACCGATACTGATCTGAAGAAACTGGTTTCGTCGAAATCCGAGTAAGTGGCCAAAATGGCTATCTTTCCATTAATTAAATAAATTTAAATAAATTAATTAAATCAAATTTCGCGTTAAAATTCTGAAATTTGCAATCTTTATCACTTTATAATTTTCAAACATTTACAATGATTTAACAATTTTAAAGTCAATTTATTAAAGATTAATCAATATAACTCTTCAATTTCATAAAATTCAAAATTATAGATAAATTTCCAAAATTTCCATTAAATTGAATTAACCCATAATTATTCCATTCATAATTTCAAATAGAAGGGTTTACCATTGGATTTAAAATTATTACATAAATATTTCCTAATTTCAACTAAAATTTTAATTTACCGTAATAATTAAATATTTGATTTCATTCATTGGCAATAAATCCAATTATTATAAATTAAATAGATTAACTTCACTATTTAAAATTAAAATTCTATAATTTGTAAATTTTATCATCTTGTATTACTTATAAATTTATAATTCTTTAAACCAATTCCCGTCTCAATTCCATATAGCGTAGTAATTAATTACATTCACAATAAACTCAATAAATAAAATTTATCCAAATAAATTAGCTTGATTTGCTTAAATCCTTTTTATCTAACCAATTATTATTCGATAAATTCCTTCCTATGGTATAATTATATTTGGTCCATAACTATTACCCTTAATGTTTCCCAAATTTATATTAATGTAACATTTCCTTTCGATTTATTGCAATGGTTTCCAATTCACTAATCACTATTTATTTTATATATATACATTAATTAATTCAATATTTCAATTTCATTTTCCTATAATAAATTTATTACCATGTATACATTTACTCTATTCCAACAAATTGGAATTCCATTCAATTACTATAACAATCATTTCCCTATTCACACTTTATTATTAACCCACAATCATTGCATTTATTGTCCTATATTGATTCTATCCAATTACCACATATTCCTTTAAATTCATAGTAACGAAAAATTCAATTCCACTTATTTGCATTAATTCCATTTCATAAATCTACACGCAATTACTATCCTAAAATACGTTCGTATTAATTTCCATTTCCACTTCCGTTACTATATTAATAATCATTAAAGTTCTATTTATATCAATAACACATTAAAATTTCTTACCATTTAAATGAGTTTGATTTCCAAATAAATTTATTGACCACTTAATTAGGCAATTTATATTGATTTGTTATCGTACCCATAAATCTACACTTATAACTAAGTCCTACATTTGAATAAATTTAATAAATTGAAATGTTCATTCAAGTTTATAAATTATCAACTTGCATTAACCTAATTCCCTAATTTTTTCCAATTACTGTCAAAAATCTTTTATTACATTAAATCAATTTAATACTTTCCTTAAATTTCTCATATCCAATTTATATCCAGGTAAGAATCTTTTCACTACTTAATTCATTTGAATTTATTCAAATAGCTATAAATAGGTTTTAATTACCATTGCTATATTTTAATTTAGCGTTCATTCCAATATTAATTTATCACCTCTAATTTCTACTAAATTTACTTACAAAATCTTATTTAACTAACAATTTTAATTGTAAAAATTTACGGGTCGTCACACACTACGTATAATGGATAACAGAATATGTCCATACGCAGATGAATATCTCCAGCTCTACTTTGGAAACTCCAACCATCTTCAACAAAACCTGAAACTACTCGGATCTAACCCGAGTACAGAAAATACCCGGATCAGGCTTGGTAAACCAGCGTGAGAAAAATTCAATAATAGATGGCAGTGTCATATATCAGCCTTTGGATAAAATCCTTTAAAAATAAAGAGTATCTAATAAGATCACGCCCACACACAAATACAGATGGGTTTTTACCGTATGATAACTAAAACACTTTTATATCAAAACCTTTGATATTATTTCTAATGATGTCTTTTTGAAAATATTTGCAAATAAACTTATTAATCTTATCCAAAATGATTACCCATATAGCATTTCATGGCTATTAATTACGCCAATATAAACAAAACCGTAGGTTCTTATTGAAGAATGGATTTTCATACAAATGGCCAGGTGAAGGATCTACCTTCCAAATGGCTACACCTTTAGATGGATGTTCCAAGGACCATCACAAAGGATCCTCTGTCAACACAAAACCGGCCTACTTCCGTAACTAGATAGTACCGAATTTGTCATCCCCCGGTTGTTACCGACCTTTAAACAAGCGCTCAAGCATACAAACCATATTAATTTACATCCCGAATGTCATAGTGGGAAGAAATATATCTAGAAGGGGATGACCATACCCTACTTGGGAATGACCCACTGAACCTTTCCGCATCTAATCCTGTTTCGGTCATTTTTGGTTTGATGAGGCTTGAAGCAACGGTTACCTTTTCACATAGTACATATCACATCTTTGAATGCCACATTTCCATTTCCATTAATTACTAATTGCCTTCCACAAAAATACAACCCGTGAGCTCGTACGTCTCAATGAAGGTGTTAAGGTAAGAGAAGTTTCCTTCTCCGCCACCACTGATGTACATTTGTAAAAACCAATGTACTTAATCTTTAGGAATGCAATGTCAGACAAACATCCATACAAGTTGTCCGGGAACAGGACTAACCAAAGGCACTCTCCTACTACCACTAGTAGCGAGTAGTCCTTGCAATCTGAAAAATCTCAATCACGAGGAGACCACTGCTATAAATAACTCTATAATGGAAGTTATCGAGAGCATGTTCAACAAGTAGTCTTCACGTTATGAAGATTCACGGTCTTCAAGAATCATCATCTTCAACATGTCTTCACATTCGAATGTATATATTGGTTCGAAGTGGTTTTCGGATAGGATTTACCCAAATCCGACCCCAGTTCCTTCGAAATCCAATTATCAAGAAAAAGTGAATACGAGTATACATGATTTATTGAGTCTCTTTTCACTTTAATTCTTTTTGGATGATTTCGAAATCCCTTTCTTTTAACTTAGGATAATTCTAAGTAATTCATTCTTTTGCTTTGGGTAATATCTCAAACTTCCTTACTTAACTCTCAATTTTTAGGCGGGTTAAAAACAATGTTATTTAAGACATCTTTTACGATGAATCCTAAATCAATCTTAGCAAATATTTTTGAGTAAATAGGAAATCGTAGAAATCATTTTAATTAGAGATTGCGTAAATTTTGAAAAATACCAAGCTTCTTTTATTTTTGGAAAATTTAATAGAATCTTTTTACTTTAGAGAACCCAAGCTTTTCTTTCGATCTGTTCCACCCCTCGCCTAGGAAAAGAAAACATAGCCCAGGTAAGTTTAGGGCATTGGTTGCTCTATCCCTAACCTTAGTTAAACACCTTGTTTTATCTTTCCAAATCTAATCTCATAAGCGGGACAAATGTACTAGTCGTTTCCGCATACTCAATTATAAACTTTATTTTGGAATTGGTCATAAAGATTCCAAATTATCTTCTAAACACTTAATTTTACTTTTAAAATCATTCACGGTAGATTCTGGAAAAAATCGTTACATTTAAACTCATATTCAAAAAGTCATTCAATTCGCAGCATAAAAGTGCCGCGGAAAGTGCTATATAAGCTTATTTGATTTAATCAACCTTAAAATATTTGAAATTTTTTGTTTTCCACTTCAAATATCTTCTAAATCATTTAAATAGATTTATCAAATTTATTCCATATTTTTCCATAATTAAAAACGTTCATTTAAACAGATTTTCTGTTATGGTCACTTAACTGTACTAGCGCAATTTTTCTAGAAAATTGATTTGGACTTAATTTAAAATATACTCAACGAAATTTTGATTTTCTTTATTGATTTAGAAGATATGGATATAATAGTCCGGAATTTTCTTATCTTGAAGAATTCCGAGTTATATTCCACTTTATACACTCATCTGAAGTTTCCGCGCGACGCACCTAGTTTTAACTTATTTTTTAATATTTGAAATAATTTATTCAAATTGGATTTTATCACTTATGAAATTATTAAAAAAAAAATTAAATTAATATTTTCACTTTTTAAAGCTTTTAAAATAAATTTTCACCATTTCCATTATAATACTATTATATTCCCGTTATTTTAATATTAAATTTCAATTTCAATTCAATTTCAATTCTAACTTCAATTATACTCATTTAAAACTTATATTTCAAATCTAATTTCAATTTATACTTCAATTCAACCTTAATCTCAACTTCAATTTTAAAAACAATTTCAATTTCAATTTAACTATTCATCTCAATTTCTATTTCTATTTAACTAACTTTTCAAACCCGTTTCACTTCAAATTTGAAATTATCTTTTATTTTTACTTTAATTTCACTTCTAATCGAAAGGAGACTTATTTTTTCAAAATATCTCAAATCATTAAAATATGGTCTCATTAACAAAGGGATCACTTAATCAAAATGAGCATAATCAATAACCATATTTATCACTAACATAACATTTATTAAACCAATCACATAACATATGATTTCAAATTCAACATTCACTACTAATACCATAACGGAATATATTTTCACAATTCAATTATCTAACCAACTATCAAACATCCATATTAACAATCAATTTGTTATAAACATCTATATGTCATAAGGGTATCAATGTGATTGTTTTAACATGACCAAAATATAAATTCAAAAGCGATGAGAATTTCTCACCTTCGTATCCACTCCATCAATCTTTTTGTAGGTTAACATGCTTTTCAAACTAATGCACTTTTCTCGAATGTCTTGAATTCTTGTCTTAATTTATTTTCTTTCCGAACTGCTTTTGTTTTCCTCTCTCATTTCCTTTTCTTTTATTTTCTTCTTTTTCTTTTTTTTTTCTTTTTTATTTGTTTAGCCGTGAGCTTTTTGGAAGGCAATGGGTGTATGGCCTTTGGTATGTGGAGTATTGGCTTGGGTAGGTGGCTTTGGGCTCGGGTAGGGCTTGTACACGATTGGTATGGGGAGTTTGGGATTAGGTTTAGGTGGGTAGGGCTCGACCTTCGTTTGTAGGAGGGTGTAGGAGGTGGGTAGATGGAAGTTTGGCTTGTGGGTGCTCGGGTCTGGGTCTTTTGAACTCGGCATTGGAGTTCTAGAAGGGCTATGTAGGTTTGGCCGTGAGTTTTGAGAGTGTAAGTTGATGGTGTGGTGGTGTGGATGTCGTAGCTTGAAGGCAGAAGAGAAATTGAGGAAGTAAAGAAGGATTTTAGAAATTTTATGAAATGAAAGTGAAGTGAAAATGACGAGGTTTGAGGTTATATTTATAGGTGAAGATTTTGGTGGAAATGACACAAATAACCTTGTTTACTTTTAAACTTGATTAGCTTTGATTTGAGTTGCATTTAATGTATGGAATGTTGGTTATGGAAGAGTGTGTTAAGAGGTGAAGAGGTGTCACTTTCTTATGGTTTGTAACTATTAAATTATACATTTTTGCTTCTTTTCTATGTATAAGCATAACGTCTCATTAATGAGATGAGAAGTAAGGTAATGATGTTGTTTATAAAGTCTTTAATTAAATTTAAATTTGTCAAATCATAACTTTTATATTTTTTTTATTATTTAGACTTTTCAAAAGTAAAATTTTTTTGTCTTTAGTGCTAAATATAAAGTGTTTAAAAAGTTTGTAAACTTGTATTTATATCTTAGAAAATGTATCAAGTTGTAACAACTTGACGACAACTTGTTTTGGTTGAAAACGGTGTTTTTATCGAAAAAATTTAGTCCAAATTTGACATTTTGTTAAGATATATATTGATGTAAACAATAATTTAAAATGAACTTTTTTCTTCTTTAAATAAATAAAAATATGTCTCTTTATATTTTCAAAAATCATATTTAATTAATATCAAAATCTCTATTTTTATGTTATTTATAAAACTGACAAAATGCGACAAAATTTGGTTATTTTTGTAAGATGATTATTAACATATAATATACTTTATTATCTTTATTAGATGTTTTAAATAAGATTTAACTTATCAAATAAAATTTTAAACCTATTTATTTAAGCCTTTATTTATTATTAACAAAACTTAATTTTTGTTGATTTGTTCTTAAATCTAAATTTATACTTTTAAAATTATTATCTATAAGAATAAATGATTTCTTCATCATTATATATTATATATATAGCATTTCTATTTAAGATTTTAATTCCTTTTAAATTTAAGACGAACGAAATATTTCATTTTCGAAGTAGCGAAATTACAGGTCGTTACACATGACCATTGTTTCCCTATATATACCAGTCTTCCAAACAAATTTTCAATAACTAATTTTTTATTTTTTCTCTCATCTTCTCACTCTCTTGATTTCTATAGTAATTGTTATTGAAATTCTGCCGAAATTCATCCATAATCAAAATTCAATCATTACTAATTTGATTCTCTTTCATATACTCTCTGATTTCTCTCATCTCTCTCAAGATCAAGTGCTATTCAAGAGTTATAGGTTCAATTGTAATCAAGATCGAAGATCTAGGTCTGTAAAATCTATCAAATCACACTCTTACACTTTATGGTGTGCTTGGTATCCCTGAAATCTAAGTAGGTGTGGTTGTAGCCTGATTAAATCAATCGGGTGTGCTTAGTAGCTCGTAAATCTAGTGTGTATGCTTATGGCCCAAAAATAAAGCGGCTCTACTAGAGGTTGGGATTTTGGAGGGCGTGTCTCGTAGCCCTGAAATCGAGATTGAATTTGAACTTATTAGTTGAAAAGAAATCCGTAGAAGAAATTATGCAGGACTTGATGCAGGGTAACTCCGAACCGGTATAAAATCATTCTTTCCTTTTTATTTTACTACATTTATCTGTACTTTGATTATGCGATTGTTAATTTCACCATTCGAAGTAAAATCTTAAAGAATTTGAATAATATTCATATAATTAATTAAACACTATTCAGCCCCCTTTTAGTGTTAATTTAGCCTTAAGATTCCTATTCCGCTAACTCAGAGATGATTTATAATAACTATCGCTTCACATACACCTTGGTTCCCACATATACAGTTTCTATATACATCAGTTTTTAAGTATGAATATGAGTTGTTAAGTGTACCAGTTTTTGTATGAAGTTTCTATATATGTGTGTGTGTGTGTGTGTGTGTGTGTGTGTGTGTGTGTATGCATGCATGTATGTATGCATATCAATTTTTTCTTGTTATTACTATTTTGAGAAAATACAACTTAAATTACCTACAATTTTAAACTTATAGAGCTTTATGTGTACATATATGCCAGATTCATATTTGCTTGAGTTTCAAAAGCATAGAATATTAAATACACATGGCATGTTTCAAAAGCATTAGATTCCAAATACATGTAAACATCAAGTTTTTAAATATATAAATTTTGAAGATTTACAACCCCAAATATATTCGGTTTCAAATATGTGTGCAAAATTTTCTATATGAATAATTCCACATATATCTATTGTATTAAGGAAATTTTTAGTTTCAAATATACGGAGTTTTTGAATATAGATAGCATTATATGTATTGGATTTTGGGTGTGTGTATGTAACTATATAACTAAAGCATAGAGGTATATATATTTTTTAAGTAGCCTATCAGAGTCATTTCAAAAGATTTCAGATATATACATATATACACATATAAATGCATGTATTTGTGTTTTAAAATGCATGTATATATGATGGTAAATGAACGTATAAAGTCTCAAAAGTGTGAAATTCTAAATATGTAAAGATTCATATAAGGATTTCGAAAATATTAATTTCAGGCATAACCGTTTTAAAAATGAAGTTTACCATATGTCTGAGCTTCACAAAAACATTAGTTTTGAATATCAAGTTTTTCATATGGGTGAGTTTTCAAATGGATGCATTTTCATATATATGGATTTTGAATATATATCAGTTTTGTATAGATTGAGTTTTGAAGATATGTATGTTTTCCATATCAAGTTTTAATGATGTATGCAGTTTCGCATAGTGAATTTTTTTGAATATTGTACTTTTCATATACATTTGTTTATGTATCTTTGCAGTTTCAGATAAACATGATCTCTTACATACACATAATTTTAAATAGGCACAATTTCAAAATTTTGCTATACTAAATTTCAAATATACGGTCCTAAGTTTATATATGATTTCAAGCATATATGTGTGTGTATATATATATATATATTGTAACCGTAACGATCTGGAATTTTCGACCCTCGAAAATCGACATCAATATGTCCACTATATACACTGCCGAGTAATTGAGTGCCGAAAATACCGGTCCATTAGGGGTGAAGAAGAGAAAGGTAGAAGAAAATGAGAAACAATAACACATAATCTCATAATTGCAGCGGAACAAAATATAATATATAACAATAGATTTTTATACAAAAGAATCTGTAACAGTTTAATATTTACAATCATCAAAATACACAATCATTACATCAATCTTGATAGCTATAACAACTTGCCCTTATACAGCGGAAATATTCAAGTGCATGGTATACTTCTAAACTCCTCTAGCTCGTCTCCTGAGCTCCATAGCATTTTAACCTGAATATGTAATACTTGGTCTGACTTTGGCATTATAATAAAATTACACCCGAGTCAGTCTAGAAAACCAGCGTGAGAAAACACACTCAATTTGAATTATTACTTTTCAAAATCCTTGGGAAACAAAGGTATTTCATAAGACTACGTCACAAATAAACATGATAGGTTTTTACCTTATGATAACCAAAACATTTTAATCAAATCTGTTTGATATTGTAATAGTGTCTATAGAAAGTAAATATAATACGGCTGAAATGCTTGCATCTCACGTTTCAGCATAATTGGGCACAATCAAAACCGCACGGTGCTTATTGGAGAATGGATTCCATCAAATGACTAGGCACTGAGGTACCACCTATCACAGTACACGTCTAGAAATGTGTACCGAGGACCACTTTGGGATCTCCAACTACACAAGACCGGCGTACCCCTAACCTGGATAGACCGAATATGTTATCAACATGGGTGTTCCCACCCATACCATCGAGCACTCTTTCCATGCACATCCATATCCTTGAATAAATGGGTTTTCGAGGACGTTTAGAAAGGTGATAACATACCTACTTGGGTGCGATCCGTTTAGCCTTGCTGCATCTTCCCTGTTTTAGTCGTTCCCCGGTTGATGAGGTTCGAGGCTAAGCGTTACCTTACAAGAACAATTTTACTTAGAATGCTTATCGTCCTCCAATGACGATGCGCTGATTGAATTCGTCCGTACAAGTTGTCCTGGGTCTGGACAAACCGAATCATCGTCTTCATCATCTTCACGGTATTCACTCATTATGTTCAAACAGGATCGAAGTGGTTTTCGGATAATTAAATCTGATCCCGGTCTCTTTGAAATGATTAGCGAAATTGGCCAAAATTGATAATCGGTTATCTAAATATCAACACACATCCATAAACAATCATCAGGCCTTTTTATAAATTTCCCAAAATTTACTGTCAAAATATCTTTATAAGATATTACTTCTAGTTCTTCAACATTTGAAAACAGTTTCAATTCCTCATATTTTCAATTGAATATTCCCATGTTTTTTCAACACTTGGAATATATTTTTTCCCCTTCATATTTTTATTCAACACTTAGGAAAACAGTTACAAAAACATTTACTCTATTTATCCCCTATTCCTTTTCCCAAAAGCATTTACAATTTATTGTAAGTTTTTTAACTCGTTTACACGAATTTTATAATTTTCGGGATTCTTTAATCAATTCCCTTCAATATTTCCAAAGTTAATCATACTTACTTAATTCAAACTTCCCTTTCTACTTCTTTTATGAATTCTATTTCATCCTCGAAGTTTCACTCTTATTAAACCACTTCAAAAAATTTCTAACTTTTCATTCCAATCCTATTTCAAGAATCTTCTTATGCATCATATTTACTGAATAACCCCATTTCCAAGCTTCCGAGAAGGTTTGTAATTAAATTTAAAACATTTTCAAACTTTATATGAATACATATGTGAACAAAAATAAGTATTTAAAGAAAATAATAATAATTTGCTTTTAAGACGTATTCAAATAATTACTTAAAATATTGAAAATACTTTCTATAATGTCACTTTCCAAAGTAGATTTAAAGATTTAGGATTTTATTTAAATAGATATTAAGTATTTTAAAAATTCACTTTTGAAATATTTCAACACTAACTACTTTAAAATTACATAGTTTAATAAATAAAAATTTCTTATTAAAATTTTAAACTTAACTTATTTATAAAAATAAATTTTTAAGTCTGGATAACCAAAATTTCCAGTTTATAACCCCTCTCGATTTTCATCTTGTTTCCCCCATTCCGGTCTCCTTAACCATCTTCTTAAAATAGTACCTACTATTTTCTCACCCTTTCCGTATTCCAATATAAATTCTCCCCATAAATTTATATTCCAAATTTATCATCCAATATCACTTTCCTTTGTTTATAAACTTCGTTTATAAATTATTATAACTCCCTTGACTTATCTAAAAATAATCTCATTTATAAAATAAAATCTATATCATTTTAAATAAAATCTGGTCGTGTAAAAAAAAATTAAAACTTAACTTATTGCTACAAATATATTTTTAAAATCTGAATAACCAAATTTTCAATTTATAACCCCTTTCGATTTCCATCACATCACTCCATTCAGGTCTCTTTAACCATCTTCACTTTAAAATAGCATCGACCATTTTTCTCATCCTACTTCCATATTCCGATATGAATTCTCCCCATAATTTATATCCCAAACTTATCATCCAATATCACTTCCCTTTTTATTGGTAAACTCCATTTATAAATTTTTATAACACATTTTGAGTTCCACTAAAAATATTCTCATTTATAAAACATGAAATTATTGTCAAGGATAAAATTTCTCAGCATTTTGGCCTCAAGGACAGACCTTAAGTATTTTAGCCTGAAGGACAACTTTCTTTAGATATCAGTTTTTAGTTATTGGTAGCAGTTTTTGGGTATCAGTTTGTAGTTATCGGTAACAGTTTTAAGTTCGGTAGCGGTTTTTAGTTCGGTAGCAGTTTTGAAAGAATGATTGTCCTTATGAATAATTTTGGAAGAATGTTTGTCCTAATGAATAATTTTTAGAAGAATGTTTGTCCTTGTGCTAAAAATATTAAGGTCGTGTCCTTGAGGCTAAAAATATACAAATTTTGTCCTTTCAATTAATTCTCCCTTTATAAAATTCCATTTTATAAATTCAATTCCTAAAAAAATCCATTTGTTTTTGCCAAGCTATTTTCAATATCGATTTCAACCCTTTTTCCCGGATGACATTTTTAAATCCATTCTTTAAAAATTCCTTTATACAATTTATTTTAAACCCTCTATTTAAAATATTTCCCGCATTATTTAATACGATCAAAAAATTGCCATTTTTGTTCAAACCAGTCTCTTTAAAATAATATAAATTTCGTTATATAAATTTTATATTAAAAATCTCTTTTTAATTTCTTAAAATTTTAAAATAATATTTGTGGTATTTAATATTTTCACAATTAATTTCCATGCCATTATATCATTTAAAATTTTACAATAACCAAAAATCCTGCATATATACATATACATACATACATACATATATATATGAAAAATACTAATATATTTTGAGGAATCCAGTTGGATCCCTCCAACCTGTTTTTCCTATATCCATAGATGTTAGACAACAACAAAAATATCAATCCCACTTCGAAGGGGGTATGAGGTACATAGAGTCATCCGCTATTATGCAGGACGCATAGAGTCTCATCCGCTATAATGTGGGGGAATATCACCCCAAATACTAATATATATACTACTATATATATAATATCATTCATAAATAACAATTTCTAAATTCAATCAAGCGGCCAATATTTAATTTTTAACTATTTAAAATTAAGTTTCGGAAATTCCAAATGAGTGAGAATTTTCTCACCTTCGATCTTTACTTGCAAACCATCCATCTCGACTCATTCTTTCTCGATTTTTTGATCGTATGCAATTTATTATAGGTTAATGATAAATGAATTTCGAAATGATTTAATTGACAATTAACTTAAATTTGAAAATTGTTTTCAAATTAAATTACCTTCCTCATGCTAACCAATCAATTACATCATAATTAAATCAACTATGCAGCAAGTCACTGCTAAAACCCTCCCCCACTTTGATCGATAGCCGCTGAGCCCTACCGCACCCTCGAGATCGAACTAGGGTTCGAAAAACCCACAATTGCCTCTGCCAATTTGCACGCGGCCATTCCCCTTGTGCGCTCGACCATCACTTCGACCAACCTCCACTGACGTGCCTGTGTCGCCCTCAAACTCGAGCACTTCGACACCCGCGATCTCCAATTGATGCTTCGAACATCCAAATAACCGAAACCCTAAGTGAAAGCTACCTCGTCGATCCCCATGGAGCTATGCCGCGACCACTACCAACTCGTGAGCGTGCACCCCTTCCTTCTGCCCTTGCGACTTCGAGTCGTGATGCCCTACAATTTTTTCTCATTTCCTCGAATGAGATGAACTCGACTTTGATTTTTAGCTAAAGAGAATAAAAGCGAACTTGATTTGAATGAGGGGAAGGAAGCGGCTTGCGATTTTGTTATCACGACTTTTTTTTTCTTTTTTCTTTTGTTTTTTTCCTGATGCTTTGAAGTGAAGATAGATGGAAGGGATGTAATTTAAAGAAGGAACGTGCTTGAAGAAGTAATATGTACTAGGTTGGCCGACGGTGAAAGAAAGTTGGCTGATGGGAGGGAGTGGCAGCCTAGTCAAAGTCAATAATACACACACACATTATTTAAATAATCGTCTCGATTTACGCAGCTCAAAATCTCGAACCCCTATCGAAGCATGCCGCTAGACATTTATAATGTTATACCTCTATTCCAAACGAAATTGAAAAGGTTTCGAGTCCCAATTCGATCGTATGGAGAAGATAGCTTTTTGGACCCAATTATTTTATTAAATTTTGATGTTACATTTCGACGCATTTATAACCTGTACGATCAAACGATAACTCTAAATACTATGAAATTTAATATCCGCTAAAAACACAATATTATGGATCTAATGGAACTACTTTCGTCGAATTCCGAGACCATGTCTCGAAAGGCTATTTTTAAGCGTCAAGTTAGACGATATATTTTTAAAACTGAACAAATCACTTTTGAATTCAAATTTGAAACTTTTATTATCTTTATTAGTATCAATATAAATTTTATAAGCCTTCAAAATATTTTTATCCAGCTTAAAATTCAAGATTCAATAATTTAATTAACATCCGATTATTAAATACAATAATTAAATTATTCAATAAATCATTATATTTAAATCCTAAATTTATTTTATAAATTCAAATCAAATTTCTCTATTCAAAAATCAATCTATAGTTCAAATTCAATATTTAAGACCATTTATATATTCCAAATCAAACATCGAAAAATCCGGATCATTACATTCCTTCCCCTGAAAAGAATTTCGTCCCTGAGAAAAATGCTCCAAACCCATTTACTTTATCAAAACACACTTAGTGAAAATTCGTTACTTCACTTTTCTAATCTTTTAGCTTCGACCAAAATAATTAGTCTCAACTCTAATACCAAAATCCCTTATTTCGATTATAAATTCGAAATCGGTTTTCCTTTAACAAAAAAATTTCAAAATTTTTTCTAACACCCTAAATTTCCGAAATTTTTTGGTAGAGTCTCCCTTGTAGGGAGGGCCTTTTGCAATTTAACAAGAGAAATAAATTTATATACATCGATCCACATGGTCGAAAGAAAAAAATATATATCCATATTTATATTTTGCTGTATTTATTCCGAAAACGTACCTTATTTTAGCATTTTTAAGCATTGTTAAGCAAGCAATTAACTTCATCTGCAAATACACAACCAAAATCTAGTTCGACGGCATCCGGTTACCTGAACTTACTCAATATAAACCACGTAAGTACCAAAATATGAAAATTCAATAGCATTTCGTTTATTTAGATAGTTAAAACGAGTGTCTTCATAAAAATGCATGTAATAACATGAATTTTATAGAAATTACAAGGCTTCCATCATTCCATTATTTATTATCAATCGATTTATATAACATTTCATTTAATCCAAATGATTTACATCTCAATTTTCCTTGCATCACTTTATTTTTATACCAAACAAACCCATATCCATTTCAAATTGATTAAAAATAAATTTTATTCACTTCTATTATTTCATAGAATTTTATTCACTTCCGTTTACGCCGAACAGCCAATTTTTCTATGCAAATTTAGTGATATTCATTTACTAGAATAACCATTTCATTTTATCGCTATTTTAAATTGGTTCCAACTCAATTTTATATTTCATTTTATTCATTTCAAATTCATTCTTAATCAGTTTATTTAAATACTACTCAGGCCATATCCAATTTATTCATACTCACATTGGATTTATTTATAACTCAAGCCATTTATTTCAATCAAATTTCATTTAAATAATATTCAATGGTATATTCAATTTACTAATACTCACGTTTACATTATTTATACTCAAGTAGTTTTTACTTTAATCCAATCCCATTTTATTTGATTACAATCGACATATATTTAATCAACTTGTATATAAGTCGACTTTTATTTATTACCCAAATTCTATTTCCAATATCCATTTTTTATCCAATTTTAACTTAGCCACGTTAAATTTCCACCTTCAAAATCATTTAACAAATTAATTATCTATTTAGTTCACTTCCAATTTATAGCCCAATATCTGTTTTTATCCGAAAATCACTTCTTCTAATTTTCTTGAGTTCAAATTCATTTTAAATTCAAGTTTGGATTTTTATTTCTTTACCAAAATAACAAACAATTTTTATTTTAGCTTTTTTATTTTACTTCTCAATTTATATAGGTCACACATTTATTTTCCACATTTCCGTCAACTCTATACTTAAATATATCCACATTATATTTTTAAATCGAGATTATACATTTATTTATAACTTAAGTATATGCTTATCCCATGCCTATCAATTTTTTTATAAGCTATTTCAATTTTTTATTCACAAATTTAAAATTTTCACCTAAACTTTGTTTCATTCAAAATTTATACATGAAGGCTATATAATTATTTCACAATTCGAAATTCATATTTACTTCAATTCTATAAGGTTCAATCCGATTCGCTTTTTTATATTTGAATTTCGATTCCTTTTAAATAGTATTTCAAACCATATTCGAATTATTTATATTTAAACTTATTTCATTCCAAACAATTTATTTTTAGTTTACTCAATTTCATAACACCATTTGTTTCATTATATATTTCAGTCTCTTTGCTTAAGTTAGCTCTCATCCATTAATACACTATATAAATTCAATTCAAATCCATTCAATTTAAATTTCTAAAATTTAATTACTAAATTTAACTTAAGTTGAATTCCGTTCAACTTTCTCAATTTAAATTTTATTCTAACTTCAATTTTCCACACTTCTTTCCTTCTAATTATCATCTTCCACTTATAAGTTTTAAAACTTATCTTTCTGATATTCTTTTGAATTTTTAAATAAGGATTTGCAGAATTTTTAAATAAGGATTTCCATAATTTTTAAATACCTGGTATTTCTTTCAACTCATCTTGAAATCAATTATGTACATACACACTCTCTTTGGTTTATAAGCCCTTCTTTTGGAATTTTCAAAACAATACTTGTTTTCATCGAAAAATCTCTATATCAATTCACAATGTTAGCAGCTCAACACTTAGAAACTCGAAAATCAACACTGATGGTGCTGCAGTCATCACCAGAATTATTTTTAAGCGACAGAAGTGAGTTTGGTGCTATATCTCTTCCAAAATCCATTTTAATACCATTTCCTTTCGAAAATATTTAAAAATAATACTCTTCTCATTATTTTCCGCACCACTTTGAAAAACGTTTTTCCAAATTTCTCGGGATTTAAATTTTTAAATTCTGGTTTGAATCCAATTCAATTATAATCTATTTGTATAATTTATACTTATACAAATTTTCATTTGGTTATATAAACCTTTTCCAATTTTTAATCTTATTTGATTATAATATTATCATCCAAACGCTTCAATTCTATATAATAACTTTAGAAAATTATTTACTTCATATCAAAATATATCTTTGGGTTAAATTATTTCATTTACCCCATTAAAATAATACCATGTCGAATTACTCTATTCAAGTGTTTAGAAACCCCTATCAATACAGTTGTACGGGCAGTGCCGACCAGAGTTCATAAGCAACCCAATAAATCAACCAAATATAAAACATTTTATATTCACTAACAGATACGCGCTCATAGCTATTAATACACTCAAACTCATTCTAGAGCACTACTGACTCTATTCTCTAATGAGTAGTTCTCCATAAGAGCCAAGGTTCTCGCTTAACCTTCAGCTATGACACCAAGTGTAACGAACAAGGAATTTCGACCCTTGAAAATCAACATTTATACACCCACTATAAAATGTCGAGCAGTCAAGTGTCTGAAATGCTAGTTCATTGGGGTGAAGGAGAAAAAGGTAGAAGAAAAGAAATAGAACAACACATATTCTCACAATCACAGCGAAACAAAATATAATATATAACAATTGATTTTTATACAAAAGAATCTGTAATTATTTAATACTTACAATCATCAGAGTACACAATCGTTACATCAAATCTGGACAATTATAACAACTTATCCTCATACAGCAGAAATGTTCAAGTACGAAATATATGTCAGTATCATCCAGCTTGTCTCCTGAGCTCCATAGCATCCTAACCTGAATCTGTAATACTCGGTCTGAGCTGAGCATTATAAAATAACACTCTAGTCAGTCTAGAAAACCAATGTGAGAAAAACAAACTCAATTTTAAATATTAGAGTCATCAAAATCCTTTGAAAACAAAGGTGTCTCGTAAGACCACGTCACAAATAAACACGACGGGTTTTTACCTTACGATAACCAAAATATTTTTATCAAATCCGTCTGACATTATAATAGTGTCTATAGAAAGTAAATAGAAAATAGCTGAAATGCTTGCATTTCACGTTCCAACATAGTTGGGCACATTCAAACCGTAGGGTGCTTATTGGAGAATGGATTCCATCGAATGATTGGGCTACTGGGGTACTGCTCGTCATAGTACACCTCTAGAATAATGTATCAAGGACCACTCCAGGATCCTCTCCTGCACAAGAACGGACTACCCCTTAAACTGGATAGCCCGAATAGGATTACCCCATTGTTGGGATCAGCAACCAACACATAGCCGAATAAAAGGGACTCTAGGGGTAACCTTACCCTACTGGGGTGTTACCCACTTTGCCTTGTTGCATCTCCCCTGTTTTAGTCATTCCTCGGTTGATGAGGCTCGAGGCGAAGCTTTACCTTTCAAGAACACAATTTTCTTAGAATGCTTATCATCCTCAAATGACGATGTTCTGATAGCATTTGTCTATACAAGTTTCCCTAGGTCCGAACAAACCGAATCGCCATTTTCATCATCTTCACGGTATTCAGTCGTGACGTTCAAACTGGATAGAAGTGGTTTTTGAATAATTATGTCCGATCTCGGTCTACTCGAAATGATTAACGAAATTGGCTAATTATTGATAGTGGGTTATTTAACCATCAATTTAACATCCATAAACAATCATCGAAACTTATTATAAATTTTCCAAAATTTATCTCAAATATCTTTATAAGATATTACTTTTAGTTCCCCAACATTTGAAAAACAGTTTTCAAATCCTTTTTATTTTCATGGAACATTCCAACCCTTTCCGATACTTAGAATATTCTTCCCACTTCATTTGATATTCAACATTTGGAAAATATTACTTTTATTTCTTTTTCTTTTCTCATAAATCTTTATAACTTTATTTGTATGTTTCCCAATTCGTTTCACACGAATTATATAAATTCCATATTTTCTTAGTTAATTCTTTCAATATGTTCAAAACCAATTATACTTGCTTATAAATTCAATTCCCTTTGTACTTCTCTATGAATTCTATTTCATTCTTCGAAGTTCACTCTTATTTAACTTCCTAGAAAATTTTCCTACCATTCTTTCTAATTCCATTTAAGAATTTTCTTATAAATCATATCCACTGAATAACCCATTTTCCCGGCTCCCGAGAAGGTTTATACATAAACTTAAAACATTTCAAAACTCTATATATACATATATAAAATTAAGTATTTTAAAGAAAATAATAATAATTCATTTTTAAGACATACTCAAATATTGAAATACTTTTTTCTATATCATCACTTTCAAAGCAGGTATTTTTAGAAAATTTAGATTTTCATTAAATACATATTAAGTATTTAAAATTTCACTTTGGAAATATTCAATACTAACTAACTTTAAAATTTTCATAGTTTAATAAATAAAAATTCCCTTTTTTTGTAGTGTAACGAACAATACCAAATTGAATTTGGAATGTTTATGATTGTGCCCAACTATTCGGTCTATCCAGGTTAGGGCTATGCCGGTCTTGTGCAGCAGAGGATCCCGGAGTGGCCCTCAGTTGTTGTTCTAGACGTTTACTATGATAGGTGGTACCCCAGTGCCTAGTCATTTGATGGAATCCATTCTCCAAGAAGCACCATACGGTTTTGATTGTGCCTAACTATGCTGAAACGTAAGAAGCAAGCATTTCAGCTATACTCTATTTACTTTCTATAGACACTATTATAATATCAAACGGATTTGATAAAAATATTTTGATTATCGTAAGGTAAAAACCCGTCATGTTTATTTGTGACGTGGTCTTACGAGATACCTTTGTTTCCCAAGGATTTTGAAAAAGTTAAAAATTCAAATTGATGTGTTTTCTCATGCTGGTTTTTCAGACTGGCTCGGGTGTTATTTTATTATAATGCTCGGGTTAGACCGAGTAATACATATTCAAGTTAAAATGCTACGGAGCTCAAGAGATGAGCTGGAGGAGCTTAGACGTATATCATGTACTTGGATATCTCCGCTGTGTGAGGGCAAGTTGTTATAGCTGTCTAGATTGATGTAATGATTGTGTACTCTGATGATTGTAAGTATTAAGCAGTTATTGATTCTTTTGTGTAAAAATCTATTGTTATATATTATATTTTGTTCCACTACGATTGTGAGATTCTGTGTTGTTGTTTCTCCTTTTCTTCTACCTTTCTCTTCTTTACCCCTAATGAATTGATATTTTCGGCATTTGACTACTTGGCAGTCTATACAATAGACATATTGATGTCGATTTTCGAGAGTCTAAAATTCCAAATCATCATAGTAACGACTCGTACAATTAAAATTATTAAATTAAATAAGACATTGAAATTGTCAGAAATTAAAAATTTATGATTTATTAATGTAAAACAATGTTGGTTGCATATTAACAACAAGATTTGAAGTAACAAATGTTAATGTTGTAAAGAATAAAACGAATGTTTATCTCTTATCGGAATATCACTGTAAAGTTTAATTTGGATACAATTGTAAAGTTTACTAGGGAATAAAATAAATGATGTATTAAAGAGAAATCATATGTTATTTAATTGAAATTGGTTTTAGCATAGAATAAGAAATCAATTATTTGGTAAGTAAATTTATAATCCATGTTTGTAAATAATAAATTTATATATATTTGAATTATAAAGATGTAACAATTGTTTTATTTCTCATCTCATTAATTAATTTGTTTTGAAAAACTAATTTTGCACTCAATGGAATTTAATGTAATTGAAATATTTTAGTTAATATGGGAGAATATGTTAACTACAGAGTAATAAGTGTAATAAATGGAAACTTATATTTAAAACATAATGGAATTGTGATTTAATACAAAGAACATTTAAGTCAACATAAAAGAATTTGTTGGAAATTAAAATGTTACGAACTAGGGTTTTATTACTATTATAATTAAATGTTGGAATTAATTTAGTATTTAAATATTGGGTTTAATATGAAATTTTGGATTTCAAAGGAAAACAATTGGATTAACTATCTTTCCAGTATTCGGGTATGTTTTGAGATTTAATTATTGTAATTAATAGCAATTAAATCTTGCCATTAATAAGAATAGAAGTAAATGGTAATTAATTAGTGATATGTGCAACCTACATTTTGTGTTAATGATATAATGTGTGACTCCTCACCTCTATAAGAAAACTCGACAAGAGAAATATGATCTTCCTAACTTCCACCAAAATCAAGAACACAATCACGAAGTAGATCTACAAGAGTTTGATTCACAAGCTCTGTTTGTCCATTTAACCGAGGATGATAAGCGGTGCTAAAATTAAGCTTCGTTCCTAAAGCTTTTTGAAGACACTTCCAAAATCCACTTGTAAATAATGGATCACGATCACTAATAATAGAAGTTGGAACTCTATGCAATTTAACAATTTATTTAACACAGAGTTTAGCCAAAAGAGGTACGGTCCGGTTGGACCAAACGGGAAGAAAATGGGCTGATTTTGTATGTCTATCTACTATCACCTATAAACTATCATGTCCCAAATGAGAACGGGGAAGACCGTCAATAAAGTCCATGGAAATTTGATCCCACTTCCAAACTGGAATGTCTAAAGATTGCAATAACCAATGCTCGGTCTTTATGAGTTAGAAAGTCATGCAACGCTTAATGAAGTTAGCAATATCAGATTTCATTCCATCCCAATAGTAAAGCCGCTTCATGTCTGCGTACATTTTACTACTACCGGTATGAATGATAAATTTAGAATAATGAGAATCTTCTAAATTGTCTTTACAAAGATCACCAATACTTGGCACAATAATTCTATCAAATTTTCGAATACCTCCACGAGCATCAATGTCAAAGTCATTCAATCCATCAAGTTTATTTTTATCCCTACAACTTTGGCTAAGAAGAGCTAATTCGAGATCTTGCTTTTGAGCTTCAAGGATGTGGTCTAAAAGAGAAGGATGAGCCTTAAGGCTATATAAAACAAGAGATGAACATGAATCAGATTCAGAATCTTGAATCTCACAAGTGGACAAAGTTTCAAGACCATTTCATTCAGATATCATCATGGAAACAACCGCTTATTGCTTATGACTAAAGGCATTGGCAACACGATTTCCCTTTCCGAGAGTATAGAGAATATCAAGATCATAAGATGCAAGGAATTCGAGCCAACATCATTGACGAAAATTAAGTTTCTTTTGAAAAAATAAATACTTCAAAGATTTATGATCAGTGTAGAGAACAAATTTCTCTCCTAAAAGATAATGACGTCAAATTCTAAGGGCGAAAACAATTGCCACGAACCCTAAATCATGAGTGGCATATCTAGTCTCGGCAGACTTTAATTGCCAGAAGCATAAGCGATTACACGTTCCCTTTGCATGAGAACGGCTCCCAAACCAACACGACTAGCATCGGTGTAAACAATAAATTCTCGGTTCCCTTCAGGAATCACAAGAATAGGAGCATCAGAAAGGAGTTCTTCTAATTTCTGAAGAGCAGCTTCACATTTGTCTGACCAAATGTACTTAAGTCCCTTCTTTGTCAAACTAGTAAGAGACACAGAATTTTAGAAAAGTCTTTTATGAACCGACGATAATGGTCCGCCAATCCAAGAAGCTACGAGTTTCTGTCACACTCTCCGGTCTCTTCCATTTTTGAATCGCTTCAATCCTTGAAGGATCAATGGAAATTTCAATTTCACAAATAATATGTCCTAAAAATTTCACATGAGACTGCCAAAAGTGGCACTTAGAAATTTTTGCTTTCAATTGATTTCTCCTAATAGTTTCCAACACAATCCGAAGATGTTTTTCATACTCTTCCTCTGTTTTAGAATAAACAAGAATATCATCTATAAAGATGAGAACAAAGCAATCGAGGAAGTCTTTGAAAACTCGATTCATAAGGTCAACGAATAAGCTGGAGCATTCGTTAAACCAAATTGCATAACAAGCCATTCATAAGATCCATAATGAGTACGAAAAGATGTCAAAGTAATGTTATCCTCTGCAATACGTTGTTGATGAAAACCGGTTGCTAAGTCTAACTATGAAAAGACTCTAGCACCGCTAGGTTGATCGAATAGATCATCAATCCGAGGTAAGGGATATTTATTCTTGATGGTGAGATCATTAAGCTGCGGTAGTCAACGAAAAGCCTAAGTGTATTATCGGATTTCTTCACAAAGATAGCTGAAGCTTCACAAGGAGAGGAACTAGAACTTATAAACTGTTTTTCTTCCAATTCGGATAATTGTTTACGCATCTCCTAATTTTCCTTATTGGACACACGATAAGGAGGACGAGTGATTGGTAGAGCTCCAGGGATTAGATTAATTTTGAACTCAATTACTCGCTTAGGTGGTAATTCTAAAACGGGCTCAAATATATCGGGAAATTCATGAACAACGTGAACAAGGGAAATGACATCTTGCTCATCATTATTATCGTCATCATGTGGATTTAGTGAATATAACGATGCCATCGAATTGGAATCTGAATTTTTTAGAACAATAGAAATCTGCTTTACAGATTGGAGATGTCAAAGATAGATAGTCCTCTTGGGACATGGGATGTGGCCTTCATAACGATTAAGCCAGTCCATTCCCAAAATCATTCCAAAACCTAAGTAACGCATAATATGCAAATCGGCTCGGAAAGCATAATTGCATAAAATAATCCTGACATCTTTGCAAAGTAAACTGAATGTTGCGGATCCACCAACCGAATTCGCAATTCTCAATAAAGCTATCAAGCCCATAACATTTAAAGACAAAGTATCAACAAGTTCCTTTGGTATAAAAGAGTGAGGTGCAACCATATCAAAAAGAACTCGAATCGGGAGATCACAAAATATAATAATGCCATCAAGGACAGAATGAGAAATAGCTTGACCAAGAGAAGTGTTACTAGGAGCTTGCATAACGTTAAGCTTTCCCTCCTTCTTGCCTTGAAGTTTGGGACATGAAGATAAAAGATGACCCGAACTTTTGCAATAACGATAAAAAAAGGGTTTCGGACACCTATTTGCATAATGGTCCTTAGAACCACAATTGTAGCATTGCCCACGACTAGAGGTAGGAGTCTTTGCTACCGAAGTTGCTTGCTTCCCTTTCTTGTTAGGATTAGGGCCTTTGAACCTAATAGGCCTCTTTTTGTTGTTATTGAAGTTCTGTTTGGCACCCACAACTTCAACATCCATTTCTTTATCAGCCTCTTCAAGTCGAAGAGCGGTATATATAAGTTGATCTAAAGAAACTTCTAGTTTTAGAAGTAAGGCCTTTTTGAGGTTCTTATTCAACCCATAGACAAACCTCTGATTTTTCTTCAATGGGGCATTAATATACTCGACCCCACATTTGGAAAGATTCAAAAGATGCAATGTAACGTCACAGAAGATTCACCTTGAACAAGGTCAATAAAGCGTCGAGCTAAAGTTACCTTTTTAGCTTCCGGCACAAACTTCAACTCGAACGTTTCTCGGAATTGCTCCTAAGTAAGATCCTCTTCAATAATTTTCAAGATCAGTGGCTCATACCAATCTAATGCTCTCTCCCGGAGCATGCTAGAAGCCACTTGGACTCGATGTAGATCCACAAGATTCATGCGAGAAAAGATGCGATCGCATGTTCTAAGCCAAGGTTGGACTTCTATAACGCTTTCGGAACCCTTGAGTGGTCTTCCACCCAAATTGGTATAATCACTAAACAAGCGTGCGAACCCGCATTTAGGATGAGTAGGCTCTGGAATATGTCCGGCAGCTTAGGCATTCTTTACAGGATCTAAAAGCTATTGGGCAGACATGAATACACCATCCTGAGGAATATCACTGGATTGACCGACGCTGGGATGGTCTAGTCTAACCATTTCACTTCTTTAAGAAAGAAATAAAGAAGAGGAAGAAGGTTATTCTCACAATGAATATCAAACAAACTTAATTGGTAAAACAAGGCATCAAAAAAGAAAATAGGATAGAATGGGTCGCAAGACTCAGATTAAATCCTAAGGTGCGATTCCTAAGAGAGAATTAGGACAATGATCCTTGCTAGATTATTCTACATTGTTCCAAAGTTTGGCTTTGATACCAAGCTGTGACACCCCACCTCTGTACTCACACTAGCAAGGACACCATGGGGTAATTGCTTTGTAATTGCTTTTGAGGAGCGACCATCTGTGTAATTGCTTTGTAATCTACTAGCACGAAGAATAAGGCTGTTGAGGAGCGACCATCTGTGTAATTGCTTTGTACGAGTACAGATATGTCAGATAGCATGACATGCATTTCATTTCAAAAGGAAATACGACATATCAAATACAAACTCAAAGTTACTACATAGTGGCTGTGTGGCCTTCGGAAACAAATAGAAAATAAGCACAATACAAAATCAGTCACATATATTCATATCATTGAGGCGGAAACAGATATGAATATAACATATAGAAGTGTACATCAAAGTAGTGGTCAAACAAAACCCACAACATCACAAAAGAATAATTATACATCAAGGAGTCTCTATTTCGAATGTATAAAAGCAAAAAACTACTAAGCTAAAGTAGTTAGCCAAAATTCAAAAGCTAGTCCCTGCTAAGAAGTCAAGTGGAAGCACCTATAACACATTGGTCTGACCCCAGTATTATTTAAGAAGAAAAATAATAAACGGATCAATCTAGCTATAAATATCATAAAAATGAGATAGGATAAGAGATACAACAAAAATATATGATAACAACAAACATCGTATAATATCTCAAATTTTCTCAAAAAACCAAAAAGAATGTCATATTCTTTTGCTTATTCACCGTACCTCAAATATTGATGAAGCTTATCAAAACAAATCACAAAAATAGGTGAAACAAAAAATTCCAGAAATCAATAGTTAAAAATCAAGAAAACATAAAAGGGGGAGGCCTTTCACAAACGAAAGCATGAAAACTCACCAACACATGTATCACAAATGGGTCGCCATCCCATGGTCGCTAACCATAGAGCCGGTGCAACGATGTAGTACAATGGTACGTCCGAGAAACTTGAAACTCAGATAATCCGGAACAACAACATAGTACAATGGTACACCCGATGAACCGAAATCCATAAAACCTATAGGTCTCTAGCCTGTAAAAAATGAGACGAAGCTCAACAGAACAGGGTACGGTACCCCGCAGACAAAGTGACATCGCATACCGCTAGTCTAAATCATAAAATGATCATCGTTGATCAATAAGAAGTGTCAGTACACTAAGCTAGTAAATAATTGAGTTTAGCTTCATGTCCCATAACCAATGACTTAACTTAAATATTTGCGAACCTGTTGTAGATTTCGACTCAAAGATTGTCACGAGATTTCAATCGAAGTCCAAAAATTAACCGACGAAGTAAACGCAAGCTTTTCATACCACTTGTTTTGCTAAGTCATTTAATTAGATTTCTCATAAAATGAGGTAAAAGTTTATATATACTAATAGATTGAAAAAGGATTTTTTAAATGAGTTTTGTATTAATAGTAGTGTTGAAATCGTTTTTATGAAAGAGTTTGAATATTTTCTACTAGTATAAAAACCTTTGTATTTTAAAGCGACAAATCACAGAAATGATTGTAAAAAAAATCTATCACCAAAAATCCACATTCGGCAACGTGAATTAAAACCATAAAAATTGATATCAAATCCATCAAATGGATATTTTCAAAAATCCAGAAAGAAGTCATCAAAGTCGATAATAAATGACAACAACTAATCGGATCCATAAAAATCGATAAAAATAGGAAATCCACTCGAAAATAGGCGAAATGGTCAAAAGGCAACAGGACTAGAGTCTGACCCGACATGATCGGATGTCTGGCCTAAGGCTTGGGGAATTTATTTTCCTTTCCTCCATTTTCTTTTTAATGCCAGAGGCCATCCAGACGTCTGGTATAGCCTAACCAAACGTCTGGTTGAGGGTTCAGCCATTTCTTTCTGCATTGGCTATTATTATTTTTATCTCTTCCAGGGACCCCTACCAGACATCTGAGTTCTTCAACTAGATGTCTGGTCACCTGGGCCTGGGCAGAATTTGCCAAGGCCATTGATGGCCAAATCAATTCGGAAGCGATCGAACGAGCGACGGAGACTAGGGATTTATGGCAAGCGACAACCCAGCCTTATAGGCTCTTCGATACACCTAAATAACATGTCCAAACATCCAAGATAGGATTTTAAAAGATTTTGACTTCAAAACACCAAAATTGAAAAATTCACCAAATCAATTCAAATCAGAAGCAAATGAACATGAATAGATGTTAGGAATTCATACCTAGCAACATGAAAGTTATAGACATAGATGTGAGTTCAAGAACTCACCTTTAAAACTCAAAAACAATGAATAAGAAGCTTTAAAACAAAGCAAGACCAAATCCTCTTCAATATGCCTCAAGAATCTTCAATCTATTATCAAAGGTGAAGTTTTTCCTAAGTTAGGTTATAGGAAATTCTAAAAATTGAAGAGAGATTGAGATGGATAAGATTAAGAGTATGCTTACCTAAGCTTCACCTTGATTTTAGAACTAGAACTTGAATTTCCTAAGAGAACTAGGGCTTAGGAATTTTAATTTCCTATCTTTTCCTCCATTCTTTCCTTTAGCTTGAGAGTGTTAGGAATAATGGGATGAATGAATGAATGAAGAGGAGTGGAGGGGGAGTTATTAGGTAGAAGAGTTAGGTTCTCTTGTTGGGTTTGTGGGTTGAAACCCAAAGCCCAAATGAAAATATCAAAATTCTAATCAACTCCAAACATATCGATTTTATACTCAAAAAATTCGCAAACGCTCTTTGGGACTCAATGGAAGTGGTCTCGAGTCTGTGAGAAATGCGGATTACGGATCTTAAGGCTAGAATTAACACTAGAGGGGGTGAATAGTGTTTTAAGGAATTACTAATTCTTTTTGGGTTTATATTAATTTGAACATAAATGTATGCAATATTCAGACACAGATGTGATCATAGAATCAAACAGAGATGCAGAAATAAAGTAAAAGCAATAAAGGAAAGAACACACTGGATTTTACACTGGTTCGGAGTTACCCTACATCATATCCCGCACACAAGTACGGATTTCCTTTCAAAATCAATTCTTAG
This sequence comes from Allium cepa, assembly GCA_030765085.1. Lineage (NCBI taxonomy): Eukaryota > Viridiplantae > Streptophyta > Magnoliopsida > Asparagales > Amaryllidaceae > Allium > Allium cepa. The sequence goes on along the minus strand of CM060929.1, from coordinate 237,920,586 downwards.
AATTACACCCTCGATTTCAAGACCACGAGGTATACCACTCCAGATTCACAATCCTCTGGGTAGAGATACTTGATTTTACGGGCAACAAGTTCACACAATTGATTTCACACGCTATAATCACACCTTTTCTCACTTGATTGATTTTACAGGCTACAATCACACCTTTTCTCACTCAATTAATTACAGAGAAGCCTATAACTCTGAATAGCACTGGGATCTTGTTAAGATAGTGATAGAGAATCAAACCAGAAATGATCTAGTTAGATTCAATGTTGGTTTTGGCAGAGTAATGGTAAACATATATATAAAGAAATGTGGAAGAAGAAGATGAGTGAAATCAGATAAAATATGTATACAAATTCGTTTAAAACTGCCGCTATATAGTAGAACAACAGCCATGTCCATTCATGAAAGGATATGGCGAATAGACACTTCCTTTGAAATTCAAATTTTTGAAATAAACTGCCATCTTGTCGACAAGGGTACCTTGGGGTTGTCGACAAGCCTATGGTTTTGGTGATTTGTTTTTCTTCGAAAATAACTTCTATCTTGTATTAAAACTATTTTTAAATTTTATAAATATACTTAACTATAGTTAAAATACACAAATAAGTATAGTGAATAATATTTTGGTATATATAAAATTTTACTATAATTTTATATTTAAATCTAAGTATAAATATCAAAAGTTAAATATATTAAAAGAAAGTTTAAAACCAAGGATAATTTGATTTTGAAGATAAAGATTATTTTGAGGCTAAAAGTATTTTAAAACCAGGATAAATATTTTTGATCTTTTTAAAAGGAAGATTTTGAAATCATTTTGAAAACAAGATATAATTTTGTAAAAACATTTGAATAAAAGTTAGTGGATACAAAACAATGTTCCACTAGATTTTTCGTAGGTTCCATCCTACTTAGGGTTCCATCCCTTTAATGGGCTCGAAGTGGATTCTGTTCCACGAATAAAATGGATTTTAAGATGCCAGTGCTTTTCTAGGAGTTTTAACAAAATTCCTAACTAAATTACTTATATTGAAATCTTGAACTCTTGGTAATCTTGATACTCATGAGTCTTCAGTCTTGATATCTCCAGTCATGAATCTCTATACTGTACAGTCTTCATTCTTGTAACATGCATGGTTAAATCCTGCATATATATCTAAATTATAATGTCAGTATTTATATTTTATAATATTATTCTAAGGTTTTTGTCATCAAAACCATCTTCTCCGGGACTAACAATCTCCTCCTTTTTGATGATGACAACATTTGTTTTATAAAATATTACTTCTATCATAATAACTCCCCCTAAAACTAATAACTCCCCCTTAATCTATGCCTAACTATCCTATTTTATACTTCTCCCCCTTTGTCGTCAACAAAAACTAACTAAACAAACTATATAACTCCCCTTTAATCTAATACTATATGTCATGTGATTATAATGATAGTGTTGTCATAAATAATCAACACTTAATTCTAATACTAAAGCTTAGTCCTTGATTACTAATTATTCAAACTAAGAATCCATATATGATAATACTTATAATAGTGAGAACTCAAATATAAGAACACAAATTATTTATATGTTGTTATATTTACATTTGTGTAGAAAGTATAAGTAAGATCATATAATGATAAGAAAGAGAGAAAAGAAACTAATGCGTGTCTTTGAAAATGGAAGATCTATGAACCGAGCAATTTGGGTAGTGGAAATAGAAATTTCCACGTTTTTCGACTAGATTACAATCCTTGTCAAAGCACACTTCGCCAACGCAAATAACTTTGTCGTCATCTTCGGCGTGCTCTTCTTCCATGAGGACTTCTTCTTCTTCCTCGCTGTCCTCTTGCACTTGATCTCCTGAAGATTCTTCATCAATCAAGATGGGATTAGCATGGTTGTCCATTAGAAACTTTTGCAAGTTTCTAAGGATTTTGCCATGCCGTTCTTGTTCTTTGGCCATTCTGAGTTGCACTATTTGAATTTTAGTCATTAGTTGCAGTGCATCCTTCAAAGAATCCTCCATTTTCATCACTCGTACAAGCGTAGTTCGTTGAAATGGTCCAATAGAAGGAGAAGGGAACGAAAAAGTTGAATTTTTATTTGATTTGGAGGAGGAGGCCATTTTTTTATTGTTTTCAGAAGATAGATTAGAGAAAGGATGGAAAGAATGAACAAAATTTTGAAATAAGAAGAATATATAACCACTTATTTGAATTTTGGTGGGAAAATTTCAAAAGAAAAAAATCGTTATATGTCGACAGGGGTATGGGAGGGTTGTCGGCATTGTACCTATATTTTTACTATTTGATTTATTTTAATTTAAGTTTTAATTATACGTTGTTATTTATATTCTATATTTCAGTTATTGAACAAATACCTAATTCTCTTCTTAATTTAGCAAATATAGATTTATTTAAGGGTTTTGTTAAGATATCAGCAATTTGGTACTCGGAATTGAAATAATCGAGAGTAATTACTTCCTTACTTATATTATCTCTAAGAAAATGATGTCTTATATCAATATGTTTAGTTCGAGCATGATGAGTAGGATTTTTGATAAATTTATTGCACTAGTATTGTCACAATAAATTGGTGACTTTGAGATATTTAAACCAAAATCTTTTAAAGTTTGTTGCATATATATTACTTGAGAACAAGCCAAAGCAGCAAAAATATACTCTGCTTCAATTGTTGATAAACAAACCGTGTTTTGCTTTTTACTAGACCAGGAAGTCAAAGAATGCCCCCAAAAAGTGACAAGTTCCATTTATACCTTTTCGGTCTGATTTACAACCAGCATAATCAGCATCACAGTAAGATATTAATTCAAAAGAATCATTTTTAGGATAAAATAAGCCATAATCAAAGGTGTGGTTAACATATCTTATGATACGTTTTACAGCTTTTAATGGGTCTCTTTAGGTTGGGATTGATATCTTGCACAGAGACAAACACTATGCATGATATCAGGTTTACTAGCAGTGATATAGAGTAGTGATTCAATCATTCCTCTATAAAAAAATTAATCTACATCTTTCGAGAGATCTTTTTTACTTAGGTACTCATTGGTTGACATGGGAATGGGTTTTCCATTGCAGTAGTCAAACCAAATTAACTAACTAGGTCTTTAGCATATTTTTCTTGACTGATAAAGATACCATTATCTAATTGTTTAATTTGCAATCCTAGAAAGAAGTTTAATTCACCCATATGACTCATCTCAAACTCTTTTGTCATTATTCCAGAAAATTCTTTATTCATTTCAAAATTAGTTGATCCAAAAATGATATCATCTATGTAAACTAGTACTAGTTGAATATCATTTTTATTTCTTTTAATAAAAAGAGTATTATCTACTTTACCAATTTCAAAGTTTGATTGTAATAAGTAAGATCTTAGTCTATCATACCAAGCTCTAGGAGCTTGTTTTAAACCATATAGAGCTTTCTTAAGTATGTAAACATGATTTGGTAATTTTTCATTTTCAAAAAGTGGTGCTTGTTCAATATATACTTCCTCTTTTATAGATCTATTTAAAAAGGCATTTTTAACATCCATTTGAAATAATTTGAAATTATTATGATATGCGAAAGTGAGTATAATCCTAATGGCTTCTAATCTTGCTACGGGAGCAAAGGTTTCATCAAAATCTATTCCTTCTTCTTGACAATAACCTTGCGCGACTAAGCAGGCTTTATTTCTAGCAACCTCACCTTGTTCATTCATTTTATTTTTATAAACCCGTTTAGTTCCAATTATAGTTTTATTTTCAGGTCTAGGAACAAGTTCCCAAACATCATTTCTAGTGAATTGGTTTAGTTCTTCTTGCATAGCCAAAATCTATGAATCATCAGTTGATGCTTCTTTTGGATTTTTGGGTTCAATAGTTGATATAAAGCCTACATTGCTCATTTCACTTAGTTGATTTCTAGTTGTTGCTCATTTTACTTAGTTGATTTCTAGTTGTAACAATAGATTGCATATCTCCAAGTATATTTTCTATAGGATGATCTTTAAAAAGTTTAATCTTTTTATTAGGTGATTAATTTCATTATTAGTTTCAGTTGACTCTTGATTTTGAGTGATTAAATCCTCTTCATCATTTGTATCTTCAAAATTTTTGAGACTTTCATCGAATGAAACATGCATTGTTTCTTTGATGGTGTTAGTTCTTAACTTAAACACTCTGTATGCTTTACTTCTATTAGAATATCCGATAAAGATACCTTTGTCGGATTTAGGATCAAATTTATTTAAGTTAACTTTTGTATTTAAAATAAAACATTTACTTCAAAAAATTCTAAAATAAGATACCATAGGTTTCTTTGTGTGAAGAAGTTCATAAGATGTCTTATTATTTAATGGTCTAATTAACATTCTATTTAAAATATAACAGGCAGTAGCAACTACTTCTGCCCAAAATATTTTGGTAATTTACTATCTGAAAGCATAGTTCTCGCACACTCTTGAATCGTCCTATTTTTACATTCTGCTACTCTGTTTTGTTGTGGAGTACTTGCAAATAAAAAATTGTGAGTTATTCCCTTTTTATTGCAGAATTCCTCAAACTTTTCATTTTCAAATTCACCACCATGATCACTATGGATGGTTATAATTTTTACAGAAAGTTGATTTTTAATTCTTTTTGTAAAAATTTTAAAACATTCAAAAGTATCACTTTTATATTTCAAAAATATTGTCCATATAAATATAGAATAATCATCTACAGTTACAAAAACATATTTACTATGATTTATTAACTGAATTTGAGATGGACCAAATAAATCAAGATGAAGTAACTCAAGAGGTTTTGAAGTTGAAATCATATCTTTTAATTTAAAGGAACTTTTTCTAAGTTTTCCTAATTGACACGCATCATATAAACTATCTATTCTAAAATTTATTTTAGGGAGGCCTCTTACTAGATCATTTTTTGACAGTCTAGATAAGAGTTTGAAATTCAAATGCCCAAATCTCTTATGCCAAATCCAAGGGTCACTTGTATTTGCCAAAAGACAAAGGTTATCATTTGTAACTTTCATACTAAGAATATAAATATTCTTTTTCGTAATTCCCTCAAATATTATGGTTGAATTATTATCTTCAATGTGACACTTATCTTTTTCAAATTTAATTTTATATCCTTTATCGCAAAGTTGACTAATACTTAGCAGATAATGTTTCAGAATCTTAACTAGCAAAACATTAGTAATAATAGGAGTTTCAGAGTTACCGACTTTGCCGATGCCAATCACATATCATTTTGAGTTGTCTCCAAAGTTAACAAGTACTCCATCTTTGTATATTATATCATTCAGCATATCCCAATTACCAGTCATGTGTCTAGAGCATCCACTATCGAGTATCCATTTATTCTTTTTGATCTGCTCAATTTGTCCATTGTGGATTGATTCCTCAACACCCATAAAGCATATTTCCCGCACATCATACAATTTTGGTAGACAACTTGAATTTGAATATTGATTATATGCAGACTCAAGAGACAATGATGTTCTGAATATTTCTAAACTAGTATTAACAAGTTTTTTAAACATAGCCATTTTAAAAGCTTTTTCAAAAATCATATTATGAAACTTTGAAATCCTTGCTCTTATACCAAATGAGAGAATGCGGATTACGGATCTTAAGGCTAGAATTAACACTAGAGGGGGTGAATAGTGTTTTAAGGAATTACTAATTCTTTTTGGGTTTATATTAATTTGAACACAAATTTATGCAATATTCAGACACATATATGATCATAGAATCAAACATAGATGCAGAAATGAAGTAAAAGCAATAAAGGAAAGAACACACCGGATTTTATACTTGTGACGACCCGACTTCCTAACTCCAGGAAATCGCATCATCTTGAAGAAAGAAAGGGATAGAAGAAGAAAAGAAAGAGAAAGAAGAAAGACAACAACATCAGAGAACTCACAGCGGAACGGATAAAATATAATATAACACATAAAATATTACACAGTATCATATTACATCAGAGTACACAACATATACAACACATATTAGACGGTTATAAACATCTGTCTAACTATACAACTCAAGTACAACAGATACAGATACCAGACAAACACAACGGAACCAATATATCTATACGTGGAAGTCTCCTGCTCCATTACTCCTCCAGAATTCGTCAAGCTAACCTGAATCACTTGACTACTCATACATAATATGAGTACCAAAGAGTTTAATAAAACAGAAAATAAACACTCGGGTCAGATAGGGGTCTGGTGTGAGTAGACGGGTTAAAATTGCTTAACTTTAGAAATCGTTTGAAAAGAAAAGGTATCACGTAAGACTTCCCACACATAAACATGGAAAAGTTTTTACCTTACGCTAACCAAAACATTTTATAGGAAATCCAGTGATATTACAATAATGTCTAGGGTAAAAATAAGAAATAGCCGAAATAGTTGCATTCATTAAATTCCAGCTACTAGCCACAAAAGTGGGTAATACAATCAAAACCGTAGGGTCTCGTAGGAAGAAAGGGTTTCCATCAATGGCAGGGCTACTGGGGTACCGCCCGTCACAGTACGTGGCCTAGATCAACGTACCGAGGAGTACGCCCGCTCCCCAGCAACACAAGGCCGGGACCATTCCTTACTGAACAGTCCCGAACAAGACAACCCCAGCGGTTGTCCGGAATTCAACCGCCCCACACAGCCAAATAAAAAGGGACTTCCAGACAGGGGTAAATCTTGCTCTCCAGTGGGAGCTACCCATGAAGCCTTGTTGCACCTCCCCTGTTTTAGCCATTCCCGGTTGATAAGACTTGAGGCTGCGATTACCTTTATAGAACACATCTATCTTAGAATGCTCATCATCCACCTGACGATGTGCTGAAAGCATTCAATCCATACAAGTTCGTTCCGGGTTCGAACGAAACCGAAGGCACTATCTCGTTGCACTCATATTAGAATCACCCTCAAAGTCAACGACCACAGCCCTTGCACTCTAAATCGCCATCTCGAATCTATAAGTACTATTCTGTCAAACTCATTACGGAATCACCCACAGAGTTATATTGACGTATAGCCCTTACACCTCGAATCTTCACTTGCTCCACTTGGTTTCACGACCTAATGTTTAATTGGAATCGATGTGGTTTTCGGATTCCAAATATGGAAACCCGATCCCAGTCTCATCGAAACCAAACGCCATTTTAATGTCCAAGTTGTACTTAAGGGTTTAACAATTAAACTTATATTTAGGATGATATAAAACAGATAGATGAATCATATTACCACAATAGATAATTCATATCAGTATTCATCTTCATAAAGCAGCATATCACAAATATCATAGTCATCCAAATCATCCAGTATCAACCAATCACCCAATATCAATCATCCAATATCATTCAACATCCAATATCAGTCACTCAATATCAACCATTCAATATTAATCAATCACCCATAACAGAATTGATTAACTCTTAATTAATTTAATTAATCTCTAATTAAATTAATTACTATCCTATAATCACTTGGATTATTGATTTATTACAAATCAAATTCATTATCATCTCTTAATGATCTTCCTTAATTAATTTTCCTCGATTAATTATCCTTTAATTACATTCAAGTCATTATCCTTAACCATATTTAGTAATTAACCTTTAATTACTATCATTAATTACAATAATTAATGATCCTTCATTAATTAATTAACTATAATTAACTACATTAATCCTTAATTAATTACAATTAATTAATCATATTTAAATTAATTACTTAAATTAATTACTTCATTAATTATATTAATTAAAAATCTTTATTAATTAATAATCCTTTAATTAATTAAATAATTAACTTGTAATTAATCATCTCATTAATCATAAACAATAATTAACAATTTGTAATTACTTATCTTAATTAATTAACTTCTTAAGTAATTATATTAACCCTTTGATTAATTACTTTAATTAATAAATCTTAATTACTTCATTAAGTAATTATTAAACAATTAAATTAAATAATAAATCCTTAATTAATTACTTAATTAATTAATTACAATTTTAATTAATTACACTTAGTAATTAATCTCAAGTTAAATTCATTGATTAATTAATCACATTAATTAGTTAATTAAAATAATTAAGTAATTAACTCTTAATTACTTACATAAGTAATTATCTCTAATTACTTCATTAATAAATCTTAATTACTTTTAAATTAATTACTTATCAAGCAATTACTTCATCATTAACCAAATCCTTAATTCTTTTATTGATTAATTATTTCATAATTAATTAACTTCAACAGTTATATTAATCAATTTCTTAATTGATAACATTCAGCGATTACCCATTAATCACTTCAATTAATTACCCCCATGAGTAACTTCTCTAATTACTTCCCTAAGTAATTACCATTCTAATTATATTCAAAAATTTACCATTGATTACTTCATTAAGTAATCGCACTTATTTAATCCCTAATTAAGTGATTATTTAAAATTAAATAAACAATTAACTAATTATTTAAAATTAATTAAACAATTAATTAATTAATTTCTTATATTTAAGAAAATCTTTAATAAATTAAGAAAACCATAAATCTTAATCAAACTTATCTTATTATTAATCATATTAAATATGTATTATTAATTTAATTTTTCAAATAAGTTAACATTGTTTATTCTCATAAATAAATTGTTTGAATTAATCAAATTTTAACAACTTAAATAAATTATTCAATTTAGATTTCAAAATCCTAATAACAACCTTATTTGAAAATAAGGAATTTAGAAATCAAATTAAAATACTTTAATTATTCCAATTTAAACATATCTATTTTAAAATAAATTTTGAAAACTTTGTTATTAAAAATATTGCTTCAAAATTAAAACTTAGGTTTAATAATTAAATTCAAATTACTCTTTTAAATTTGAATTTTTAAAACTTAATCAAGATAATTATTTTCAAAACAAACAACTTAAAACATTTTTAAATTTGAAATATAAATTCAAATTTCACTTTAAAATAACAAATTTATCTTTAGTTTTCTATATAAACTTGTTTATAATTTAGTGTTTGATTTTTTACATTGTTCAACTCGAGTTTATTATACAATCAAGTGTCAATTATAGGTTAAATTAGCAACTCATATTATACAACAATACCCCCAAACAACAACTTCCAAAAACTCGAGTACGAAATCGAAATCAACTCGGGTCAGTCCCGAAGCAAAATTCCAAAATGCGACTTCAAGTCGTCTTCAGGAAAACACGAGAGCATCTTCGGTACAAAACTTGTCTTCCCCAATCAAACTCCCCTGCCTAAACCCATGAGCTTCCAGGAAACACTGCGTACATGCGTGCACAATGCACGGCGAGCCAAGCGTCGTCGATCTTCCCTCCGACCATCCCCAAGTCAGCAACTACCACGTCGTGCCTTACGACCAACCCAATCCAAAAATCTTATCACGAAGCGAAATTTGACCCACCACCCAAAAATTTGCAGAAAACTCAAACTACAATCCCATATCGCCAACGGCCAAAACAACCACCGGAATTCCAACAATCACTCCGAAGCATCGTCGCAACCTCCACGCTGCCCTTCCCCTAGTCGCGAACACCCACGGTCCACCACACAAGTCGCGGTATCCCCTGTTGCAAGCCGAAACCCAAAACTAGCATAAACCCTAGTTCGATTGATTTCGAACAAATCAAGCATAGGAAAAATTCTCTGGTATTTTTCCCTATGTCAACAATCTACAAGCTAGCCTCGATCCAAATTTCAACTCCATTCACCCAGCAATTCGACAGCAATTCATCAAAAACTCAGAAAAGTTCAAACCCAAAATTCGAATAAATTATCACACTAAAAATTACAAACTTCATATCTAAATTCTTGATTTTACATCAAGATTTCATATATGTAATCAAATTTTGAATTTAAGGTAATAAATTTTTAACCAAAATTCAAATTCCTCTGTAAATTTTTATTTACTGCAATAGAATCCTGAATTGATTTTTAAAATAGTCATCATCCATTAACTACAACTACCATTAAATTATCAAAGCCAAATAATGTTTTTTTTTGAAAGATTTGAATTAGTTTGAATGATAATTTCCTATAATTCAACAGAGCATAACTATTTCAGACACATACATACATATCAATATTTATACAAACTTGCAATCATCTTGGCAACAAATTTATACTGAACTACTATATAAATAGTCACACAAATCTAGATAAATATCAGGTTCAAATCTGTTTTTAAAAATGAAGATTTACTCACCTCTTTGAATATTGCAGAGCATATTTCCAAGGCCTGATCACTCTAACTGGAAAAAAAATTGATTTGCTTTTGATTATGCTTTTTGTTGAAAATCCCTTACATGCTTTCAAGTAGTTATTTATAAGTTGAAATTGCAGATCTTCATGTATTTCAGGTTTAAATTTGAATTGCAGCTTGTAAATTGCAGATTGTCTTTTGCTGAAGAACTTGCTTGATTCAGGTTTGATTTCTTTTTGTGATTATGAATTTCAGGTAGCACTGTTTTTTTTTTTAGTTTTCATTTTCAGGTTTTGGAAATAAATTCTGATTTGAGCTAAGGAAAGAAACAAAGAAGAATTTATGAAAAACTGATTTTCCTTTCCTAAAAACATTTATTAAAATTAAAATGAAAATAATGCCACTTGTCATTAATTTGCACAAATGTCACAAACATATTTTTAAAAGTTAACAAGTGTTATTAAGATGATTAATAGGGTTACACATGTCTTTAGTGTTTTCAAATTGAATTTTTATTTAATTTTAAATATAAATATAAACTAACATATTAATTTACTAAGTAAAAAAATACTTACATATATGTAAATAAATTTACTTTTTAAAGGAATTATTCTAAACTAATTATAATACAAATATAATTATACATCTTACACATACATTTATAACCATTTAAATCTAAGAATTTAAAACAAAACAAGGCTTGTTTATATTCTTTTGAAACTATCACATTTTAAATACTTTAAGAGAAAGACAAAACAAAACTTTGTTTAAAACCTTTTTAAACTATCTTATTAAAAATAAATAACAATCTTATATTTGAAACAATTGAATTAAACTAAATTATCTTTTGAAAAATCTTATTGAATTTAAAACAAAACTTTAAAATTGCAATATTCATTCATACATAAATTATAATAGATTAAATTAAATTTTCAAAACAATTTCAAATTATAACATATACAAACGTATATATTACAATTTGAAAATTCAACTTTTAATTTAAAACAAAAGATATTTCCATTCACAATATATATCAAACATATGTATTATAAATAGAATAAAATTTATTAGCTTCTGAAAAATAATTCTAACCAATTTTTAAATTGTTAAAAGATATTGATCACACTTACCAGATTAAATACTTGTTATCCTTTTAAAAAAAATTAATTTCACCAATTTAAATTAAAATTATAAAGAAAATTATCAAACCAATTAATTATTGTTACAGATTATTAAATCGATATTGCCCGAAATTCCGGATCGTTACAATACTGGTTCAGAGTTACCCTGCATCCAGTCCCGCACACAAGTATGGATTTCCTTTCAAAATCAATTCTTCCAATTACACCCTCGATTTCAAGGCCATGAGGTACACCACTCCAGATTCACAATCCTCTGGGTAGAGATACTTGATTTTACGGGCAACAAGTTCACGCAATTGATTTCACAGGCTACAATCACACCTTTCTCGCTTGATTGATTTCATAGGCTACAATCACACATTTCCTCACTCAATTAATTATAAAGAAGCCTATAACTCTGAATAGCACTGGGATCTTGTTGAGATAGTGATAAAGAATCTAACCAGAAATGATCTAGTTAGATTCAATGTTGATTTCGGCAGAGTAATGGTAAATATATATATATATATATATATATATATAAAGAAATGTAGAAGAAGAGGAGTGAAATTAGAGAAAATATGTATACAAATTCGTTTAAAAATGCCCCTATTTATAGTAGAACAACAGCCATGTCCATTTGTAAAAGGATATGACGAATAGACACTTCCTTTGAAATTCAAAATTTTGAAATAAACTGCCACCTTGTCGACAAGGGTATCTTCAGGTTGTCGACAAACCTATGGTATTTTTGGTGATTTGTTTTTCTTTGAAAATAACTTCTATCCTGTATTAAAACTATTTTAAAACTTTATAAACATACTTAACTATAGTTAAAATACATAAATAAGTATAGAGAATAATATTTTGATATATATAAAAATTTATTATAATTTTATATTTAAATCTAAGTATAAATATTAAATATTAATATATTAAAAGATAGTTTAAAACCAAGAATAATTTTATTTTGAAGATAAAGATTATTTTGTGGCTAAAAGTACTTTAAAACCAGTATAGATGTTTTTGATCTTTTTAAAAGGAAGATTTTGAAATCATTTTGAAAACAAGATATAATTTTGTAAAAATATTTGAATAAAATTTAGTGGATACAAAACAATGCTCCACTAGATTTTTCGTAGGTTCCATCATACTTAGGGTTTCATCCCTTTAACGGGATTGAAGTGGATTCCATTCCACGAATAAAATGGATTTTAAGATGCCGGTGCTTTTCTAAGAGTTTTAGTAAAATTCCTAACTAAATTACTTATATTGAAATCTTGAACTCTTGATAATCTTGATACTCATGGGTCTTCAATCTTGATATCTTCAGTCTTGAATCTCTACATTGTATGGTCTTCATTCTTGTTACCTGCATGGTTAAATCATGCATATACATATATATCTAAAATATAATGTTAGTATTTATATTTTATAATCTTATTCTAAGTTTGTTGTCATCAAAACCATCTTCTTCGGGACTAATAGAGTCCGGATTCGACCGTTTACAAAAGTTACATTTTGGAATTTAAATTCAACTAACGATGCTACATTTAAATAAAACATTTAAATATATAATCGTAAAATATGCTGGTTGTTACATGAAGAGTATTTCGGTGAAAAATATTACGTTCAAATTGTAAGTACTCAAAGTTTTTTCAAATGTAATGATGATAGAAAACTTGTAATTTAGAATTAAAAAGCGATTAAAATGGTTTAATGAATAATTCATTTTAGCTAATTTGTAATAATAAGTATAATTGGATTTTAAAGCTAACTTCTGTATACAATAGAATTAGGATCTGAAATTAGTTTCATTGGGTTTAGAAATATAAAAACCAACATTTTGATATATATGATGATCTAATTTTGCTTCGGGAACGAAACGGGTGCTCAGGTCTTCATAACCGCTTTGGCCCAAATCAACCTTTCTCTTGTCTATAAATTGATTTGTTACGGAAACCCTAGTAGCCTTCGTATCTTTCTGTTCTATTCTTCTTTACTTCCTTTCAGATCTAGCTCTTCCTTTAATGGTGATTATCCTAAAACCCTATCAGATTGTATATCATCGTGAAACTCTCGACGAATAGAATCAAATCTGCAGTTCGTTTTTGCAATCGAGTCTTAATTTGATCAAAAATCAGCAATCGTTCCTCGGCCGTCCATGTTAGGGTTTCGCAATTGATAGCGAAACACCAATCATTCGACGATCAGAAGGTGCTACGTGGTAGAGGAAGATCATAGGAGTTCATTTGGATCGGGGCAAGAGGTCTCAAGTTCATCAGAAATAGGTGATTAAGGCGATGCCACGTGGTGGCGGTGGCCGCATGGGGTTTAGATGGGCGGCTCGGTCGGGGCTACATGGTGGTTGGTCCGACTGATGAACGATGGCATGTAGGTGGTGGAATTGTAAGCTCAAAGTCGGTGGCTTTATGTTCTATTAGATCGATAGGGTTTGGGAAGATATTGATAATTGCTATTTTGCCCTTATTTTTATTTTAATTAAAATTCAAATTTTAAATCTTCTAACATGAAAAACTTTTCATACGAACTCTGATTCACGCGCAGTTTCTTCCGTCAGACTCGTATTGAAACCCCGGCCTATGAATTTGGTTTGGTTGAATTTGGAGACTGTTGAGATTTAAAGCTTCTATTGCATTTTTAATTGGCTTAAATCAAATGTTAGTGATTAAACGCACTCACGCAGTACTAAATTTTCTGATGTTAGTTGAATCGAAATTGTGAAATGATTAATTATATTGATTGTTGTTTTGGAAATTTAATTTGACATTTGAATTGATATATTTGTTGATTCGGATGTTGGTTGCAATTGGATGCCTATTGATTGATATTTTGGATGTATGGTTGTTTATTTATTTAGACATATCCCCAGTTATTACCCTATATATTATTGACATCATATAAACTGTCATTTGTATTATTTGAAATGAACAAAGAAATAGACTGAAATGATATATACCTATGTCAATTAAATATGGGTTGAAATGATATATATCCAACTATGTAATTAAAATTGAAATAACTAATCAGTTGGCCGTATGGTAGAAAATTATATACAGACACCATATTTGGTTAAATTAAATGGTTTTAAAATCTTGAATTTGAATTGGTTTAAACGATATTGTTTTTTAGAAATTAAAATTTGGATTTATATGAATTGGATTATTTTACAATTCGAACTTTGAAACTTTGGAATGGAAACTTTTTAAATGGAATTGTGTTAAAATTTAATGTGAAGTTGTTAACTTTGAATCTTAAAGCTGAATTTGAAACATAATGCAAATTTATCTGAAGTGAATTACTATAAATTTAAAAACAGAAAGTTTAGCTTGCAATTTATTTTTAGTTAAAGTTATTTAAATTGGTATTTCGAATTTTGGGATTTGAAGTCGTTTGAATTGAAAGGTGAAAATTGAAATTTTTTTGATTTGAAATTAGGACCTGAGTTCAAAATGTTAGGAAAGAAAGAAACGGTTTTAGTTCAAAACCCGTTTTAAATACAAACTATTTTAACGTATAAATTATTTTAATATTCAAACTATTTCAATATATAAATTATTTTAATAATCAAATTATTTTAATATATAAACTAGTTCACATATTCAAACTATTTTCAATATTTAAGCTATTTTAATTATCCAAACTATCTTTAAATATTCAAACTATTTTAGTTATCCAAACTTATTTTCAATATTCAAACTGTTTTAAAATTGAGAACTATTTAGATTTAAATCATTGATTTAAATACGAATGTTTTGGTATGAAACTACTTTGAATTCGAAATGATTTTGAAGTGAATCTGATATTTTGATATAAAATATGATTCATTCTTGAAATTTAAAAGAACCAACTGGTGTGAAAAATGATGTTTGGTTGTTAAAGAGACTGAAGCTAGGTGAATGGCATACTCTCTGTTATTCTACCAGAACCACTTTAATAACCGTGTACGCGGTGGATGTAAACTAGAATGTAGAGGTTGAATTGACGACGTTTACTGGAATGAAATGAACAACGATGGATGACTCCAACACTTGTGTCAATTTGAAATGACTGAAACAGGAGCCTATGTCTGGCCAAGGGGTTTGCTACCTTTAGGGACCATCACCCTTTCGTATTACTATATTGATCTTAATTCGATCGGTGCACCTTGATTTGATTTTGGGGTGATGGACTCGATCGGCAGCAGTTGTTGTGATGTGTTATAACCAGCCAAAAAGGGTAAATTGGTAGAATCCTACCTTGGGCACTGCCTCACATACCTTGTCATAAAATTATCCTTATATGAACCAACTACGATTTTGTTTTAGTATGATGCCTATAGGGGACTCATTGGCTATTGACTTTACTAGTTGCGTTACAAGATCTACATAGATTACCTGCTTAAAAATGTGTTAAGGGGGATCAATGTAAAGCCTTAACGCTATTTTAATACTTTACTAATAGACACTACATATATAGCGTATATTACTATATGTAGATAGTTTAACGGACCCTTAGGGGATGGAAAATCTTATAACGTCTCTTAAGTTACTTATACCCTTATTTCTCGTGATATTAATTTAACTTACAAACGAATTTTTTGTTCTGCATCGAGTGTTTTGTCTTTTCATTATGCTCGTGTCAGCCTGAGTATTTCAATGTTTGAAGACATTATTCTAGAGGATGAAGACGGAGATTAGTAATCATATTTAGTAGTATTATTCTGCTGAATTAATTGGTATGTTTTTTTATTGTACTCTGATTATATTGTAAAATGAAAGTTAAATTTATTTTAAAGCAGCTTCATGAACTATTCATTTTATTATTATATTTTGTCATTCCACTATGAGATTCTGATTATTTTTATTCCTTCTTATTTTCTTTATTAACCGCATTGATTATCTGTCTTTTGGACTGTTTGAGTTAGACATGTGTGGTTTATTGTTGACTTAAATTGTCCTAAATGGTGGATCGTCACAGTTGGTATCAGAGCTTAGGTTTAGAGATACCTTAGCCTATCGGGGTAACTCATTAGAGATAGGGTAAGCAATACCCTATAATGAGTTTAAGTGTATATACACAAACACACACACACACACGAGAGAGAACGGGTTTGTTAGTGCTACAAAAATGTTTTTATATTGTGTTAATTTGTTTAGATGTGTATTTATGAATTTCGATCGGTATATAGGATGTTATGGCATCGATAGGGATTACTAAACACTTGAACATGATAGACCGATACAATATAATTTTTGAAATTAGTAAATGAAATGATTTTACCTAAAACTATATTTTCTATATATAAAAGAATAATTTTTCACAAATTGATATTGTTATTTTTGTTATGTTATTAGTTAGGAAATGATAATATTCGATTATTGTCATTTACTGTTGGCTAGTCAAGGTTCTTAAATCTATTGACTGTTGTACGTTATAAGAAATTGTAATTTTATAAATATGGTTTGTAAAGTATGATTTACAAACAAATGAATTTAAATGGCAATTTGAGGACTTAAATTTTGGTTTTTTGAAATTGGTTTTCAAAGATTTTGGAAAAATAATATTATTATTATTTGGAAGTATTTTCGAATAGAAATATTTTCATGGAGATTTGAAAGAAATGTTTTAAAAGAATTTTAAAGAAAGTAGGTTCTGTACTTCCCTCTTCTGTCGCTAGTAAATAATTTCAGTTATGATCGCGACATCATCGACATTCATTTTTGAGTTTCAAAGTGGGAAAACTATTGTAGTAGGTTTGCTGCACTGTTGTTTTGGTGAAACAAATTTTAATTTTAATTTCCTAAGTATGATTTGATATACAAAAAATATAAGTATATATTATTTCAAGATGATTTGAAATGAAACTCGGTATTTAATCTTAATTTTTCTGTTACTTAGTGATTTTCAATTATTGATATGAAATAGAATTTTCGACGATTTTAAATGGTCAACAACTTCCAAATTGAAATCAGAAATTAAAGCTAAGTGTTTAATTAAAAAATAAAAGAGAAAGTTTTGTAACTCTTAAATTAAGAGATAATGAAAAATTAAGAAGATTTAAACTATCGAACATTTTTCTCAAGTAAAATGAATAAGATTACATGTATATGCTTCTAGGATTTAATGGAATATTATACAAGTAGAAACTTAAGTAATAAAAATGTTTCAAAATGAAATTATGTCTATATCTAAAAATAAATCCTTATAGGAAATGTTATACACCCGGTTAATATTTCATGAAGTGATTTATAATTATATTGAATAGTAAAAGGTAATATTATTTAAGCAAACGATTATAAACTTAAGAAAATATTGAAATGATTCATAAATAGATTTAATATTAAATGATACTATATATGAAATAATAAATACAATCAAAGAAGTAGAGAAACTTAAGTTGAAATGATTCATTATTGAATATTAATATTAAATGGGAATCAAGTTATATAAGTAAAAACGTGTATTAAACTGTAAAAAAAAAATATGTAATACTTTAAGAGTTTATTCATGGATGATTTTAACTATTGAATGGGAAATAATTTATGTAGGTAAATGAATATAAATTAATAAGAATGATCTTGTGTGATTGAATGAGAATTAAAATAAATGAAAGTAAATGATGTGTTACAAAAGCCAATAGAATAAAATATGTAAGTTGTGTGTATACCATTTTATTTGCATAACAGTTCTTATCCAGATTCAAATACATCATTTATGGTAATTCACATCAGTCCGAGTTAGGGTTTTTTGCTTGATTCTTGACGACAAACGCTTGACATAGATTTTTGATATGATTTTGAAGTTTTCTATCATAATTTATGGCTACACAAGGAGAATGTAGATTTCTAATCAAGAAATCAGATCAGAGTTCGCACTAGAGTAGTCGAGTTAACAATACTAGTTTGAAAGTGAAATGTGTGTATTCAAGAAAGCGTCAGAATTAATGTTATGTACAAATGATTCATGTACATCGTACAAACTTAAATAATATTTTAATTTTTTTAATGTTTGGCTTATTGGAAGTTTGCGAATTGGCACTTCAAATCGTTCGAGGTTGTATGAATAATCTATTGAGTAATTACCCGAGGCTGTTGAAAATAAGGTACACTTGGTAGTTTATTTATCACCCTTGTACGATGCAAAGTTCCTGAACCTGGACAAACAATTAGTTTTTTATTGCTATGGATGAGTGATCGACTCTTTTGTTACATATAATGGTCGTGCTGCATTTGTTTGCATATGATTATTATATATATGTTGTGTTGCTTATGTATCGATTGAAACAACTAATATATATATATAACTCTTTTATATGGTTTAACTCTCTTTTGGATCATATAAGTGAAATCCAGATTTATGGAAGCAATAACCACTGCTTTTGGTTTTATAAATAGAGCTTTGTTTGCTCGACAAATAGGTATATTGTCAGATTACAGCTCTTGTAGTGGTATTTTATTGTTTTTCCCATGGCTGGGATGCTTTATTATTGAAATAAGATGTATACCATGCAATTATTGATAGTGTTATTTTTCCACATCTAGTTGTGCAAAGGAGATGCTACCGAATTTTTTTGTAAATTTAGGACTTAGAAATTTTTCATAGAAATTGGGTTATTTTCTTTATATTAAACTAAGTAATTTTAAATAGTTTTATAAATTGATTACTTCTTGTTCCGTTTCGGGGACGAAATTTTTTGAGTGGGTGGGACTGTAACGACCCATAATTTTGCCAATTAAAAATATTAAATTAAATAAGACATTGAAATTAAAAAAAAATTGAAATTAAAAACTTTTGATTGATTGATGTAAAACAATGTTGGGTTGCACATTAACAACAAGATTTGAAATAACAAATGTTAATGTTGTAAAGAATAAAATGAATGTTTATCTCTAATTGGAATATAATTGTAAAGTTTAACAAGGAATAAAACAAATGATGTATTAAAGGAGAAATCATATGTTATTTAACTGAAATTTGGTTTTAGCATAGAATAAGAAATTAATTATTCGGTAAGTAAATTTATAACCCGTGCTTATAAATAATAAATTTATAGATATATGAATTACAAAGATGTAACAATTGCTTAATTTCGTCTGAGGCCTTGGTGCAGTGGTAAAACGCCAGGCTGTTGACGACAAGGTCGGCAGTTCGATCCCTGCCTCTGGCATATTAAACTGTGCGCCATGATGATTCTTGCAGACTTGTGTGCTGCCTACTTTGTAAATATAAGTACCCAGTTTCAAAAAAAACAATTGCTTAATTTCTCATCTCATTAATTAATCCGTTTTGAAAAATTTTGTAATCAATGGAATTTAATGTAATTGAAATATGTCAATTAATATGGGAGAAGATGTTAACTAGAGTACCTAGTGTAATAAATGGAAATTTATGATAAAGGAATTGAAATTTAATATAAAGAAAATTTAAGCCAACATAAAAGAATTTGTTGGAAATTAAAATGTAACGAACTAGGGTTTTCTTACTATTGTAATTAAATGTTGGAATTAATTTAAGATTTGAATATTGGGTTTAATATGATAAATTGGATTTCAAAGGAAAACAATTGGATTAGTTATCTTCCCAGTATTTGGGTGTGTTTTGAGATTTAACTATTGTAATTAATAGCAATAAAATCTTGCCATCAATAAGAACAGAAGTAAATGGTAATTAATTTGTGATATGTGCAACCTACATTTTGTGTGAAAAATATAACGAGTATTTCAGTGAGAAATATTATGTTCAAATTGTAAGTACTCAAAGTTGTTTCAAATGTAATAATGATAGACAACTTGTAATTTAGAATTTAAAAGCGATTAAACCAGTTTAATAAATAATTCATTTTAACAAATGTGTAAAAGTAATTATAATTTGATTTTAAAGCTAACTTCTATATACTATTGAGTTAGGATCTGAAATTAGTTTCATTGGGTTTAGAAATATTAAAAACCTACATTTTGATATATAGGATGACCTATTTTTGTTTCGGAGACGAAACTGGTTTTCGGGTCTTCGTAACTGCTTTGGCCCAAATCAACCTTTCTTTTATTTATAAATTGATTTGTTACTGAAACCTAGCAGCTTTCATATCTTTCCGTTCTATTCTTCTGCACTTCCTTTCGGATTTAGCTCTTTCTTTAATGGTGATTATCCCAAAACCCTAATTACTAATTTCAAAATTAATTCAAAATTTAAACTTCTCAAACCCTATCAAATTATATATCGTCGTAAAGCTCTCGACGAATGGAATCAACATCTGAAATTAATTTTTGCAAGCGAATCTCGGTTTGATCAAAAATTGGCAACATTTCCTTCACCATCCATTTTTGGGTTTCGCGATTAATGGTGAAACATCGACCATTTGACGATCGGATGGTGCTGCGTGTTAAAGGATGATTAATGGAGTTCATCCATTAAGCTGATTGTGGCAAGAGGTCTCAAATCCACCAAAAGTAGGCAATTAAGGCGGCGACATGTGGTGGCAGTTCAAGGCGGTAGAGGTGGCTGCATGCGTCCACAAAGGCGGCTCGGTCAGGGCTACACGGTGGTGAGGTCCGATTGATGAACGACGACGTATAGGTGGTGAAATTGGTGGCTCAAAGTCGGTGGCTTTGGGTTCTGATAGATCGATAGGGTTTGGGAAAGAAATTGGTAATTACTATTTTGCCCTTCCATTAATTTTAATTAAATTTAAAATTTAAATCTTTTAACGTGAATAATTTTTGCGTACGAACTCCAATTCATGTGCGGTTTCTTCCATTGGACTCGTATTGAAATTTCAAACAATATGAAACTGGTTTGGTTGAATTTAAAGACCGTTAAGATTTTGAACTTCTATTGGATATGTAATGGGCGTAAATCAAATATGAATAATTAAACCCACGCACGCAATACTAAATTTTCTAATGCTAGTTGAATCGAAATTATGAAGTGATTAATTATACTGATTGTTGTTTTGGAAATTTGGTTTGACATTTGAGTTGGTATTGAATTTAAATTGACACCAAAATTAAATTGATTTTTAATATGAAATTGACAACAAAATTGAATTGACTTTAAATTCATATTGAAATTGAATTGCTAGTTAAATACCCGATAATTGATAACTAGTAACCATTGTGCTATATTTGTTGATTTAGGTTTTGATTGCAATTAGATGTCCATTGATTGATATGTTAGATGTATGGCTATTTATTTATTTTGGCATATCCCTCGTTATCACCCTATATGTTATTGACATCCTATAAATTGTCATTTGTATTATCTGAAATGAACAAAGAAATTGATTGAAATGAGACATACCTATGTCATTTAACTATGAGTGGAAATGATATATATCCATCTATGTAATTAAAATTGAAATAACTAATCACTTGACCATAGGGTAGAAAATTATATATGGACACCAGATTTGGTTAAATTAAATGGCTTTAAAATCTTGAATTTGTATTGGTTTAAATGATATCGTTTTATAGAAAATAAAATTTGGATTTATATGAATTGAATTATTATCAAATTTGAACTTTGAAATTTTAGAATGGGCACTGTTTAAATGGATTGTGTTAAGAATTTAATGTGGAGTTATTAACTTTGAATCTTAAAGTTAATTTGAAACATAATGTAAACTTATCTGAAATGAGTTGTTCTACAGGTTTAAAAAATGAAATTTTAACTTTGAATTTACTTTTAATTAAAGTGGTTTAAATTGGTATTTCAAATTTTTAGGATTTGAAGTCGATTGAATTGAAATGTGAAAGTTGAAATTGTTTTGATATGAAATTTGGACCTGAGTTCAAAATGTTGAGAAAATAAAGAAACAGTTTTAGTTCAAAACCCTTTTTAAATACAAATTGTTTTAACATATGAATTATTTTAGTATTCAAATTATTTCAATATATAAATTATTTTAATAATCTAATTATTTTAACATATAAACTATTTCACACATTCAAACTATTTTCAGTATTCAAACTATTTTAATTATCCAAACTTTTTCCAATATTCAAACTATTTTAATTATCCAAACTATTTTCATTGTTCAATATGTTTTAAAATTGGGCCTATTTAGATTTATATCATTGATTTAAATACGAATGTTTTGATATGAAATTATTTTTGAATTCAAAATGATTTTGAAGTGAATTTGATATTATGATTGAACTATGATTTGTTCTTGAAATTTAAAAGAACCAACCGGTGTGAAAAATGACGTTTGGTTGTCAAAGAGATCAGAGCCGGATGAATGACATACTCTCTGTTATTCTACCAGAACCACTTTAATAACCATGTACACGGTGGATGTGTAATAGCCCAATTTTTTTTTACAAGTATTTTTCACTTGTATTTTTAAAAAAAAAACCTTGGGGTTTATTTAAAGTGAAAAATAAATTTTAGGATTAACTAATAAGATCTCTGGAAAAATCAAGTTTTAATTAAGAAAACATTTATAGCTTAGGTGGTTAAGACATCTGGGCTGTTCACGACAGGTCACGAGTTCGAGTCTCGGCATGGTCAGAATTTCTAATTTTTTTGTATATAAATGAACTGCGTAATTACGCGTTAAAAAGGGCGCGTAAATTTAGGGAATAAGTACCGTATATATATATAAGATATGAAGAATGTAAACCAATTTGAATTTTAGTTAAGTATTAATTTTGAAGAATTTAGTGTATTTATAAACTGTTAAATATCGCGTTTAAAAGGACGCGTAAAATTTATGGTAAGTAATGTAATAAAACGTATAAAATTTAAAACGTTATTTTATATATATATTTTTGATGTTTTGTATTACGTCAGTTTGACGTACTTTTAAAATCATATATAAACACCTTTATGGATTAAAACATCAGTTAGTGATTTTTAAGACGAACGTTACTTTTGGTTGTAACTGACAGTTTTGGTTTTAAATAAAAGGTGTATATACGTTTCCATTTCCAAAAGCTTTGAAAAATTCTTACCGTCATTTAATTAATCAAACTAAAAAAATGTATATATATATATATATATCAATTCTCATATAATTGGAACGGTTCATATTTTGCCATTCCTCTGATCACGAAACCTTATCTGCCTAAATCTTCAATCACACATATAAAGAAGCTGGAAGGGATATCAACGCATGCTTTGAAATGTCCAAAGAGATTTAATACTTGTTGCATGTTCAGTTCAAAGCCAATTTATTTGTTTACCGTTATTCCTAAAATCACGCAACTGTTTATTGGTAACAAATGTTGAAATCAAAAGTTTTGTATGTCTGGAAATAAAGCATGCATCTATGAAACATTCAATCAAATTTCTTGCCGTTCTTTGGTTCAATCAACATTTAATGCTTGCCAACATTTACGTAAGAAACTCCCTGCTTTTATCAATCAATTGGGCAAGTTTGAAATCTTAACATACCTGACCGTGAGAAATATTTTATCCACCTCATTTATAACTGTGTATTTCTTTTCGCCATTCAAATAAAAAGATTTATTTCCCACTTCTCATTTTCATTTGCGTTTAAAAATAAATTATATATAAGTTTTCTCTCTCCTTAATTCTTACTTTTTATTTGCCTAGCCTCTTTATTATTTTCCTATGTCTATCTCTTGACATTTATTTCTTTATTTTTCTAGATCTTATTTTATCTATTAAATATTTCTTATGTACATCTTTATTTAATAGCTTGTGTAACAACCCTAGTTTTAACAATTTATTTTATTTTAATTATTCAAATTTGAAATAATATTCTTATAGATTAGGTTTAACAATATGGTTAAATATTTGATTTGGAGATATATTTTATAAAATTTTGTATGCCAATAAAATTAAATAATAACTGTAAAATTTTAAGCTATTTTTGAACTGTTAAATTTCGCGTTTGGAAGACGCGTCAATTATAGGGTATAAGTGACGTAATAAAACGTGTGTTTTCAAAACGATATTTTCACACAAATTTTTGATGTTTTAGTTTGCGTCTGTTTAACGTAGTGTAAAAATCATATTTTCATATATTTTTGAAGAAAAATATCAGTCAGTGTTTTAAAAAGCAAATGTTACCTTGTTTTAATTGACAATTTGACTTTACACATATTGTATACGTTTCCATTTCAACTGCCCACATAAATTTGCCTTTTCATTTTGATATCAAACTAGAAAAATATCAAATCAAAATACATAAAACTGAAATAAATTCAACAAGTAGTAACGTATAAAATTTAAGCTAGACGTGTGAAACCTAACTGTCACTTTAAAGAAATCAACATGCACATCAATTCCTTTCCTCTGCCTCTATCTCATCAATTATCAACCTATAATCACGCAAGTTTTAATTTATAAGAATGTGTGTATTAACCCTGCCTTCATCACACAAACTTAATTATAGGGTAACATTAAAAACCTTATTCTCTCTGATGATTTCCTTTTTACTTAAATGCATGCAATTAAAGCTTGAAACCATACACACCATTTCTCTTCCTTTAGCCTCTGTTCTCATCAGTTATATATCAATTCAAATCCTTGAATCAAGTACGTAACTCACGCAGGAAATAAAATCTAGTTTATAAACATCAACAAGTTTTCAAAAAAAATAAAATCCTCTCGGCCTTCTCTTTATGTCTGCCTTCCATTAATCATGCCAGAAGATCAATGCTTGCAATATTCTTTTGTAACTGATGGGAAGAATTCTCGTCCATATCAATAGCATTTATATCAATAGAAACTGACACGTTATTTTTCTCATCTGCCTATAAACTCATTCCCCTCTACCCATTTGTTCTCTGCATCGATCCAATTCTCTGCTCCTTCTCGTGAATCTATCAGGTAA
Source organism: Allium cepa (assembly GCA_030765085.1). Classification (NCBI taxonomy): domain Eukaryota; kingdom Viridiplantae; phylum Streptophyta; class Magnoliopsida; order Asparagales; family Amaryllidaceae; genus Allium; species Allium cepa. Next base: position 237,895,383 of record CM060929.1, on the reverse strand, counting down.
ATAGTTATAGTATTGTTCTTTTCTTTCGGTTCAGATATTTTTTCTCCCTTTCTCTTTCTCGAAATTTTGTCCTACCTGTGCCTTGCTCGGCCATTTCCATTGTTATGCCATGCATAAGATGTCTGTACATTCATCCCTATGCTGAGATATAGGCTAGTCTTGTGCATATCAGAGGGTGAAGCAGTAGATTGGTGGGAGAAACTGAGTGTTATGAGGAATGGTTGAAATTTTATACAATAGTGATAAGTTGCATTTAGGAAGTTTAGATTCAGTGACAATATAAGAAATAGCCTTGTATTGAACCTGTTGATTTTCAAACTGCATATAGTGATCAGTAGGCCTTTTTCATGTTGAGGGATGTGGGGTGAAGTAACACTGATATAAAGATGAGTGTAGATATAGGTTGAGTTTTGCATGCATTTTGTAGTTGTAGGCTAGTGAGTTTTAGCCAAGAACCTGGATATGATATTTAATGTATGGGAAGGACTTTGGTTGATTTGTTTAAGATTTTCCAGGATTTGATTTAGTTAGTAGTGGAAAAAAATTACATTTTTTTATATTATATTATATATATTATATTCTTTAAGGGAGTTAACTTGCATTTGTGTTGAGTAGTCTGCATACATTTATGTTGGGTTTAGGGGAGTCTTTCAGTTGCCTTTATATAAGAAAGGGGTTGTCTGTTTGTAGGGGAGAGGAGTCATGTTCTTTATTTTATTTTTTTTCTTTTCTGAGATTGAAGATCTGGACAGGAGTATTGATGCATAACTGAAGTGAAATGTTGATGCTACTAGGAAATAGGGGTCAGTGAGTGTGAGATTTGTGTTTCCAATAATTTTTGAAAAAGAGATGGCTGGAAGTTTCTTTGCATTTTTTCGAAGAAATTTCAGTATTGGCTCGAAGCATGTGAGCTTGAGACATGGGGAAGACTCGAAGTAGGTGGGTTTTGGCTCGGGTAAATGAGTTTAGTGGATACCTGTTACAGAGGAGTTGGGAGGTACTTGAAATTGAATAAGTGCGAAGCTTTGAAAAAAAAAAAAGAAAAAAAAAAAAAAAAGAAAAAAAAAAGAAGAAAAGAAAAAGAAAACTGAAAAGATGGGAAGGGAAGGCTGCACAAAATTTTGGCCGTGTGCATGAATATAGAGTGGTGCACGTACGTGCATATATCCATATCACGTTCATGAAGAAAATTTGGTGCACGTGTATTCGTGTTCAACTTTTGCCGTAGTTGTTTAGGAAAAATTTTGGTCGTAAAATTTTAGCACGGTTCACAGTTTTGGGTATGTTTTGGTCACGGTACACGGTGAAGTGGTCGAGCAAAGCAAACATATTCTTGTTCTATTCTTAATTTTCCTTGACCATAAATTCTTAAGTCGCGTTTCAATATTCGAATTTTTCTAGATTTGAATCTAGGCGACGTCCGAGAATCTTTATCGTTACCCTCTGTCGGTCTGTACCGGTGAACTGTCATTTTTGAAATTCAAAATTTTCTGCAAAAATTCAGGTGAGTATTTCTCACCAGACATACGTATTTATATTTGGTAAATTATTGCAAGTGTATGTGTAAAATTGTATTTCACTATTATCTGTCTGTAATGTAATATAGAATGATGGACCCCATTTAAATTGACACCTCATCAGTATTATCTGTTATATTATTTCTGCAGTTATGTTATTGTTTATTTACTGCTTAAATCACCACTGCAAGTTCCCTGTTATTATAGATGGTATGGGCTGAAATGATAGGCCTAATTGATTATTATTGTTCACTTGTTCTGTTAACTGCTGTAAATTGTCTTGGGATTGCGGGTTCGAAATGATAGAACCCGGAGTTGTGTAAATATCGGATTGAAATGATATAAATCCGTTTCACTTGACCTAGGCTAGAAAATCTTATACAGGCCCGTGGTTTATATATTATTTTCTGAAATTATTTTAAATTATTTAAATTTAGAAATTTGATGATATTCTAATTTAAATTATATAAAGGATTTTTATGAGATTTACAATGATTTAAAAGGGGTTAAATAAATAAATGTTGAGTTAAAATTTTGGAATATAACTTGTTTAGAAATTCTATATTTTTGGAAAGGTAAAGATTTCAATACAGAAATAATAAATAATAAGTTATATTTGAAATTTGATGTTTAGCTAAAAGTCTACTACAGCATTTAATTGCTGTCTTTTGAAACTTGACTATTTTAAACCCATACTTTAGATAGCATTTCCTAGATGCTGTAGAAGTGAAATTGATTTAAAATTTATTTATTTAAAATTTCATCTCTATTTTGGGAATACGTTAAGATTTGGAATTTAAATATGAAATTGCTAATAAAGTAAGAAATTGAGTTTGGAAAGATTTAAAAGAAGAAAATTGATTTCTATTCTTTTGATAAAAGAAATAAATTCCAGATTTAATTGAATAAATTGAAATGGTATATCTTCAAAGGAAATGTTTTAAATCAAGGATTTGAAATTAAAGGTATTTGAAATATATATATTGATTTGAAAAATATAAAAATACCATTTTTCAAACTATAACCACGGGTTATAATAACGTTTGGTTGGCAAAGAGACCGGGATCGGATATGGGCATACTCTCTGTCGATACCGAAAACCACTTTGACTAACCGTGTACGCGGTGGAGATTCCAGAATGAAGTAGGTTGGTGGTGACGGTTTCTTGAAAGGTATATACGTGGACCCGACTCCCGTGAGTTGGCATAAGGTGGCTAAAACAAGAGCGATTCTCGGATTAATGAGGTAGCTCCTCTGATCGAACGCACTTCTTCGTATGCCATTCTATTACTCTTGTGATTGTTTGGTGCGCACCTTTGATTTGGGAGTGTTGTTCGAGGTGGGCGGTAACTGCGGCTACGCGTTTCCACCGGTCTGGATAGCAATTGGTATATCTACCCTGGCATTGCCTAGTTGTGCCGTGTCACCTACCCTAGCGAGCCTCCTACGAGTTTCTATTTGTGTCGTACCTATGGAGTATCCTCTGGTAGCCTCCCGATCAGGAGGTATTACGGTACTGTATAGACTATTGGCATTATTTGTGTTAAGGGGAATATTGGGTCACTCCTTAACGCTATTTAAAAGTATGTTTACTTTACTATAGACACTATTATAATAGCGCAATATACTACATAGTAAATAGTTTAACGGATCCTTAGAGGATGGGCGATCCCAAGCATCCTTTAAGTTACTTGCTCTTTATTACAGTACACTTGATTTAGCTTACATTATATAAGTATGTATGTCCTGACTCGAGTGTTTTGTTTTATTGTACGCTCGGGTCAGCCTGAGTTGCAGCTTCAGCTTTCTTTCCGGAGCTAGGACCACTCATAGATCTCTCTTGCTAATTGGAAGCTTTTTCAGCTTTATCTATTTTGTAATTCAAGACATTTGAAGACTTTATATTTGCTTATGGCTTAAAATTGTATTGAAGTTTATGAACAACGTATTTCTATTTGGTAAAAGTTTTCAGTGGATTCATGAACCACTGTGTTATTTTATGTTCCGCTGTGAGATTCTGATATCTGTGTCTGTGATTCTGTGTATTTGGTTTCATTTGTTCCTTAGCTATATTTACAACATATTGTTTTGAACTATTCCAGCTCGACAATTTTTAAGTTTTGTCGAATTCGAATGGTACAAAATAGTGGGTCGTTACAGTTGGTATCAGAGCTTTGGTTTAAACCACAGCCTAAGGAACGAAAACTCATTAGAGATAGAGTAGCAATACTCTAGAATGAGTGAAGTCAAATTCCAGAATCTTTTCCTTATGAGAGAACGTATTTTAAAGTATAAAATGATTTTCAAAGGGTTTTTAAGAAGTATTTTGATAAAAATAAAACTTTCTGTTTTTTTAAATATATTTTCCAGCTATTTCTTCTTTCTCTCCATCGTTATATTCAAGCCTTTGTTAAAAGCTTGTCCAAGTTAAGCTGTATCTTATCCTAGAATATCTTGACCTCTATGTCTGGGATTCGACGCTTTCGATCTACTACTCGGAGGCGATTGGTTTAATAGGCATGGTGCAGAAATCTCTTGTAGTTCTCGTACTGTTGCTCTTAAAGATGATTTAGGGAATCCATTAGAGATCCAGTGTGACTTACCTCAGGAGTTCGCTGGTAGTTTCATCTATCCTCTCGACACTTTTCCGGATGATATCCATTCGACCCCTGTAGTCAAACTTTTCCCGACATATTTGGTGAAGTCACTTCTTTACCAAAGCGGGAAATTTATTCCGTATCAATCTTATCCCTGGAGCAACGGTTTTCTCTCAGCTTGATCTAGCCACAGGTTTCCATCAGCTTAGAAATTGCTAAGGAAACCATACCCAAACTACTTTCCGAACTGAGAATGGTTTCTTTGAATGGCTAGTTATGCCTTTTGGCTTGACTAATGCCCCTGCTTTCTTTATAGACTTGATGAATCGCGTTTTTCGCGGTGTGCTCAATAAATTTGTCCTAATCTTTATTGATGACATCCTCGTTGAAAATTTATTCCTATACTCGAAAGAAAATCTAATATTATATATATAAGTATAATTTTCAGAATTTAACTAGTTGTTTAGAGATAATAATGTTTGATTTTATTTATAGTTTTGTAAACCATTGGTTTTGTCTTAATGAATAATTGAACTATAAAACATGGTTATAAATTTATTTGGAAACAGAAATGGATTTAAAACAAGAATTTAAGAATTTAATATCTGATAGTTTCAAACCTTGTGTTTAAAGTCTTAAAAGGATATATTATTATTTAAATTATTTTCGAATATAAATTTGTTTCCAAAGAATTTTAAAAGTTTTAAAAAATTAGTGCTCTTCTCTTTGTCGCTGGAAAATAATTTCGGTGATGACTACAACATCATCGACATTCATTTTCGGGTATCGAAGTAAAAAGACCACGTTGTAGTTTTGTTTCAAAAATTTAATTGATTTGAATTTCTAAATATGACTTAATTTATAATATATATAGATATATGATTTAAATTTGATTTGACATATACTATATGTATGTATTTATTTATCTCTAAAGGGTTTGAAGTTAATTGGAAATTTAATTCATAAATTTATGTTAAAAGGGTGATTCTAATGATAAAATAAAGTCAAATTTTGAATGAATATTTAAAATTGAATAATAAAATTGGAAAAATTTTACTTGTATAATTGCATGCCAATATAACTTACCTAAATCATTCAGAAATTAACTATGTAATTGGAAAATGTATAATATAAAAGGATTTTATAAATAAAAATTTGAGTGGTTATAATAAATGTTATACACTTAAAGTTTCAGTTACAACAAGACAAATAGAGGTAAATAGAAATAAAATAATAATTGAATAATATACAATATCAAATGGTGTTAAAGGAAATTTAGAAATATATTGGAATAGTTATATTAAATATAATCTACTTAATATGTGCGATAAGATATATTAAGCAGAATATATTTAATAATAATCTGGAATAAAGAAAATTAAATTTGTTGAATAAGATAATTAATTTGGAAATAGTTAAGATTGATTTAACTTCTGTAAAAAATCAAATGAATTAAATCAATTATTGAATATTAATTAATTTAAATTGAATTTATATGGTTTAGATATTGAGAAAAATATTTGACATAGATGAGAAAATATTGAGAAAAATAAATTTAATTATAGTTTGGAATAAAGAAGAAATTAACTGGGGAATTTAGTTTATTTTGGGAAATGGTAAATGTACTTTAAAAAAATCAAGTTAAATTACCATTTCAAATTTGGACTAAAATTAAACATTTTAAATTAGAATGTTATAATACCTTGTGAAAAATTTGGAAAAAAAAAAAAAAAAAATTTGAATGATTTTTTTTAGTGTAGGGATATTATACAAGTAAATATGTAAATAAATAAATGTTAAAATTTTAAGTATAAATAGATGAAATCAAAGATTAATTTAAAATTGAATTTTATTGTTTAGATTAATGATTCTAAATTTAGGTTTCAATTTAGTTTTCTTTCAGGTTGTTTCTATTCCCCTACCTTCTTCCTTTTCGAGGACGAAAAGTTCTGAGTGGGGGAGAGTGTAATAGCCCAATTTTTTTTTACAAGTATTTTTCACTTGTATTTTTAAAAAAAAAACCTTGGGGTTTATTTAAAGTGAAAAATAAATTTTAGGATTAACTAATAAGATCTCTGGAAAAATCAAGTTTTAATTAAGAAAACATTTATAGCTTAGGTGGTTAAGACATCTGGGCTGTTCACGACAGGTCACGAGTTCGAGTCTCGGCATGGTCAGAATTTCTAATTTTTTTGTATATAAATGAACTGCGTAATTACGCGTTAAAAAGGGCGCCTAAATTTAGGGAATAAGTACCGTATATATATATAAGATATGAAGAATGTAAACCAATTTGAATTTTAGTTAAGTATTAATTTTGAAGAATTTAGTGTATTTATAAACTGTTAAATATCGCGTTTAAAAGGACGCGTAAAATTTATGGTAAGTAATGTAATAAAACGTATAAAATTTAAAACGTTATTTTATATATATATTTTTGATGTTTTGTATTACGTCAGTTTGACGTACTTTTAAAATCATATATAAACACCTTTATGGATTAAAACATCAGTTAGTGATTTTTAAGACGAACGTTACTTTTGGTTGTAACTGACAGTTTTGGTTTTAAATAAAAGGTGTATATACGTTTCCATTTCCAAAAGCTTTGAAAAATTCTTACCGTCATTTAATTAATCAAACTAAAAAAATGTATATATATATATATATATCAATTCTCATATAATTGGAACGGTTCATATTTTGCCATTCCTCTGATCACGAAACCTTATCTGCCTAAATCTTCAATCACACATATAAAGAAGCTGGAAGGGATATCAACGCATGCTTTGAAATGTCCAAAGAGATTTAATACTTGTTGCATGTTCAGTTCAAAGCCAATTTATTTGTTTACCGTTATTCCTAAAATCACGCAACTGTTTATTGGTAACAAATGTTGAAATCAAAAGTTTTGTATGTCTGGAAATAAAGCATGCATCTATGAAACATTCAATCAAATTTCTTGCCGTTCTTTGGTTCAATCAACATTTAATGCTTGCCAACATTTACGTAAGAAACTCCCTGCTTTTTACAATTGGGCAAGTTTGAAATCTTAACATACCTGACCGTGAGAAATATTTTATCCACCTCATTTATAACTGTGTATTTCTTTTCGCCATTCAAATAAAAAGATTTATTTCCCACTTCTCATTTTCATTTGCGTTTAAAAATAAATTATATATAAGTTTTCTCTCTCCTTAATTCTTACTTTTTATTTGCCTAGCCTCTTTATTATTTTCCTATGTCTATCTCTTGACATTTATTTCTTTATTTTTCTAGATCTTATTTTATCTATTAAATATTTCTTATGTACATCTTTATTTAATAGCTTGTGTAACAACCCTAGTTTTAACAATTTATTTTATTTTAATTATTCAAATTTGAAATAATATTCTTATAGATTAGGTTTAACAATATGGTTAAATATTTGATTTGGAGATATATTTTATAAAATTTTGTATGCCAATAAAATTAAATAATAACTGTAAAATTTTAAGCTATTTTTGAACTGTTAAATTTCGCGTTTGGAAGACGCGTCAATTATAGGGTATAAGTGACGTAATAAAACGTGTGTTTTCAAAACGATATTTTCACACAAATTTTTGATGTTTTAGTTTGCGTCTGTTTAACGTAGTGTAAAAATCATATTTTCATATATTTTTGAAGAAAAATATCAGTCAGTGTTTTAAAAAGCAAATGTTACCTTGTTTTAATTGACAATTTGACTTTACACATATTGTATACGTTTCCATTTCAACTGCCCACATAAATTTGTCTTTTCATTTTGATATCAAACTAGAAAAATATCAAATCAAAATACATAAAACTGAAATAAATTCAACAAGTAGTAACGTACAAAATTTAAGCTAGACGTGTGAAACCTAACTGTCACTTTAAAGAAATCAACATGCACATCAATTCCTTTCCTCTGCCTCTATCTCATCAATTATCAACCTTATTCTCTCTGATGATTTCCTTTTTACTTAAATGCATGCAATTAAAGCTTGAAACCATACACACCATTTCTCTTCCTTTAGCCTCTGTTCTCATCAGTTATATATCAATTCAAATCCTTGAATCAAGTACGTAACTCACGCAGGAAATAAAATCTAGTTTATAAGCATCAACAAGTTTTCAAAAAAAATAAAATCCTCTCGGCCTTCTCTTTATGCCTGCCTTCCATTAATCATGCCAGAAGATCAATGCTTGCAATATTCTTTTGTAACTGATGGGAAGAATTCTCGTCCATATCAATAGCATTTATATCAATAGAAACTGACACGTTATTTTTCTCATCTGCCTATAAACTCATTCCCCTCTACCCATTTGTTCTCTGCATCGATCCAATTCTCTGCTCCTTCTCGTGAATCTATCAGGTAAATAGTTATAGTATTGTTCTTTTCTTTCGGTTCAGATATTTTTTCTCCCTTTCTCTTTCTCGAAATTTTGTCCTACCTGTGCCTTGCTCGGCCATTTCCATTGTTATGCCATGCATAAGATGTCTGTACATTCATCCCTATGCTGAGATATAGGCTAGTCTTGTGCATATCAGAGGGTGAAGCAGTAGATTGGTGGGAGAAACTGAGTGTTATGAGGAATGGTTGAAATTTTATACAATAGTGATAAGTTGCATTTAGGAAGTTTAGATTCAGTGACAATATAAGAAATAGCCTTGTATTGAACCTGTTGATTTTCAAACTGCATATAGTGATCAGTAGGCCTTTTTCATGTTGAGGGATGTGGGGTGAAGTAACACTGATATAAAGATGAGTGTAGATATAGGTTGAGTTTTGCATGCATTTTGTAGTTGTAGGCTAGTGAGTTTTAGCCAAGAACCTGGATATGATATTTAATGTATGGGAAGGACTTTGGTTGATTTGTTTAAGATTTTCCAGGATTTGATTTAGTTAGTAGTGGAAAAAAAAATTACATTTTTTTATATTATATTATATATATTATATTCTTTAAGGGAGTTAACTTGCATTTGTGTTGAGTAGTCTGCATACATTTATGTTGGGTTTAGGGGAGTCTTTCAGTTGCCTTTATATAAGAAAGGGGTTGTCTGTTTGTAGGGGAGAGGAGTCATGTTCTTTATTTTATTTTATTTTTTTTCTTTTCTGAGATTGAAGATCTGGACAGGAGTATTGATGCATAACTGAAGTGAAATGTTGATGCTACTAGGAAATAGGGGTCAGTGAGTGTGAGATTTGTGTTTCCAATAATTTTTGAAAAAGAGATGGCTGGAAGTTTCTTTGCATTTTTTCGAAGAAATTTCAGTATTGGCTCGAAGCATGTGAGCTTGAGACGTGGGGAAGACTCGAAGTAGGTGGGTTTTGGCTCGGGTAAATGAGTTTAGTGGATACCTGTTACAGAGGAGTTGGGAGGTACTTGAAATTGAATAAGTGCGAAGCTTTGAAAAAAAAAAAAAAAAAGAAAAAAAAAAAAGAAGAAAAGAAAAAGAAAACTGAAAAGATGGGAAGGGAAGGCTGCCCAAAATTTTGGCCGTGTGCATGAATATAGAGTGGTGCACGTACGTGCATATATCCATATCACGTTCATGAAGAAAATTTGGTGCACGTGTATTCGTGTTCAACTTTTGCCGTAGTTGTTTAGGAAAAAATTTGGTCGTAAAATTTTAGCACGGTTCACAGTTTTGGGTATGTTTTGGTCACGGTACACGGTGAAGTGGTCGAGCAAAGCAAACATATTCTTGTTCTATTCTTAATTTTCCTTGACCATAAATTCTTAAGTCGCGTTTCAATATTCGAATTTTTCTAGATTTGAATCTAGGCGACGTCCGAGAATCTTTATCGTTACCCTCTGTCGGTCTGTACCGGTGAACTGTCATTTTTGAAATTCAAAATTTTCTGCAAAAATTCAGGTGAGTATTTCTCACCAGACATACGTATTTATATTTGGTAAATTATTGCAAGTGTATGTGTAAAATTGTATTTCACTATTATCTGTCTGTAATGTAATATAGAATGATGGACCCCATTTAAATTGACACCTCATCAGTATTATCTGTTATATTATTTCTGCAGTTATGTTATTGTTTATTTACTGCTTAAATCACCACTGCAAGTTCCCTGTTATTATAGATGGTATGGGCTGAAATGATAGGCCTAATTGATTATTATTGTTCACTTGTTCTGTTAACTGCTGTAAATTGTCTTGGGATTGCGGGTTCGAAATGATAGAACCCGGAGTTGTGTAAATATCGGATTGAAATGATATAAATCCGTTTCACTTGACCTAGGCTAGAAAATCTTATACAGGCCCGTGGTTTATATATTATTTTCTGAAATTATTTTAAATTATTTAAATTTAGAAATTTGATGATATTCTAATTTAAATTATATAAAGGATTTTTATGAGATTTACAATGATTTAAAAGGGGTTAAATAAATAAATGTTGAGTTAAAATTTTGGAATATAACTTGTTTAGAAATTCTATATTTTTGGAAAGGTAAAGATTTCAATACAGAAATAATAAATAATAAGTTATATTTGAAATTTGATGTTTAGCTAAAAGTCTACTACAGCATTTAATTGCTGTCTTTTGAAACTTGACTATTTTAAACCCATACTTTAGATAGCATTTCCTAGATGCTGTAGAAGTGAAATTGATTTAAAATTTATTTATTTAAAATTTCATCTCTATTTTGGGAATACGTTAAGATTTGGAATTTAAATATGAAATTGCTAATAAAGTAAGAAATTGAGTTTGGAAAGATTTAAAAGAAGAAAATTGATTTCTATTCTTTTGATAAAAGAAATAAATTCCAGATTTAATTGAATAAATTGAAATGGTATATCTTCAAAGGAAATGTTTTAAATCAAGGATTTGAAATTAAAGGTATTTGAAATATATATATTGATTTGAAAAATATAAAAATACCATTTTTCAAACTATAACCACGGGTTATAATAACGTTTGGTTGGCAAAGAGACCGGGATCGGATATGGGCATACTCTCTGTCGATACCGAAAACCACTTTGACTAACCGTGTACGCGGTGGAGATTCCAGAATGAAGTAGGTTGGTGGTGACGGTTTCTTGAAAGGTATATACGTGGACCCGACTCCCGTGAGTTGGCATAAGGTGGCTAAAACAGGAGCGATTCTCGGATTAATGAGGTAGCTCCTCTGATCGAACGCACTTCTTCGTATGCCATTCTATTACTCTTGTGATTGTTTGGTGCGCACCTTTGATTTGGGAGTGTTGTTCGAGGTGGGCGGTAACTGTGGCTACGCGTTTCCACCGGTCCGGATAGCAATTGGTATATCTACCCTGGCATTGCCTAGTTGTGCCGTGTCACCTACCCTAGCGAGCCTCCTACGAGTTTCTATTTGTGTCGTACCTATGGAGTATCCTCTGGTAGCCTCCCGATCAGGAGGTATTACGGTACTGTATAGACTATTGGCATTATTTGTGTTAAGGGGAATATTGGGTCACTCCTTAACGCTATTTAAAAGTATGTTTACTTTACTATAGACACTATTATAATAGCGCAATATACTACATAGTAAATAGTTTAACGGATCCTTAGAGGATGGGCGATCCCAAGCATCCTTTAAGTTACTTGCTCTTTATTACAGTACACTTGATTTAGCTTACATTATATAAGTATGTATGTCCTGACTCGAGTGTTTTGTTTTATTGTACGCTCGGGTCAGCCTGAGTTGCAGCTTCAGCTTTCTTTCCGGAGCTAGGACCACTCATAGATCTCTCTTGCTAATTGGAAGCTTTTTCAGCTTTATCTATTTTGTAATTCAAGACATTTGAAGACTTTATATTTGCTTATGGCTTAAAATTGTATTGAAGTTTATGAACAACGTATTTCTATTTGGTAAAAGTTTTCAGTGGATTCATGAACCACTGTGTTATTTTATGTTCCGCTGTGAGATTCTGATATCTGTGTCTGTAATTCTGTGTATTTGGTTTCATTTGTTCCTTAGCTATATTTACAACCTATTGTTTTGAACTATTCCAGCTCGACAATTTTTAAGTTTTGTCGAATTCGAATGGTACAAAATAGTGGGTCGTTACAGGATGTTATCCAGAATATAGAGGTGGAATTAGCAGCGTTTAGTGGAATGAAGTAAGAAAACAATGATGGATATTGCCAGCACTTATGCCAATTTCAAATGACTAAAACAAGAGCCTATGTCTGGCTAGGGGTTTGCTAACTTTAGGGCCATCACCCCTTCTATTACTATATTGATGTTGATTCGATCGGTGCACCTTGATTTGATTCTGGGTGTGATGGACATGATCGGCAATTGTTGCTGCGATGTGTTATGACCAGCCAGAAAGGGTAAACTGGTAGAATCCTACCTTGGGCATTGCCTTAGGTGCCTTGTCATACGATTATCCTTATACGAACTCGCTATGATTTTGTTTTAGTATGGTACCTATAGGGGACCCATTGGCTACCGACATTACTGATTGTGTTACAGGACCTGCATAGACTACCTGCTTAAAAATGTGTTAAGGTGGATCAATGTAAAGCCATAACGCTATTTTTAATACTTTATTATACTGATACACAATACATATATAGCATATCATACTATATATATAGAAATAGTTTAATGGATCCTTAGGAGATGGAAAATCCCGTAACATCTCTTAAGTTACGTGTACCCTTATTTCTCATGATATTAATTTAACTTATATAAGAATTTTTAGTTCTAACTTGAGTGTTTTGTCTTTTCATTATGCTCGGGTCTGCCTGAGTATTTCAATACTTGAAATTTTTCCTTGAAGATGAAGATGTAGATTAGTGATTGTATTTATTAGTATTATTTGGCTGTATTATTTGGTATGTTTATTTATTGTACTCTTATTATGTTGTAAAATGAAAGTTAAATTAATTATAAAACAGCTTCATGAATCGCTTATGTTATTATTATATTTTATCATTCCTCTATGAGATTTTGGTTATTATTTTTCTTTCTTCTTATTTTCTTTACTAACCCCATTGATTATCTTTCTTTTGGACAGTTTGAGTTAGACAAGTGTGGTTATTGTCGACTTAAATTATCCAAAATGGCGGGTCGTCACACACATGCGCATATGTATGTATGTATGTATGTAGTTGTATATGCATATGACATCAAATTCAAGTGTATAAGTAGGGGTTTCAATGACGATTACATAAACATAAGGTTCCAGATATATAGACTTATTTATAAGTAGGGGTTTCAGCTGAATTTGTGCCTCCAAAATTCATATGTATAAGGTTCCATATCCAAGATGATTTCATAAACACAAGGTTTCAAAGAATAAGGATATTAAATATTTTAACTTCACACGTACATGAGTGTGAGTTTCAAGTATTAGAGATTTCCTATGTTACAAAAAAATTCAATATAAAGGAGTTTCAAAATTAAAGCTTTCAAAAGGTTTGCTGATACAAGAGTTCCAGGGGTTTTTTAAGTAAAGACCTCCGATACACATGTCAGGTTTTGGTAGTAGCTATATGATTTTATGAATAAAGATTCTAAGGACATAAGGTTTTATACTTGGATTTTCAAGTATGCACCAATTTTGTATACGCATAGAGCTTTTGAGTATAACGGATTAAAGTAAATCAAGATTTCGAGAACCAATAGGAGTGTATAGGCTTAAGGGCATGTCACTTTCGAATATATAGGGTCTTATAACATACTTAGTTTTGGTTTTAAGTGAATAAATTTTGGTTATATATGATTGCGTAAACACATAGGTTATAGATGGACGTTGGTTTAGATCGGACTCGGATTTGAAAGTGCACTTACAGTGATAGTCGATATAGATGCAGTTTGGAAATGTCGTGTTTTAGGCAATTTTTATAGAACTTTATATAGAGATCCTTAGGGGTTTCTCACTATATTTATTTGTATTTTTTTTTGTTTCTATTAAAAGCTTGGGTAAAAAGTTAAGCAACACTTAAAAAGTGCCTAAAACTTTCCTTGTTCAAAACTGCCCCGTTTAACCTTGATTTTGGACTTTAAAGGTTTAAAAGATATTTAAATTTAAGTATTTTGTTTTATACTTTTTAATAATGTTTTCTAACTCATATTGGAATGTTTCCAAAGTGGTTTGAGATATTTATGAATTTTTAAGAATTAGTTGTGAATTTTTGAAGAAGAAGATTTTATAATAAAAACTTATTTTTTCAAGTTTTTAAGGAAATTATAAAGTTGTTATTTTCAAGTAATATTTTAAGAAAAATTCTTAAAACCTATTACAGTTATAATAAAATATTTTAAAAGAAATTTTAAATATATATAATTTTTAGAAAATACGTTGACATTTTATCCTATGGAATAAAATATCTTTTGACTTGTTTATTTAAATATCAAGTTTTAGAAGTAAATTACTATACATATATATCATTTAGAAAAGGGTTTCAAAAGAATAAACAAAAGGTTTAGAAAAGGGTTAGAATTGCTTTATGGCCAAATGGTTAATTGTTTGATTATTTGTTTAAAAAGTAATTAATTATGCTTAATACTAAAAGCTGATAAAGTAAGGCTCATCTATTAGTGAGAGTTAAGATTAATATTCGAGTAGAGATATAAGCAATAGAGCTCTAAACTATCGGCTTCCCTCTTGACCGAGGAATAGTAAATCAAAAAAAATGTTAGTAACGTGTTAATCGTGTTGATTTCTTACTTGTTTATAAAATTCATTAACACTATACTTGACACTAAAAGCTGATGAGGTAGACTTAGCTATTTGTGAGATACAAGAATGAAGTGTCTAGGCAAGGCTTTGATGCAACCAGTGCTCTAACTTACCTGGCTTCAATCTTGGACAAAGAATAGCTAAGTTGGAATGTTGGAAATGAGTTAAGCGTATGAATATCGATCTGTATAAGCAATTGTTTTGACTCGATAATCGATTAGTCGATTGTCGAACTTGACCAAATATGACTTAAGAAGTTATCGGAAGGCTTCACCATTTCATACCAATAAGAACCCCCGAGGAGGAGTATTATTACGAAACGTCTCTAGCTTTCGCTTACTTATGAGAGAAACGGAATTGAATTAACCGAAAATTCATCGACTTTTTTTTGGAGAAAATGTACATGTAAGATCACTCCACACATAAATATAACGGATTTTTACCTTATGATAACCAAACCTTTTATATCAAAATCATCTGATATTATAGTGGTATATATCGAAAATAAACTATAAAATAGCTGAAATGCTTGCATCTCACATTTCAGCATATTCCGTATACAACTAAAACCGTACAGACTCATAGTGGATATTGGATTTCATACAATGACAGGGCTACTGAGGTACCGCCCGCCATAGTACACCCCTAGAAAAATATACCGAGATCAAACCTATCGATCCCTGCCAACACAAGGCTGGCCAAACTCTTGCTGGATAGAACTGAATATGATCACCACTAATGGTGCCCAAAATGCATACAAATGAAAGTTATAATAAATGTCCACTCTAGATGAGTGATGATCATAACCTAATGGGAGCGACCCATATAGCCTTGCTGCATCTCCTCTGATTTAGTCGTTCTTTGTTGATGTGGCTTAAGGCTACGTATTGCCGTAAGAATAGCATTCATTCTAGGAATGCTAATAGTGCCTCCCAGGCAACGATGCAATGATAGCATTCATACATACAAGTTGTTCTAGGTCTGAACAAACCGAATCTGCTTTGAGATCACCGTCTCCATTATCCTCGATATATCACAATTCGTAACGCACAAATCGAATCGAAGTGGCTTTTAGATAATTAAATCTGATCCCGATCTCTGCGAAACGATTAAAGAAATTTGCCAGATTTGATAGTCGATCATTTAACTATCAAATTACACACATATGCAGTCACTAGGCCATATTATAAATCTTTCCAAATATTTATTTCAAAATATCTTTGCAAAGATATATATTCAACTCTTTTCCATCATTCTAGCATTTTGAAAACAATTTCAAATACTTATCCATAACAGGATATTTTTAAACCATTTCGGCACTTAGAAATATTCCTGAATTCAATTTGTAGCACTTAGAAAATATTTCTATATAATTCATTTCACACTTAAAAATATTTTCCAAAACCCTCTTTTCAATACTTAGGAGAATATTTATAGGCAGATTCTCCAAAATCATTTTTATATCAAACTTAGGAAATATTTCATAACTTATATCATAAATTTCCAAAATTATTTATAAATTCCTTTTCACAATTTACAAAACTGACTATACTCTTTTATAAACCCAACCAACAATTTATAAATTCTTTTATGAATTCAGATTCATTTTTCCAAGTGCTCGTATTTCAACATTTTAGAAAATTTCCTTAAGTTTTCAGAATTCCATTATAAGATTTCTCTTATAAAATCTCATATGTTAAATGAACTCGGTTTTAGATCTCGAGAGTATCTTTAATTAAATTTCAATCACTTTCAAAACTATATACATATATAGTAAGTATTTTTTTAAAGAATAAAAATTTATTTTAAAACATGTTTAACAACACATTTTTACGTAAACATCGATAACTCATTTCCAATTCATTTTTAAATAATACTGATCGATTTTGCAAAGTTTATTTTTAAAATTCAACATAACCGTTCTTAAATCGATTTCACAACTATTTTCAAATTCTAAAATAGAATCCGCTATCTTTTCCTAAATCGATTTCCATATCTCACTTTAAACTCACACGGTGAATTTATATATCCAATTTATCAACTGAAAGTCATTTCCCCTTATTTATAAACATCGTTTATAAATTTATAAACTTATATGGGTTTCACTTGTTTATAAAAATAATCTCATTTATAAAATTTTATTTATGAATCCATTCCTTTATAAGTCCCCTCTATTTTTCAAATCTATTTTAAATATCGATTTCAACTCCTTTTCCATAAATCCAGAAATATCTCTTAAAAATACATTGTTAAAAATTCCTTATATAAGTTATTTTTAAATTTCTAATTAAAACATTTTGCGAACAATTGAGTACAAATCTAAAATCAAATCATTGTTTTATCCAAATCAATTTCCTTTAAAATAATCCAAAATTCGATATAAATATTTCTATGTCCAAAATCTCATTTAACTCCTTCAAATTCAAAAATAATATTTATGGTATTTAAAATACCAAAATTAAGGCAATTGCTACTATAGCATGCAATAAATCAACTCATAACATAATCTGTAATAGATTATCCACACACATCATATATCACTATATATGAAATTAAAAATAACAATCTTGAGGAATCCAGTTGGATCCATCCATCCTGCTTCCCCACAACCACAGATGTTATATAACATAAATTAGTAATAATAATCCCGCTTCGAGGTGGGATATCGCAATAAAAAGGGTCATCTGCTATTATGTGGGACGCATAGTGGCTCATCTGCTCCAATTAGTGGGAATATACCCAACTACTAATATATATACTACTATATATAATATAACATCCCATTGATAATAATTTTAAAACCATCTAATCAACAGATAACTAAATTTAAACATTTCAAATTAAACCAGTAATCCAAATGAGTGGGATTTACTCACTGGGATTTACTCACCATGATTTCTAATTTGCTGATTGTTTCAATTTTAGATTCAATCGAACGACATTCGATTTAATCTAAAAATTCCAGCTAACATCGATTGATTCCAAATCGATTTTAGATTGTATATTTCGCAGCTACGAATCCAACACAACTCATCGCGTTCAGTTCTGACATCGTATGAATTAAATATTGCATTTATAGGATTTTCAAATTAATAAATAAATTGATAATCTCTAACACATCATTAATTTAAAAATTACCTATTAATAGTTAATCCTTCTTTCATACTTCATTAAACCGTCTGCTTCAAAACCCTATGCACATCACGGAGTAAGCTCACGCTCTCGTCGGAGCCTTCATCCACAAATCACCGCCGGAACAACGCCAACGAGTCGCTCATCATCTCCTCTCCTTGCTCCATCCAAAACGCTAAGCTCGACACCCTCCTTCTAAATCGCGACGTGAGCGATTTCCACTCGAACCCAGAACTATCGAACATCCTTAAACACCATCGTACGCCACCCAAACACAACCGGAGGTGTACTCCATCACCATGAATGTAAATCCATCACCCAACCCGCCTCTTGTCGCTTAGATCATCAGTAAAGCCCAATCCTAGCTTATTATGCTTAACTGACAAACTGTCGAACAACTCATCAAGATGCCACACCCAAACCTACGCAAACCCAATACTGTACGCAACTATCGATCACTATACAGTCGCTGTGGCACCCTCCAATGGAGCTAATCCCTCAACGATTATTGACAAGCCATAACTCACCTATAAGTCACGCATTCACTGACGAGTACCTTAAAACTCAATCGCAACTTTCCAAATCACTACAACGAGAAGATCTCGACTCTAGAAGTATAAAGATTAAAGATTTTGAATTTACCAAGATCGGCTATTGTTGTTTGTTTGGTTTCAGGAATGAATGGGTGAAGACGAAGGATGTATACAATGAAAAATGAATTTTCTATAGGTGACTTACTTTACTTTCTTCTTTATAACAAGATACTTTTTTATTATATTAGCCACCAAAATGTTTTGAGCCTCCAAATTGTCTACATAAGGACGGGCAAAGGATAAAAGGATAGAAGAAAATGTTCGGGGGCTATCTTGTACGTTATGTTTTTAGCGAAGTTTATAAATCAATATTTATGGAATATTGCTGCACAAATTTGGTTCGCATACGGACCCCAAACAACAAAATAAAAATATAAACGCATTCAGACAGTGACGTAACCTTAAAACAATAATAATTTACATCGGTTATGGAATTTTGTAAAAGCACAAAATGCCGCCATTTGTAGAGAAAATGTCAAAAGTGAATTTCAAGATTTTCTAAATTAAATTTTTTGAAAAAAATCAAATAAAATAAATTAAAAATAAATCAACAGAAATCGAATCGTAACAATAAAATTTATTTCATGTTTATTTATTTGAACTGTTATTACTGCAATTAAATTAACGGTTGAATTCGCCATTATTGTCTATTTATTTAAAATAATTTAAATTAGCCTATTAAATTAATTGAATTGACATTCAATTTAAAATCCAGTTATTGAATCACTATTCAATATTAAATCTCTCATTTCAAATATTTAAATAATCACTGTGTTTGAATTTCTATTATTAACAATAATAAAATAACAAGATTAGGAAATTTTTAATTATCCAACCTTTTAAACCAATCATTTTAATATTTAAATCAATTAAATAATTCAAAATCAACGAACAAATTTACGGGTCGTTACATTCTTCTCCTCTTAAAAAAAATTCGTCCCTGAAATTTCCAAGGTAGAAAAATTGCCTCCAAAAACATTAACCTTTCAAAGTTAACTTTCTAAATCTTTAGACCTACCTTCACTAACTAGTTTCTAAACATTCATCAAAACCCTTTGTTGCACATTAAAGTTTCAAATTCAATTTTAGTTAATGAAAAATTTTCAAACACCCTAAATTTCGGAAATTTTTGACAGAGTCTCTCTTGTACGGAGAGCCTTTTACTATATCACAAATATGATAAAAAGATATACATCGGCTATCATCGTCGGAAATCGCAATATACATCAATATTTTTATTTTTCGTGCGCTAAATTTGTAAGCATACCTTATTTTAGCATTAAAGCGAGCTTGCTCAATTTATATGCAATTGCGCAACCAAAATCTAGCCAAATGGTCATCTTGTACCCGTACTTACTCAAATAAAAACCATAAGTACCAAAAATATGAAATTCAATAACATTTCATTGAATTTAACTAAGTTAACACATACTTCATAACCAAAACAGGTAATGACATGTATATTTAGCAGATACATGCAAATACAAAGTCCCAACATTTAACGATTCACTTCTAATTCAACTTGTACGCCATTTATTC
Organism: Allium cepa; assembly: GCA_030765085.1. Lineage (NCBI taxonomy): Eukaryota > Viridiplantae > Streptophyta > Magnoliopsida > Asparagales > Amaryllidaceae > Allium > Allium cepa. Next base: position 237,875,331 of record CM060929.1, on the reverse strand, counting down.
AATTACAAATGATTCGCAACAATTTATTGGCATTCCCATCATATTTACTCACCTTACATACATTTCCATTCCAAATCGATTCGAATCCATTTATTCCCTTTACACTTGTTTGCACAATTTGTTTATTCCCTTTTACGTCGAATGTCGATTTATTTTATGCAAATATGGTGATATCCATTTGATAAAATAACTACTCAAGTTATAAACCACTTAAATTGATTTTAAATCAATTTATCAAGCTTCACTGACTCACATTCAATTTATTCATAAAATTTTGTTCACTTTATTTTATTTTAACAGCGTTTCATTCCATGTTAATTTATCACTTCATAAAATTAATATTAAGGTGTATTATAACCTTTTATACATCATTTATATTCATTTCCACTTCAAAATTTAATTCCATGCTCAATTTCATTTACATAACATCTCAAAACCATATTCAATTTATTTACACTTATCAAGCTCATTTTTAACATAAGCCATCGCTATTCCAACCCATTTCCATTTATTCGACAACATTCGAAATATATCAATTCGCATACATTTAAGTCGAATTCCATTTATACTCAAGTCCCACATTCAATTTTCAATTCACATTCCATTTTAGTTAACCAAGTTAAGTTCCATTTCTATATTCAATTAACTAATTAATTTATCTAATTAGTTCATTTCCATTTTATAGTTCAAAATCCGATCTTTATTTCAAAATTCACCTCATTTGGTATGACTTGAGCTCAATTTTATTTTCTACTTCAAGTTGGATTTCCATTTCTTTACAAAATATCAAACCACTTCCATTTTGGTTTTACCATTCAACTTTTCCAATTTATAAGTTACATAACTTATTTTCCACATTTTTATCAATTTTATACTTGAGTTGACTCCATTCAAAAATTTATAACCTATAGTTATATTATTATTTTACAACTCAAATCTATATACAATATAATTTGATATTCTTTTCCAATTTGATATTTATATAGTTTAGCTTAAGTTAAATTTCAATTCATGCAATCCGTTTTAACTTACTTAAATTAAAATTCAATTCAATTTCAACTTTCCCACTTTCCCTCCATGTTTATATTTTTAAAAATTTTAAACCCAAAACTTATTATATGATGCTTCCACACATAATTTAGATGAAATCACAGAATTTAGACACCCATATTTATTTCAAATCATTTTGAAATTATACCAATATATGTCTCTTTTGTTTCAACAAACCATTCCTTTAGACTTTCCAAAATCAGCTCGGTTTTATCCAAAACAATTTCCTTCGGAATTTCTGAAGCAACATTTGTTTTTCAACAAAAAATCTCCCTACCAAACCGCTACACTAGCAATCCATCACTTAGAAACTCAAAAATGAAGACAAATAATGCGGCCGTCATCACTAGAATTATTTTCCAACGAACGAAGTGAGTTCTGTGCTTTATCACTTCCAAAATCCATTCAAAACAATTTTTATTCCAAAAATATTTTCAAAATAATGCCATTTTTATTTTAACAATACTTTGGAAAATATTTTCCAAACTTTTCGAATGTTAATATCCAAATTTTGATTTGAATCCAATTTTATTTATAATTCATTTGCATAAGTCATTCTTATCCAATCTCTATTTGGTTGTATATGACCATTTCATTTTATAATCTTATTTGGATTATAATAATAACAACCAAACACACCAATATACTATAATAATTTCAGAAAATTATTTCATTCATATCAAAATATAGTTGGGTAAAATTATTTCATTTCCCGCATTAAAACATTGCTACATCGGTTTACCTGGTTCAAGTATTTCAAAATTCCTTTCGATTTCGTGGCGTACCATGATTCGACCAGAATTTGTAAACCACTCAACAGATAAATCAACACAATATAAAACATTTTATATTCACTAACAAATACGCGCTCATATCTATAATACACTCGACTCATTCTACGGTACTACTGACTCTATCTCTAATGACAAATCCCCACCAAAGCCTAGGTATTCACTCAACCTAAGCTATGATACCACATGTAGCGACCCGAGATTTGCAACCCTCGAAAATCGACACTAATGCATCCACTGTATAGCCTACCGAATATTCAAGTGTCGGAAATACCAATTTCTAGAGGTAAAGAAGAAAAAGGGATAGAAGAAGAAATAGAAAACAACATATAGAATCTCACAATTCACAGCGGAACAATATATAATATATAATAACCGATCTTTTTACAAAAAAACTGTAACTATAATATACATACAATCATCAGAGTACAACAGTGAACAATAAATCCGGACAGTTATAATAACTTATCCTCACATGTACTGAATACAACATAACACAAAGCGGAAATAACCAAGTACATGTAATTCGCCTGAAATCCTCCTGCTCGTCTCCTGAGCTCCATAGCATTCTAACCCAAATCTGTAGTACTCAGTCTGACCCGAGCATTATAATAAAATAACACCCTAGTCAGTCTGGAAAACCAGCGTGAGAAAACACACTCAATTTGAATTATTACTGTTATCAAAATCCATTTGAAAACAAAGGTATCTCGTAAGACCATGCCACACATAAATATGATGTGGTTTTTTACCTTACGATAACCAAACCTTTTATATCAGAATCATCTGATATTATAATACTGTCTATCGAAAATAAGCTATAAAATAGAAGAAACGGTTGAGTTTCATGTTTCAGCATATTTGGTATACAACTAAAACCGTATAGGCTCGTAGTGGATTAAGATTCCATACAATGACAAGGCTACTAAGGTACCGCGCACTACAGTACACCTCTATAAAAATGTAATGAGATCGAACCTATCGATCCCTGTTGACACAAGATCAGCCTACCCTTATTGGATAGTACCGAATATGATCATCATTAATGAGCCCCATAATGCATACAAATGAAAGTGATGATAAATGTCAACTCTATATGAGTGATGATCATACCCTAATGGGAGTGACCCACATAGCCTTACTGCATCTTCTTTATTTTAGTCATTCCCGGTTGATGAGGCTTGAGGCTATGTATTTCCTTAAGAACATCATTCATTCTTGGAATGCCAACATTGCCTTCCAAGCAACGATGCAATGATAGCATTCATTCATCCATACAAGTTCTTTTGGGTTTAACAAACCAAATCTCCTTCAAGATCACCATCTCCATTATCTTCGAGATATCACAATTCGTAACGCACAAATCAAATTGAAATGGTTATCAGATAATTAAACCTGATCTCGGTCTCTTCGAAACGAATAATGGAATTGTCCATATTTGATAGTCGGTTATTTAACTATCAAATTACATGCAACATTTAATTTTAAAATATCTTTACAAAGATATATATTCATCTCTTTTCCAGCATTCTAATATTTTGAAAACAATATCAAATACTTATCCATAACAAGAAATTTTTAAACCATTTCAACACTTAGAAATATTCCTGAATTCATTTTATAACACTTAGAAAAATATTTCTATATAATTCATTTCACACTTAAAATATTTTCCAAAACCCTCTTTTAAATACTTAGGAGAATATTTATAAGCGGATTCTCCAAAATCATTTTTATATCAAACTTAGGAAATATCTCATAACTTATCTCATAAATTTCCAAAATTATTTATAAGTTTCTTTTTTCAATTTCCAAAGCCGATTATATGCTTTTATAAACCCAACCGACAATTTATAACTTCTTTTATGAATTCAGATTCATTTTTCGAAGTGCTCGTATTTCAACATTTCGAAATTTCCTTAAGTTTCCAGAATTCCATTATAAGATTTCACTTATAAAATCTCATTTTTTAAATAAATTCGGTTTACAGATCTTGGGAGTATCTATAAGTAAATTCCAATCACTTTCAAAACTCTATATATATAGTAAGTATTTTTTTTAAAGATTAATTATTTTTTTCAAAACATGTTTAACAACACATTTTTATATAAACATCAATAACTCATTTCCAATTCATTTGTAAATAATACTAATCAATTTTAGAAAGTTTATTTTTAAAATTCAACATAGCCATTCTTATATTTATAAATCTCTCTCGATCTATCCCAAGTTGATTTTCATTTCTAATTTCACAACTATTCCAAATTCCAAAATAGAATCCATTATCTTTCCCTAAATCGATTTTCGTATCTCACTTTAAATTCACATGGTGAATTTATATTTCCAATTTATCAATTGATAGTTATTTCTCCTTATTTATAAACATCGTTTATAAATTTATAAACACATTTGGGTTTCACTTGTATATAAAAGTAATCTCATTTATAAAATTTCATTTATGAATCCATTCATTTTTCAAATCTATTTTAAATATCGATTTCAACTCCTTTTCCCTAAATCTAGAAATATCACTTAAAAAATTCATTGTTAAAAATTCATTATATAAATTATTTTTAAATCTCTAATTAAAACATTTTAAGAACAGTTGAGTACAAATCCAAAATCAAATCATTGTTTTATCCAAATTAATTTCGTTTAAGATAATCCAAATTTCGATATAAATATTTTTATATTTGAAATCTTCTTTAATTCCTTCAAATTCAAATAATATTTATGGTATTTAAAATACCAAAATCAAGGCCAGTGCTACTATAGCATCCAATAAATCAACTCATAACATAATCAATAACAGATTATCCACACACATCATATATCACTATATATTAAATTAAAAACAACAATCCTCATAAATCCAGTTGAATCCCTGTAATCTATTTTCCCACAACCATAGACGTTATATAACATAAAATAATAATAATCCCGCTTAGAGGTGGGATATCGTAATAAAAAGGGTCATCCACAATTATGCAGGGCGCATAGTGTCTCATCTGCTCCAATCGGTAGGAATATACCCAACTACTAATATAAATATATATACACTACTATATATAATATGACATCCAACTGATAATAATTTATAAATTCATCCAATCAACTAACAATTAAATTTAAACATTTTAAATTAAAACCAATAATTCAAATGAGTGAGATTTACTCACATTGATTTTTAATTTGCTGATCGTTTCAATTTTAAATTAAATCGAATGACGTTCGATTTAATCTAAAAATTCCAACTGACATCGATCGATTCCAAATCAATTTCAGATTGTATATTTAGTAGCTACGGATCCGATGCAACATGTCGCGTTCAATTCGGATATCGTATGAATTAAATATTGCATTTTAAGACTTTCAAATTAATAAATAAATTTAATAATCTCTAACACATCATTAATTTAATAATTACCTATTAACAGTTAATCCTTCTACCATATTTCATTAAACCACCTGTTTAAAAACCCCATGCATGTCACCGAGTAAGCTCACGTTCTCGCTGGAGCCTCCGTCCACAAATCAGCACCGGTACAATGCCAGCGGTTCGTTCATCATCTCCTTTCCTTGCTCCACCCAAAACGCTAAGCCCGACACCCTCCTTCTAAATCGCCACGTGAGCGATTTCCACTCGAACCCAAAACTGTTGGACATCCTTAAATACCACCGTGCATCATCCAAACACAACCGAAGGTGTACTCCGTCACTATGAACGTAAATCCATTACCCAATCTGCCTCTTGTCGCTTAGATCATCAATAAAGCCTAACCCTAGCTTATTATACTTTATTGAAAAACTGTCGAACACCTCACCAAGAAGCCATAACCAAACCTACACAAACCCAACATGGTACGGAACTATCAATCACCATACAATCGCTATTGCACCCTCCAATGGAGCTAATCCCTCATTGATTTCAAGTATAGACAAGCCATAGCTCGCCTATAATCACGCATTCATCGACGAGTACCTTAAAACTCAATCGCCACCTTACAAATCATTGCAGTGAGAAGATATCCACTCTAGAATCACAAAGATTGACAATTTTGAATTTACCAAGATAGGCTATTGTTGTTTGTTTGGTTTCAGGAATGAATGGGTGAAGACAAGAGGATGTATAGAATGAAAAATGAATTTTCATTTAGGTGATTTACTTTACTTTTTTCTTTATCAAGATACTTTTTTATTATATTAGCCACCAAAATGTTTTGAGCCTCTAAACTGTCTACATAAGGACGGGCAAGGATAGAAGAAAATGTCTGGGGGCTATCTCGTACCTTATATTGTTAGTGAAGTTTATAAATCAATATTTATGGAATATTGCTGCATAAATTTGGTTCGCGTACGGACCCCGAACAACAAAATAAAAATATAGACGTGTTCTAACAGCGATGCAACCCTAAAACAATAATAATATACACTGGTTATAGAATTTTGTAAAACCACAAAACGCCGCCATTTGTTGAGAAAACGTCAAATGAGAATTTCAAGATTTTCTAAATATATTTTTTTTGGAAAAATTAAATAAATTAAATTAAAAATAAATCAACATAAATCCATTCATAAAAATAAGAAATTTATATCCCAATTTTTATTTAACTTGGTATTACTGCAATTGAATTAATGGTTGAATTCGCCGTTATTGTCTATTTATTTAAAAAGAACTAAATTATCCCATTAAATTAATTGGTTTTTAATTTAAAATCCAGTTATTTGAATCACTATTCAATATTCAACCGCTTAATTCAAATATCCCGATGATCACTGTATTTGAATTTCTATTATTAACTATAATAAAATCATAATATTGGGAAATTTTGAATTATCCAATCTTTTAAACCAATCATTTTAATATTTAAATCAATTAAATATTTCAAAAACAATGAACAAATTTATGGGTCATTACATCCGAGGAGGTTTAGCTGACCTTAAGGGTGTATCAACTCCATATCCAGAGATGCTTATCGATTGTTGCTTGCGGGATTTGATATGACCCGGATCACACACTGTGGGTGATTTATATATGTTTACAATAGAGTATATCCTACCAAGAGATGTAGATATACAATGCTTGGTAGGTAGTTTCTGAATCCTTGTCATGGAGTTCTGATGCAATCGGATCGCCTTAGCGGTATTGGTTGTTTATCTATTATTATTGAGTCCACACAACAGCTATTTGATATGATTTATGTGCTACACGTTAGAAATTATCTATCATATCACTATATGTTAAACTTAATGAATGGTTTGTTTCATTTGTAGGGAAATCCATTAAGTTAATCCGTATAGTCTTAAAAAGGTGTTATTATATGTTAATCTTATTTCTTGAGTATCTTATGCTGGTTTACTAGACTAATCCTGGTTTCATATTCTTATAATCCTTACGTTAGCCTCGAGTATATTTCCAGGTTTAACTACGGATGCTTTAAAGCTTATGGAGAAAAGCTACATGATTACCTTTCGTAGTGTTCTTATTTCCGATGCATTTCTGTATTGTATATCAACAACATTGTGAGGACAGGCAGTTATAATTGTTCAGACTCATGATAGTACTTAGGTTTTAGTAACTTTAAAATTTCTAAACTCAGAATAACCTTTTGTACTGTTCCCTTGATACTATATATTATCGTTCCTTTGTGAGATTCTGATGTTTGTTCCCCCTTCTTGATCTATTCTTCTTTCTTTTACCCTAACATTATGTCATTCCAGCACTAGTGCTTGGAACACGGATACCGTTGATGTATTTAGTGTCGAAATTTGAGGATTGAAAAGTCGGGCCATTACACCGCCCCAGTTTCCTCATGCCACCTATAGACGATCTAAGACCACAATGACCATCCCCTAGCCGCCACTCAATTTTCCAACTACCCTTAACCAATGCACCGTCGACATATCTTCAGGAAAACCCCACCACTACCTTGATTTTCATGCTAAATTCTAGAGAGTCCATGGCCAATTTCATCGATCTAAATATCGAATCCCCTTAATATCTTCCACACTCTGGTATGCTCTGATTGTCCAACTATCATTTCACCGTTGATTGAAAAGCCCTAAAATTAATGGCTAAAACTTCTTTACTAATTTCTGATGAACTGAAGCGCCGGATGAAAAAAATGAATTTCAGACGCATATTTGCCTCGTCGAGAGCTTTGAATCCACATAGTTCGATGGGTATTAAACATTTTGAATTTTGAAACAATTTGTAATTACAAAAAATCGTCCACCATTAAATTCAGAATAAGAGAAATTTTGGGATTAGGGATGAGAGATAGATTTGACTACTTCTCTTTAGGGTTTCATGGCATTGTATATATTGGAAATGAAACGGGGTTTAGTTATGTGTAACCGTTTGACCCAAAAGTGGTTGCATGCACAACTTAAACATTGTAGTGCCTCTACTTTGCAAACTATTACACAGCGAATCCATCAAAATTATATACTAAACCGATCAGCTAGGAAATACCTATGGAATAGTTATAGATATGAAACTCAATTCATTCTTTTATTAGAAATCTATAGTTCATTTAATACCAATAGAGTCAAATTTACGAGTTGTTACAATGGCTATGAATACAACTACTCCAGTGCATGTTCACATTCTACATATATCTTACTCTAGTCCTGACGCCCTATACCCTATAAACTTGTAAAGTGGTTATAAAGAGGGAAAGAGAGAGGATCAAAATTATTCTGGTGAGTAAGAAATATTGCTAATAAGCTATTAAATTAACATTCTAACTTACACAACCTAGTTCTGTTTACCATAGTATGTATACCTGCAACCAAAAAGTTAGCCAACTAATACGATATAGGATGATAATGTATAGTTCACCTACAACCTGATAATAGCCCATATGGTTACTACCCAAAGGTTAGACATCACAAAACAGGGTAAACCCAGTAATGTATCAAGTATATATCCTTGATGGTAAACTACATATACAAACTAATACATCGAGTATATGGTGATGAAGGTAAACTACCTATACAATCTAATACATCGAGCATAAGGTGATGAAGGTAAACTACCTATGCAATCTAATACATTGAGTACACCATCCCAATGGTACACCGCCTAATGGCCCATTGGGGAAACAATCTTGATGGTAAACTGATACATCAAGTATAAAATCTCGATGGTAAACTGCTTATACTATTACAATAACATGTCCCACACTTCCTCTTATTCAACTTATAGCATACAAGGATAAAACAACAAACTTATTCCCTTACTAGTACATCGTCTGGGTGATGTAAATCCTACTAATACAAATATCTCCATTCTCCCAATGGATCACTGATAAAAATGTGTAACGTGGTGCTAACAATGATGGCAAGAGCAATTTAATTGTAATAAAATCACAAGCTCACATTGAGTGTTAGGTTATACAACATCGTAATGCTATGTGAACTCTAGAATGTTTGAAAATTCAAAAATAAGTCCTCGAGAACTTTCGAATTGGCCTACACCAGGTCTAGGTTCAAAGTAGCCTGGTCTAGGATTCCACTTTAATAGAGACCGTCATCAATCGACTGGAAACAATTTCCAGTCAACTGGTTACATGCTGTAAGCACCAATCTACATTTTCATTTGAAAGGAACTTTCTTTCTGGTAGACTAAAACTCCATTTCTTCTCTGGTTTGTTTTCCCTATTTCACCAATTTATTGCACCTTCCACCAGCTGACTCCTCACTTGTAGCTTGCGTTTCATCTTTCCAAACCACAATATCTCGCCTTGGCTTACCTCTTCATCTTACTTTCTTTTTCGGACTTCGAGCATGACTTATAATTTATTGCAGTTCATTTTGTTATTACTTCATATTTTCTAACATCAGATAACATGCTCCAATGATTGTTAATTCATTAGTTAAAATTATAATCCATTTTTAATATAAATTAACAATTCAATCATATAAACTATACCATGTTCAATATTTCTACTAAATTCATTTGCGTCCATTTTCAATGATTATGAAACTATTATACTAATTCTTTCTATATAGCCTAGGGTGAATCACAACATACATCAAATTAACATACCTCCTAACCCATATAAATTCAATTATAAAGTGGTGATCTAGGGTTTTCGAAATTATCCAATTCACGTAAATTGTAAAATGAAAAATCAAATTGATTCTAAATCATATTTTAAAACCCTAAATATATGTATAAATGTAATTTAATGCAATCTAGCAACATAACACTTTAGTACATAAATCCATTCACCTTGAACTGCCAATTTGGTTGATTTGATTAAAATCTTCAAACTCTTCGTCTAATCTGATTTGAATTATCGATTCTCCCTTTAGCTTGTGTTGATTTACTTAGATTATATTCCTCTTTCTTTCCACTTTCATTAGATATTTTATTTGAAGAATTTAGAGTGGATTTGAAGAAAAGGTGAATTTTTTATCTACGATTTAGTACCAGCTACTGGATAAAGAGAAATGAGATGAGAATGAGAAGTACTTACCTTTCCAACTCTTTTAAATCCTAATCCTTAAATTACACCTTAGCTCCACTTAGAATTTCATCGCATTTTTCCCAAAAAACATATTATGGTAAACACTCTATAGCTTCTTAATTCGGTAGTCATTTTTATTATTTTATACATGAATTTAGGGTAGAAAAATCTACTTGACACAACGAAAGAGTCAGATTTTCCAAATTCCTTCATTTTTATAAATTCTATTTCAAATATTTTACGTAAAATTACCAAAACGCCTTTTTTAATCAATTAATTATTTTTACTAAAATTCTGGGGCATTGCGTCTTACCCTCTTAAAAAGTTATATCCCTGAAATGACAAAAGACATAAAAATGTAACTTATAGACTCAACCATACAATAGAAACCATGTGCATAGGCATTACGAGCACTCAAACTATATAACTACCAAATCAGTCCAAACAATTCGAACTAAACATATTATACTCCTAACATTTCTAGCAATATATGATGTTATATCCATATGAATGCCAACTATAACCCACATGTAGATAATAATATATTGCAATAGTGATACACATGCAAATTGGCAATACACATTCATTCAATCAAACATATGTCATGAATATGGATGTGATAAATGCATAAATGCAACTACTGCGGCTCCTATATGAATGCAAAAGCATGGTATATAGGCATGTATGCAAAACATCATAAAATATACTTATAATTTCTATAATTATGTAATGTATATGTGTATGTGTGCACATGAAATAAGTCAAATCACATAGTAAAACATAAGCCACATAGCAAAGTATACCACACTGTCCAACTTTCCTAATTTAACTAAAGTAGTAAAAACATGAAAAACATGCTGGAAAAGAGTAAGGGATGAGAAACTCTAATTTTTTTACCCTGGCTCCTAAGTACTCTCGGTCGAATCATTTTCCTACTGGACTCTAACCAGCTTATTATTACAGAGTCGCTTGTTGCATGCTCAATAATGTGAGTAGGTGACGCGACTGTACCATAGTAGTTGAATCGTGTAAACACTTTTGCAAGTTCGACACATGGAAAACGTCATGAACAAATACAAACTTTTCAGGAAGTTATACCATATATGCCAACTTCCTTATTCTCTCCAATATCAGAAAAGGTCCTACAAACCTTGATACCACTTTCCCAAATTACTAAACGTCAAAAATTGTCTCAATGGAGAGACCTTCACTAAAACAATGTCGCTTACAACAAACTCCAACTCTAGCATCTCCTATCAACATACAATTTATGCCCATCTTGTGCATTTTTCTTACTTCTACAGATCAAATCTAATTTCTCCAAAGTCTCCCTAATCATCTTTGGTCCAAAAATAATCCTATATGTAGTGTTCCACGAACAAGATGGAGGCTTGTTTGGCCTTCCATACAATGCCTTGAACAGTGTGCTTCCAATACTTCTCTGGTAGCTATTATTATAAGAAAACTCTCCTAGCAGCAAGTGGTCTTCCCAAGAACTTCCAAAATCTAAAGTACAAAACTACAACACATTTTCTAACACTTTATTCACTCGCCCAATCTATCCGTCTGTGGATAACAGGTTGTACTCAAATTTTATTTCAGTACCCAATGCCTCATGAAGACTCCTTAAAAAACCATTAGTAAAATGAAAACCTCGATCACTAAGAATACTAAAAGGAAACCATGTATTCAAACCACCTCTCTAACATATAAAGTCACCAAAGATGTGGCTTTCCTTGTACTCCTAGCTAGAATAAAACGAGTGAATTTTGTCAGTCGATCAACAATAGCCCAAGCACTCTCATTTCTGCTTCTTCTCTTAGGTAGTTCATCAACAAAATCCATCAAAATACTTTCCCATTTCCTTAATGGTATATTCAAAGGTTGTTATAATCCACTAGCTTTTTTTTGATTTGCCTTAATCCTTTGACACTTGAAGCATTTCAAAACACACTCTCCTATAAGCTTCTTCATATGTAGCTAATAAAATAACCTCTTCATGTTTAGACACATTTTGTCGCCCTTGGGATGAATAGTCATCCTAGAATGATGTGACTCCTCTATTACCAAATATGTCAACCATGATAGAATCAAAACACATAACCTACCATTCTATGCAACAACCCTCGATAATCAATGGAATAAGGATCCAAATTACTCGAATGCTCACCCTACTAAAATTCTCAAAAATATCAAATAACTCTGTGTCTTGCTTCTACCTCGAACTAATACAGTTTATAAGTGAAGGCCAAACATCTAAAGCACCTAATAACCTTGATGTTCGATTTGATGATGGTCTAAATTCAAAAGTAGAAATGAAATCCCAGTATTTACACTCTAAAAACATAGAACTGAACATTACTAAAGGCATCTGTACCCATATTGCCTTTGCCTGGAGTATACAAAATATCAAAATCATGCGATTCCAAGAACTCCATCCACCTTTGTTGCCTCAAATTCAAATCTTCTATAAGAACAAATAATTTAGGGATTTATGACAAGTAATAAACTCAAATCGTTCTACAAAAAGGTAACGTCTCCAAGAATTAACTGAAAATCTAATAGCTACTAACTCAAGATCACGAGTTGGATAATTTTTCTCATTTAATTTTTCCTTTGACTAGCATAACAAACAACACTACCCTCCTGCATCAAAGTAACGCTAATCCTTGTGCCACAAGCATCGATATACATAGTAAATGGCTTCAAATCATTAGGAAATACCAAAGCAGATTTAATAGTCTAACTCATTTAGCCTAATAAAATCATGCCCACACTCTGATTTCTATGTGAAAACCAAATTCTTCTTCATAAGGTGTGTCAATGGGGAAGAAGTATTTATAAAGTCTTTAAAAAAACTTTTTGTAATAGCCCCCCAAGCCAAGAAAACTTCTTACCTTTGTAACATTTTTCGACGCAAGCCAATCTTGAACTCTGACAATTTTACTTAGATTGAATGACAATCTATGCTAAAAAACAGCATAACCAAAAAAGTGAACTACTGTGCACCAAAAGTGACAATTGGAAAATTTTGCTTTCAACTTATGCTATGCAAAGTATGAGTGCTTGTCTTGAATGCAACTTGTGCTCTTCTTACCTTCTTGAATAAACAAGTATATCTTTAATGAATACCACCATGAACTTATTCAACAATCATCTAAGGACTCAACTTATAAGGTTGACAAAATATGTTAATGCATTGGATAGTCCAATCGAGATGACTAATAACCAATAAAGTCCATTAGGTGTACAAAATGTGGTTTTCTAAATACTAACCTCGACCACATGCTACTGATGGAATCTTGTAGCCAAATCAAGTTGAGGAAATACCATTGCCCCAACTAATTAATCAAATAAGTCATTAATATGTAGTAGTGGTTAATGATTCTTTTAGCTTATTTGGCCATGGTAGTCGATACAAAGCTTTATAGAGCTATCTGCTTTAGTAACAAAGACAATAGGTGGGCTTCAACAATTCATTCACTTATTTATTGAGCTTGCATCTTTCTTTAGAAGCCAAATGCTTAAGTGGTAAAAGGTCTAGCATCCTTTTTAAAGTAAATATGAAATTCAATCCCTCGATGTGGAGAAAGGACAGAAACTTCAATAAAATCATATGGGAAATCTAAAAGAATAGAAGGTAATTCATCTTATGACCGTTTGAGGGAACAAAAATAGCTCATCATAATAGAATTGTTGGGCTCGCAATAAATATCAAGGCTGTTCCCACTACAAGTACCTAGGTAAACAATCCTCCTATCCTATTCCAACACTGCTCCGTACATAAGCATCCATCCCATCCCTATAGTTATACCAAAACCAAAAAATCCTAATAAGAATTGTAATCATTCAACACTCAAAATATATAACTTCATAGCCCTTTAAATCGTGGATAAATGGATTATCCACCAATATAATTTAATACTATAACAGGGTATGTGACTCTACTTATCTATAAATGTAGTTCATCTAGCTTACTTGAATTAAATGAGTAGATGCTTCGATATCAAATAAAATGTGAATTGATAAATTAGTAAATGTTAGCACACCTTTGGGATTACCTTCTTCCCCTTGTAAATAACGTAGGTTGCGCTTAAGCTAGAAATAGCATCAAGGGCATAAGCTAGAACCACCTAAGTAGAAGTCTTAGGCAAGGTTAGACACTCTCTCTTCATATGTCTGGTTTGGTTGCAGTTGAAGCGTATAATCTAGAAGATATTCACTTTTCAGTCCTTTTCTATGTGCCCCCTACGTTGCACTTCTACATTTAACTCCATGTTTCTCTGCTTTTCTTTGAGCTACTCTACATGCTTCACCCTTACGTTTATTCTGCTGAATTGGCTTTCCTCCTACCTTCTTACCTTCTTTTTTAGCAGCTGAATTCGAAAATTCCATCTATACTAAGCTCTTAAAAGTATCTCCTGCAGGATTATGGCTCAAAGTTATATCTCTTAAGATTTATTCAATCTTTTAGCAAACTTTGTTGTCTTCTTCATTGCTATATCAATAAGATATAGGCCATACTTTGCTAGCTGGTTGAATTTATTAACATACTTTTTAACATTTGATTTCCCTACTCTAAATAAATGAACTTCTCTAGCTTCCCTATTCGACCTTCGATATGTGCTTGACTTTAAAATGTCTTCGAAAATCAGTCCAATTAATCTCAGTCTGCTCTGTCCCTATAGTGACAATGTCCCACCAGTTCAATGCCTCTTCCTGTACGTACGATGAAGCCAACTGGCTTTCCATCGCATGATTTAAACATATTATAGCAAATAATTCCTCACCTATTCCTAAATCTTGACAAATGAATCAGCCCCCATATAAAGCTTTCCGTCAAAACACAAGAAATCCTGACACAATTTGGGAAAATCCAAAGCAGGTAGAGGAGTAGGAATAATACCATGTTCTTGAGCTATGGGTCCTCTATTGAGGTTAACTTCAGTTTGGCCTCTAAACTGAAGATGTAATGCCCTCACTTATATAACCATACTACCCAATATTATTACTAAGTAATATTATCAAGTAATATTGAGAATTAAGTGATATGGGGGCACATACGTGAATATTACCTTGGACCAACATTGGTACGCTTATTAAATACCAATATTACTTACCATATTCGTACACGGTCTCGGTATAAAGCAATTGACACGTATGCCTCCAAGAAGAATAATACACACTCATAGATAATAAATATCAATTAGAGAACAAAGAGTTAGAATGTAACAGATAAAGTATAATACATATCACATAATAAAATACAAAAGTCCATGCATGGGCTACAAAATGAAAGTCTCTAGCCCAGTACATGACATATCATCTACAACATAATAGATACAATAATGATGTTACAAAAATGTATAAGGAATGTATCACCCTATATCTCCGACCAGCCCTCATATAAGTCCATACTAAACTTCATCCTCATTGAGTACCTACACTAGAAGTCGCTCAGACTTACCCGAGTATTACAAAAAACACATGGATCATAATATGTCCATTTATAATATCAAATAATATAATGATAATGGGGAATATCCAATATAAAATGACCATATCATACAAGCAGGATATAATATGAGATAGCTTATCAAATCGTCACATAATATCCAGAATCATAAAGATAAACTGTAACAAGCCTAGTCGAGATTAACTGAAATTAAATATTAAAATATGATTTAATTAATTATAACCGATTAATTGAATAAATTTCGAAATTCATAATTATTGTATTTCCAAATTTAAGATGGATTTGGAATAAAATAAATTATGAATTTAATGAATTCTCCTTTTATGTATTTTAATTATTATTTAATAATATAAGAACAATCTTGGAGAAAATAAGTAAACAAAATATATGAAAATAATTTTATAATTTAAATTATGATTTTTCCAAGGGTTTATTTGCTTATTTATTTTAATGGGAGATTAATGACAAATACCTTTCATTTCTAAAACTATCACAACAAGTGTTGTAAATTTAAATAAAAGATAATATTGATATTTATTAATAAGAAGTGAGAATCTAACATGTTATTTATTTTAAGAAAATTAAAGAAATCAACGTCTATTGAACAGAATGTTATTTAATACACTTTGGTGTTATAAAGTGATAAAACAAAATAGATTAGTAACACTTCTCTTAGAAAGCAAGTAACACCTTGCCATTGGATCCATATCTTAACCCACTTAGCCTAAATAAGAGATGAGAAACATACATAACATATTTTTCATTCTCATTTTATTTCTGTAAACTAGAAAACACAAATTTCCTAAGTCCCAAAACCATAGTTCCCAAATCCCCCAAATCAAAATTGAAAATCAGAAGGTTTGTGATTAATTCTAATGCAAATTGAGAAAAGGTAATCTCTTCCACTTATTTGAGCATCTATTTGTTGATTAATTTTAGTTTAGTCTTTCCTCTCCAATCTTTGGAACTAACCTAGGTAGAAGCTGAACTAGAAAAGTTTAGGAGAATCCAAGCTATAATCTTCATTTCAGATTTGTTTTAGTCTAGTTAATCTCACACTTCTAGGCTAAAATGGATGCATGTTGTTGTTAGATGAATTTTCTTGAATCTATAGTGAATATGATCCCAATTTGGTATTGATTTTCTTATCACTTTGAATTTTATTCTCTATTTGCTGAAAACCCACCTTATATAATCGTGATTTAAATCTAATTTTGTATGTTTGTATGAGTGCATATACAGTGCTCCAAACTCCCTAGAGTGTCCACAAAGGAAAAACGAGCAGAATCAGATCATCGAAGGGCCATTGGAGCCGCTTGGGAGTCAGCCCAGGCGAAATCGGTGGACCAGTCTACTCGACCGGTTCACTAGTCGCAACTTGGAATTGATTTCCAGGATGTGTTCTTTTTGTCCTCGATCCCCCAGTTTGCCATCCGTCTATCTGCTTGATAGCCTGATGTTATTTTCTTGATTCAAATATTTCATTTCATATCAATTTCATTGCCATTTTTGGATTTTTATTTATGACCTGATGAATTCATTTTAGCACTTCCATACCATAGAATTGGTCCATGGGTTCTTCGCACGATACATAAATTTTGATACACATTTTCAACTTAAATTTATAAAAGGCCGATCCCTAAATCAAACCATTTATCGAAATCTTTTTAAGTATAAATAAAATTTCTATATAAAGAATTTCAGAAATATATATTACTTATCCTCCATAACAATGGCTTTAAAGATGATTTGGAGCAATGGTTTAAACAGTGTGTTTGTGTGTATTTCAGCTTATAAACCAATAATTTATAAGAATGATTTTAAAGTGAATTTTTTTTTAAAGTGCACAACATTGATCAAATGAGGAATTGATTTAAACGGTTAAATAAAACGAGTGGTATGGAATGCTCACGTTTGTTCTACCAGTTAATTCCTGGACTTGTTCGACTAAACCATTGGTAAACACAAGTAGAGTTTACTATCGTATAATAAATGTTTACGTAAACCTGTATGGTATGGGACACATGGTCGTTAAGTATTTGGTTGCTACTAGAGAAAAATGTGTGATTCTCTAGAATAGAGGAATGCACACATATAAATTTGTATATTTCATAGAAGACAAGGTGCTGCCAATATGCCTGGCAGGTAGCTAATCATAGTATAAATAAAAAAGAAAAGAACCCGGGTACCCCTAGAATGAGCTCCGATAAGGCCACCGTCCATTACATCCCAATACCGAGCTCCGGCAAGGCCATCGCCCGGTACTGAGGTGTTACAAGTACTTAAAAAAGTCTTTGAAGCAACTCAGCTCCAATGATACAGGAAGACAACTCCATCTGAGAAGGATACTCCATGCTGCAGACTCAAAAGAACTGGAAACGCGAATGACATAGAATGAAAAATGCCACTCTATAAACTCGGAGGAATTGGAGAGAGCTCATCGCCAAACAATAATCATCTAGAAAGTAGAAAGCCACACTGAAGATATTGAAGAACCGGGAAGAACTCCTCACTGCGAACGACAATCCTGCCATCATTAATCCTGTGAACCCAGAGAAAGAATCTAACGCCATTTTTGGCCAATACCTGTATCATAAAATGAACTAAAGAAAATTATAAGAATAATACACATATATGTATATAAATGAAATATATATAAATATATATGTATTAAAGAAATAAAAGTAAAGATATAAAAGCTAAGATAATATGGCAGTAAATAGTAAAAGTTAGAAAACATACAAAAAAAGAATCCATGATCAAAAGAAGTTAAAAAACTATAAACTAAAACATAAACAAACTAAAACATAAACAAACTAAAACTAAAAAAATTAAAATTTTCCTAATGCACTTTTGATCAAAATGATATTATGATAATCAGTGAAATCATCATTTAGTTTGAAAAAATTTTAATGCTACAATTATTAATGTAGAAAATATTGTTTTTTGTTTAAATAACTCAATATTATTACTAACCTTATTAAGATATTCTTTAAAATGATAATTTTTTAGCTAATTTATATTTAGGATTTGAGATCCAATTAAAACAAAACGAATATATTATAAAAACCAATTTATTAAAATGACTATTATTATTATTAAAAATTCTTTGATTTCTCTCAACCCAATATACCAATAAATTATAATGAATAGAGTATCAAATAAAAACCTATTTTCAATTTTAAACTTAAATCTAAAGTTATTTCAATAGAAGTCACAATTAGTAGTTTTAGTTGTAAGACTAAAGTTAAAGATTTTGAGGATATTATTCAGAATGTAGTAAGTGTCAACGCAATCATAGTATACATGTTTAAAATCTTCAAAAATGCAGACTACAAAAATAACATTCATTATCAATTTGCATGTTTTTTCTTTCTAAAAATTCAATAGCATCTAGGTTTCCATATATTATTAACCACATATGAATTTTAGATTTAGGAGGAGCATTTGTTTTCCAAATAAATTTAAAAGAGTTATTAGCTACACCCGAGATATTAAGAAATTTATAAAAAGAATTAGAAGTAAATTTCTTACTCTTAACCCATTCCCAGCTAATATTATCATTTTCATTTTCAAGACTATGCAGATTCAATCTAGCATAAAACGAAGAAAGTTGCCTAAGAGTTGTACCTACTAAAATTCTATTAAAACTAAAATTCTGAAGGGTCATCTTCGAAAGAAAAAACATCTATAATTAAAGCATTCTTAAAGTTACAAATTTCGTAAAGCTCTTTAAATTCTATCCTAAGAGGGATAATAGAACAACGGTCATGCCAAAAAGAAGTACTATTTCATGAATGTACTATTGTATTAGTACCAAGGTTAAAAATCACTTAACATTTTAAAACTGATTTCCAAAAACTAGACAACTTGTTAATAACAGAGGGTGTAATTTGGTATAAGTTATTACTGTCATTATAATAATATTTAGAAATGATTTCTTTCCAGTAGGTTTATCATTAGTATCCTTAAATTTCCATTACCATTTCCCTAACAAAGACAGACTCATATTACGCAAATTAATGACCCCTAACCCACCTTCATTTTTGGATTTACAAAACCATTTCCCAAATTACTAAGCATTTAATACTACTGTTAGAGTTGCCCCCACTCCATAAAAAGTCACTTCTTATGTTATCAATTTTGTCAATCACCTAATCTAGGAATGGATAGACATCCAATAGATTGGAAGAGCAGATAAAACAGAATTTATGAGAACTAATCTACCAGCTCTAGATAAAAATTACTCATTCCAACTAGAAATCCAATTTTTAATTTTATCTATAATAATAAGCCAATCATTAAGTTTAATTTTAGTTAGTCTAATCAGAAAACCAAGATAATCAAAAGGAAAATTCATAGTTTATAGTTAAGCGTGTTAGCAACTAAATCTACAACCTTTTCAAAATCATTTAAAACTAAAACCAAACTTTTATCAAAATTTATTTTTAAACCTTGAAAGAAGTTCAAAACTATATAATAAAAACTTAAGGTTAATGACATGATTAGACAAATGAGAGGTAAATAGTACTGTATCATCCGCAAATTGAAGGACAGATAGACGATTATGCGAAATTTCACCACTAACACTCCCCAGAGATCCACTATCAACCACTTTTTTAATTATGCGTAAACATCTGCGGCTAAGTTAAACAAAAGAGGCGATAAAGGATCACCTTGCCTTAAACCTCATTTAGATTGAATTTTATTATCCAAAATACATTTAATCATTATACTGGAGTTACCCATTTTAAGCAAAGTCATTATCCAACCGACCCATCTATGACTGAAACCTCTAGCTAATAATAGATCGACTAGAAAATCCCATTCAACCGAATCAAAATCTTTCGCAAAGTCCAATTTAAGAAGAGCACAGGTAATGTTATTTTTACAGCAACAGTTAATGGATTCTTGAACAACATCCACACTATCTATTAAATTTCTACCCTTAATGAAAGCTATTTGTGAATAATCAATTAAATCATTCATTTTCGTACTAAGTCTATTAGCTAAAACTTTTGAAATAATCTTAAAAGAACAGTTAATTAAAGAAATGGGTCTATAATCTTTTAGATTATTAGCACCGATTTTTTTATGTAATAAAATTACATTTGCAAAATTAAATCTTCCTAATTGTAATTCACCATTATAAAAATCACTAAACATACTTATTAAATCGAATTTTAAAACATCCCTAAATAACTTGTAAAATAAATTAGGAAACCCATGTGGGCCTGGTGCTTTGTCACTAGGTATGTCATTAATAGCTTTTAAATTTTCCTCTTCAGAAAAAGGATTATCAAACTCAGAATGGTCGAAAATAGAATCAATAGGATAAATATCATTCCATTTGAACGTTAATTCCATCTAACTAAAACTTAGAATGGTCAAAACTAGAATTAATAGGATAAATATCATTCTATTCGATTAACCAAACTATCTAGTTGCTATTTGAAAGTATATAACACTTATATCGACTAGTTTATGACTTGCTCTTGGAGTTCTATAGATCTTGTACCTATCTTAGAGTTTTTATAGGTCTTCTACCTATCATGTAGTTTATAGGACTTGTACCTATCTTGGAGTTTATAGGTCTCCCACCTACCCTGGAGTTCTATAAACTCTCGCCTATCTTGAAGTTATTATAGGAATTATACCCATCTTGGAGTTTATAGACATATATGTGTATCTTGGAGTTACATGCATGTAGGTGAAGTTATTCACCAATCTTGGAGTTTGTCGCCTTTTTCACCTTTTATGAGATTTTTGGATTTATAATATGATTTCTAGATTCTATATTATTATGTTATCACCAAATATTTTTGGGAATTGTGCTTGTAGAAGCTATCTTGAGCTTTGAGATTTGGTCATTTCATACTTGAAGTTATTGAAATATGCTTGATATTTGTCGATACTTGAATTGATGACTACATTTGAGTTCTAGTTCATTTTACCTATCATTTATCTTGCTAACTCATTTATTTTAGTCTAGAATAACATGTTTATTGTTTTATAATACTCGGGTCAGACCTAGATGTTTCAGGTCCTTCAGCTTGATGCCTTTTAGAGTGGACTTCCTATCATTTAGGTAGATGTTTACTTTTGTATCACTATGTTGCATTCATATTTATGATGTATCTTATGTCGAGCTGGACTACTTTTGTGTAAATATTCGTATTTTTAGGATGTATCACTTTTATATTTTGTAGTTTACATCATGTATCTATTTGTGTCGGTCAGCCTTGTATCTACTTTTATTCTGCTATGTGTGATCTATGATCTATGACTGTGTGATTTGTATTTGTCATATGTTGTTCTGGATTTTTATTATAGCCGCCATAGTTTTGCTTTAAGCCTGAATTGTATACGTCAATTCTACTTAAGAAAAGAAATGTGTTACATATTAATCAACATATCGATGCTTGTTTAAAGTAAAACTTACAGATTCTCACACCTAACAACCCTATTCTCTATACTAACAGATGGTATTACTCTATACTATCCTCTATTAGTATGGATATCGGGGTAGGACATCATAGCTTTTCATCAAAGCTGAGTTCGAAATAAATTATGATATTACGGACATGAATCTTGGCTTAAGTGAGTCTTAGGAATTGTCCTTTAGGTTTTCATGGAAGTATATTCCTTAGTTTCCATCTTATCTTGCCGAATCATATAACTCTTGAGTAATCCTTTATCTTATCTTATTCATTTTAGAATCTTAGATGGCTAGCAGCAGACTTTTTTCATTCTATCAATGGGCAATCCAGTAGCCTTCCTCGGGATGGAGTGTTTACGTCCACCGAGCCCATTACGGAACTTGTTCGGAATATTCAGCCTTCCGAATCTCCTCCTGATTCTTCTTCCCTTGGGTCAGATTTTGCACGTATGTGCAGTGACTTTGTGCATTTTGGTGGCGAGCCATTTAGAGGTTTTAAGAGTGTTATTAAGGAGCACGCATGGATTAGGACATGCGAGTGGATATTTTCTTGCATGGTTCTTTCAGATCAGCATAGAGTTTAGGTGGCATCTAGTCAGCTTCAGGAGCAAGCTCCAGATTGGGATGAGCTTATTATAGTAGAGTTTGATGAGTGTACTCTATCTTAGGGGCAGTTTAGAGAACGTTTTGAGTTGAAGTTCATTCTCGTATCCGAAAAGGCTTCGTTGGCTAAGAGGTTTATTGAGTTGAAGCAAGGGAAGTCTTTGGTAGCGGCGTATGCATTGATCTTTGAAGCATTATCCGGTTGAGCACATAAGTACACCAATAAAGAAGAATAAAAAATTGTGTATTGGTTAAAGAAACATCTTAAAAAGGTGTTGTTGTTGCAAATGAAGGTTTCATTTAAGGAGTTAGTTGATTCAGCTCTTAGGCTTTAGGCAGTTGAGAAGGACAGCAGCGATGAAGATGTAGTGGAGAAGAAGTGCTTTCATCCAAAGAAGGAGCACTGATTCAACAAGTCCGAGCCCTTCCATCCTAATGAAAGGATCAAGAAGCAAGGGTCAAGTTCCACAATAACACAGCCATCTCAAAGAGAATTCTTTAATTGTGGTTCTAAGGAGCATTTCATTAAGGATTGTCTGAAATCTCAAGTTTTTCGATATTGCAAGAAGGAAGGTCATCTTGTGGCATCTTGTCCTCGAGTAGCTAAAGGACTCAAACCAGGGAAGCTTAATGTTTTGCAAGCTTCTAGTAGATCTTCTTAATGTCAAGGTATATCTCATCTTATTCTTGAAGGTGTTATTGTTTTTCAAAATCTTCCTATTCGGTTTTTTTTTATATGGGTGCATTTCGCTCATTCGTATTGATGGAACTTGTAGATACTCTATCTTTAGATGTTATGTGCTTAGTGACTTCGCTGAGAATTGCGAACCCTATCGATGGGACCGCAACCCTCAGTATGCTTTGCAGAGATGTTGAGCTTATCTTATGCAGCCATTCTTTCATGCCGATCTTCATGTCATGCACTATCTTGGCTTTGGAATGATAATGTGTAACGTCCCGAAATTTTCGACTCAGAAAATTCCAAATAGTTAGGAAAAGAAGAAAAAGAAAGCAAAAGAAGAAAGAACAGAAACACCAAAACACAGAAAACCTCACATTCGCAGCGGATCAAAATATAATAATAAATAATATCAGTTTTACAAAGAAGAACTGTATCAATACTCTTATACAATCATACATCAGAGTTACAAACTATTACACAAAATAGATTAAATTTTAAAACATGTCCCAACTAAACAGCAATAATTTACATAGCGGAAACCACTCCGTACGTTCCTGCCATCCAGCTCGCCTCCTGAACTCCAGAACGTCCTTACCTGAAAAGCTGTAATACTCGGTCTGACCCGAGCATTACATCAAAGTAACACCCAGGTCAGGCTGGAAACCAGCGTGAGTAAACTCATCTATCAAGGAATACCAGAACATATAACTTATTTAACCCGGGGTAACTTATATAGATTTCTATTTTTATAAGTTGTTATAGACTCCACTTATTTCACACATCAATTTCTAAGTACCAAACTTAGATTAAGTGGTCCAATTCACTTAAATCATTCCATTTTGGTCAATTGATTTCACATATCAATTCATAAAGAATCGAAGTGGTTTCGGGTATTTAATAATACCCGACTCCGGTCTCTTCGAAACCAATATCATCTTAACTTAAATTATTCAAGTGAAATACAACTCAATTTTTAATACAGTATGTCACCTAATTTATCAACAATAGATAACCAAATCATCACAGTTTAAATCAACATATCTTATCACATAGCATCACAAATCACATATTAGGAATAACAATTAATCAAAGACTTTCAATATCTTTTTTTATCCTGTAATTACATTTAAGTAATTAACCCTTAATTAATTTTACAAATTAATTATCTTTAACCCAATACGGTAATTCACCTTAATTATTTCATTAATTAATTGCTAACCATAAATATTAATCACCCTTGATTAATAACATCAGTAATTAACTACCCTTACTTACTTCATCAAATAAATTAATTACTCCTTAATTATCTCTAATTAATCCCTTGATTAATTTATAAAGTAATTTAATCTAAATTTCTTTCAAAATCCCATCTTCCACTAATTACATCCAGTAATTATCATTAATTACTTCACTAAGTAATTAAACTTCATCAATTATATTAAGTAATTATTATCAAATCATCAAGTGATTAAAATTAATTAAACTTAATTAATTAATTTAAACTAATCACATTAAACTCCATATATTACATTAAGTAATTGATTTCTAAATTACTTCCATTAAGTAATTAAACTTAACAATTCCATAAATGATTATTAATTAATTAATCTAATTAATTATTAAAAATCAATCACATTTATTAATTGTTAAATAATCTTAAGTTAATGACCTTCGTTGACAATTCTTAATTACATTATTAAGAAATTAACTCAGATCAACCTTCATTAATTATTAATTAATATTTAATCACCAATTAACTAATCCCTAATTATTAAATTAATTTAGTGTTAATTAGAATCTTAATTAATCCTTAATTACTTGATTAATTAATTCTTTAATCATTAATTAAAATCTAATTAATAAGCCTTAATTACAAATTAATTATTCTTATTAATTATCTTAAGAATTTACTTAACTGATACTATCAATTAATTTAAACATTCCTAATACAGTAAATAAATTATATTTAATTAAATTCATCATTTAAACATTCCTAATATAGGGTTTAACCCATTATATAATCATCTAAGTTCAACAAATTGGACACCTTTATAACCTTAAATTCCTGTTTAATCTTGCTAATATTAGATGCAAAATCTGGTTTTCGTGTTCTTTATGTTTACCCTTTATTTTAAGCAAATTAAATCTATACAAAATCACGGCCCACAAGATCCCTAGCCACGCTTCTTCTCGGCCCAACAAGCAAAATACCCGAGACAAACACAGAGTCATTCAGCTTCAATTCCGAGCTCAATCCTTTCCCTTCTTCTTTTTTTTCCTCTTCACTTGTTTAAGTTTTAAACTGTACTCAAAACAGAATTACTCGCGCACAACACAAAAAAACTCGAGATGAAACCTCACATACTCGAGATCAATCCCGAGCCCATTACTAACGCACCTGATAACGACGAATCCAGCTAAACACTGATACGAGAAATGCTCGTACACGTGCACAGATGGTCGGAGCATTTCCGACCATCACCACCATCCCTGATAAGTCGACGATCACACACTCTAACCATTCCGACCATCCAGGTTCTACTAAATCAATTGAAACCAAATCGAGTAAACTCGAGCCTTCAGAAATAAGACAACCTCACCTAAATCTTCCTTGAATTCACATCATCGACCACCAGGAAAATCTACAATCCCAGCCTTGAACTCATCAACGACCAAACTCCCACCACCCCAGATCCTGTTGAACTCGATCACTTGTAAAAATGGTGGTGGTCGAATCACTAAACCCGTTAAAACTAGGGTTCTAGGAAAAATCCACCTCTGCCGCCTTCTAAAATGAAAAAAAATCGTCATCAGATATTTCTCCTAGATTCTATGATCGCTTCTTCACCTCCAGCATCATTCCTGACCACCCCAAATGTTCCATCCTTCAGAATTTACCCAAAACTCGATTTATAGACAAACCCAAAATTTACATTCAACATGATATTTAAAATTTGTATTTTTTTGTTTTAAAAATCATAGCTTCCAAAGATGATTCGAGATATATTCTTGGATCAATACATTACAACACATTGATTTATTCCATTATTTGAGTTTTAACTGTATTTTCATGTTTACAGGTGACTTCCAGGGTTAAAATACTTTAACTTGTTTTCAAAATCTTGATGATGGTCAAACTAAATTGTTTTGTTTGAAAACTCAAAACTCCAGAGAGATTAGATGGAAAATCTTTTGAAATTTAGTTTATTTTAACATCTCTGTAAACCAAAAATACAGAGTAGCACAACCATCAGTCATGTGTATTCATAAACATTCATATTCTCAGATTTCATACTCCTACATACATAAACAAGCATCATCACCCATCAATTATTCAGGCAACAATTATTACTTTCCAAGTTTAAGAGTAACTGTTCACTCACCTGCAAAAATTTGAGCAGTGAATGAATCCTGGATGCTGCAAGCATGATTTCCTTTGATCCTTATTTATTTTGTGTTGAATATGTAGTTTGAATAAGCATCTGGTTATGGTTAAGGGTTTTTGGTATAAAAAAAATTCTGATTTGTAAAAGGGTTACAGCCTTTGGTTTTTTAGAATTTTGAAAGAAGATAGAAAAGAGAACAATGAAGAGAATGTTGTTTGTTTATCAGTTTTAAATTAGATAAAAGAAAATTAAAATAAGAATTTGACACTTGTAAATAAATTTCAACATTTGTCATAAGGTATCATTTATTACTTAACACTTTTTTAAACATGCTTTCATAGATTTACACTTGCCCTTTAAGTAATTAATACTTATTTTATTAATTTTATATGTTAATAAAAACCTTTATATTTACTTTAATATTTTATAAATGCTTATCTATATGTATATGAATTTTCTTAGAGAAAATAAAACAAAACAAATTATTAATAATCTTACACATTTTTTTTCATTTTATTATTATTATATATATATTTGTTTATATCCAAAATATTTTAAAATATTTATCTTTGAAGTTTCCCATCTCAAATCCAGATTAGGTTTAAATTTACTCATATATATTTTTAAACAAACACAAATTACATTTGTTTGAAAATAATGATTTTGCAAAATTTTAAATAATTATACTAGAAGAATATCAAATATTTTAAATATTTATTCAAGTATAAATATTTATCATCATATTTATTTGTTCAATCTATAAATCAATATTCTATTAATTAACCCAATAATTTATCGATTACAGATGTCTAGAATTCCGGGATATCACATTCCTTCCCCCTTTGAATCTTTTCGTCCTCGAAAAGAACGAAACCAGAATTTATTAAATACTTTAAAACCAGTTAAAATATTCTTTGATTATTTTTAAACACTTAAAAACTCATATAGTATTTTCAAAATAGTTTTTATAGAAAATATCATTTTATAACTTGATGTCTCAACAAGTCCATTCTCGTTCTCATAGAAATTCGGTCAAACGTTGATCAGGCGTAAGACTGAAAATCTACAAGTACTTAGCAGACCCATTTTCAACACCCAGTGAAAATACTTGAAAATAATTTTATCGAAAATTTAGAAAACAGTTTTTGAAAATAGAGGATATATCTTTGGTGAGAATGCTCTGGAAATCATCACCCCCATCCATGGTCGCAGTTAACCCGATGGTTACGTTGTCATCCCGACAAAATCCACAGATAACTGTAGGCCTCCCGCCCCTCGATTACACCATGGAACCCGCTACAGATCGCAGCTACAACTGGGGTTACGTAGCTATCACAGCAAAAACCCATATAACTGTAGGCATCAGCGCCCTCGAATTTTGCTACCAAAAAATGAAACTTCTCCACTCCACTTGACCATAGATCGCAGTCTACCGATGTTGCGTTGCCTTCCCGGCAAAATCAAGTGTAGACCGTTGGCACTCATCCTCCACACGATTTCCGCTATGGTCCCCACAGTAGATCATAGTGACATCGAGTTACACTGTCGTCACAGCATAACCCAAATGCCCCTGTAGGCATCAGCGCCCTCGACTTTCGCTACCCAATAATCCTCAGGAATTAGTTTGTCCGGACTCCTCATAGGATCAACTTTAGAACCCCCCTTGGGGCTCAAGGCAGCACCACCCGATGGTACTCCTGAGAAGTCCATTCCAAGGGAGCGTCTTTTTTCCCTAGAGCCATCATCAAAACATTTTCTACTGTACATATAGTATATTTAAATCATATACCTAGTATGATCTCATACAAAGCTCCATTACACAAAATCGATTATTCCAAAATCGATAATTCTCAAACTAGGGTTTCCAAATTCAATATTGATTTTACCCAAAAATCAAAAGCCTTTCCAAATCCAAAGGTTCCCAAAACCTTTTCTAAAATCCCCATAAGGTCCTTTATATATATATACACATATATATACATATATATAATTTTTAAAACTTTGGATCATTTCAAACTTGTATAAAACTCCTTTTATACTTCAAACACCTCCAAAAACCATTTTCTTCCAGCAAAAGATTCATCAAGGGGAGTTTCATTTTATAAAACAAAGATATTTAACTTTGTTTATTCAAAATCAAATATTCAAATTTGATTACTCTTTACAAAACCACTTACCATATCACTTACTTCCATAAACAAAATTTCAACCATAGAAATATCCAATTTTCACTTTACTTCATCATATATTTCACAAAATATATTTTTCATTTCAAAAACCATTTCACATTTCTTATCCACAAATTCCCAGTATCAATTTTATTCAAATTCGTATGATGTACACATATCATCCGTACGCTATACCAATCTGATCGCTCACACGATCACACAATTTCATTTCCGAACTAGTATTGCCCACCCGACTTCCTAGTGCGGACACAGATCTGGTTCCTTGATCAGAAACCGTCATTCCCCTTGCATAGTCATACTATGGTAGAGAATATCCAGAACCAATCAACAATCCATATCCAGGTTCGCCGTCGAAAATCGAGTGAAAAAAATCCCACTCGGATCGATATAACTATCTCGAAATTCTATGCTCGAATGTGGATCAAATCACTATGCGAATAGAATAACATACGTGCACCCTACGTATTATCTTTATTGGTTATTAGCCAAATCAATTCTCTTCTATTCACGTTTACTTTAATTTTCATTCACTTATTCACAATTGCTTCAATCCATCTGGACTATCACCTTTATTCTTATCCCGATTGGGTATTTAACCAACAACTGTTTAGACTTTGTCCAATTTATTTAGAAAATTGCTTGAAAATTTTAAAATAGATAAGTAGTTGAAAAGTAATTACTAGTTTGTAAAATAGGTGTAAAATAGTTAAAACAATAGTTAAAATAATTATAGAAATTTAGATAATTGCTAAATAATAGTAAGATAGTAATTAGTTTTGTAAAATAATTGAAATATAGTGATTATTATAAAACAGTTGGAAAATTGTTAAACAGATTCAAAAATAATTGTAAAACAAGTATAAGATAGTTTGGCTTTTAAAAGAAAAGTTGTTTATATAATGAATAGCTTGGAAAAATGGGTTTATGTTAAAATAATTTATATTAAAAATAGCCCTGAGTCAAAACTGTTCACTTCCCAATCTCCATTATCATCCATTCAATTTAAATTTCCACTTTCCATTTAAATTGACCCAATTCCAATTTAAATAACTTCAATTTCTATTGAAATCTATTTAACCCAATTCAAGTTGAATTCCTCAGTTCTTACCAAATTTAACATTATTCAACCTTCATCTCAAATTTTACTAATTCAAATAAATTTCAATTGAACTAGTTCCAATTTCAATTCATTTCAACTCCAGATTGAATCAATCCTAATTTCAAACTCCATTTCCAAATCAAGTTGAATTATTCTTGATTTCTTCCCAAATTAAATTCAAATTCCAAATTTAAACCATCTCGAATTATATATATTCGAGTTAAATTCATTAAGATTGGTTTATCCTCTTTAAACCAAGTTAACCTTTAATAAAAGCTTTTAAATAATTTAATTTCAAATTAAAGTTAGACTTTCTTTTATCTCAATAATGGATATATCCCCACACTTCACTTCTCATTTATTTGAACAAATCCAATCTCACAATTTAAAGATTTTAACAACAATAGGATGATATTATCTAATTTATTTCAAAACATCCATTCATTTTAAATTTCTAGATCTCAAACCCAATTTGAGATCACTCAAACGCTCAATTACAATCAACCATTTAACTTCCCAAGTTAAATTTTAATTCCATCTTAAAAATTAAAAATCAAGTTGAACATTCCAACATATATATTTTTTCCCAAGTTAAACTCAATTCACTTAATCCAGTCAACCTTGCCTAATTTGAACTTCCATTTCAAATTTTGAACTTCTCATAAATAATGTTCCCACTTATTAAGTTCAAAAACTTAGCACTTCGGGTATCACATCTTATTCCAAATTCAAAACTCAATATTTATAGTTTATTTCAAATTATTCTTGATATCATGTATATCCATACATATATACATTTTTATTTCTTGGCCCTCCCAGTCATGTTTTAAAATTTTAAACCACCTTTGGTTTTAATTCAAACTAATTCTTTTAAAATTTCAAACAACCCTTGATTGAAATAGGACCCTTTCATTTGAATATATTAAATAACATCTTTTATTTTAAAATAAGATCATATTCAAAATAGTTTGAATTATATTATCTCCTTTAACATTTTGAAATCAATTCAAATTTTTAAACTTAGAATTCAGGACTTCACAATTTGAAACCCACCTTTATTTATATCCTTTCACATTTACAAATTATTCTCATCAAATGGTTATTTCCTTAAAACATTATATTGTTTAAAACAATCATCCTATTATTAAACACAATAACCATTCAATTTCCTGGTTTGAAACCAATTCTGATTCATCTTATTTTGAAATTCTTTCTTAACTTTAAGATTTTAATTTAAGTTTGAATCCATTTCAAACTTATGCTTATTTAATTTCAATTTGGTTGTATTATATTACTTCTTAATTCTTACTATTACTTTTAATTTAATTAATACTACAACCAATTTCCTTAATATAATAGATAATCTATCTCTTATATAAGATTCATTTTACCTTTGAAATCATTTTTAAAACCTTTATACAAGAAAATAACAAGTACGCTCTCTCATATATATATACACTCTACTCATTCTAGGGTACCACTTACCCTATCCTTAATGAGTAATCCCACCAGAGCCAAGGTTCTTGCTTAACCTTCTGCTCTGATACCAAATGTAACGTCCCGAAATTTTCGACTCAGAAAATTCCAAATAGTTAGGAAAAGAAGAAAAAGAAAGAAAAAGAAGAAAGAACAGAAACACCAAAACACAGAAAACCTCACATTCGCAGCGGATCAAAATATAATAATAAATAATATCAGTTTTACAAAGAAGAACTGTATCAATACACTTATACAATCATACATCAGAGTTACAAACTATTACACAAAATAGTTTAAATTTGAAAACATGTCCCAACTAAACAGCAATAATTTACACAGCGGAAACCACTACGTACGTTCCTGCCATCCAGCTCGCCTCCTGAACTCCAGAACGTCCTTACCTAAAAAGCTGTAATACTCGGTCTGACTCGAGCATTACATCAAAGTAACACCCAGGTCAGGCTGGAAACCAGCGTGAGTAAACTCATCCATCAAGGAATACCAGAACATATAACTTATTTAACCCGGGGTAACTTATATAGATTTCTATTTTTATAAGTTGTTATAGACTACACTTATTTCACACATCAATTTCTAAGTACCAAACTTAGATTAAGTGGTCCAATTCACTTAAATCATTCCATTTTGGTCAATTGATTTCACATATCAATTCATAAAGAATCGAAGTGGTTTCGGGTATTTAATAATACCCGACTCCGGTCTCTTCGAAACCAATATCATCTTAACTTATATTATTCAAGTGAAATACAACTCAATTTTTAATACAGTATGTCACCTAATTTATCAACAATAGATAACCAAATCATCACAGTTTAAATCAACATATCTTATCACATAGCATCACAAATCACATATTAGGAATAACAATTAATCAAAGACTTCCAATATCTTTTTTATCCTTTAATTACATTTAAGTAATTAACCCTTAATTAATTTTACAAATTAATTATCTTTAACCCAATACGGTAATTCACCTTAATTATTTCATTAATTAATTGCTAACCATAAATATTAATCACCCTTGATTAATAACATCAGTAATTAACTACCCTTAATTACTTCATCAAATAAATTAATTACTCCTTAATTATCTCGAATTAATCCCTTGATTAATTTATAAAGTAATTTAATCTAAATTTCTTTCAAAATCCCATCTTCCACTAATTACATCCAGTTATTATCATTAATTACTTCACTAAGTAATTAAACTTCATCAATTATATTAAGTAATTATTATCAAATCATCAAGTGATTAAAATTAATTAAACTTAATTAATTAATTTAAACTAATCACATTAAACTCCATTAATTACATTAAGTAATTAATTTCTAAATTTCTTCCATTAAGTAAGTAAACTTAACAATTCCATAAATGATTATTATTAATTAAATAATCTAATTAATTATTAAAAATCAATCACATTTATTAATTGTTAAATAATCTTAAGTTAATGACCTTCGTTGACAATTCTTAATTACATTATTAAGAAGTTAACTCAGATCAACCTTCATTAATTATTAATTAATATTTCATCACCAATTAACTAATCCCTAATCATTAAATTAATTTAGTGTTAATTAGAATCTTAATTAATCCTTAATTACTTGATTAATTAATTCTTTAATCATTAATTAAAATCTAATTAATAAGCCTTAATTACAAATTAATTATTCTTATTAATTATCTTAAGAATTTACTTAACTGATACTATCAATTAATTTAAACATTCCTAATACATTAAATAAATTATATTTAATTAAATTCATCATTTAAACATTCCTAATATAGGGTTTAACCCATTATATAATCATCTAAGTTCAACAAATTGAACACCTTTATAACCTTAAAATCCTGTTTAATCTTGCTAATATTAGATGCAAAATCTGGTTTTCGTGTTCTTTATGTTTACCCTTTATTTTAAGCAAATTAAATCTATACAAAATCACGGCCCACAAGATCCTTGGCCACGCTTCTTCTCGGCCCAACAAGCAAAATACCCGAGACAAACACAGAGTCATTCAGCTTCAATTCCGAGCTCAATCCTTTCCCTTTTTTTTTCTCTTCACTTGTTTAAGTTTTAAACTGTACTCAAAACAGAATTACTCGCGCACAACACAAAACAAACTCGAGATGAAACCTCACATACTCGAGATCAATCCCGAGCCCATTACTAACGCACCTGAAAACGACGAATCTAGCTAAACACTGATACGAGAAATGCTCGTACACGTGCACAGATGGTCGGAGCATTTCCGACCATCACCACCATCCCTGATAAGTCGACGATCACACACTCTAACCATTCCGACCATCCAGGTTCTACTAAATCAATTGAAACCAAATCGAGTAAACTCGAGCCTTCAGAAATAAGACAACCTCACCTAAATCTTCCCTGAATTCACATCATCGACCACCAGGAAAATCTACAATCCTAGCCTTGAACTCATCAACGACCAAACTCCCACTACCCCAGTTGCTGTTGAACTCGATCACTTGTAAAAGTGGTGGTGGTCGAATCACTAAACCCGGTTGAAACTAGGGTTCTAGGAAAAATCCACCTCTGCCACCTTCTTAAATGAAAAAAAATCGTCATCAGATATTTCTCCTAGATTCTATGATCACTTCTTCACCTCCAGCATCATTCCTGACCACCCCAAATGTTCCATCCTTCAGAATTTACCCAAACTCGATTTATAGACAAACCCAAAATTTACATTCAACATGATATTTAAAATTTGTATTTTTTTTGTTTTAAAAATCATAGCTTCCAAAGATGATTTGAGATATATTCTTGGATCAATACATTACAACACATTGATTTATTCCATTATTTGAGTTTTAACTGTATTTTCATGTTTACAGGTGACTTCCAGGGTTAAAATACTTTAACTTGTTTTCAAAATCTTGATGATGGTCAAACTAAATTGTTTTATTTGAAAACTCAAAACTCCAGAGAGATTAGATCTAAAATCTTTTGAAATTTAGTTTATTTTAACATCTCTGTAAACCAAAAATACAGAGTTGCACAACCATTAGTCATGTGTATTCATAAACATTCATATTCTCAGATTTCATACTCCTACATACATAAACAAGCATCATCACCCATCAATTATTCAGGCAACAATTATTACTTTCCAAGTTTAAGAGTAACTGTTCACTCACCTGCAAAAATCTAAGCAGTGAATAAATCCTGGATGCTGCAAGCATGATTTCCTTTGATCCTTATTTATTTTGTTGTTGAATATGTAGTTTGAATAAGCATCTGGTTTTGGTTAAGGGTTTTTGGTAATTTTTTTTTCTGATTTGTAAAAGGGTTACAGCCTTTGGTTTTTTAGAATTTTGAAAGAAGATAGAAAAGAGAACAATGAAGAGAATGTTGTTTTTTTATCAGTTTTAAATTAGATAAAAGAAAATTAAAATAAGAATTTGACACTTGTAAATAAATTTCAACATTTGTCATAAGGTATCATTTATTACTTAACACTTGTTTAAACATGCTTTCATAGATTTACACTTTCCCTTTAAGTAATTAATACTTATTTTATTAATTTTATATGTTAATAAAAACCTTTATATTTACTTTAATATTTTATAAATGCTTATCTATATGTATATGAATTTTCTTAGAGAAAATAAAACAAAACAAATTATTAATAATCTTACACATTTTTTTTATTTTATTATTTTATATATATATATATATATATATATTTATATCCAAAATATTTTAAAATATTTATCTTTGAATTTTCCCATCTCAAATCCAGATTAGGTTTAAATTTACTCATATATATTTTTAAACAAACACAAATTACATTTGTTTGAAAATAATGATTTTGCAAAATTTTAAATAATTATACTAGAAGAATATCAAATATTTATCCAAGTATAAATATTTATCATCATATTTATTTGTTCAATCTATAAATCAATATTCTATTAATTAACCCAATAATTTATCGATTACAAATGTCTAGAATTCCGGGATATCACATAATGGGAATGTATTGGCTTAATCATTATGTAGCCCATATCCTATGTCTTGAAAGAATTATCCACCTTTGACCCCCATAATCTATTGAACGGATTTTTATAATTCTTCATGTTGACGATTCGGTAGCATCCTTATTTTCTCTTGAGTCTCATGAAGAGGATGACATCTTCCTAATCCCTGTTGTTTATGATTATCTTGGTATCTTTAAACCCATTTTGGGGTTGCCTCCTAAGTGGGCAATTGAGTTTCGAGTTGATCTCATCCCTGATGCTCAGCTAGTTAGTCATCCTTCTTAAGGATGTTTTCTAACGAGAAGAAGGAGTTAAGGAAACAGTTGTCGAATTTAGAAGTGAAGCAGTTTATCCAATCTAGTTCTTCCCTATGGAGGACTTCTAGTGTGTCTATAAAGAAGGCTGATAGTACTCTTAGACTATTGCAAGCTTAACGATCTCACCATTAAGAACAAGTATCCTTTTCTTAGGATCAATGATTTATTTGATTAGCTTTGCGACGCTAAGGTCTTTTCCTAGTTTGACTTAGCGGTCGAGTTTCAATGGCTTCGAGGTAGAGAATAGCATTCCTCTAACGTCATTTCGAACTCGTTATGGATCTTACAAGTGGCTCGTCATTCCCTTCGAGTTAAAGAATGCTCCAGCTTGTTTCGTTCATCTCATGAATTGAGTTTTCCGTGAATTTCTCGATCGATTTTTTCTCATATTCATTGATGATATTCTTATATATTCTAGTTCTAAGGAAGAGCATAAGAAGAATTTAGGACTGTATTGGAGACACTTAGGAGAAATCAGTTGAAAGTGAAATTTTCTAAGTATCATTTATGGTAGAGACAAGTAAAGTTCTTAGGGCATGTAGTTTTAGAAGAAGGCATTTCTATTGATCCATTATAGATTGAAGCTATTCAAAATTGGAAAAGGCCAGAGAATGTATTGGAGATTTGTAGCTTTCTTGGATTGGCGAGGTATTACAGTCAAATTTTCCAAGATCGTATTACCTCTTACTTCTTTGAATAGGAAAGGAGTCGGGTATGTTTGGTTGGATAAGTGGGAAACTTCTTTCCAGAAGTTGAAGGAACTCCTTTCCAATGCTCTTGTTCTTGTGGTTTTGGAAGGGAACCAAGACCTTTTGGTCTGTACAAATGCTAATAGATTTGGTTTGTGAGCCGTCCTCATGCAGCGGAACCATGTTGTTGCTTTTTCTTCAAGGTAGTTGAAGCCGAATGAGGTGAAATAGGCCACACATGATTTGGAACTCGTAGTTATTGCCTTTGATTTGAAGATCTAGCATTATTATGTATTGGGTGAGAGATTTGTGCTTTATACTAACCATAAGTCATTAAAGTACTTATTCTCTTTGATTGAGTTTAATATGCGACAATGGAGATGGCTCGAATGCATTGCTTCCTATGATATCGATATTCAGTATACTCTAGGAAAAAGGAATTGAGGAGCGGATGCTCTTAGTTGTAACCAGCAGGTAGTTATCTCTTTGATATTAGTTGAGTGGAAAGATCTTAAGGTTTGATCTTCTTGTGAGATTAGAAGCGTATTCTAGAGTCTAGTTCTTCTATATTATTGTTTAGCCTAGAAGTTCAACCTAGTGTTTTAGATCGGATTGCAGAAGCCCAGAAGAGTGATCTTGATCTATCTTATCTTTTTCAGTAGAGTAGTGGTGTTTCTTGAAAGAATGAGTTGACGGATTTTGTAGATGATGCACGTGGTTCTATTCGTAGGAGAGGTAGGCTTTTAGTGCCCGATGTCGATGGTCATAGAAGAGATATTCTTGAAGAGTGTCATTGCTTCAAGTATACCATTCATCCTCGTAGTAGTAAGATGTATGCTGATATGAAGCATCTTTGCTCGCCTTGGTTGATAGGGGCTGAGTTATTACTCTCATTGACTAGGGGTAGATTCTTGAAACCAAAGGTCCCTAGGCGCGTAAATACCCCAGTATATAGGGTCGGGAGAATATAAGCCATACATCCATCCAATGAACATTTTTAGGTCACCATTGACATTCCATATATTACTAAAATTCCTCCGGCGAGGTGATTGTGCTTTCAGTAGTGCTCTATTCTAAAAGAAGACCTAGTTCCCGCCCGGTGGCCGACTAAGCCTATGGCTCGGACGGCTTTTATGCATCTAAAACACTATCATCTAGCCACATATAATCCCATCGCCTCTATTTGGAGATAGATCATCCGGGGGAATTTTCATTATGGTAAAGTTTTAAGAAGGCTTCGACCCTTCTTACTCCCATCTATTCTTCCTGACATGTATCCAAGACAATCCATCCTCTATCCACTTCTTGATGCCCAGATATAATTAAGGGAATCTCATAGAGGGAGTGGAGATTGATCCATTGTATTTGCTGATCCTCGTTACACGTAACACATCGAAGTCAAAGAAAAGAACTAGTGATTTCATGGTCTAAAACCATGCTTTAGATTTCCCTAGGGACCAACGAGTCAACGATCAAGCTGTCGAGTCCAAGTTGTTGTTGCATCTAGCATCGTGCAAAACAAAGGCCTAGGCTTGCAGAGGCGGATTTGCTATTGTTAGTATATATGTGTATGATTCGACATAAAATAAATAAGTAGTATGGAAAGAATAATGTTTGAAGAGGGAGGATATATGCATTTTCTTAAATTACTACCCTTCTTAATCAGCCCAATGTACGTACCAGGGAACCTATAGTGCCTATAGTTGTATACCCACCTTCGGGCTAAGAATTATTCATACCTCCCTCCTGCCCTAGAAATGAACCTTCTATCCAGGAGGATCATAAGGACTATGAATTAGGATAGCTATGCCTTTACTCTGCTACTTCTGGACCTAATTAATATACAGGGGAAGTATACTGGGAAAATCTTTATACCCTCTAAGATTCAATAAAAATAGAATCCCCTCTGGTGAATAAATATGACCTAGGGTATAGCTTTTAATACTTCGCTACAGAAATAAGACTCCCCTTTCTCGCTGCCTAAATGCAAAAGTAGGTGGCAACCGGTATATCCAGGCAGATTAGAGCATCCATATAGTCTAGTTTATTAAAAAAATCCACCGGCTGAATAAGGCAACCCATAGAGAACCTTGATCTTTGTGTCTTCAAGTCAAGAACAAGCAAGCCTAGAGTGCATTCTTTCCAACAACCTATGTGCTTGCACTAATAGAAGAGATCGAAGACCCTTTAGAGAAAAGGGCTACCAATAGGAGAGTGTGTAGTGAACCTCTAGCTTATTATGAATCATTGGGCATCAGGTCTTCACCAATACAGATACTTCTAGTAGTATCAATAGCAAATCCTTACTTTACTATATCAATGAAATCGCCCTGAACTTGAATCATTCATAAAGAAAAGTTTAGATTTTTCATTTCTTTCCTAGGCATGACAAATGCGGGGTTCATAGCGACTTGCTTATTTCTAGCTCGAATTATTTACTTGCTTACTTGTGGGCTTACCTCGCTGGACTGCTGAAGCTTCTCCGAAAGAATAGTTTGGATTGGCCCGACCTCACTTCGATACGCTCTTCGTCTACTTCAAAACACAATCATGGCTACGATAATATGCCTCTCCTGCCATGCATGTATACGATAATTGTCTCGCATACTAATATCCCAGGGTTCGAGATTCATATCAATAGTAAGTAGGGTAGAATTTTGGTAGCTAACTAAGAGATAACTGGTTCAAATCCCCCGTGCAGTCTCATATTAAAATGAAACATACTATTGTATTACTAATGGTCTAGCTATTTTCGGTATTTGGTTCCTGCTACACTTGTTATGTTGATGAGTGAACTGCGGGCTCTATAAAAGGAATAGAAAGAATCTTACTTCTGTTGACTCTCCCGAAGCTACTCTACTAGTTTCCTTATCGAAGCGGGACAAAATGTTTATACCGGGAGAATAAATTCTTTCTAAATTAGAAGATCTAAGTTTTGAGTTATGACGGATCTAACACTTTTTCTTGTCTAGTTAAACTATAGGTTTTCTCACTTGCAATTAGTCTGCTCCCGTTTTTGGTCGGGTGTTTTCACTATTGGTTTAATAGCAAATGACTGGCTGGACAACCTTTCTTGCTTTAATTATTGTTTGATAAGTGTAACTAGTCTTGTCCACAATTGGTGTTTAGGCAGAATGAGCACAAGTGAAACAGAATCATAGAGGAGTAAGTTGTCCTTGAAATATGTTCAGCTCTTTTTGTTCAGCAAGAAGGGCCCAATATCTCAAGCTTTGAATGGGTAGTGATGAGGGTGCTCCGCTTTTATTAGGAATACTTCCCACCCAGTATATTAGGCTAAATCTCCTTTTCTTAAGGCCTTTGAGCTCTTCATGCATCTTTTTAGACCCAAGTCTTAATTTGCTTCGCTTCTGATTCATTCTATCTCGGACTCCAGTTCAGAAACTCTCTGTTCATAAGTTGCTGAGTTTGCCTTGAAGCCAATATATCCAAGAGATGATCGCACTTTAATAGTTCCCTTAGTAGAATGCAATTCTTTTCATTCTTTCTTTAGCTCATCCACTTTTGTATTTAACCCCGCATTAGTCTCGGATAGATCTCCATACATAGAAAGATGGAGCAAGCGGTGCCCACCTCCCGATCACTTCTATCACCTCTATTCTCATGATTTCCTCGTCTTTGGTGAACACATTAAATTAAGACCCGCATTATTCGCATCTCAACTTCATTTTCTAGTTAGGATTGCCATGTGCCTCAGTCCTTATGGAGAAAGAAGATCAGGTCTGGTAGATGAAGAACTGGTAGAATGAAGATAAAGCCCGGTCATCAAGTATTCTAGTAGTCTTTCCCTTCTCTAGCTTTTGTCAGATAGCTCAATCAATTAGGACCCAATATCAGGCAAACCAATGAAGCATTTCATTATTGAACCAACTCTATCACATAGAAGCAAAGAAATAAAGGAGCCTAGCATACAAAGTCTAGTAATTAATTAAATGAGAGATCAATGAGGAATTACAATTCTATGTCTTAGAATGCATACCAAGGAGAACGTTATCAAGCTAGTGGAGGGAAGGTATTATTGTTCCATATAACTCCTATATAATATTGGCTGTAAAGGCAAGCCACAACATTGTAGATTCTATGGCAGCTATGAGTCTAGCAAGCCAGTAGTGGTTTCAATCGAGACCTCCAAATAATAAATTAATTGTTGAAATATTCTAGAAGCAATCTCATCTTGTCATCCTTTAGGTTGGAAATGTTTCCAAATTCTTAGAATTAATATTATGAGATCCACTATTCATTCATTTAAAATTCCAGGCCCCTTGAACCAACTGGTCCAAAATATTCACCCCAATTAGTATATTGGCCTTGTTGGTTGTCTGAGTATACCAACGCTTGGTTTCCACTAGTGGTGCGAAACGGCACGTTCCTTATTGGCGTGGCTTACCTCTTCTTTGGCTCTACCAATAATCGTGGAAATCTTGTCCATTAACATTCTAACTCCCTATCGGTGAGGTAGCAGAGCTATATAGTATAGTTCGAGCGAAGCTCAGATGCTATGCACCTACTTACTGCCTTTAATGAATGTGAAATTCTTCTCCTTACTATGTTCCTCTTTCCTTTAGAATCCTTTCTTTCGCTTCTGGATTTCCTAC
This sequence comes from Allium cepa, assembly GCA_030765085.1. Lineage (NCBI taxonomy): Eukaryota > Viridiplantae > Streptophyta > Magnoliopsida > Asparagales > Amaryllidaceae > Allium > Allium cepa. The sequence goes on along the minus strand of CM060929.1, from coordinate 237,834,011 downwards.
CAAATGAAGATCGAGGTGCATAGCGACCAGATCAGACAGCCTCTTCAAAAGAGCTAGTGGCCAAGTAAGCCACCAATTCAAAGGAATGTTTAAGACAGTTTCGGACTTTATTATTATCTAACTAAGTCTCGATTCATCATTATCCAATTATCAAGCTCTAAAACACAAGCAGACTCGCTCACCAATCGGTCTAATATACTGGATCATTCTCCTAACTAACTTTACTAAGACTAATCCATCTCGCTTCTTCATTCATGCCCCTTCCTCTTAAGCTTTCCCTTCTCAAGCTTGTGGAGGTTTAGAGAGCTCTTTCCGAATGACTTGCTCCTTCAAATGGAGCCATGATACAGGTTTGAATGTGTAGCTCAGTAGGGGCTATGCATATACGGATAAGGGAGAGAGAGTGGTAAGATATAATTAATTGGAACAAGAGGAGTGTAGCATATCAAAACTCATAAACAGAAGTTCCACGGTCATCATTCCATAGCTTCAAACTACATTCCATATAAATGTGGGCTACTGATAGATCTCTTCCATTTGATCACGACCAGTCAAAAAACCTGGCCGAAACTATTGACATATAATGGACATAGTTCCCGAATAAGCTGCTCCAGCAGTCAGACTATCTATAATATTGACCAGACGTACTACTTTCTTGCTAAATCGGCTAGATATGGTTTAGTGCTTCCAAGCCCCATCTTTTTGACTATGACTGTGACTTGTTGTCCAAATTAATAGGACTATTACTGTGGGGCATAGCTTCTACCCGAACTATCAATCGGTGTCTTTCTAATTGACCTCTCATTTAAAACTATGCAATCATTCATTCCAATTGATCCAAAACTCGAATCCCTACCTCCTTTATCATCGTAAATTCGAATGGAATTACACGGGGATGAGTATACTGGTAGCTCCATGGGCTTATAAGCACATCTTATAGGTTCAACTCCTACTCCCATCTCAAAAGAGAAGGAGTACTTCCTCTTGTGATCCCATACAATCTAAGGTAGCACTACCCATTAGTTTAAACCATTGGGTGAGCTTGGGTAGGCTTAAAGGAGAGGTTAGCAGAGATATTGTAGTGCTAAAGTGTAGCTCAGATGAGGAGACCTACTATAAATAGTACCAATGGGAGGGCTTAACGACTTATCCAAACTATTCATAGAGAAAATTTCTCTCTTAAGGTGCGTAGCCTTGCTAAAGGAATGGTTACCAAGGGGCATAGCAAAAAAGGTAGGACTAGTTCTGATTCAATTATGAAAATTTTGATTCGCGAACAAGAACAGCTTCTTCCTTGGTACAACTACTACCCAAAGAAAATCGATTGAATGTCAGCGTCTCCACGAGCCTTTTAGTTAATTCAATATTTGTCTAGGCCCTCATGTGTCCAATCGCACTCAAGCCCTTCTACGTCGTTATGTTGGTTCAGTGACACTACTCATTCCATTTCTCACTGCCTCTAATCGGATGGTTGAACTCCTAAGTAGATCATAGCGAATAACAATTCGAGCTACAAGTCTCTATATAATAGACTACTTGGGATGGGATTCGAAAGGATTCACTCAAATCATGGATCTTCAATCAGCGAGGGACTCACAACTCCTCCATCAAAATCAGAAGAAATAGAAAAAAGGCTATCTATGGTTCGCTATGCACCTTGAGGTATCTTCGCCTACTTCTCATGGACTAGCCCACTTAGTTATTTAGCAGTCTCAAACATTGGAGAGGAGATCAGAAATTATCTTTATCGTTTCAACTAGGGAATTCAAATTCAAGGGTTCATTTCTCAATCATCGGGTTTTGGGGATTTCCCAATGGCAAAAGGTCGTCTCAGGGTAAAGTCCCAATCAAGACAAGAGGACGAAGCATCAGATGATAAAAAAATCAAGGCACGGGCCCGTGGGATTCATATCGTAGTGTAATCTTAACTACATATTAGGTCAGCAGAAACTACCCAAACGACATTCTTGTATCAAGTCGATGAACGCTACGATCCAAATTCAATGTGAATGTTGGTTCCTAATCTCGAACCTAAGCAGCCATATATATGTTAGATCCGGGTTTCCCAAGGTTGTTTTTTCTTACTTTTGACCTATGCTGGATGAAAAATGTCAACAAAATCCGCTCGAAATTGAGCTCAAATTGATCTATTTCCAAAGTATGTCATTTCACCATTTTATTTTACAGAAAATTCAAGCCAAAAGACGGGAAAGTAGACAAATTTTCGTTGCGCCCTTTGAAAACTACTGTTTTGATTAAGACATTACATATGAACGTTGTGCTAGTAAGACTCCTCGGGTGACCTACCTTCTTTACCACTCAGCAAGAGCTCAACTAATCCCTTCCTCTTCCGATTCTGATGCTGATGCCCATTCCATTAAGCTTGGGCCAAGCTATCGAATCAAAATTCTGGCTACCCCTTAGTAAGTATTGAATGCTCATCAGAATATTTGTCCTAAAACAGGCCATCGACTTCTCAGAGGCTTCTCAAAAGGTAGCTAAGGAGAGAGACTTCTCGAAGGATAGGGAGATCTATAAGAGCTAAACACAAGAAAGAATTGGAAGAACCCCAGTATATTAATTAGGCGAGAATTCAGGTGTGCGGCGAAATAGTAGCTAAGAAAGTAGCAGGAAGGGAAGACTTTCTTTACTTCCAGTTTGTAACAACAAAGGATTACTGATAGATAGACTTCAAAGACCTACCGGAAAGCTCAATGTAACTTCTCTGGAACTCAAGGAAGAGTAAGAGCTACTTTAAGAAGCAGGCAATTGATTGAAGAAGGGTGCTCAAACGGATATCAATTATAGGTCCAGGGGCGACTAAAAGGCAACCGGGAGGAGCCTAGTATACTAAGTCCATACTATTCGCTAGCACCAAATTAATAGTCTCTCTTTAGAGGTGATATTTCAATAATAGCTTTGATCTTGAGAACCAATGAGATAAAAAAAGGGGCTCCTGATGGGGGAAATGAAAGCAGCTGAATTCGTTATCTCTCGCTACACATCACATGTTCAATCCTCTTTTAGTGGATTTTCTAGAGATCTTTATCATTAATGCAACCTTCATTTTTCCCATTCATAGAGTTATATTTAGTACCTTTAAGAAAGATGATTATTCGCCATTAGTCAGTAATGTGGGTTGGCTTGGATTACTTAGTGTTGTGCACCAAGGGGGGTAGCGCCCTTGGGGATGCGGAGGAGCTATTATCGTATCGCCCAGCTCCATGACCTAATGCGGCTGGACCATAGGGAACCTTAGCATGGGGGGACGTCGGCTACTTTTGCCGCTGTAAGGTTGGCAATCGTACGCAATAGGAGAAAGGGAACTCCCCTGGTTCTGGCGGACACATGAGTCCGAATGCTATTATGAATGTGCGACCTCCCGTAGGTCGCCTTGTTGGTTGTCACCTATGCAGGTGAGCCGAGCGAAGTGAGCAAGGACAACCGGGATGGTCCCTTCGTCGGTCGGTCCTTGAAACGGCGATAGCGGTGGAAGGCACCCGAAGGAAGACCAGATGTGTTGCAACTTAGGGATGACCAGTCTTTTGCTCTATAGGGATCTGGGGAGGGGGCATAGCTCAATTCTTCTTGGTGGAGGGCATCAGGTGACTGATCCAGCCATAATTTACTCCTACCTATTCTATTGCACTGGCAACCGTAGTCAAACATACATATGATGATCTTCATGCGTGAAGTGATAGGAGGAAAGAAAGGGTGGCAGATGATAATGAGAAAGGGCTCCACGTTTGGACGGGAGGGCTGAATGGATGAACGAAAGGTGGCATAGAGTGGTCCAAGTATTTAGATAATTAAGTGCATATTGAGATGCAGCATAAATGGGGGACCTTATCGAGCATAGGAAAGGCAATTGAGAGATAGAGTTAGCCTATTCGTTATGAGGAATCAATGCTCCGGACCGAATATTGCTTATCTCCGTAAGCTTTCTGCATACATATTAGCTTAGCAGCGCTCAATAGGCCCTGGTTGGTCTGCCTACCTCTCTTAGGCCACCGCTCCTTCCTTCGGGCCTAGAGCTGGGCCCTTCCACTTGGTTGTCTAAGTTCCCACAAGGTGAACAGTGGGCGTCGTCGGTCTAAGAATAGATTGAATCGATCCCGCTAATTACACTCGCTTGGCTTCCGTCTGGATTAATATACTTGGCCTCACAATTAATATACTAGTGTCCGGAGTTAATTTACTGGTGTACTGGACCTCTAATTAAGATACTGGGTCCTCATGTTAATCACCTCCCTATCGGTCGCCTTGCCCCAATTAGTATACCGACCCCCCAACTTACATGAGTCGCCAATGAATATATAGGCCTTCGGGCACCTGTTGAGAAAGATGAATTGTGTTTTCCTCTTCTATGGATGCACCTCTGCCTCACTATGACCCAGGAAGAGAATTTTTGGGGTTGATCGAGTAAAGCCAAAGACGCTACAAGACAAGGCCACAAGCTTTAGGAAAGGGATATGAAACATAGAACCTATCAAAATCTGGGTTGGGATAGTGGCGCCCCATTCCTCACCAGTTCCTTTGATCATGGCCCACTTAGTGATCAGTCTGCTAGTTCGCGCAAATCCGAAGAAGATATCATGGATGAGCCACATGTAGGAAAACTTGCACGTGTGGTTCTGGCCACCTTCGGTATCTAATAAATATGCTTCTGCTCGCCGCTGGTGCACCTCTCTTAACTATTGCCCATTTATCATGGAATTGTTTTTGAGGAGGGACAATTTTACATATTTCTACCAAATCCTTCCATTATTAAGTATGGCAAGTACCATTTCGATGTGTTTCAATTTTTTTCAAACAAGAGAGATTTGATGCTTTTGAATCCATTGTATTAATTCAACTTTATACTCCTAGTATGCTCTTAATGATCTCGGCTCATGATTCAATTGCCATGTATTAGCTATTGAACCTTAAAGTTTATTATTATAGCATCAAAAAGAAATTCTAAATTCGGCTTGAAATATTTGATCTTATGTACATTTTCCTCTAGAATATTATTGTTCAGGTGCGACCGAACTACTACCGATACCGATCCATTTCTTTTTTACTTCTTTTTAGACCAGTTTGTTCCTCTATTTAGTTGTCTATCTAGGGCAATCGATCTACTTCCACATAGTCCTCCCCTAAGGTTGTGCCTTGATCTTCTACATGCGAAAGGAAAGTCCTATGGCCTTTGTCTAATTCCACGACGAAGAGTCGGTGTGGCATAAAGTGAAGATTTGGAGGGAGTAGAGCGATCCCCATCTGAGGTATTCCCAAGGTGTAACCTAGGCAACGAAAAAGTGCCCAATACTTCAACTCTAGAAGCAATCTATTGGTTCACCAAACCCCGACCCAACGTCACACGTTCTCCAGTTTCGATGGGACCCAGTGCCCAACTACCAACTCCTCCCGGAATTGCATTATCGGAGCTTAGCCGGGAATAGCCGTTAGTGGAAACCTACCACTTTTCACCAGTTAGAGAGGACATCTTTCATACAAAAAGAAAATGTTCACAGGGGCCAGAAATACTCGGTCATAGGAACTTAGACCACCTACGTGCTGGTAAACAAAAACCACCTCGATTGGATCTACTGAACGAATCAAGAATTATGCCGTACCGAAATTCACACACGGGCCACCAGCTTTCCCCCAAGGGAGATCCACTACTTACTTCTCATGGAAACATCCGTCCTTATGGTCAGGTCGTCCACATATCTTTCTGATCTCCTTCTATTCGTCATATATTGGGGTTTTCCCGGATGGTATTGAATAAAAAAGGTGCTTGTAAGGCGGGCGAGCTCTAGTGAAAAATTCATTCCTGACTGAATATCTTCCTCATCTCTATCTATCTAAAAAAGCATTTTAAACGCCTTGACTCACCTATTTGGATCGGTATACACCACCTTGCAAGCACCTTACCTTGTTTGTTCACCTTACCCGTTGGCTTGGACGAGTCTTTGATATCCCCAAGTTTCTTGAGTACTTCAACCTTCTTTTCAAACTTGTCATAGCTACGCATCAAATGATTACTGACTTGAACTAGCACTTGCAACTATTCACTCAGCAGACGATTAGGCGAGATGCTAATTGGAGAAGGACTGACCGGACCTGCCTTCCCCGAATGCATGATCATACAGACCAATGTTTATACTGGGTGTTCGGATTCCACTATAACATTTTCACTCAGGAAAGAAACTCTAACCTATATTCTTTGGCTTGAATCACAGAGGAAAGTGACAACAACTATCATAACTAGAAATGCTATAACAACTTACTTGCTATCTGACCGGAGATATGCGAAAGAGGGAGAACGCACTACATTGGATATGGATGTAGTAGCACCGGTTATTACTCTGTTTACGAATGACCCAATCCACTCTATCTATGGCCCTAGAAAGATACACCTTCCTTTAGTAATGAGAGCTGTAAAGAATGTTAAAGTGCTAGGATAAGTGGGCTAACCTGAGCTCCTGGGGATTCTCCTTCAATGGGAGTTCAAAAGTTTGAACGAAAAGCGCATTAGAATAGCTTTTCTTTGTTTTCTCGGGGACAACAAAATAGCACAGCCGGCAAAGCACAGCTGAGGAGGCTAAGCTGACGTTCTCATGGGTAAATTAGGGGCCTAGGGGCCTTAAATTCTAAGGCAAGGACCTAAGGAGTATGACAAGGAGGATGGACCGATGGCAGCAACGAGCAGCGAGCAGAGCGAGTAGAACGACTACCGAGAGTGGGGAATACTCCTTCCATTACAGTTGTTATTCATCTCTTGCTAGAAGACTTTGCACCGATGGAATAATACGCACCTTCTCCCGGAGATACGTTTCTTCCAACTACTTGAATGTGAAAATCATACTCAAGATCAAATTCTTTGCTATTTTCCGAGATTTAGGCATGAGTCGATCAATATCTATTGACATATTATAAGAGAATACTAAAATTAATGTAAATTCGTTCCAAACATCGAGTACTTTAGTTAAGGGTAGGAAAACCATGTTTTTCTATATTGGTACCCCTATTATTAAATAACCCACTCGACCAGGGTTTCTTAGGGAAGGTAGTTTGCCCTTATGAAACAAATGAATGGACGACAAGCATAATTATGCTTCGGAACTGCCAGAGCTGATTATGACCTAGGCGTGGTTGTATCTCTTTCCCTTCTCTCTCTTACACTTGGCCACCTCGGGTAGAGAAACATCGGGAAAGGGAACACCTTATTTATTATTAGGAGGCACGTACTGTCTCTGTTATTGGGAAGGGATGAAGCGAGAAGTGATAGGGTATGTGAAGGGTTGCATGACTTGTCAGCTTGTTAAAGACTAACGTCAACGTCTCAGTGGTCTTTTGCAACAATTGGAAGTCCCGATGTGGAAATGGGGCTAGGTATTATGAGTTTAGGTTCATAAGTTCGTATTTGAATCCTCCTATGTGCCGGTCTATTCATGATCATAATCTTGTTCTTTTTCTTCGTTTTAGGTTTCTATATATTTTAGCGATGGGATTCCTCGTTCGAGGTCGACCATGATATCTTATGGGTCATTGTTAATTATTTGACCAAATCAGCCTACTTCATTCCTGTCAAGTCCAATCAGACTACTCCTTTATTTGCTAAAGTATATGTTAGGGATATTGTGAGATGTCATGGCATCCTTAGTGCCATTGTATATGACCGAGAACCTTTGTATATAAGCAGACTTTGGAAAAGTCTCCAGAAAGCTTTTGGGTTCGAAGCTTGATTTCAGCACTGCTTATCGTCCACAAATGGATGGGCAGACGGAGCGAGTTAACAAGACCTTGGAGGACTTACTTCGTGCCTGTGTTCTTGATTTTGGTGGGAGTTGGGAAGATCATATATGCCTTGTCGAATTTTCTTATAATAACAGTTTCAAGTCTAATATTGGCATGGCTCCTTTTGAGGCTCTTTATGAAAGGCCATGTCGATCACCTTTGTGTTGGCTCGAGTCCGGGGAGAAAGTCATCTTAGGCCCCGACTCTATTCATGAAGCTCTAGAGAAGATCGATCTCATTCGATAGAGAATGAAAGAGGCATAGAGCAAGCAGAAATCTTATGTAGATAATAGGAGAAAAGCTTTGGAATTCTCTATAGGGGATTAGGTCTTCATTCGTGTATCTCCATTGAAGGGTGTGATGTGTGTTAGTCGTTTTGGGAAGTTGGCTTTGAGATATAATAGACCATACCCGATCACTGAATGTATCGACCCGGTTGCTTATCGAGTATCTCTTCCAGTCCAATTCTTTGGTATTCATGGTGTATTCAATGTATCCCAGCTTCGAAAATGTCTTCTAGATTCAAACCTATTCTTGAGCCAAGAATTCTTGAGGAGCTTGAGGTCTCACCCAACCTTACCTATAAGTAGAACTTGTCCACATTGTTGCATCAAAGGTTAAAGACATTCCACTTGTTAAAGTCCAATGGTCTGACAATCCGAAGGACTGTTCTGGGAAGACTGGATAGTCTATCGAGCGAACGCATCCTAAATTACTTTCTTATGCACATAAATGGCGAGACTCTTGCTTTATATTAATCCGTGTCTATGAGTTAACTCTCTTTTGATAGATGCATCTTTTGAATTGTTATCAGCTTTCCCATAAGGAAAATTGCAAGGACGGAATTTTTATAAGTGGGAGTCTATAACAACCCTGGTCGAGATTACCTAAAATTTAAATTTAAAATATAATTCAACCAATCATAACTAATTAATTGAAAATTTTAGGGATTTATAATTGTTTTATTTCCAGATTTAAAATGGATTTGGAATAAAATAATTGTCCTTTTACGCAATTTAATTTTTTTATTTGATAATATAAAAAAAACTTGGATAAAATAAGTAAATAAAATATGAAAATAATTTATAATTTAAATTATGATTTTTCCAAAGGTTTATTTGCTTATTTATTTTAACGGGAGATTTATGAAAAGTATCTTTCATTTCTAAAACTATCACAACAAGTGTTGTAAATTTAAATAAAAGACAATACTAAGATTTACTGATAAGAACTTAGAATTTGACATGTTATTTATTTTAGGAAATTTAAAGAAATCATCGGTTAAATAAAACATTATTTAGTACACACTGGCGTTATAAAGTGATAAAAGAAAATAAACTAATAACACTTCTCTTAGAAAATTTGCAACACCTTGCTATTGGGATCCATATCTTAACCCACTTAGCCTAAATAAGAGAAAAAAGAAATGAGAAACATACGTATAGCATTTCTCATTCTTATTTTATTCTTATAAACTAGAAAACACAAAATTTTCTAAGTCCAAAAACCCTATTTTCAAAAACCCCTAAATTAAAATTGAAAATATAAGGTTTATGCTAGTTCAAATTGAGAAAAGGGAATCTCTTCCAATAATTTATGCATCTATTTGTTGATTAATTTTAGTTTTAGTCCACGATTTTAATCATTACTCTCCATTCTTCCGAACTAACCTAAGTTGAAATAAAAAAATAGTAGAATCCAAGCTATAATCTTCAATTTCAGATTTGTTTAGGTGAGTTTATCTCGCACTTCTAGGTTAAAATGGATGCATGTTGCTATTAGATGAAGTTGCTTGAATCTATAGTGAATATGATCTCAATTTGGTGCTAATTTTCTAGTCACTTTAATTTGATTCTCTGTTCACTGAAAACCCACCTTATATAATCATGATTTACATCCAAATTTATATGTTTGTATGCTTGCATGAATGCTTATTGGTGCTCCAGACCGCCCAAAGAGTCAACAAGGGAAAAACAATTAGAATCGGGGCGGAGGGCCATCGGGGATGCTTAGGAGTCAGCCCAGGCGACGAAACCAGTGGACCGGTCTACCCCATTGGTGCACTGGTCATAGCTTGTTATTGATTCCCATGCTATGTTCTTTTAGTCCCTGATTGCCCCCATTCACTAACCGTTAATCTGGTTGATCGCTTAATGTTATCTACTTGATTCTGATGTTGCATTTCATATCAATGTTGCCATTTTCGGATACTGATTTGTAAATTGATGAATTCATGGTGTTTCTATACCATAGAATTGCAACATGGGTTCTTGTGCAATTAACAAATTTTAATGTATGTTTTCAACTTGAATTTATAAAAGGCTGATTTATAAAAGGATTATTTAAATGGTTAAATCAAACGAGTGGTATGGAACGCTTGTGTTTGTTTTACCCATTAATTCCTGAACTTGTTCGACCAAACCATTAATACACACAAGTGGAGTTAACTATCGTATAGTAAACATTTAAGTAAACCCATATGGTATGGGACACATGGTCGTTACCTCTTTGGTTTATATTTGAAAGTGTGTAATACTTATATCGACTAGTTATGACTCCCCCTTGGAGTTCAATAAGTCTTGTACCTATCTTGGAGTTTTTATAGGTCTTGTACCTATAATGTAGTTTATTGGACTCGTACCTATCTTGGAGTTTATAGGTCTCCCACCTATCTTGGAGTTCTATAGGCTCTCGCCTATCTTGAAGTAATTATAGGAATTATACCCATCTTGGAGTTTATAGACATATATGTCTATCTCAAAGTTACATGCATGTAGGTGAAGTTATTCGGTAATCTTGGTGTTTGGCGCCTTTTTCCCCTTTTATGAGATTTTTAGATTTCTATTTATGATTTCTACATTCTATGTTATTGTGTTATCGCCGAATAGTTTCGGGGATTTTGCATGTAGAAGCTATCTTTATTTTTGATATTTGGTGGTTTCATTCTTGAAGTTATTGAAGTATGCTTGATATATATATCGATACTTAAATTGATGACTATATTTGAGTTCTAGTTTACTTTATCTATCATTTATCTTGTTAACTCGTTTATTTTAGCCTAGACTGACCCGTTTATTATTTTATAATACTTAGGTCAGACCGGAATGTTTCAGGTCCTTTATCTTGATGCCTTTTAGAATGGACTTCTTATCATTTTACTAGATGTTTACTTTTGTATCACTATGTTATATTCATGTTTATGATGTATCTTATGTCAAGCTAGACTCATTTTGTGTACCTATTCATATCTTTAGGATATAGCACTTTTGTATTATGTAGTTTACATCATGTATCTATTTGTGTTGGTTCAACCTTATATCTATTTATATTCCGCTGTATATGATCTATGATTTTGTGATTTGAATTTATCATATGTTGTTCTGGATTTTTATTATAGCCATCATAGTTTTGTTTTAAGCCTTAATCGTATACGTCGATTCCACTTGAGAAAAGAAATGTATAACATATTAATCGATGTATCGATGCTTTCTTACTGTAAAATTCACTGATGGTTGCTCTTGACCAGCATTATTCTCTACAGTACCAGATAGTATTACTCTATAATATTCTTTGTTAGTGTGGGTCTTGGGGTAGGGTGTCGCATAAACAATCACAATCCAAACCAAAATCAATAACAGGAGCTATCTCTAAAATATCAAAACATCAATAATATGGATATAACGAGGACTGACCACACTTTAGATACACAATCTCTAGTATAGCTAATTCATTGGATAGCGAATAATATGTGTCAATCCACAATACATAAAAGTACCAGAACCAGACGGGAGGCTGATAGATGCATTTACTCCAAAATACAACACTTGTAACTGATGAACACGACACACGTACCCATCCAGAATGGCTCTTATAGTCATCGGTTACCATTACCTCTCCCTCTTTAGTATCTTGACAATTGTAACGACCGTAAATTTATCACTTCATAAAAAAAACATAATTTTAAATTATTCAAATATAAGATTTTATAACACAAATTATAATGTTTTGAACAATAATAAAAAATGGGTAACTTTTTTTAAAATTATATTAACAAATACATATATTTAGGATTTCCCTTAAAAAAGCGAGGAAAACCAGTTTTCGGTAAAATTGAGATCTTCTCAGTATTAAAGGAAATGAGACTGGATACATATACTTATTTCTCCACTTAAGCAAGAATATGTATAAAATTATTTATTTTATTTTGGAAATAAAATGTCTTTATGACATCATCAATGATGTCATCATTTTTTAAATAATTGATTTTTGAATTTAAATAGAGTTTAAATGATTTAATAATTATTTTAAAATCAAATGAGGCCCTTTTAGTTATTAAATAATAATAGAAATGTCATTTTTAAATTTTGTTTACATACATACACACACTCACATATATTAACTAAGAACTAAAATTATGACCAAAAATAAGATTCCAGATTTGTAAAAGTTAGAAAAAAGAGGAAGTTGAGCAACGTTATGTGTTATACATGACACACATATGCACATATACGTGTGTGTATATATATATACACACACACACACACACACACACATTCATGTACACATACACACACATTAGAATTACATATGCATCTCAAAATTTCTAATGGTAAATTGAACAAAATATCATGATATTTATTCAAGGAAATCTAAGCTAATGATGACATATCTCCACCTAGTCCATATTGTCAACCAAGTCATGCCTTAAGGGATAAAGGAAGTGATGGAGATGAAGAAAGGGGGTGGAGATCACGACCGAACCACATGGAGGGGGAGTGGTGATGTTGAGGTGGAAAGTGATGTTGTGATTTGTAGTGATGATGTTTTAGATATTTTACGTATCTTTGCCTATAAAAGGAGAGGAATACCCTCTCATTTATTCACACTTTCCTTCACAAATTCTTAAGCTTTCTTCATCTTCTTCATGAGTCCATTAATGGATTCCATGACCTCTTAAAAATATTCCAAAGTCGAGTCGAAGTTTGGCCAAAATAAATCATAATACATAGAGAGATATACCACCTTAGTTTGAAATTAAAGTAAATGATTTTCTCTTCTCTTCTTGTTTGGACGAGCTCATCTAGGTACCTCCACCCTCCCAAGTTCAAAGCGGAGCACATCCTAGGGTCCTGAAATAGATATCATAAGCTTTACTGTGGGAATAGCAAAGCTATAGTCAATTTCGTAATGCTAAGAGAAGGATAACTATATGTGTGAGAATTACTTCGCTAGTTTATTTTATCAAACTATATTATGATACGATATGAAATAATTCAAGATAAATACACATCGAATTTTCATGAAGTAATCATATTCTTTTATGAATTATAGAAGTGTTACGACATAATTAAATCGATTTAAACATGAATAATTTTTTTTTAACATGATTTATAAATATCATATAAAAACTTAAACTCAACTTTCCAAAGTTTTGGAAAGATATGAAATTATAGTCAAAATAGGCGCGCGCGTAACAATAGTTCGCGATTTCGCGCAATAAAAGTTAAATCAATATGTAGGTTGGAATATAGCTCAGAATTATTTGAGGTAAGGATTTTCCGGACTGTTGTAACTATACTTTCCAAATGAAGGAGAAAAATTGAGATTTCATGTAGTAAGATTTGAGATATGTCCAAATCAAATTTTAAAATCATCGTGTTTTGCAGTTCGTAAAATATGGATTTCAACTCTCAAAAACAGATATTTTTAAATCTTTAAAAATATGAGATAAATTATAAAAATATATTAAATTATTATAAAAGAGTTTTAAATATAAAAATTGGACATATAAAAGGTTTAAATGGGATTTGTGATACGAAGCCCTTGAAAGCACTATTCATCGACAATTTAACAAAGGAATTTGGAAATTTCTGAAGCAAGATTAAAACTTAGATTTTTTTCTCAAATCCTTTATAAATTTTTTTCAAATAATAAATCACGAAGCCCTTGAAAGCACTATTCACCGACAACTTAACAAAGGAATTTGGAAATTTCTGAAATAAGATTAAAACTTAGATTTTTTTTCTCAAATCCTTTGTAAATGTTTATCAAATAATAAATCAAGAATTTTAAAAGGTTCAGAGTTGATCAAATAACTTGATTGCCTTATGGATGACTGAGGGATAGTCACTAGGCCTGGATTTGGAATACCAGTTTCCTACACGTCCTAGCTATTCGGACTGGCCGGACAGAGCGGATAGTAAATTTGATTTACTCAGACATCTTACTAAGATAAAAGAAAAGTATATTTGGATTTTTCCAAAGGTTAAACAAGATTTTAAAATAATAAGATGTTTGGTGATATAGGTAACATTTTGGTTAATCGATATTCAATGAGTGGTACGGGTTGAATATGTAAATTAGTATTGAGTATAATTAGTATAATTTCTATGGATCCCTTTTTTATTCAATGATGTTTTCCTATGTAATTAAAAGGAAATGTAGTATTTCCAAAATTATTTCCAAAATTAAAACGAGATTTAACAATCCTATATGTGTTGAAAAAAGAAAACGGTTTAAAGACATATATCTTTACGAAGCTATTTTACTTAGATAAAATATATTGATTAATTGAATAATAATCACCTACATACTTGACATCTTTTACAGATAATTTGTTTGGAGATTCCAAGATCGAATTTGGGAGATTCCTATCCAAAAACCACTTTGAACTAATATACGCATTCGAAAGTGAAGACATATTGAAGACAATGATTTTATCGAGTTTGTTGTGTATGCCATGGCCATGGATAGGTCAAGAACGAACGGGTGATGTCATGTTCGACACTATTTAGGATCATTATATTGGTCACTGGAAAGGGGTAGGCCGATCTTGCTAGATAGGGGATCATCCGTGGGTTCTCGGTTCATTCCTCTAGAGATGTACTGTATGGAAGGTAGTCCTTTACCCTGTCATTGTGTGGAATCCATTCTTCAATAAGTGCCTTCATACTTAATTGTATACCTATTATGCAAGAATTTAATTACTGTAACAATTTCGTCTATGATTAATATGTATTTGTAATCCAGACATTATTATAATTTCACTAGATTTTACTTAGCAACGTTTTGGTTATCATAAGGTAAAAATCCATCCGTGTTTATATGCAGCGTAGTTTTATGAGATACCTTTTGTTTTCATAAATATCTGTGTTTTGAGCTTTCTCATGCCAATGCCATGACTGAGCCGGAGTTCATTTTCTTAAACTCTGGGTAACCTATTTTTCCATGAAGCCAAGTAGTTCAGGTCTAACTTGGAACGTTTTGGAGGAGCTTGAAGTAGGAGTAGGAGTTTCCTTGTAGATGGTTATCCATATCCATTTCCACTACATGTGTTTGTTGTTTGTATTCAGCATTAGTAGGGACAGAGATTTATAATTGTCCGGGCTAAGATTAGGATAGACTCCTATGTATGTATTTAAAGTTTCCACTTTAAAAATAATATATTAAAAGAATGTAAGTTATTCCATTCATGTAATATTCTTTTCTGTTTCTATTTTTCTTTTTACCCTCCATCAGTATGTCTTTTCGGCACTTAAATATTCAACATGTGAATACCGTGGATGTATTAGTGTCAATTTCTAAGTGTCAAAAAGGTGGGTCATCACAATAATGATCCACCATGAGCTTGACTATGTATAGCCTCATCGGTAACGACTACCAACACGTGAATGTATGGTAATTGACTGTTAGCCTTTATAACACAAGGGACAACATTTATACCAACTCACGGTAATAGGCTGACACACGGCCTTAAATAGAAAACAAAAACGTGTCACGGATCCGGTGTGCTAGCACAGCGATTAGGCCATTTGGGTGGAAAGAATCCAAATCTTGTTCACTTCCAAAAAATAAAGGAAGCTGGACAATGTGGACGACATATATAAATACGACTATGAAGTTACTAGAGCTTTAATCCTATGGCTACACATGGCCCCAACTATCAGTCAACGCATGGCGTACTATACTCATCGCAGCAAGTATTATCTCACACAAACACCTATATATGAGTAAATCCATGTTCGAGTGATATTTACTTACTTACAATCGATAATCTAACAAATATCATAACGACGTCCCATACCGCCATATGTTGTTCGAATAATTATTCACGGTTTATAAACTACACATGATCCACACTATATATCTCTATATGAAAATTCTGATGAATAACCAGAAATGTGTTTCTGAAAGTCCCGTGATAGACGGTATCGCTATATTTTTTTATAAACTACACTCCATCCACACTCCATATCTCTATATAACAAGTCAAATGAATAATCGAAAATGTGTTTACGAAAGTCCAGTGCCAAACGGTATCGCTATACCGTTTGTTCAAATTTCTCATCACGTAGAGATAAAATAATATGTAAAATCAAAGGTAAAAATATAATTTATACTCAAAACTATGAATAAAAGATTTCTATAACAAAATATATTATAATATTAGTTGGTATTAAAATAACATTCATATATATACATATATATTAACTTTCATTGCTTTTTTTAAATTTTCATTATTTTATTTTTATTATTATATTTTATTTAGTCTTTTTTGAAGTGGGTTGCTTGGCCCAGTAGGTACCGCAAGTGGGCCAACAACCCACTTGCCAATCACGTGTCATATGAATTATGATTCTAATATCCACTTGCGCATGCAGGTGGACATACGATTTATATTTCATACGTCCTAGGCAGGGACATATGAATTCCTTCATATGTATTACTGCATATGTAGCTTACGCATGCTAATCTATTTATTATTATTATTTTCTTTTTTCCTTTTTTCTTTTACATTCCCAGACCCAAATTCCCAGCAAAGTGTTATATGTATATAATTTCACCTCAAGTCCGCATATATTTATCCATTTACTCAGAAGTGCACATCACTTCTCTATTCATTGGCACACAATACATATTCTCACGCAAGCCCATTATTCAAACACAGCGCTTCATCTCTTATTGCCATTATTTTGCCTACAGGAAGACCACATACACATGAAAGAAACAAGGACCCCAGCTCATGCAAAAGGGAGATACAGGGATGCGTGTACAGCTATGCACACTCCGTCGAAAAAAATGCAGCTACACAATCCACAATCTTATCCACCCATGCCCAAAAACTCGACCATGCTCATTCACTTTCACATAATCCCTCGCAGTATTATACTTGTATTTAGTTTGTTAATAATCCTTTTCATATAAATCTAGTTTTAGCTTAAACATATACGTATAAAGTTCCAACTGCTTTCTTTCTCTCGCATAAAGGTCCACCTTCATCTCCCTAAATCTGACAATCATTCTCACACGTACTCTAACACCGTATTATTTTTATATACACTTCCACAACTTCATCATCAAACATTCACGAACAAGAAGATGCACGACACATATACAGGCTCTGATTGTTTATATTTACAGAGAACGGATAATATATTTTGGTAATCGGGTTGCATTCTTGAGCGTACAGATAATTCCTTACTTCGACATCTAATTTATATATTTACAGACATGGCAGTGAGTTGGAATTACTCGCTTGAAATGAAAAAACTTACTTCGTTCTCAATGCTCCACTTGCTGCTCTCTCTCTATTCTCCATTGTTGACACTTCCTCCTTCAAATAGATGCCCTTACACTAGCTTATTCTATTGCATATTAGTATAGAGGCCTTGAGAAGCTAGGGTAGAGGGGTATTTTAATTTGTATAATATAATTTGTTTTTTTTTAATTAATTTGAGTGGTAGGGGTTTTAGGAAAGGAGATGGTTTCTAAAGTGACGTATAAAGAATGTGTAAGATATATTTATAGACGAGATGGAAATGTCGACAGAAGGGAATTTTCTAAAAACTGAATTCTCTGGTAATGGAAGTAGAGATGTAAGGATATAGAAGCCTCAGGAGAAAGGAAATGTCTAGATAGGAAACAATATGTAGGGTTTGGGTTTTGGGCTTTAATTCTTTCTTTTTTTATTACTTTATGATATATATATATATATATATATATATATATATATATATATATATATATATATATATAGACACACACACATATTCAAGCCCAATATGATTTATTACTTTACTATATCTTTTCTTTTACAAAATCACCTTTCAATAAATTACAAATTTATTTATTTCATAAAAAAAATAATTTTCCATAATTTTTATGTAATTAAATTATCATTTTATTTAACTTATTTACTATTTATTTTTAAACTATATTAATAAATTTATTCTTTTTAATTATGATATTTCTTTTTAATTCTAAAATTACTACTATAATTCTAATTACTTAATTCAAATCATAAATAAACCCATTGTTTATTATTATTCAATTACTATTTAATCACTTCTCAACTATGGGTTGCTGCTGACTCCCTTTTTAAGAAAATTACATCCTCGTAATTCCTACTTGAGGAGCATCTATAACTAGCTACATATATTCTAGCTCTCTACACCATTAGTTAACAAATAACTGATGAAGAATATACTATATACCTAACTCATGTGCATTTCTAAATAACTCAGGATAAGTCTGTATCATATGCTCATCGATCTCTCAAGTACAATCTGACGGGATGTCAGACCACTGCACCTTCACCAATAGGACCTTCTTGCTCCTAAGCAGACGGACCTAAAAATTGACTATACAAATCAGATGTTGCACATAAGTAAAGTTGGGAGATATCTCAATCTTTGGGATGTCTCAAGGTTCAATAATTGTCTTTGTGCCCCTTAAGCACTACCTCAACTGAGACACACAGAAGACATTGTGAATACCAGAGAAGCTGTCAGGCAATGTTACTTTGTATGTCGTCTGCTCGACACATTCAGTAATCGAGTATGGTCTTATATATCGAGATGCTAACTTCCCTGATTTACTGAATCTCATTACTCCTTTCAATATAGATAGCTTCACTTAAACCCAATCTCCAACCGCAAACTACAATTGTTTCCTTCTGGTTCTGCATAAGATTTCTATTGATCCTAAGCCTATTTCATCCTTTGTCTGATTTGCTTTATCTTCTTAATAGCTTATCTCATAGAATTAGAACCAAGAACAAACTTGTCTCCTCTCTCCAACAAACATGCCGACGATTGACACAGCCTTACATACAAAGCTTCGAATGGTGTCATACCTATACTGATTGGAAACCGTTGTTATAAGAAAACACGACAAGATGAAGATGATTCTCCTAACTTCTACCAAAATCCAAAACATAGGCATAAAGTAAATCTTCGGGTACTTGGTTGACTTGCACCGTCTACCCGTCTGTTTGGGGATGGTAGACTGTACTGAAATTTAGCTGCTCCAAAACCAACTAGTAAATAAGGGATCAAGGTCACAAATGATGGAGCTAGAAACTCCATGTAGTCTCACTACTTTCTTCACGTACAGCTTGGCTAAGTACAGTGTGGTTCGGGTTGACTTTACTAGAATGATGTGTGCTGATCTGGTCAACCGATCCACTATTACCCATATATTGTCGTGACCACTTCTAGACTGTGGTAAACCAACCACAAAGTCCATTGATGCTTGGAATTATAAGGGTTAAGTCTATTCTAACTAAAATATATAAGTGAATTATCACTCCTGCTTGATCCCGTTTCCATTAGGGTATTTCTAATGGTTGTAGAAGACCACTAGGTCATTGATGTTCTGCCATTACTAGTTGACATGTCATATAGCCTTTCACATACATTCCTATATCATGCTTCATCCCTTCCCAATAATGTAAATGCTTCATGTCTATATACATCTTGCTTCCTTCGGGATGAACAGTATAACAAAATCGGTGACAATCGTCCATCACCTCTTTACAGAGATTATCTAATTCGGGTACAACTAGTTTATATTTTCTTCGTAAACAACCTTGTGCATCCAAGGAATAATCGATGAGGTCTTCTTCTTTCTTTCCATATTCTAACCTCTAAATCATAGCAAGAGTAAAAGGATCTCACTTTTGGGCATCATTTATCCGATCTACCAATGATGATTGGGAAACAAGACTTGCCATCCTCGCTTCAGAATATGCTTTTGAGGCTCTTTCTTGAATATCACACATAGGGCGAAGCTCTAAACCCTTTTACTCTGCTATCTTCGTAGAGACCATGGCTTGGTGTTTTCTACTTAATGCATCATCAACACGATTCCCTTTACCGGGGTTACACTGGATTTCAAAATTCTAGGCTGCTAGAAATTCTAGCTATCGATGTTGTCTCATATTCAAGCCTGTATATGAAAACAAATACTTTAACGATTTGTGATCTATGTATAGCACAAATTGTTCTCCATGTAGGTAGTGTCGCCATATCTTTAATATGAACACTATAACAACTAGCTATAAGTCGTGCATAGCATATCTAACTTCACTAGGTCTTAATTATCTCGAGGAAAATGCTACGACTCTACCCTTCTGCATCAGAATGGCACCCAAGCCTGAGCCACAAGCATCAGCATAGACTTCCAAATCCTTGTTACTCTCAGGTACAGTCAACATAAGTGCATTTATAAGCAGCTCCTTTAACTTTTGGTAAGCTCTCTCTCACTTATCCGTTCATACAAACTTAACTCCTTTTCTAGTGAGGTTAGATAATGGTTACACTAATTTTGAGAAGTCCTTGATGAATTCTAATGGTAATCAGCTAATCCCAAGAAACTTTTGATCTCAGATACTATCATTGGCCTTTTCTAATTTTATATCGCTTTGACCTTAGTTGGGTCTACTGAGATAACTTCTTCAGAAACAATATGGCTAAGAAATTTTACTTACTTCTCCTACAAATGGCATTTAGAGAACTTAGCCTTAATTCATGTTATCAAAAAAATTTGCCGTAACTTCCTGATTCAGAAGATTTTCAAACAATTTCTTTTTGAATAACAATTTAAACCTTAATTCATGTTTAAATAATCCTACTGCATTGAAGATTCAAACTTAATAGTGATTTGAAATGAAAATTTTGAACCCTGTGTTTACATTTACTCTGTAACTTAAAAATACAGAGAAGCATCATTGAATTTCAAACATGCACAGTTGAATTATAACATGTGAACAAAAATCTTACAGAAATAAGTACATCAAGCATCAAACAGATCTAAAATTCACATGCAAACATTTTTCTTACTTAAATTTTCTGATTATAAAATTTACTCACCTGTTTTTCCTTCAAGCAGAGACCAGAATTTTCAAAAATATGGAAAAGAACTGACTGCGGATCTTAAACTTGTAATTTCTTGATGATATTGCTTTGATTGCTTCTCAAAATCTTGAATTTAATCAGAGCTCTTTACACTTGATTTTTTTTACAGGAGCTTGATTTATTTGCAAATTCTTTCTGTAATTTGTTTGCAGATTTGAAATTTTGAAATGAGGCTTGAATGTTTGATTGAATTTTTGTGGAAAGAGTGAAGATTTGATGAATTTCAGATTTTGAAGATGAAGGAGTGATTTATCTTTGCTTTTTAGAAAATGAGAATGGGAAACTTTAGAGGAAGAACATGAAATAGCCTTTTATATAAAATTTTGTTTTATAAAAATTTAAAGAAAATAAATTAAAATTATGACACTTGTCATTATACATTGTTATCTTCTTAACACATGTTATTAGTGTGTTTTAAATCGTTACAAATGTAATCTCCATGCAAAAAAGAATTTTTAAATGTTTTTACTAATTAATTTTCTAAATTTAAAATACATTTTTAATTTATATAAATCAATTCTTCTTAAAGAAATAAATATAAATCAAATTTTATATTCTAAATAAAATCATAGAAATACACCTTTAAAATCAAAATATAATTTAAAATATAAATAACTCTATTTTGAATTTCAACTTAACAATTCAAATTCAAATTAAATTCCAAATTCAATTCAAAAATCAAATTTGATATGAATACAATTTTAACAAATCCATTTCCATGTGTATATATTAATTTTAATTAAAATCAATATACATTTACAATCCATTTATTATTATTGTATTAAAATAACAATTTATTAATCTTAATTAATTTATTAAAAAGATTATCACATTTAAATTGGGTTTGAAATCCCGGAATATCACATGACAAGGCCTCTTAGGTCCATCTAAGCTAATGACTCATGTCTCTTTGTGATCTGTATTGCTTAAACTTGCTCTGATACCAAATATAACGGCCCCACTTCTATAACCATACTACCCAATAGTATTACTAAGAAATATTGTCAAGTAGTATGCATAATGAAGAGATATGGGGCATACATGTGAATATTACCTTGGACCAACAGGATACACGTTAAAATACCAATATTACTTAAGACATCATACTCGATCTCAGTATAAAGCAATACATACGTGTGCCTCCGGGATGAACAATGCACAGTCACTGAGTCAAAATGCAACAGATGAAATATAATACATATCACATAATATAATACATAAGTCCACAGGCTACAAATTGAAAGTCTATAGCCCAATACATCATATATCATTTACAACATAATAGATATAATTATGAGGCTACAAAAACGTACAGGGAATGTTTCATCCTATATATCCTACTAGCTCTATATAAGTCAATATTAGGCTTCGTCCTTACTGAGTACCTGCACTAGAGGTAGCTTGGACTGGCCGGAGTATTACAGAGAACACATGAGTCAGACTATGTCCATTTGTAATATCTAATAATATAATGACAATAGGGAATATCCAATATAAAACGATTATATCATACAAAGTAGGATATAATATGAGATAGCCTATCAAATCGTCATACAATATCTAAAATCATGAAAATAAACAATCATAATCCAAATCACAATCAATAACAAAGGTTATCTGTGACGCCCCACCTCTATGCTCATAATAACAAAGGGTATTAAAAGAAATACTGTCTGTTAATACGAAGAATAAGGCTGGATAGGAGCGGCCATCCGTAGTTAGGCCTTACACTAGTATTGGTTATCTCGATAGGAGTGGTATATATTTTTATTTTTCATCTCATATTTATTTACTCCCATCGACATACCCAATTCTAGTATAAAACGAACTACGATGGTTCATAATAGTTTAGGTCAATATATATAGTAATAACACAGATAATATAAATGCGGAACACAGATAAAACAAAAGTCTCATATATATATTAACTGATGTCTGTTGATATACATGTGATACAATACATATGATACAACTACACTGTCGACTCTGGAAGTTATATATACAAGTACATTATCGTGAATAATATACCTGGATATACAACATCCTATACAAATACACTGACTACTAAACATGACGACGACTACTCCATAAGATATGAAGAGACTTCATAGCTCTAGCAGCAACCCAAAGTAAGATATCAACAACCTGTAAATACTCGGTCTGACCCGAGTATTACATTCAAAAGAAAATAATACGCGGGTCAGTCTAATTCAAACTCAGTTATTAGTGCACAGAAGCAATAATAATCAAATAATGAATAGACGATAGTCACAATAAATCTCGTCTATCCGATCCTTAAATAAAGAAATCGGATAACGATAAATATAACACGTAACAGTGTTAAACAACAAATCAGCAAATTAAACCCAAGCAGAATATTGAATTGAATAAACAAAACAATTCAAAACATTGAAATATCAATTAAAATATTATTTCGAGTAGGACTGCAGTACACGCACGCGTGCACTGCCTCGCCACTATAGCATATGGAATATGAAAAAGATCAATAAATCGAACTAGAATAGATTATCATACGCACCATACCGTGTCGCTGCAGTTCACGCTTGCGTGCACTGCCTTGCCACTACGGCGATGAATAACACAAAAACTCAATGGATCAAAAGTAAATGGCATCAAATCAAATCAAATGAATCAGATGGAACTGCAACAACGAGCACAGTAGTATGAAGGTGAGGGCACCAAAGATATGGCACCACAGCACACAACAGTAAAATACACTGAGCAATCATATACCAGAACTGGAAAACCATCAAGAAAGTATACTTAGCACAGTTCAAAGGAATGCATATAATCGTGCAATAGTGAAACGAATCGGTGCAGTGACATGTACAATGCACAACCACGACACGGTGACAACAAAACAGGTCGAAGACAACCTGTGCACGAAACTCAAATGTGCAGTACGAAATGCACATGGTCAAATTTGAATCAGAGGTGCAACTTGGGACTGCAGACATATCTAATTAATAATGCAACTGACCTGGTGGCCACTGTAAAAGATACGACATGTATGCAATAGTAAATCGAGACAGAGTAAATATCATACTCGAGAGTCAAGGCCATAATACCTCTCAATTCAACATGTCAAAAGTGGTACCAATACAACCCAAACTAAAATACAAAGACCAGAGGAAGTCTGGTTATAATGCAATAGTGTGTAAATGTTGCAAGACCAGTGAATAGAAATGGACGACAATGAATTCTATATATATGCATATGTATTGAAGGCCAGTAACATTGAAACGGTTTGAACTGCAGCCAAATATATGCATGTGCTTACTCAGTAACAACTCAAAACTACAACAGGGCAAACTGCAATGCCATCCAGACCAGTTCAGGTATGAACATACTCAAAGCTCAACTAACAATGTACTGTAATTAAACAACATGACACTACAAATCAAAGTAACAAACTTGTTCAGGTAGTACAAGTATAAAGTAAATGCCACTTAAACCAACCAGTATACTAATAAGGTTTGCATGACTGGACATGTACATGAAGACGACACAAGGGCACAATACATGTGAACTCAGGTGGACAGGACCAATGCAGTGCAACCCAATGCAACAAAAGACCACAAGACTCAACCTAGGGAAATGGATCAGTTGCACTAATTGAAATTGGGAATTGCAAATAACAATTAGAGTACCCAAAACATGGGTCAGAAGCAAACAAGTCCAGAACAACAAGCATCGTGTAGCAGTGCAACACGAAGTCGAGAAAAGCAACTGCAGCTCAAAAGCAGGCTCAATGTAACAAGTGAACACTTGTGTACATATACAAAAAAAACTGAGGTGAATTCACAAGTGCACAACTTCAACAAACCAAACGTCATCAAGTAAACAAGATTCAAATAGTAATAACACTGCAGCACAAGAGAATGCACAGAACTAAATGAACCCATATGGATAGTGCAGCAAGAATCACGCATAACACAGCAAGTATAAGTGTCAAAACTGGTCAGAGGCAGTGAGTATCAAAAGAAATTCGAACAAAAGGAATTTGCAATCAGAATTTTCAGAAAAACGATCGAAGTCAATCAAACAATTACACAAAACTATAACTGTAAATTTCAACCAAAGTCACTGCCAAAATCTACCAAAAATCAATTTCCAGAAAACTGAAATAAGTGCACCAGGAAATCTTACCACAGCAAAATGATTTAACAAATCAAAGTGACCGAAGTCCACTAAGAAACACAATTTCAAACGAAATCGACAGTGCCATGATAATCAGAGAACAAGAAATCATCAAAACAAAATTTAACAGCCAAAGCACTTTACTAGGTTTGAATTTCAGATGTGAGTGAAGAAAATCACTCACTTTAGAATGAAGCGACGAACTGAAGCAGCCAAGACCATGGAATCGCTAATCCACGAAACCCTAGCAACTTCAACAGAGCTAGCGACGACACCTTCACCTGATCGAGGAGTTGAAGTCGACGCCTTTGATTTGAAAAGCCTTAACCTCTGTACGAACGAGAGAGACGAACGAAAGAATAATACGAGGCCGCCATTTTCGTTCGATTGTTTATTGATTAGGGTTTGTCAAACTGAATAGAGGAAGTAACGGGTATTGATAATTATCATGACCCAAAACAAACGAACGTGGGCCAGAATAAATTTTAAAGCCCGCATTCACTTTTAACCATTTATTTAAAAGGATTTTAACCCAATTTAAAAGAATTTCAATCGATTCAAAAACTCAAATTGAAATTAGCAAACAACGATAATTAATTGTTCTAAAACCACGGGTTGTTACATTATCTCTAAACGTCAAGAGTATGGATGTAACGGGAACAGACTACACTTTAGATACACAATTCTAGTATAACAAACACAGTGGATAGTGAATAATATGTGTCAATCCACAACACACATAAGTACTAGAACCAAACGAGAGATTGACAGATACACTTGATCTAGGAGACTACACACGTAACTGGT
Organism: Allium cepa; assembly: GCA_030765085.1. Lineage (NCBI taxonomy): Eukaryota > Viridiplantae > Streptophyta > Magnoliopsida > Asparagales > Amaryllidaceae > Allium > Allium cepa. The sequence continues at coordinate 237,808,065 of CM060929.1, read as the reverse complement.
GAATACAACATGCATAACCATCCATAATGGCTTCTACAGTCATTGGTCACCATTACCTCTCTCTCTTTAGTATCATGACAATGATCCACTATAGGCTTGACTACGTGTAGCCTCTTCGGTTGCTACTGCAATAGGTGCCCCTATAGTAACTAACTGCTAGCCATTGTGACACAAGAGGCAACACTTATACCGAGGCATTGTAATACGCTGACACACTGAACTAAAAAGAAAAGAAAAATGTGTCACGGATCAAGGGTGGATTCTAGCTAATCTGGTTCACTCTCGAAAAATAAAGGAAGTTGGGCAATGTGGACGACACAACATCTATATCCGATAAATTTACTAGCCCTAAACATTAACTGACACACGGTTATATATATAAGACGACATCTGATTATGAAGTTACCAGAGCCCTAATCTTATACCGACACATGACCCATATTATTAGACAACACATGGTTATTCTATACTCACCGCTGCGAGTATCGTCTTACACAAACACCTATATATATGAGAGAAAATCTTCATTTGGGTGATATTAACTTACAATGGATAATCATGCAAACAACATAACAACGTCCCATACCATTGTATGTTATTCGAACAATTATTCACAGTGTATAAACTACACTCAATCCATACTATATATTCCTATATGACAAGTCCAATGAATAATCAAAAAAGTGTTACCGAAAATCTTATACCGGACGGTATCACTGTAATGTTTATTCAAATTTCCTATCACATAGAAGTAAAACAATGTATAAAATCCAAGGTAAACATATAATTTATATTCAAAATTATAAATAAAAGATTTCTATAACAAAATACATTACAATATTATATGGTATTAAAATAACATTCAAATATATATATATAAACTTTAACTTTCATTGCATATTTATTTATTTCTATTTTTTATTTTCATTACTTTATATTTATATTTTATTAATATTTTTTAATAGGGATGCTTGGCCTAGTAGGTATTGCAACTGGGCTTACAGCCCACTTGCCAATCACGTATCCACATGCATGTGCAAGTAGATGAAAACGCAGTGTGGATCGTGCTATATGGAATTATATTAAACTAGTGCGGAAATAAACTAAGTTACTAAAGCAATGAATAAATAAAATAAAACAAGCATACCAGGAATTTTTATACTGGTTCGAACTTCCCGCTTTACATCCAGTCCCAGACTCCTTTTGGAATTTCAACTACAACAACCCTCACTTAACCCAGAGGAACAGGTTTACACTGCCTGATCAACCGAACAGGACTTCACCCGCCTAAGCAACCTTTGATTCGTCTAAAGGCTAGGGCATGGCTCTGAATAGGACTTCAATACAAATAACAAATGTATCTGACAGTAATGTGTTCTTGAATAACACTGATAAGTCAATTGAGTACAATAATCTTATCCTTTATGATATATAGTGATGTGCTTTGAGAATTGTGGAAGATAAAGTGATCAAAGATCAAAGTATGTAAGGAATTTGAAAGTTTGAGAATAGATAAGAATTCAAGAGTACTAAAAGTAAATTCGGTGAATTATTTGTTGAATTCTATAATCTGTTTATAGTATATGAAGAGTTGCAACTATAGATGAAAAGTTATAATGAAAAGAACAGTTGCAACCATTGATTTTGAAAACGTTTCTCTTCGGTGAAGAGAAGTGACTTTTTAAGAAAATAGCTATTAGAAATATTCAGACGTTTGAATAAAATAATACAGACTTTTGAATTGGATTAAAACGCAAACAGCAAGCTATTAGGCAATTTTTGACCTTTTTCAGACGTCTGAATATTTTCATTCAGACGTCTGAATATTGTGAAAACAATATTCATGTTTCAGTATTCAGACATCTGAATGAATGGTTTCATACGTCTAAGTTTGAACTTTTGTGCAAGTATGGGAATGTGTGTGCATGTGTGTGCATATATATACATACATATATATATATATATATATATATATATCATTTCAGGAGAGATTTTAACAAATTTCTAAGTACAGACTCTAGACATACAATACACAACTTTAAACATCTGAAAAGGAATATGCAATAAATCTCCTGCAAAGATGGTTAGTATACACATCACATTTTATATAGATTGTCACAATCAAAATCGAGATTCCAACATTCTCCCCTTTTTTGATGATGACAACTATATAAAATTAATAATAGTATTGTTACTCCCCCATCAATATGCACAATTTTAAATTTCTCCCCCTTTGTCATCGACAAAAAGAAAGAGCATGGATAATAATATATAGTTCATTTCATTAAAGCAAACAAAGTAGTAGACAATAATACATGAAGAGTTAATATTTCAGAAATTTCTCGTACAACTTGTCAATCAAAGTTATAAGAAAAACATAGGATAACAACTAAAATAGACAAAGATAATTAAAATTAGCTTGAAAGAGATGGATCATTGTAATTAGAACTCGAGCTTGAGGAAGACTATTCAAACGGAGACGGATTGTAAGCTTGAGTGGATGTAGATCCGGAACAAGAAATTCGATCCCATATTTTATTGAGAAAGCCTTTGATAGAGTTGAATTTTCTTTTCGTCTTCTTCTCAAGTGCTTTTATGTCCTGATGAACCTTTGATTGATTTCTAGAGAGAGTGATGATAGCTTGTCTTGAAGAAGTGTCCGGGCCAATTTCTTAGATAATGTCATCGTCCTCCTCTTCTTCTTCATGTTGAGTATGAGAAAAAGAAGCAATACTAGTGTCTCGAGGTTGAGGAACACCTTGTTGAACATTTTGCGACCATTAGTGGAAGGAAATAATTTGTTGAGGAGGATGCCGCGTAGAAAGACCCATTAATCCTAAAGTTTTAGCGCCTAACTCACTAATGGTTGTGAAATCGGAGTCGAACATTGGTACACCGATATTTAGGAGGATGCGCATGATATAGGCACCATAATGAATGGTTCTACATTTTCTCCGGATTGTGATGTCTTGAAATTCATCCAAAATAATTTTTCCCCAATTCACTTATTGATTAGAGTAGATAGAATAAAGTGCTTGGAAGTTTTCTTTATACACTTTTTCATAACTTTCCGTCCTTGGTTGAAGAGAACAAATAAGTGCATGGTGAATGAGCCTAGCTTGTGGCCTTAAGAAGGTCGATTTTAAATTGTCAAATTTATAAGTTGATCGGACAAAAATTGATTTGAAACTTCATCCCGATGATCCATATCAACTTCAATTTCATTAATATCAATTCCTTAATAAGGGAAATTTAAAATATGACCTAGTCTTTGTAAAGGTAAGAAGATTCTTATGCCACGAACTAACGACCAAACACAATCTTGTCGGTTTTGAGGATTTTGACGATCCAAATTTAAGTTTGCGAGAAATTTTTTAATCATAAGATGATTAATCTTAAAATTGTTAGGAGTATACCTAATCAAGCCGTCGAAGTAGAATTGTTCCGCTAACTCTCTAATACGACATGCTACAAAATTCGAGAATTTTATGAATGCTCCTTCGAAGATGTTGGAGTTCTTCATAGAACTAAATCGAGAAACAACAACATCGTTCCATAGCTATTGCCGGATTTTCTCTTTGGATGGTCCGGAAGTTGATTCTCTAGTTCTCTTTGATCTTAGTGCCATTGGAGAGTTAGAGGAAAGTTAAAAGCGTTGAGAGAGATAAAAATAGGGGCTAGAGTATTGAAGTAAGTAGGAACGAAGTGAAAAAGTCATTATATAGAGGGTGAAAAGGCAGGACTAAAACGGTAAAGAAAATAAAGAAGAATAGTAAAAAAATGGCTCAGAAAAAATTTAGCCGTCTGAATCATTTGATTCAGACGTCTGAATAGAGTTGAAATGGAACCCGTAAGGAATTAGTTCAAAATTGGTCTTATTCAGACGTCTGTTTTATTTGATTCAGACGTCTGAATCTGGGGCAAAAATTTTCTGCTACGAAGATTGAGACGCCTGTTTCTAATAGATCAACAGTCTGAATTTTGTACAGAGGAACATATAGACCTCAAAACAATACATATTATTAAATAATTTTAAATATTACAATTTTTAGAATAAACAGAATGAAATGACAAATTAACAACAGTATATAAGCAATAAGAAATAATTAAAGAGATTTTGAAGAAGAGGATGGAGTATGATATGACTCTTCTTCAACTTTAGTGTTGTCTACAAATGGTCGAAGTGCAGACCATCTGTTATCACGTTCCCAAGAATTTAGTGATGTCGGTGGACGTTGTGGTGATGGCTCCCAAGGATTACGACATCTTGGAGAACAAGCTGTAGATGGTTGATGAACAGTGTCTTTTGATGAAGAACCACATAATTTTAACGCTACTTGTTCCAAAAAGCTAAGCCGTTTGGCATTAACTTTTTGTTCATAGTATAATTCACGTTGTAATTCTATTGATTCTCTCTGATAGTGATGAATATCATCGATTTTCCCTTTTATGGATGGTGATCCAAAAAGGAGAGACCGTCTTGTTCTTTTAGTTGGTGGAGTATATCCAGTATGAGTTGAGGGTGGAACAATCAGAACCGGTTCGTATATTGGTGTAGGAGTTGGTAGATTTTCCGATCCTGAGAAAGAAGAGGTGAAAGATGGCTCAGATGATTCAGAGTTGTATTGAGATGAAATGTTGAAACAGTAAAAAAATTTGAATGAATTTGTGGTGAAAAGAATTATCACTTCTCTTCACCGAAGATAAACATTTTCAAAATCAATGGTTGCAACTGTTATTTTCAATATAACTTTTCACCTATAATTGCAACTTTATATACTATAAATAGATTATAGAATTCAACAAAAAATTCACCGAATTTACTTTTAGCACACTTGAATTCTCATCTATTCTCAAACTTTCAAATTGCACTCAAATTGCATACATACTTTGATCTTTGATCACTTTACCCTCTACAATTATCAAAGCACATCACTATATATCATAAAAGAGAAGATTATAGGAAGATTGTACTCAATTGACTTATCAGTGTTATTCAAGAACACGCTATAGTCAGATACATTTGTTATTTGTATTGAAGTCCTATTCGGTTGCTAGGCATGTGAAGTCCTCTTCGGTTGCTCAGGCAGTGTAAAACTGTTCCTCCGGGTTAAGTGAGGGTTGTTGTAGTTGAAATTCCAGAAGGAGTCTGGGACTGGACGTAGAACGGGAAGTTCGAACCAATATAAAAATTCTTGGTGTGCTTGTTTTATTTTACTTATTTATTACTTTAGTAACTTAGTTTATTTCCACACTAGTTTAATATAATTCCATATAGCACGATCCACATTGCACTTTCATTTGGTATCAGAGCACTTGCCTTCTAAACTAGAGACCCGGGTTCGAGTCTCGCTCTGTGCAAAATATAAATGTATATGTGTGTATACCATTTAGAGAAGATTTTAACATTTGTAGACTCTAGATACAACACTATATGACTAATAATACTTTGTTTGTCACCTTCGTCTTGTCTCTATCATGTATATCTCTTCTTGTATCTCCATATACATACTTTCATCCTTTTTTGTACTGTGTATCTTCATTTTGAACGTATTTGATTATCTCTTTTTGATGTTCATGTATCTACAAATTAGCTTAAAGATTCTTTGACATAATTGTACAGTTGTTGTCATTAAAATCCAACAATTGAGGCTCTAACGGTGGACACATATGAATTATGATTCATATATCCACCTACGCATGTAGGTGGACAGATGGTTTATATTTCATATGTCATAGGCAAGGAAATATTAATTCCTGCATGTGTATTGCTACTTTAAGTAGCTCACGCATGCTAGTTTATTTATTTAATATTTTTTTTCTTTTGCATTCCCAGACCCAAATTCATAGCAAAGTGTTATGTATATATAATTTCACTCAAGTCCATATATATTTATACATTTACTCAGAAGTGCACATCATTTCTCTATTCATTGGCACACAAACATATTCTCATGCAAACTGTAACAGCTTGATATTTCAACCATTCGCATCCAAACATGCCGGAATTGAATTGCTCAAAATATCAAGTTGTTAATTTCTATTTGTCAAAACTCAGCATATGCAGTAAATAAATAAATCACAGAATCATAGACACAGAATAATATAACAGTAATGTAGCAGAAACAGGAGAATAGTAGTTCATGAAGCTGCTATATATATATAACAGAGTTAAATAAAATACAACAGAAGTTTCAAATAAAATAGTCAAATAAAAGATCAGAATACATCACTGGAATCAACTGAATAACTCCAAGCTGAAAGAATGTAGATGGATCTCTAAATGAAGCTCTAACTCTAAAGTTGAGTCTCAAAAGCTGTACCACTCAGTCTGACCTGAGCGTAAAGAAAAACACAAAACACTCGAGTCGGGATTAACATTCTTATAATAATAAATTCAACTCAAGTGAAATAACAACTGAAATACAAGTAACTCAAAGGATGTCTGGGATAACCATCCTCTAAGGATCCATTAAACTATCTACTATGTAGTAATATACGCTATTATAATAATGTCTAAAGTAAAGTATAATATATTTAAAAATAGCTTTAAGGCGTTATCCAAATCCCCTTTAACACATTTTATAGTGCCAATAGTCCATACAGTATCGTAATACCTCCAGATCGGGAGGCTACTAGAGGATACTCCATAGGTACGACACAAATCAAACTCGTAGAAGGCACGCTAGGGTAGGTGACATGGCACAGCTAGGCAATGCCAGAGTAGACATACCGATTGCACTTCCGGACCGGTGGTAACGCGCAGCAGCCACTACCGCCCACCTTGAACCACACTCCCAAAAATCAAAGGTGCACCCAATCGATCACAAAGTAATAGAATGGCATCAAAGAAGCATGTCCGATCAGAGGAGCTACCTCATTAGCCCGTCAATTTCTTGTTTTTCCACCATATGCCAACTCACGAGAGTCGGGTCCATGCATATACCTCAATAGAACGTCGCCACCATCCTACTTCATTCTGGAATCTCCACCGCGTATACGGTTGTTAAAGTGGTTTTTGTAATTGGCAGAGAGTATGACAACTTTCGATCCCGGTCTCTTTAACAACCAAACGTTATTATATCACCGCGGTCATTTCAAAATAGTTTATACTTCGAAACCAAAATATCATTCTCATATCAAATCCATATCAATACGATATCATTTCCATTTCAAACTAAAGACGATATCATTTCCATTTCAAATATATCCATTTTTAGAATCATGGCATTTTCAAAGTTAGAACACTTTCGAAACCAAACACTTGAAATATAACATATCAAAACATAATACTTTGAAATTCATAGCTTCGAAACCATAACTTTCACCACTTAAACAGTTTAGATATTCAAATAATATATATAATAAAATAGTTTTAAATTTAAAATTTCTTTATAAATAAAATAATTTCCTCAACTTTACAAATTGATTCAAATCAACTTGAATCCAAAAATTCAATTTAAATCAAATCTCAATTCATAAATTTCAACTCAATTCAGTTTTCAATAATCTATCTCAATTTATATCAATTTCAAATACAAACTTGAATCTCAAATAAACCATTTGAAATTCCATATATTTCAAAGCGTTAAATATTTCAAATTTTCAAAACTAAATTTTTATAATTCCATATATATCAAATTCAATTTACTATTATTTAGTTTTGAAATATTTACTTAATAAATCCAATACCATTAATTAAAAATTTTAAACTTCAAATAATTGAATATTCCTTCAATTTACGTAAATTTGAAATATTCATTTAAATCGCTTTAATCAAAATCAAGTTATAAAATCATCTATTCAAAATCCCAAACTTAATAAATTTCAAATCAAACTTATCTGAGTATAATTTTTAAATAAATTAAATTTCAAAACCTTAGAAATCATTTCCAAATATATGTATATAATATCTTAAAAATCAATATTTATTAAACTGTATATTTCTTTCCAAAACCATAGAAACTCTTTTCAAAATATTTATATATAGACCAGCGGTGTCTGTATATAATTTTCTATCCTATGGCAAGTGATACGAATATTTATCATTTCAATCCGCAATTTAAATATATACGGGTATATATCATTTCAAACCGCAATCCCAAATTAAATTCAATGAAAATTGCTTGGGTCTATCATTTCAACCCATAACGATTTTCTCCTTCTACAGGTCGTTCGGGTTTGTATCATTTCAATCTATAGGGAATTCTATACTAACAGGGAACTTGCATAGTGATAACAGATATGATAATAACATAACAGACATATATCATCAATATAAATAAAAGATAATGATGTCAGATGTCACAGGTGAATAAATAACATATAATGACATATATATAACAATGTAAATAACTAACAGCAGCATATTTCAATTGTCGTTTTGATTGAAATAAAATTTGTTAAATATAAGAACGTTAATCGTGAGTGATTGCTCACCTTTCGAGGATAGATAGATTCGACTAAGAAATGAGCTACGGATCATGCATGAATCTCAAAACAAGGCAAGATTGAACTCGAATTGAAGAACGAAGCTGCTAAATAGGAATTGTCGAAATTGGTCAGAACTGGATGAATGAAGACGAATGGTATAAGAGATCTTACTTATAACTATATATATATATACATACATACATACATACATACATACATACATACATATATATATATATATATATATAAAACTCAAATTCTAAATTCAAAAACATTTTAAATAAAATAAGTACTTATATATTAACTTACTAAGATGCAAAATATTTACACCTTTAAATCATACATATAATCAAAATCATATCCAAATATAATAAAATCAATGATAAAACATATAACATAAAAATCCATATATTATATTACATTTAAAACAAATATTTAAAACCAATACAATACCAATCTATAACTTATGTACTATACGAATAACCTTATACATATAGCCTATATAAAACAAATATATATAAAGTTGGACCGGATATATATCAAACATATTTTATTATTTTAAAATATAACTCAGCAGTTTATATATAACTTATAATACACTATATCAATAATCATGTTTCAGTTCAAACACGTATATACAAACTTACATAACTTTATATATAGACAACCAACAAAAAAATTATAGATAAAAACCTTTATATATGACTAATTCATCTCACAGCAACAAATCAACATACAAAATATATGTATAAACATCTGTATATTAATATAAGCTTTCAAAAGAAAATAAAAGTTTATAACGAAAATAGATACTACTAACCTATATACACAAATATGAACATTAATATATCTTTATCCTCTGACATAATATATATATAGCAATATGCCTAGCCTTACTAATATACAGATCATACCTACTGTTAACTTTACATAATACTTAAAACTTATAAAGTGAAACACATATTTTTAAAACCTATGACACAGACAAGTATAAAGTGACAGCAATTTCATAATATAGTATATATATTGCTCTTTCAAAATCTCACATATATATACTTTCCGGACATTATTATATTTTAACTCAGTGCCTATTACAAAATCAATATTAAATTTTAGTGTATATATATATATATATCAGATTATACGAAACATATAAAAATAACCAATGCAGACAACTTAGTTATAACTTATAAATAACTATGTACTTGTGTAGACTAATATATAACCAAAATATAAACTTTATGTATATATATGTACAACTACATACTTGCAAGCATATGCAAATTTCAAAACTCTACAAAATATTCATTAACCAATATATATATATATATATATATATATATATATATATATATATATATATATAAAACACACATATATATAGACGCTTCTTCAAAAGCAAACCTTTTTATAAATATATAAAATCATTAAACATACCTATATATATATATATATATATATATATATATATATATATATATGCGCACAGGCTAGTGGATGAATATATATATATATATATATATATATATATATATATGTATGTCTACTCAGTAACAAATGCAACTATAGATGCGAGAACAAATAAAACATTTAGTTTAAATCATAGTGTATATATATAACATTTAAACCAATAAATTGAAATCAAGTCCTAATATAAAAAGTAAATATAACATAATATATACAAATACTTTTAAACAGAGCTTATAAATTACCAATTAGATATTTTTATAAACTAATATATATTTATGCATATATATAAACTTATATAAATTAAAGTGTTATCTATGAGTATACTTACAATTTCACAACTATTATAAAACACAGTATACTTTATATATATACAAGAACGTATTATAACAGCCTAGATCCTAGAAGGAAAGAAAGAAAACAATACAAATAAATGTAATAATCAATATATAAAACTTACGTAGACATGCATGCAAAAGGACTTCGAGCAAGCTATTCTGCCATGGTCGAGAGAGGTGAGCGGAGTTGCTAGAAAGAGGGGAGGAATGGCCGCTGTTGAAGTGGTGATGGAAAAAAAAATCTGGTTGGGCGGTGGAGCAGTCTGGGTTCGGCCATGATGAGGATCTCGTGGCTATGGTGGTAGATGCGGCGGAGGGAACATGGTGGCACGACTTGGTTGGTGAGGGTCTGCGCTTGGTCGAAATGAACGGCGGTTGCTGGCCGCTGCATGGTGATGTGGGTTCGGCCAATGAAGCTCGGGTGGTCGGGTTTATGTGCTGTGATGAGGGTATGTAGCTAGCTTGGCTTCGGTTCAAGGTAGAAGGGAGGTGCTAAATTCTAAGCTTTATTTTATTTTATTTTTTATAACGACATTGCAGAGGAGACGGTTGGTCATGGAAGAAAATGCTTGCGTGAAGAAGAGGGACGAGCTGGTTCTCAAAAAAAGAAAAATATGAATCTTAACTATGTATTATTATATATCCAAAAGAAATGAACAGACCAACCTAAATAAAAATTAAAGTGGTGGAACTTCAGTAGTCAGGGAAAAATCAAAAGTTCACTGGTTGATGTCTTTTCATTTTAGCCGTTAGACAATTGAATGGACACAGAATTCAAAAGGTCACAAAACCGGTACCGGTGTGGTTAACGTTTTCGCGGATTCCGCTGTGAACCAAACTTCAAAACATAGAATTAAATATACTACAGAGATCAGCAAGACGAGATGATCAAAATGATATACTTATATCAGTGGCACGATCATTCGATAAAAAATCGATAATCGGTCCTGAAAATGCTGCTGATTTTCCAGAAATAAGACGAACGGAGCAACAACAGTCAAAATTTGAAGAAACGGAATATGATATCTCTCTTAGAAAATGATTAATAAATTTTCTATGGAAAAATATTCAGGTATCAAATATTAACCGATTTTAAATTGAAATAAAATTACACAAGAAAAATAAACGTCAATATTATCAGATGAAAATTTACTGGTTGCTTTGTTCAAGAAGACGTATTCCAAATATCAAATTTATATTTCAAAATTTTGCTGTTTAAAATTTTACCAAATTTTAATAAATTAAATAAATAAAACATTAAAACTTACGGGTCGTTACACTCTCCCCCACTCAAAACTTTTCGCCCTCGAAAAGGAACGAGGTAAATAATAGAAACAACTAGAAACAAAACTCGATTGAAAAACGAAATAAAACAATTAGTTTAAACCATATGACTTTCAATTTTATTTAAATTATATTCAATAGATTTTAAATTCAAAGTATTTCAATAAGTTGGTTTAATTTCAATTTATTAATATTTGATACCATAAAAGTTTCTTTCAAAACAGAATTTTCTTTAATTTGTCTTATTTACTATCCAATCAACTTATTATTCTATTTATCTCTATTAACAATTTTGTAATTAAAATTTAAGTGTATAACATTTATTACAACCACTCAAATTTTATTTATAATTTCTTTTAACATCGTTCACATTGTAATTATTCAATTACATATTCAACTTCTGAATGATTTAGGTAAGTTATATTGGATGTGATTGAGTATTATACAGGTAAAAATTTCCTAATTCAATTATTTCAAACTTAAATATTTATTCAAAATCTTTTATAATTGAAATCATCTTTTAACATAAAATTTAAGAATTAAATTTCTGTTTTCTTCAAATAATTTAGAGATACATATGTATATATTAAATATATCAAATCAAATTAAATTTAAAATAATATACCTATATATATATAAATCAATTCATACTTAAGAAATTTAAATCAATTTAATTTCAAAACAAAACTGTAGCAAAGCTATGAATTAGTCTCTTCATTTAGAAACTTGAAAATGAATGTCGATGATGCGGCCGTCATCACTGAAATTATTTTCAGCGACAAAGAGAAGAGCACTGATTTAAACATCTAAAATTTCTCTGAAAACAATTTCTATTTGAAAATACTTTTAAATAATATACATTTTAAAATATTCAAAACCAAAGTTTTGGATTACCGGAAATTAAACCCTCAAATTCTAATTTGACTTCATTTAAATTCCAAATCAAATTATAAACCATGTTTTATAAATTCATTTATTTATATGTTGGAAAAAAATCATTGGGTACAAAACAATAAATGAAAATCAATTATTATTATTCTGTTAACCAATTCTTTAAAAATTATCTTTTAGAAAATTTACTCATATATAATAAAATCACACAAAATTTTGTTTTATTTACCAAATTTGGAAACAATACTATGTCAGTTTGCTCTGTTCAAGTGTTTTGGAAATCCTATCGATAGCGTTGATCAGACGAATCGATCGAAAACCCAAATCAACAACGCAAACAACACAATATATATATACAACATTTTTAACATTAATTTACAAATACACTTCCTCTCTCGACGATACAAGAATGGATTTCAAAGCAAAGTTAGAGATTCAAGTTTGATGGACTCAAATCGAAGAGAATTTTGATTCGAAGATAGGTTCGAAACAAAGATAAGATGCTTAAATAACAAAATAGGAAGATGGATAAGTTTGTATAAATCAAGGGCAACCTTAACTGGGTCGACCGTGACTTCAAGAATAAGATCGATGCAGAATTCTGAAGCAAATTGACATTCGATTGCAAGAGATAGAGTTCAGGCATGGCAGGAGATAGATAGCATCGTAAACCGAGGATACAGAAATTTTCTATGAATCTAAAGGAGTTTCACCCCTTTACTAATCATTCAGTGGAGCTATGGGATACTCCAGAATCAAGAAGAATTTGGATGCATGAAAACAAGAGTGGATTTCAGAACGAATAGGGAAGTTCCAAAATTCAAAGGAAGCCGAATCAAAGAGGAAGGAATTCAAGCTCGAACGAAAGTGATTCCATAATTAAATTTACTTTATATGCTAAGTTTTTCCTAAAATCAAAGCTCTGGTAACAACTGTAACAGCCTGATATTTCAACCATTCGCATCCAAACATGCCAGAATTGAATTGCTTAAAATATCAAGTTGTTGATTTATATTTGGCAAAACTCCGCATATATAGTGAATAAATAAATCATAGATTTACAGATACAGAGTAATATAACTGTAACGCGGCAGAAACAAGAGAATAGTAGTTCATGAAGCTGCTATATATATAATAGAGTTAAAAAAAATACAACAGAAGATTCAAATACAATAGCCAAATACAAGATCAGAATACATCACTGGAATCAACTTAATAACTCCAAGCTGAAAGAATGTAGATGGATCTCCAAATGAAGCTCCAACTCTAAAGGTGAGTCTCAAAAGCTATACCACTCAGTCTGACCCGAGCGTAAAGCAAAACACAAACACTCGAGTCAGGATTAACATTCTTATATTAATAAATTCAACTCAAATGAAATAACAACTGAAATACAAGTAACTCAAAGGATGTTTGGGATAACCATCCTCTAAGGATCCGTTAAACTATCTACTATGTAGTAATATACGCAATTATAATAATGTCTAAAGTAAAGTATAATATATTTAAAAATAGCGTTAAGACGTTACCCATATCCCTCTTAACACATTTTATAGTGCCAATAGTCTATACAGTACCGTAATACCTCCAGATCGGAAGGCTACTATAGGATACTCCTTAGGTACGACACAAATCAAACTTGTAGAAGGCATGCTAGGGTAGGTGAAACGGCACTACTAGGAAATGCCAGGTAGATATACCAATTGCACTTCCGGACCGGTGGTAACGCGTAGCAGCCACTACCACCCACCTCGAGCCACACTCCCAAAAATCAAAGGTGCACCCAATCAATCACAAAGTAATAGAATGGCATCGAAGGAGTGTGCCCGATTAGAGAAGCTACGTCATTAGCCCATCAATTGCTCGTGTTTTAGCCACCTTATGCCAACTTATGGGAGTCGGGTCCACGTATATACCTCAATAAAACGTCGCCACCATCCTATTTCATTTTGGAATCTCCACCACATACACGATTGTTAAAGTGGTTTTTGGAGTTGCCAGAGAGTATGACAACTTCCGATTCCGGTCTCTTTAACAACCAAACGTTATTATAACACCGCGGTCATTTCAAAATAGATTATACTTCAAAACCAAAGCATTATTGTCATTTCAAAACCATATCAACACGATATCATTTCCATTTCAAACCAAATACGATATCATTTCTATTTCAAATATATCCATTTTCAGAATCATAGAATTTTCACGTTATAACACGTTCGAATCCAAACACTTGAAAATATAACATTTCAAAACGTAATACTTTGAAATTCACAGCTTCGAAACCATAACTTTCACCACTAAAATAGTTTAGATATTCAAATAGTATATATAATAAAATAGTTTTAAATTTAAAATTTCTTTATAAATAAAATAATTTCCTCAACTTCACAAATTGATTCAAATCAACTTGAATTCAAAAATTTAACTTAAATCAAATCTCAATTCATAAATTTCAACTCATTTCAGTTTTCAATGATCTATCTCAATTTATATCAATTTCAAATACAGATTTGAATCTCAAATAAACCATTTCAAATTCCATATATTTCAAAACTTTAAATATTTCATAATTTCAAAACTAAATTTTTATTATTTTATATATATCAAATTCAATTTACTATTATTTAGTTTTGAAATATTTACTTGATAAATCCAATATCATTAAATAAAACTTTTAAACTTCAAATAACTGAACATTCCTTCAATTTATGTAAATTTGAAATATTCATTTAAATCACTTTAATCAAAATATAGTTATAAAATCATCTCTTCAAAATCCCAAACTTAAAAAATTTCAAATTAAACTTATTTGAGTATAATTCTTAAATAAATTAAATGTCAAAACCTTGGAAATCATTTCCAAATATATGTATATAATATCTTAAAAAACAATATTTATTGAACTATATATTTCTTTCCAAAACCATAGAAACCCTTTTCAAAATATTTATATATAGACCGGCAGTGTTTGTATATAATTTTCTATCCTATGGTCAAGTGATACGAATATTTATCATTTCAATCCGTAATTTAAATATATATGGGTATATATCATTTCAACCCGCAATCCCAAATTAAATTCAATGAAAATCGCTTGGGTCTATCATTTCAACCCATAATGATTTTCTTCCATTCTACAGATCGTTCGGGTATGTATCATTTCAACCCATAGGGAATTCTATGCTAATAGGGAGCTTGCAGAGTGATAGCAGATATGATAATAATATAACAAGCATATATCATCATTATAAATAACAGATAACGGTGTCAGATGTCACATATGAACGGATAGCATATAATTGCATATATATAGCAATGTAAATAACTAACGGCAGCATATTTCAATTGTCGTTTCGATTGAAATCAAAGTTAATAAATATAAGAATGTTAATCGTGAGTGATTGCTCACCTTTCGAGGCTAGATAGATTCGACTAAGAAATGAGCTACGAATCCAGGCACAAATCTTAAAACATGGCAAGATTGAACTCGAATTGACGAATGAAGCTGATAAAAAGGAATCGTCGAAATCGGTCAGAAATGGATAAATGAAGATGAATGGTATAAGAGATCTTACTTATAATTATATATAACTATATATATATAAATCAAATTCTAAATTCAAGTACATTTTAAATTAAATAAATACTTATATATTATCTTATTAAAATGCAAATATTTACGCATATATATATACACATATAATCAAAATCCATATCCAAATATAATAAAACAAATAATAAAATATATATAACATAAAAATCCACATATTATATTACGTTTAAAACAAATATTTAAAACCAAAATAATACCAATCTATAGCTTATGTACTATACAAACAACTTTATACATATAGCCTATATAAAACAAATATATATAAAGTCAGACCGGATATATATCAAACATATTTTATTATTTTAAAATATAACTCAGCATTTTATATATAACTTATAATACACTATATCAATAATCATGTTTTAGTTCAAACATGTATATACAAACTTACATAACTTTATATATAGACAACCAACAAAAAAACATTACAGATAAAAACCTTTATATATGACTAATTCATCTCAGAGCAACAAATCAACATACGAAATATGTGTATAAACATTTGTATATTAATATAAGCTTTCAAAAGAAAACAAAAATTTATAACTTAAATAGATACTACTAACCTATATACACATATACGAATATTAATATATCTCTATCCTCTGACATAATATATATAGCAATATGCCTAGCCTTACTAATATATAGATCATATCAACTGTTAACTTTACGTAATACTTAAACTTATAAAGTAAAACACATATTTTTAAAAGCCTATGACACAGACAAGTATAAAGTGACAACAATTTCATAAAATCAATATTAAATTTCAAAACATTGTTATATTTTAACTCAGTGTCTATTATAAAATCAATATTAAATTTTAAAAAATATATATATATTCTCAAAATATACGAAACATATACAGATAACCAATGCAGACAACTTAGTTATAACTTATAAATAACTATGTACTTGTGGAGACTAGTATATAACCAAAATATAAACTTTATGTATATATACGTACAACTACATACTTGTAAGCACATGAAAATTTCAAAACTCTACCGAATATTCATTAACCAATATATATATGTAAAACATATATATATATATATATATATATATATATATATATATATATATGTAATATACGCTTCTTCAAATGCAAACATTTTATAAATATATAAAATCATTAAACCGACCTATATATATGCACAGGCTAGTGAATGAACAAATATATATATATATATATATATATATATATATATATATGTATGTATGTATGTATGTATGTATGTATGTATGTATGTATGTATGTATGTATGTCTACTTGGTAACAAATGCAATTATAGATGCGAGAAGAAATAAAACATTTAGTTTAAATCAAAGTCTATATATATATATATATATATAACATTTAAACCAATAAATTGAAATCAAGTGCTAATATAAAAAGTAAATATAACAAAATATATACAAATACTTTTAAACAGAGCTTATAAATTAGCAAATAGATTTTTATAAACTAATATATTTATGTATATATATAAACTTATACAAGTCAAACTATTATCTATTAATATACTTACAGTATCACAACTATTATAAAACACAGTATACTTTATATATATATACAAGAACATATTATAACAGCCTAGATCCGGTAACAAAAGAAAGAAAACAATATAAATAAATATAATTATCAATATATAAAACTTACGTGGATATGCATGCAAAAGGACTTCGAGCAAGCTATTCTGCCATGGTCGATAGAGGTGAGCAGAGTTGCTAGAAAGAGGGAAGGAAGGGCCGTTGTTGAAGTGGTGATGAAAAAAATTCGGTAATGCAGCGGAGCAGTCTGGGTTCGGCCATGATGAGGATCTCGGGTCCGTGGTGGTAGATGAGGTGGAGGGAACAGGGTGGCACGACTTGGTGGGTGAGGGTTTGCGCTTGGTCGATAGGAACGGCGGTTACTGGCCGCTGCGTGGTGATGTAGGGTCGGCCAGTGAAGCTCGGGTGGTTGGGTTTATGTGCTGTGATGAGGGAATGTAGCTAGCATGGCTTCGGTTCAAGGTAAAAGGGAGGTGCTAAATTCTAAGATTTATTTTTTTATAATGACATTGCAGAGGAGCAAGGTTGGTCATGGAAGAAAAGGCTTGCGTGAAGAAGAAGGATGAGTCGGATTCTCAAAAAAAGAAAATATGAATCTTAATTATGTATTATTATATACCCAAAAGAAATGAACAGACCAACAGAAATAAATATTGAAGTGGTGGAACTTCAATAGTTAGGGAAAAATCAAAAGTTCACAGGCTGATGTCTATTCATTTTAGCCGTTCAATAATTGAATGGACAAAGAATTCAAAAGGTCACAAAACCGGTACTGGTATGGTTATCATTTTCGCGGATTCCACTATGACGCGAACTTTAAAACACAGAATTAAATATACTGCAGAGAACAACAAGACGAAACAATCAAAATGGTATACTGATATTAGTGGTACGATTATCCGATCAAAAATCGATAATCGGTACCGAAAATGCTGCTGCTTTGCCAGAAATAAGACGAATGGAGCAATAGCAGTGAAAATTTGAAGAAACAAAATATGACGTCTCGCTCAGAAAATGATTAATAAATTTTCTATATAAATTATTCAGGTTTGGAAAATATTTTATTACCATCAAATATTAATTGATTTTAAATAGAAATAAAATTACACAAGAAAAATAAACTTCAGTATTATCAGGTGAAAATTTATTGGTTGCTATGTTAAAGGAGACGTATTCCAAATATCGAATTTATATTTCAAAATTTTGCTATTTAAAATTTCACAAAATTTCAATAAATTAAATGAATAAAACCATTAAAATTTACAGGTCGTTACACAAACCCATTATTCAAACACAGTGCTTCATCTCTTATTGCCATTATTTTTCCTATAAGAAGACCACATATACATGAAAGAAACAAGGACTCTAGCTCATGGAAAATGGAGATACAAGGATGCATGTACATCTATGCACACTCCATCAAAAAATAGCTACACAATCCAAAATATCATCCACCCATACCTAAAAACTCAACCATGCTCAATCACGTTCACATAATCCCTCGTAATATTATACTTATATTTAGTTAGTTTATTATCTTTTTAATATAAATCTTGTTTTAGCTTAAATATTATGTACGAAGTCCCAACTGCTTTCTTTCTCTCGCATAAAGGTCCACTTTCATCTCCCTAAATCTAACCATCATTCTCTTGCGTACTCAAATATTGTGTCATATTTATATACACTTCCACGCCTTCATTCATCAACTATTCACGATCAGGAAGAAGCATGAGACATATATAGGCTCTGATTTGTTGTAGTATGTTAATTGTTTATATCTACAGTGGATGGATAATTTGTTTCAGTAATTGGGTTACAGTCTTGAATGCATAGAAAATTCCTTGCTTCAACATCTAATTTATATATTTACAGATACAGCAGTGAGTTGGAATTACTCACCTGAAATGAATAAACTTACTTCTTCTTCAACGTTGCACTTGCTACACCTTCTATATTCTTCCTCTGTTAACACTTCCTCCTTCAAATAGATGCTCACACACTAGCTTGTTATATGCATATTATTGTAGAGGCCTTAAGAAGTTAGGGTAGAGAGGTATTTTAATTTGTATAATTTAATTTGATTTTTTAAATTAATTTGTATGGTAAGATTTTTAGGGAAGGAAATGGTTACTAATGTGATATATGAAGAATGTGAAAGATATATTTATAGACAAGATGGAAATGTCGAGAGAAGGGAATTTTCTAGAAATTGAATTCTCTGGTAATGGAAGTAGTGCATATGTATTGCTACTTTAAATAGCTCACGCATGCTAGTTTATTTATTTAATATTTTTTTCTTTTGCATTCCCAGACCCAGATTCATAGCAACGTGTTATGTATATATAATTTCACTCAAGTTCATATATATTTAGAAATTTACTCGAAAGTGCACATCACTTCTCTATTCATTGGCGCACAATACATATCTCATGCAAACCTATTATTCAAACACAGTGCTTCATCTCTTATTACCATTATTTTTCCTATAAGAAGACTACATACACATGAAAGAACCAAGGACTCTAGTTCATGCAAAAGGGAGATACAAGGATGCATGTACATCTATGCACACTCCATCGAAAAAAGCTACACAATCCAAAATATTATCCACCCATGCCTAAAAACTCAACCATGCTCAATCACGTTCACATAATCCCTCGTAGTATTATACTTATATTTAGTTAGTTTATTATCTTTTTAATATAATTCTTCTTTTAGCTTAAATACGTATGTATAAAGTGCAAACTTCTTTCTCTCGCATAAAGGTCCACCTTCATCTCCCTAAATCTAACCATCATTCTCTTGTGTACTCAAATGATGTGTCATATTTATATACACTTCCACACCATGATCATCAACTATTCACGATCAGGAAGAAGCATGAGAGATATATAGGCTCTGATTTGGTGTAGTACGTTAATTGTTTATATTTATGAAGGATGGATAATTTTTTTCATTAATTGGGTTACAGTCTTGAATGCATAGAAAATTCCTTGCTTCAACATCTAATTTATATATTTACAGATACATTAGTGGGTTGGAATTACTCAGCTGAAATGAATAAACTTACTTCTTCTTCAATGCTCCACTTGCTACTCCTTCTCTATTCCTCCTCTGTTAAAACTTCCTCCTTCAAATAGATGCTCACACTCCTGCTTGATTTATTCATATTACTGTAGAGGCCTTAAGAAGTTAGGGTAGAGAGGTATTTTAATTTGTATAATTTAATTTGATTTTTTTAAATTAATTTGTATGGTAGGATTTTTAGGGAAGGAAATGGTTATTAATGTGATATATGAAGAATGTGAAAGATATATTTATAGACGAGATGGAAATGTCGAGAGAAGGGAATTTTCTAGAAATTGAATTCTCTGATAATGGAAGTAGTGCATATGTATTGCTACTTTAAATAGCTCACGCGTGCTAGTTTATTTATTTAATATTTTTTTCTTTTGCATTCCCAGACCCAGATTCATAGCAAAGTGTTATGTATATATAATTTCACTCAAGTTCATATATGTTTAGAAATTTACTCGAAAGTGCACATCACTTCTCTATTCATTGGCACACAATACATATCTCATGCAAACCTATTATTCAAACACAGTGCTTCATCTCTTATTGCCATTATTTTTCCTATAAGAAGACTACATACACATGAAAGAACCAAGGACTCTAGTTCATGCAAAAGGGAGATACAAGGATGCATGTACATCTATGCACACTCCATCGAAAAAAGCTACACAATCCAAAATATTATCCACCCATGCCTAAAAACTCAACCATGCTCAATCACGTTCACATAATCCCTCGTAGTATTATACTTATATTTAGTTAGTTTATTATCTTTTTAATATAATTCTTCTTTTAGCTTAAATACGTATGTATAAAGTGCAAACTTCTTTCTCTCGCATAAAGGTCCACCTTCATCTCCCTAAATCTAACCATCATTCTCTTGTGTACTCAAATGATGTGTCATATTTATATACACTTCCACACCATGATCATCAACTATTCACGATCAGGAAGAAGCATGAGAGATATATAGGCTCTGATTTGGTGTAGTACGTTAATTGTTTATATTTATGAAGGATGGATAATTTTTTTCATTAATTGGGTTACAGTCTTGAATGCATAGAAAATTCCTTGCTTCAACATCTAATTTATATATTTACAGATACATTAGTGGGTTGGAATTACTCAGCTGAAATGAATAAACTTACTTCTTCTTCAATGCTCCACTTGCTACTCCTTCTCTATTCCTCCTCTGTTAAAACTTCCTCCTTCAAATAGATGCTCACACTCCTGCTTGATTTATTCATATTAGTGTAGAGGCCTTAAGAAGTTAGGGTAGAGAGGTATTTTAATTTGTATAATTTAATTTGATTTTTTTAAATTAATTTGTATGGTAGGATTTTTAGGGAAGGAAATGGTTATTAATGTGATATATGAAGAATGTGAAAGACATATTTATAGACGAGATGGAAATGTCGAGAGAAGGGAATTTTCTAGAAATTGAATTCTCTGATAATGGAAGTAGTGCATATGTATTGCTACTTTAAATAGCTCACGCGTGCTAGTTTATTTATTTAATATTTTTTTCTTTTGCATTCCCAGACCCAGATTCATAGCAAAGTGTTATGTATATATAATTTCACTCAAGTTCATATATGTTTAGAAATTTACTCGAAAGTGCACATCACTTCTCTATTCATTGGCACACAATACATATCTCATGCAAACCTATTATTCAAACACAGTGCTTCATCTCTTATTGCCATTATTTTTCCTATAAGAAGACTACATACACATGAAAGAACCAAGGACTCTAGTTCATGCAAAAGGGAGATACAAGGATGCATGTACATCTATGCACACTCCATCGAAAAAAGCTACACAATCCAAAATATTATCCACCCATGCCTAAAAACTCAACCATGCTCAATCACGTTCACATAATCCCTCGTAGTATTATACTTATATTTAGTTAGTTTATTATCTTTTTAATATAATTCTTCTTTTAGCTTAAATACGTATGTATAAAGTGCAAACTTCTTTCTCTCGCATAAAGGTCCACCTTCATCTCCCTAAATCTAACCATCATTCTCTTGTGTACTCAAATGATGTGTCATATTTATATACACTTCCACACCATGATCATCAACTATTCACGATCAGGAAGAAGCATGAGAGATATATAGGCTCTGATTTGGTGTAGTACGTTAATTGTTTATATTTATGAAGGATGGATAATTTTTTTCATTAATTGGGTTACAGTCTTGAATGCATAGAAAATTCCTTGCTTCAACATCTAATTTATATATTTACAGATACATTAGTGGGTTGGAATTACTCAGCTGAAATGAATAAACTTACTTCTTCTTCAATGCTCCACTTGCTACTCCTTCTCTATTCCTCCTCTGTTAAAACTTCCTCCTTCAAATAGATGCTCACACTCCTGCTTGATTTATTCATATTAGTGTAGAGGCCTTAAGAAGTTAGGGTAGAGAGGTATTTTAATTTGTATAATTTAATTTGATTTTTTTAAATTAATTTGTATGGTAGGATTTTTAGGGAAGGAAATGGTTATTAATGTGATATATGAAGAATGTGAAAGATATATTTATAGACGAGATGGAAATGTCGAGAGAAGGGAATTTTCTAGAAATTGAATTCTCTGATAATGGAAGTAGTGCATATGTATTGCTACTTTAAATAGCTCACGCGTGCTAGTTTATTTATTTAATATTTTTTTCTTTTGCATTCCCAGACCCAGATTCATAGCAAAGTGTTATGTATATATAATTTCACTCAAGTTCATATATGTTTAGAAATTTACTCGAAAGTGCACATCACTTCTCTATTCATTGGCACACAATACATATCTCATGCAAACCTATTATTCAAACACAGTGCTTCATCTCTTATTGCCATTATTTTTCCTATAAGATGACTACATACACATGAAAGAACCAAGGATTCTAGTTCATGCAAAAGGGAGATACAAGGATGCATGTACATCTATGCACACTCCATCGAAAAAAGCTACACAATCCAAAATATTATCCACCCTTGCCTAAAAACTCAACCATTCTCAGTTACGTTCACATAATCCCTCGTAGTATTATACTTATATTTAGTTAGTTTATTATCTTTTTAATATAAATCTTCTTTTAGCTCAAATATTTATGTATAAAGTGCAAACTTCTTTCTCTCGCATAAAGGTCCACCTTCATCTCCCTAAATCTAACCATCATTCTCTTGCGTACTCAAATGATGTGTCATATTTCTATACACTTCCACACCTTGATCATCAACTATTCATGATCAGGAAGAAGCATGAGAGATATATAGGCTCTGATTTGGTGTAGTACGTCAATTGTTTATATTTACAAAGGATGGATAATTTTTTTCATTAATTGGGTTACAGTCTTGAATGCACAGAAAATTCCTTGCTTCAACATCTAATTTATATATTTACAGATACATTAGTGGGTTGGAATTACTCACCTGAAATGATAAACTTACTTCTTCTTCAATGCTCCACTTGCTACTCCTACTCTGTTCCTCCTCTGTTAACACTTTCTCCTTTAAATAGATACTCACACACCTGCTTGATTTATTCATTTTAGTGTAGAGGCCTTGAGATGTTATGGTAGAGAGGTATTTTAATTTGTATAATTTAATTTGTTTTTTAATTAATTTGTATGGTAGTATTTTTGGGGAAGGAAATGGTTACTAATGTGATATATGAAGAATGTGAAAGATATATTTATAGACGAGATGGAAATGTCGAGAGAAGGGAATTTTCTAGAAATTGAATTCTCTAGTAATGGAAGTAGGGATGTAAGGATATAGAAACCTCAGGAGAATGGAAATGTCTAGTTAGGAAACAATATGATTGGGTTTGGTGAGAAATTTGGGCTTGGGATTTAATTCTTTCTTTTCTTTCTTTTTCTTTTTATTGGTTGCTTTATGAAATACACACACACATACATACATTCAAGACCAATATGATTTGATTACTTTACCAAATCATTTCTTTTACAAAATCACCTTTTCAGTAGATTACAACTTTATTTATTTTATAAAATATAAATTTCCATAACTTTTATTTAATCAACCAATCATTTATTAAGTCATTTACTAATTAATTCTGAAACTATACTAATAAATTTATTCTTTTCAATTCCAATATTTCTTTTTAACTCCAGAATTATTACTATAATTCTAATCACTTCATTCAAATCCTAGATAAACCTATTATATATTATTATTCAATTATTACTTAATCGCTTCTCAACTACAGCCTGTTACAGAAGATGTCAACGGAACCATACTGGAATGTTCACACTTAGAAACTCAACTGCTACCTCATAAGAACTATTTCCTGGTTGGTTGCTCGAATTTTCTGTAAACAGAATCATTAGTAACTTTCCTTAGATAATAGTAAGCATTGTTTTAATTACATATGTGTGTCTTCATGTTTACTTAAAATATATAATTTTAAAATATGAATATATGCTTTCTCAATTTGCACGTATTCCCTAAGGAACTATAAACATAAGCACCGATACCAGCTGTAACAACCCACCCTTTTGGATATACTGGTTCGACGCTTAAAAGTGACGTTTGAACTCGTGTCATGCCAAGAGGGATGGATCACTGGTGTAACGACCCGATATTTTCAACCATTCACATCCTCACATGTCGGACTTGAATTGCTCAAAATACCATGTTGTAAATAAAATTTGACAAATCTCAGAATATACAGTAAATACATAATCACAGATCACAGAGACAGAGTATATAATAATGCAGCGGAAGTAAAGAGATAGTAGTTCATAAAGCTACTATATATGTATAAGATACATCAGAGATAAACAAGATACAACAGAAGAGTAACAAGATACATTAAGTACAAATCAGAATACATCACTAAAATCACTGGATACTGAAAGCAAAATAGATGGTTGGATCTTCAAGTAAAGTCCAACTCCAAAGGTGAGTCTTGAATGCTGAATCATTCACTCTGACTCGAGCGTAAAGCAAAACACAAAACACTCGAGTCAGGACATAAATACTTATGAACTGTAAATCAACTCAAATGAATAGTTACAAAAATGCATCAGTAACTTAAAGGATGCTTGGGATCGCCCAACCTTTAAGGATCCGTTAAACTATTTACTATGTAGTAATATTGCTCTATTATAATAATGTCTACAGTAAAATAAACTTACTTTAAAATAGCGTTAAGGAGTGACCCAATATTCTCCTTAACACGTAATAGTCCTAGTAGTCCTTCCAGTATCAGCATATCTCCAGATCGGAAGACTACTCTAAATACTCCACTGGCTACGAGAGAAAAACAAACTCGTGGTAAGGCTCGTTATGGTAGGTGACACGGCACACAAGGCAATGCCAGGGTAGATATACCAATTACGCACACGGACTGGTGGTAACGTAGCAGCCACATATGCCCACATCGGAACACACTTCCAAATCAAAATCCGAGGATGGCCATCAAATCAACCACAAGTAAAAGTATAGTATCGAAGAAATGTGTTCGATCTAAGGAATGACCTCACTTGGCCCGAGATCGCCCTTGTTTTAGCCACCTTATGCCAACTCACGGGAGTTGGGTCCACGTAATATACCTCAAGGACGTCGCCACCATCCTACTTCATTCTGGAATCTCCACCGCGTACATGGTTGTTAAAAATGGTTTTCGAAGTTGGAAGAGAGTATGACAACTTCCGATCCTAGTCTTTTTAACAACCAAATGTTATTATAACGCCGTAGTCATTTCAAAATAGTTTATATTTCAAAAATCAAATCATTTCATTTCAAACTATATTCCTTTAAAATAGTTTATATTTCGAAGCCAAAACTATTTTTATTTCAAAACTATATTCAAATCAATATGATATCTTTTCCACTTCAAACATATATTCACCTTTCACAAGTTATAATACTTTCAAAGTTATAGTTCTTTCGAAACCAAAATACTTGAAATCATTACACTTTGAAAAATCATAACATTTCAAAACATACAATTGAAATCATGGAACATTCATTAAATTCAAATTTTCAAATTTCCAATTTAATTCAATTCAAACCATCAGTTTCAATTCAATTCAGTTTCCCAACAAACCATTTCAAATCTTATCAATTTCAAATATGGATTTGATCCACAAAATAAACTATTTAATTTTTTTAATATATTCCAAAGCTTTAATAAACCATATTTGAAAACTAAATTTTATAATTTCATATATCTCAAATTCAATTTCATTATTACTTAATTTTGAAATATTCATTTCATAAATCCCATATCACTTAAATAAACCAGAATTACAAGTAAACTAAATATCTTTCATACTAATATAAACTTTAAATATTCATTTCGAATGGATCAAAATCAAATATCATTCCAAATTCATATTATTTATCTAAATAAAGATCAAATCATTTCCAAACCATTTCAATCACCAAAATATCATATCCTTTCAAAACCTCATTATCAAATCATTATTTGAATTCAAATTCAAATATTCAAATTCAATTATCATTTAAAAATAAAATAAGTCATTCATTTATTATTTCAAATAACATTACAAAATACATTTCAAAATTCCATTCAAAAATTCATTTATCTCATTACATTTTATTCCATTTGACACATAACCAAGTAAACCTTATTTAAATTCAAATTCAATTTAAATTCCTTAAAATTCAAATTCAAATTTAAATTATATTTGAAACTCCTAAAATTTCACAATTAATCAATTTCAAAAATTAAATCATTTAACACTTCAAAATATAACTCAAATAGTGTTAAAAATCTATAATATTCCAAAACATTGTCAAATTATAACAATGACGACATTTATATTTATAAAGTGCTATCGTAGGTTATAGTTTTCAAATTAGTTTTGTAACAACCCGAAATTTAGGGTCGCTAAAATTGAACATTTAATTCATTTTAAATGTCGAATATGGATTATAATTTGAATTTTTAAATAAAAATATTTTGGTTAAGTTCATAAAATTAGTTAAATTTTAAATACAGTAATTTAATTAAAATTTGAATAATAATAATTTAATATTGGAATTGGGGTAATTGGAAATTCTGAGTGCAAATAGATAGAAAATTTGATTCTAAGGTTTATTTTGATCGTAATTGAATTTGAAGTATAATATTAGACCGTTGAATGAAATTAGAAGTCGATTGGTTAAATTTGGAATTTTATATTAATTTAAAAAAAAAGAATTTAATAATATAGTAATGCAAATAATCAGATTTTGATTTAAATTGAATCAGAATGATTTCTAATGGGAATATAAATTTTATACAAGTTGTAATAGAATTAATAAGATTTTAAAAGTGAAATTTTAAGCGTTTCTTATAATTTCATAAAATCGCTCGATTTAATCGACGAGTTAAAATAGCCTTCCGAGGCACAGTCTCGGAATTCAATGAAACCAGTTCCTTTGTATTCGTAATAGTTAGTTATTATCGGATTTCAATTTTCATAGCAATCGGAGTTGTCGTTTGACCTCGGCAGCTTAAAACGCATAGAAAATACTTTAATCGATTTAATTTAAAATTTATCGCTTATTTCCGTAACTCGTGTATATGATCAAATTAGCTTCCAAAACACGTTCCATTGTGTTCGAAACATGGGTAAAATCTTAGGAACACCTATCGGCACGCGTCTTTTGGAGATCGTGTGAAAAAGTTACTTTAAGGTGAATTAAATATTAATATAGTTGGATAAACGTATATATATACGCGCAACGAACCCTAACCCTAATTCTAATTTTTGAGCCGCCGTCTTCATTCACTTCTATGGCCGAAAATCATTTCCTTTCTCCTCCAATTTGCAGTCAATCCACACTTTAATTCGCAAATCTTCCAACTGGAATGTCGTAGAGATCGACGTAGGCTTCGCATCCAACGGTAGATCTGTAGAATCGTTGTCGATTGGAGGCATATTTCGCTGCCATTCGTCGCACGTTCGTGCGCGATTTCCATGGCTTTGTGATGACCGAGCTTCATGATGATGGGTGTGAAGGTTGAGGCGATGAAGGGCTTTGAGGTGGAGGCATCGGATCGTCATCTCGGCGATCAATGGCGAAGCGGCGGGTAGGGTTTCGTCGTGGCAGGTATGGGTTTGCATCGCGTGTGGAGCTGTGTGAGGAAGAAACATTTGCGGCCGTGATTGTGGGATTGTGATCGTGCGGACTGTCTTGATTTTGGGTATAATAAAACTAAATTTAATAGAAATTGTTTTTAAATTGGTAATTTAACTTTGAAAATTCATATCTAATGCATTTGTGGTCAGAATCGGGCGATTTTGGAAGCGCCGGGATCGCAGCGACGTAATCTACGCGCTGAAGCAAATCCGAAGATGATCGAAGCAAGCAGAAATTTTAGATAAAATCGAACAGTTCGATTTAATTTGAAATTTCAAACTCTCGTCAAAATTTAAGGTGAGTTTAACTCACTCACATCTGGGGTACTAGTTAATTTAAATAGTCGATATTTAAATGAATTGCTTGATTGGTTGAATATGACTGAATCGATATATGTTGTTGTGCTAATACCTGTGGATGTAGGGAAACAGGTTGGTGGGATCCAATTGGATCCCTCACAAATAGTAATTAGTTTATGTTCTGTGATAATCTGTTTCGATCTTGTTATGCTGCATTTTAGTTATATGCTTTGGTGAATTAAATTGAAATTTTAATTGTGTCATACAGTGATTGGGAGAATACAGCCTAAGAATTTTAAATATAAATAGATGAATCGCGTTTAAAGGATATTAAGGAAATTCCTTAGTAAAGAATTTAAAAGGAATTAAATTCGAGAAATTTGTTGATAATTTGAAATGTTAGGAATGTGATCAATAAAGGAAATGTGAATCGTTTAAAGAATAGCGAGATTTATTTTAAAGAATGTGAACAGTGTTTTTCTCCTGGAAAATTTATTTTGTTTTTAAGAAAGTTTTCAAATTATAAATTTTCAGTTTAAATATGTTTAGAATATTTTAGAAAGAAATATTATTTTAAGATGTTTTTAAGTGAAAGCCAACATTGATTTAGTAATTGTGGTATTCAATTACTTAAAAAAAAGTAAAGTAATATTAAGTTTTCAAAAGAAAATTTTAATATGAATATTTGATTTAATAACCTTATTTTTTTTAAAAAAAAAGTGAAATTTTATTTAAAAATACTTAGGAAACCACTGTATATTTCCTTAAGTATTATTTTCAATTAAATAATTTCTAGAAGCTTATTTTAAATATTTAAAACATATGTTGAATATGATTTCCAGGAAATAGCAATGTCTTTAAAATAAAAGGATCTATTTTTAAAGTATGGAAAGGGTATTTTACGGGATGAACGTAAAATTTATTTAGGATAAATCGTGTTGAATTGATAAAAGAATTCTTTGGTTATTCTAAGATGGAAGTGTATTTCCCTGAGATGCCAAGTACGTTCTTAAAGCTGAATTTTTGAAAAGTTAGAAGTTTGAAGTTTTATTAAAGAATGATTTCAAGAAATGCCTTAAGATGTAAGAATTTAAAAAGTAAACATTTGTCGAAGTAGTTATAGAAGAAATTATTTTAAAAAGGGTAATTAGAACTATGTTTAAAGAATATTATTATTATTTATACTTGGTAAAATGGTTCTATTTTAAAGATAATCAAACAAAGTTTTATATGAAACTTGTATAGGATTCCATAGTTTTATTTAAAACCTAGTATGACTTAACTTATTTTAAAGATAATAGTTTATATTTCATTAAGTAGTTTTATTCGAAGCATTTTTAAAGGTATATATATATTTTAAAACTAAGTATGTAAGTAGTATTAATGTAAATGTTTTGATGTATTTTCAAAGATAAAGGATTTTAATTATTATTAGTACTTGGATGATTTCAGAGGAAGTAAAGATTTGGGAATCTATTCCATGAGGAAATTGGGTTTGAAAAGTGTTTCCAAAGGATTTGAAAATGGAATTATATCTCGTAAAGATATTTTGAGGAAATAAATAACTGGGAATTATTTATTGTGTGATGGATGTTTGTGAATATTAATTGATAGTTAAATCACCGACTATCAATATTGGACAAATGCGTTGATCGTTTCGAAGAGACCGAGATCGAGATTTATTTCTCGAAAACCACTTCGATCCGGTTTATACGTTTCGTGGAAAAACATGTTCGGAGTCGAAGATGGAGCAGTAAAGTGCGAGGGCTAGTCGCTACTAATTCTGAGGATATTTCCAAAATAGATGTAGTAGGAGTAGTGCCTTCGATTCCGTTCGAACCCGGAACGGACTTGTATGGACGAATGCTTGCGGAACATCGTCAGGTGGACGATGGGCATTTTAAGTGAAACATTCTAAAGGTAACGCTTAGTGTAACGACCCAAAATTTTTGATAATTAAAAATTGAATATTTAATTAATTTTAAATATTAATTTGTGAATTTATAAGTCGAATAAATTTTATTTCGAATAATTGGATTTAATTGAATAATTAAATCAATAATTTAAAAGGTGAAAATACAGAAATAATTGAAATTTGAGTTAAATATGATTGAAAATGGTTTGTAAAATTTTATTTTATCATATTGGAGTTAGAACGATGTTATAGATCTTTTAAAATCGAATTAAGAGTTAATTTGTGAAAATTGAATATTTTAATATTTAATTATCGATTGTGAAATTAGCCATTTTTTTTGAACAGTCTCAGAATTGGACGAAACTAGTTTCATTGGATCCGTAATAGTTAGTTATTATCGGATTTCAATTTTCGTAGCAATCGGAGTTATCGTTTGATCGTGGCAGCTCGAAACGCATCGAAATTGTTTTTAATATTAAATTGGCGAGTTAAAATAGCTATTTTTCAAAATGTCTCGGATTTCGATGAAACTAGTTTCATCGGATCCGTAATGTGATATTATTGTATGCTTTCAAATTTCATGTCAATCGGATTTACCGTTTGTCCGGTGCAAGCTAAAACGCCTAGAAAATCGTTTAATCGGTTTTATTTTAAATCGAACGTTTAATTCCATATCTCGCACAGATGAACGAATTAGCTTCCGAAACCTGTTCCATTGCGTCCGGAACACGGTATAAACCCTAGAAACGCCGGTTACCGCGCGTAAATCGGAGTTTGCAAAAGCCGAATGAATAGTGTTCGATATTTTCTATAAATAGACAAATTTTATCATAAAAAAAATAGAGCTAGGGTTTATGGCCGGCCGCCTCCCCCTATTTCGAAGGCCAGAAAAATCCCACATCCTTCCTCAATTATCTTTCAATCTGTCAATCGTTTCAAGAAACTCCCAACTACAACAACGTAGAGCGTAACGAGACCTTCGTATCCAACGGTTGTGATTGGATTTTGTGCGATAGATCGTCGGCAAATTGGCTGCAAAGGCCACACGTTCGGCACGTTTTTCAAGGGCAAATACACGACCGAGCTTGAAGATTTTGGGGCCGGTGGTGGCTATGGGGGAGGCGCACGTGGTGGGGGTGTCTGATCGATGTGGAAGGGCTCGGGAAAGTCGCGTGATTTAGGGTTTTGTGGATGATTGGGTTCGGCTATACGCGATTTTGTTACTGGGTAACGAACGCATGGAGAAGGAACAAGTAACGGCCGTGATTTGCCTTCAGGAAATGGACGACCATGATGATTGTTGGGTATAAAAAAATTTAAAAGAAAATGTTGTAAATTAATATATATATAAATTCGTGTAACTTTAAAATTTCGTATCTTTTTCATACGAGGTCGAAAACGCACGAAACCAGTTGCGTTGGAATCGTATCGACGAGCACTACGCTATGGAACTGGATTGGAGTCATTTGGAGTTAGTGAGAATTTTGGGTAAAATTAAACGCACGTTTAATTTTATTCGAAATAAATCGCTAAAACGAAATTGAAATCAAGGTGAGAACTTCTCACTCAATCGAATCGATTTCGATTTTAATTTTAAATAGTTATATTTAAAATTCTTGAATGCATGTTTGAATGATGATTATTATCTATTGATTGTTAAAATAGACATTATGCGCCGTTAGTAAGTGGACGTTATTTATTAAAAATATATACCGCGAATATTTCATAAACAGTGAAATTGGTATTATATATAATAGCAATATATATATTGGCATATGTATATATTGCAGTTATTGATTTCCCGCATTTTATAGCGGATGAGACCCTATTGCGCCGTCTATTAAACGGATAATATTTTATAAATCCCATATACCGCGATAATTCCGTACTGGAGCGGAATTGGTATTGTGCTAATGTTTGTGGATGCAGGGAAACAGGTTAGAGGGATCCAACTGGATTCCTCAACTGTATTGATTTATTTACAGATATTTTGATATTTGTTGATTATCATATCGATATATGATATTTGGATGTCGTGATTGACTATTTGGTGCTGTTGCATCATCAGATCTATTTTTGAAGTTTTAAAATAATGATTTTTGGTTTTTAAAGGAATGTTTAAAGTGATTTTTGAAAGTATATTCAAATTTTGAATTGATTTATTTTAAATAAATTAACGTTATAAGTTTAATGTTATAAAAGTTATAATTTTTGTAAAATATGACCAAATTAAGATTTTTGAAATAAATAGTAATTAATTTATAAAATGGTTTAATTGGGAATTTTGAATTATTATAAACGGTTTATATAAAAGATTTATAAAATTGATATTTATAAATTAAAAATACTGGAATTATAAAACGAGTTTTTATAAGTAATAAAGTGAAATAAAAAATGGATTTCATAAGTGAATTGAGATTTATAAATTTATGAAATATGAATATATAAAATGGATAGATTTTGTAAAATATAAGATTTATAAGTAATCAACTTATAAATCGGATTTTGGCATTTAAAATGAGATATAAAAAGGATTTTTATAAATAGAAGTTTATAAAAATATAAATGGAGTTTATAAACGTTGTTTATAAATCCGAAATCAATTGAATTTGATAAGTTGGATATAGGAATATATGAAAGGAATTATATTCACGATTTTGGACAGTGAATATATTATTAAATGAAATGGATATGTTTTTGGGGAAGGAACATTATGAAATGAAGTTAATGATTTTGAATACGTTTTAAAATGCATTAAGTATCGAATACATAGATTTCAACATTCATTGTTGAAATAGACGTTTTCGAGAAATAGAAGGAAATGGTGGACTATAACACTGTTGCTATAGTAAATGGTTTCCGAAAGGAAATGTTTTGTATAGTATTGGGATTTATATATCTATTTAAACTTTGAATCCCTATACTAGTGATTTTGGGTCGTCGTAACGATGTTTTACGTAACATTCGTTTTGGCCCAAACAAATGTGTTTAAGAGAATGATTTCTTAAAGAATGAAATATATACTTAATTTTCGATTTAAGTATATTGAATATTTTCCAAATGTTGAAATTGAATGGATTTGTGAATTACTTATGAATAAATAAGTATGGGAATGTTTTTCCAATGTGAAATGAAATGTTTTGAGAATTTATCTTTTTGAAGATAAATTGAAAATGAATAATTGAAATCGTATATTCATAAATATTTTGGAATGTAAATTCACTATGGAATTTATAAATGAAAAGGGGAATTTGTTTAAAAATAAACGTTGATTTATTTTTGAAGTGTGGGAATTAATTTACGGATTTGGAACGTAAATATAAAGTAAATCGGTAAGGATTTATTTAATTGGTTTAAATGAACCATGTTGAAATGAAAGAAATTCCGCGTAAGGAAAATGATTGAAATTTGTTTTCAAAAGTGGTAAAGGTGAAAAGTGATTTGAAAATTTGTTTTCAAATGGTTGAAGAGTGGAAAATATATATCTAGTAAAGATATTTTGGAAAGTAAATAATTTAGTAAATTATTTGGATTTGGTGATGTTGAACACGCCTATTGATAGTTAAAAAATCCGACTATCAATATTTACCTTTAAATAGGTATTTGTTGTGAATTGCTTGAATTTGAATGCCACACTTATTTTTGAATAAGCGCTCACTATTCGGGTTAGCCGGGAAAGGACCTTGGGGTCGTATAACCTATTCCGAGTATGTGATACGTCGTTATGGATTGCATTTGATGACCGGTGTTGAAGACCGAATGTTTGTGAAAACGGAAGGATTACCGTCGAGTTACTCTACATCGGCTGATCTCCGATATAGAGGTTTTATCACCCTTAGTGACGGGAAGTCCGGTCGTGATTAATGAATATCCGGATTGCAAGGACTTCTTTGTAAGTGCCTTCGGTTCTGTTCGATCCCGGAACAGACTTGTATGGATTGTATGTCTGACATTACAAATTGAGATATAAAGCTGATTTCTTTCAAATATATATCTGTTGGTGGCGGAGAATTTATTCTCTTAGCTGAACACCCTTCTCTGAGACGTACGAGCTCAGAGGTTATATAGTTGAAGGTTATTAGTGATATACTCCCAATTTGGTAGTGTGGCATGCCGAGTGTTGCTGTGAAATGATCATTGTTTGATCATTTGTGATAGGATCATTTATTTGATCATTTATCTTGGTGATCATTTCTATGATCATTTGATTGACCCAAAGCACGGCTTTTGTATAAAGTGTGGCTTTGTGGACGAGACTTCGTCGGACCTCACACCCCGGAAATGGTCAAAACAGGAAGGATGCGGCAAGGTTATTAGGGGGTAGCACCCCTTTAGTGTATGTCATTCCTTCTGGATAGAGGTGGTATCATGGTATGGAGCCCATATATTTAACCTATGTTGTTGCTGCAAATTTTGTGGTTGTTGGAAATCGAGGATCCTCGGATAGATCGGTTACGATCGGGGGATGACTTATTCGTGTCAGTAGTTACCCAATTAGGGGTAACCCGACCTTGTGTTGGCAGAGATCCGGTTTGGTTCTCGGGATGTCATTCCAGAGGCGTTTCCATGTGGCAATGGGAAGTTCCTTGGCCTGACCATTTGTTGGAAATCCAAAGAAATAATACGATCTTGTACGGTTTTAGTTGTATAACCTGCCATGGAATGTGGCGGTAACCTGCTATTGAACATGGTAGCTATAGTGGGCATAAGTGCGAAATGTCTATGCTGGCTAAGATTTATATCTTTATTTTCGAAATGATTTTTCCTACACTATGCACTAGTAATAATATCAAATGTTTCTTTTTAATGCGTATCAAGCATCTTTGACTATTATAAGGAGAAATCTCCTCCGATTCTGCGTTTGCATTGTGTGTGTGCGTGCGGGAGGCCTTATGGTAGTCTCATTTTTAAAAGTATTGCGAATTGACTTTAAAATATTCCTCTATTTTGATTTTAAAGATAAACTGTTTTGAGTTCTCACACCAGTCACATGACTGACTCGGAGTTTATTGTTTTCCTTCCTAAACTCTGGGTGTCCACCAATTTCCACACGGGCAGTCAAGAGTTAAGGTTTACAAGGATATTCAGGAGTTGCTGGAGGCAAGATGGATGGCATGGAGTATTACTAGTATATAGTATTTCTTTTCCGCTGTTGATGTTGTTTGTTGTTGTACACTCTGATGATGTAATGAAATGTAATGTAATGCAATAACTGATATAGTTCTTTGTTTAAAGATTATTTATTTATTTATTATATGTTGTTCCGTTGCGAATTGTGAGATTCTTATGTTGTTCTGTTATTTCTTCTGTTCTGTTCTATCTTTTCCTATCTTCTTCTACTTTTTCTTTTTCTAAAACCCTAACAGTACGGTTTTTCGGCTTTCGATTGCTCGACAGTTGATACAGTGGACGTATTGATGTCGGTTTTCGTCAACGAAAAATCTCAGTCGTTACACTTAGCCTCAAGCCTCATCAAATGGGAATGACTGAAAATCAGGGGTTATGCAGCAAGGCTTCGTGGGTAGCCCCCACTTGAGAGTAAGGTCATCCCTGTCTAGATGTCCCTTTTTATTTTGGCTTAGCGGTGCGGTTGCTGATCCCAACCGCGGGGTGATCTTATTCGAAACTGTCCAGTAAGGGACCGTTCCGGTCTTGTGTTACAGGGGAGCGGGCGTACTCCTCGGCACTGTGATCTAGACCACGTACTGTGACAGGTGGTACCCCAGTGCCTAGTCATTGTTGGAAACCCATTCTCCCTACGAGCCTTTTACGAGTTTTGTTTGTATTACCCACACTGTGGCTAGTAGCTGGAATTTAATGATGTAACAATTTCGGCTATTTTATAAGTATTTGTATATAGGCCCTATTATAATATCAGAGGATTTCTATAAAAAGTGTTTTAGCTATCATAAGGTAAAAAACCGACATGTTTATTTGTGGCGCGGTCTTACGAGATGCTTTTATTTTCAAAGGGATTTTTGAAACTTTAATAATCAATTTGGATGCATTATTATCAGCTGGTATTCCAGACTGACTCGGGTGTTATTTCATTATAATGCTCGGGTTAGACCGAGTATTATATGTTCAGGATAGGTTGGTATGGAGCAGGAGAGGAGCTGGAGTCCGAGACGTATTATCTGTACTAGTATATATCCGCTGCTATGATTATATGATTGTCTGATTGGTAATATTGTTGTATGAGATACTCTGATGATATGATGTGTGAAATAGATATAGTTTCATTTTGTGTAATGATCTATTATTTACTATTATATTTTATTCCGCTGCGATTATGAGATTCTGATATTGTTTAGTTTCTTCTTCTTCTATCCCTTCTTCTTTAATCCCTAACGGTTTGTTTTTCTGTTCCACTTGAGTTAATTGATGTAGAATGGTATTGACTCAAGGGGTACAGATTTACGGGCCGTCACAAGTTTAGTTCAAGAACAACGACATTTATAAAATGTCATAATATATATTTTGTTATTTCAAACATAGTTAAATTCAAAAACAACAGCATTTAAAATGCTGTCATTAGACTACAGCATTTTTTATTTTGGGAAATGTTGTTAATAAAATTCCAGATTTTATTTTAACTTTTCAAAAACAATAAAACTTCAGTTTAAAAAAAAATTGAACTTATAAATCATATTTCTAGACTTCAAAATTTCACATTTAAATAATTTTAACATATGATTTCTCACAACAAAATTTAAAATCAAATATCAAATTAAAAATTCAATTCATTTGTTTAGTCAAGATTTCACTGTTTATTAACTTATAAATTAAATAAAACATAACATTTTACTTTAAATTTAATTTCCATTATTTACTTACATTTTTTAAAAATAAATTTTAAGTTAAAATCACATTTACTTAAATATTACATACTTAAATTCATAAATCCAAAACTTGATATTTAGTTTTCAAAAAACCATAAAATATATATTTTTAAATCAAAATTTCATATTTTCAAAAAAAACATATCTTAAGAAAAATCATTTAGAGATATACCACCGGGTCTGTATATAATTTTCTAACCTAGGTCAAGTGACAGAGATATATATCATTTCAATCCGCAATTTAAAAAGAAAACCCGGGTTCTATCATTTCAAACCCGCAATCCCAAGTAAATAAAAATAAATAAAAATAGTTCAGGCCTATCATTTCAGCCCATAACGATTTTTTTCTATTCTAATGTCCATTCGGGTATGTATCATTTCAACCCATAGTGATTCTATTCTACAAGGAACTTGCAGTGTGAACTTATACATATACAATATAAATAATGTCAATGTCACAATATAATGTCATATATCAGATGTCAGGTGATAATTAACAGAGTTAACATGGTAATAACATGGCATAACATATCATATGATCATCATTAACTTGCACAAATATTTTTAACTACTAACACTTGCCATCAATTCACTAATTCATAAGTAAATTGTCAGAGTGAGAAAGACTCACCTTTTACAAAGCTAGAGAACAAAACAACACACAAGCATGATTCCAAGGGCACGACAAGCACGATATGGAACGACTACGATTCAAGTGAGTGGAGAGTGCCAAGATATGATCTTATAAAAAACCCAAAACAAGACAATATATACATAAATATATAACACAAAACAATATCGAAATGACTTGAAATAAAAAGCAACAAAGGACAAAGTGATTCGACCTTTCTTTAAACATTCAAGAGCTCGACCAAGGGGATCTTTTTCTCAGCCATAGCTGGTCATAGGTTCGGGTTATGGCTTCAATATGGCATGGCAACTAGAGGTTGTGAAGTGGTAGTAGATGCAACATGAAGAATATCAATGGACAAGGCAAATAGAGTGGAGATGTTCAACATTTTGGCTCGGCTTGGTCACTATTGGGATCGGCCATAGGGTTTCAGATCTGGTCATGTCAGGTATAGGTCTGGAGCTGATGTCAGAGATGATGTGATGGCTGGAGGTGGTGGTTAAGGGGGTGGCCAAAGTGATAGGTGTATGGTAAGTGAAGAACTAGCTCGGCTAGGCAATGTTTGGAAGGGTTTTTGTGCAATTTTGTGGTGCTAACTTCAATGGATGGGCACGGCTTGGTCATGGTCAGTGGAGGAGGAGTTTTTTCTGCTATAGATGGTGGAGGTGTGGTCGGTGGTGAAGGTGTAGGGGTTAGTGCTCGAACAACTTGAAGAAGAAGCGAGTAAAAATCGTAGAAAAAGAAGAAGCAAAAGAAGCCATGACCATTTCTTTTTTTCTATCTTTCATTGCCGTGAGTTTTTTTGAAGATGAGAAGAATATTTCACATGAAAATGAGAAGAGAAGGTCAAGGCTACAGCAAAGAAAGTGGACGGCCAAGCTATGATGAAAAGGCAAAAGCAATTGAAAATACATAGAATATAAAAGGTCATTGTCTTTTTGAATTTCTTATTTTCTTTAATTCAAATAAACAAACTAAAATTTTAGTAAATAAAAAAAATGAAAAAAAAATAAAAATGAAAAAGAAAATAAATAAATATTTAAGGAAAAATAGGAAATAAATAAGAAAATAGTTATATAAATGAAACTAGACATTTAAAATTGTAAACAAAGTACAATAAACATTTGAAAAATATATCTATACTTATAAAATGTTTTAAAAATAATATATATAACATGACATGTTACAAGTATACACAAATTCGAAAAAGACATGACAAATAAAATATTATTTATATAAATTAAAATAAACAATTTGGTTAAATAAAACAATTTACACACCATATTGTAAAAAGCATAACTTTCACAATATAAATCGGATTTCAACGAAATGAAAAGAAGTATTCTTGAAATTTTATTTATTTTCATAATAAAAGATAAAATATTCAAATATTTAAATTTTAAATTTAAAAGTCAAAGTTTGACCATATTGACCAAAATTCACATTTTCTGGAAAATATTCTATTTATTCATGTTTGAAATTCTAATTCACATACAAATCAAAATTTATATTTAAAATAACAAAATTTATTCACTTTAATAAATAAAATAAAAAATTTAAATTAGGAATTTTAATTTTAAATAATTAAAATATACAATTAAAATAATCAAAAAATACAGGGTTGTTACACTCTCCCCTACTCAAAACTTTTCGTCCCCGAAAAGGAATGAGGTACGGGAAAGCATAGAAAAAGATAGAATGAAATAGGACTGAGACAAGATGATAAGAAGATTGATGTTATACCTGATAACTATTGTTATAGGTTAGCTTAACAAGGTGGAGATGATCTTCCAAAGATCCTCCAGGATCAAGAACACATGCACAAAAAATGATTTCTAGAATCCGGCTTACCCTTTCCGCTTGACTGACGATCTGTGAATGGCAAGCAGTGCTCAGATTCGAAAATGAGTACCAAAGTGTAACAACCCTGGTTTGGAAATTACCTTTCAATATTGAATTATAATGATAACTATAATGTAATATTGTGAATTAAACTAAATTTGGAAAAATCAAATTGTTTATTTGGAATAAACAATGAATTTTGAAATTTAAATAGAAATAATAAGGTTTCAAGATTTATTTTATTTCGTTTGGAGTGATAATAAATGGAATATAATTTTATTTTAGTAGAAATGTAATAATCATATTAATTATTGTCCATTTGCTTCTTTTAATCATTTTTAAAAAAGTATGTTGTTTTTTTTAATGTGGTTTATTGAAATAAAAGGTGGATATTGGGTTAAAAATAAGTTTTGGCTGTAAATAATATTTTGAAATGGCTTGAAATATTTTTCTAAGTGATAAATTAAATTTTGTGGAATTTTAGGAGTTAAAAACATGATTTTATTCATTTATTTGAGTAAATAGTGCATTTTTGTTAAAAAAAGGGATTTTAATAATAAAAATGTTTCAAAAATTAAAAGTAACCTTTTTATATAGTATAAATATGTTACTTCTTAAGTATGTAAAATTACATACTTTGTTGTGTGAAAGTTTGAAAGAAAATGCATTTTTGTTGCGTAATTAATGTAAATATGAAGCCTTTATAATACATATGTGAATAATAAACTTGGCCATTTATTTTCTTTTAATTTTTGGAACCCATTAGGCCCATTAGTGCTAAACCTGGTTTGAGAAATGAGAAAAAGAGAAGTCTTACGTTCATTTCTCT
Source organism: Allium cepa (assembly GCA_030765085.1). Classification (NCBI taxonomy): domain Eukaryota; kingdom Viridiplantae; phylum Streptophyta; class Magnoliopsida; order Asparagales; family Amaryllidaceae; genus Allium; species Allium cepa. Next base: position 237,766,922 of record CM060929.1, on the reverse strand, counting down.
CATCTTCTTCTTCTTTCAACCAGTAAACAAAACCCACCTTCCTCGAAATAAAAAATCCCAAATTTCTTCATATCAATTCAAAAAATTACAATCTTTTTCAGCCTAGATTGTTAATACAAAGGTAATCTAACTCCAAACACCATAATTTCATCAAAATTTTTGATTTGTGAAAGTGATTTTCTAATTTATTGTATATTTTTGCTTGCATGTATTGTTTCTTCTTTCCAAAGGTTCTTGAAAGCCAAAATCTAGCTCAAGCTCCAATCTTTTTGCTTAAATCCGGGTATTTAGGCAAATCAGCAAGATGAGAACAATATCTTACAAATACTAGCTAACTTGCTTGTGAAATTGCTTGAATTTGCTACATATGTAAAAGTTTATTCAATGTATAGTCTATTTTCGTTTCTGGCTTGAAGTGCCAACTTTGGCTATCCATAACTTTCATCTCCGGCAACGAAATGCTGCCGGATCTTTTTCTGAGTCAAGCTTATATGTTAAACTTTATTTCAGAAACATTTGGTTGAAAAATTTATCATTTGAGTGTTCAAACCGTTGCTGCAAAATCAATTCACAGCCTGATTGTGTTGGTGCAAACATGGCCTGAGTTCATGTTTGAGACAACATGACTCATTTATTTCTTACTGGAATTCAATAATTCTTTTTTTGTTTGAAAAATGATGTTTTCTAGTATACGAATATAAATTTTGAGCTCAATCCGATATAATTTGTTCCTATGTTTTATGCCTGGAAGTTGAACCCAGTATGGTTTCAGGCCTGTACATTTTTTGTTTTTGAACAGTTGTAAGCATGGCCTGATTCCATGTTTGAGACATCATAACTCATTCGTTTCAAATCAGATTTGAGTGATTCTTTTGAAGTTTGAATAGGAGTGTTGAATTACATTCTTGTGAAATTTCATGACAATCTGGGTTGATTTTCTATTTCTAAACTATTGTCGAACTTGTACTCACAGCTTGCTGTAATTCAGTGTTTTAAATCTTCTTTTGGTCCAAATTTGAAATGACGCAGATTCTTCGTTTCAAATCGGATTTGAACATTTCTTTCTGCAGATCAAAGTAGAAGCATTAATCTATGCTCCTACCTAATTTCATAAAGATCTGGGTTCATTTGCCCCTTCGAACTCATCGTCGAAGTTGAACTTTTGCGCTGTTTTTACATAGCGGATTATAGTGGTTTTAGTCCAACTTCGGAACGACGCAGTTTCTTCATTTCAAGCCGTTATTGGGTGAGTATTTTTGCAGATTAGAGTAGGAATGTTAAAAAATATTGCTTCCAAATTTCATATCATTTGGACTCTTTTTGCAGGTCCAAACCAGCTGTCAAACTTGGGTTCGCAGCGTGTTTTCACCGGTTTTTTTTATACTTAGAATAAATTCCGACTTTCTTTGAGATTTTTCTCTAGATTTCATGCATGGGTTTTATAAAGCATTACAAAGTGTTTTTCAAGCAAATTTTCTTTTGAAATTATTATTTACTATTATTTTTAGGTATTATATTAATTACTCCATAATAGGAGAATTTCAAAGACAATTTCTAAAGCGATTTTGAAGCGTTCCTAAAACTCGTTTTCTTCAACTTAATTTCGATATGAAACACACAATTTTACACTTCGAGCGAAGAGGGAGGAGAATAAAATGATTGGATAAAACTTGTGCTATGAACACATGCGTTTATCTTTTCAGTTAATTCATAATTTATTCGTTTGATCGTTTTGACCTTTGGGTCTGGTTTACCGATGAGATGAGGTAAACTTTGTACTGCTTTAAATATGGAATTGACTAACGGTTAGTAAACCGTTTGGTGCGAACGTGTGGTATGGGACACACGTTAACACTTTTCGGGTTCCTTTTCGAGAGTTTGTGACACATATTACCAGTTAGTGGTGTCCAGTACTGGGCCTCCGAACCTTCGCCACTACGGTTTGTTGCCTTCGGGTTTGTGCCTTTGGATTTGTGCCTTCGGGTTTGTTGCCTTCGGGTTTGTTGCCTTCGGGTTTTTTTCCCTATAGTATCGCTTTTGGAGTTGGTCCTTCGTCACCGCTCAAGAGATACTTGGGTTTGTCGCCTTCGGGCTTGTGGATCCTTGTTTATACAGTACTGAGCACATGCATCTTTTGTTTCATTGATATTTATATTTCCCTAGAGTATTGCCTTTTCGAGTAGGTATTTTGAACCACTCGATACATAGCAATTACCTTGTGGAAACTTGTGCTACCTTTATTGGTATTTGTTATTTGCCTTTTTGGCTTGGTTTAGGATATTCATATCTTTTGTTTATTTGAGTTGCCGATGATATGAGCTTGTTACGTTTTGTCTTTTGTTAGATGATTGAATTATCTCTTTTAGAGATATTTGTGATACTTTATGACCTTGCATGTTCATTATCATTTAGCTTATCTAACCGATTTTTTTAGCTAGACAGACCCGTGTATTTTGTACTCGGGTGAGACCGAGGTGTTTCAGGTCAGGTACATTTGGACTTAGCCTATTATGCTTTCCCATGGACTATTCTGCTAGCTCATTTTGTTATCGCTTTTTGTGTAGTCCCTTTTGATTGTAACTCTGATATGTATATTCTTTTGACTCGTCTGTATATTGTGGTTGCTACACCAAATGACATGTATCATTTTGTATATTCTATGATGTATATGTGTTTTGTATGTGATGATCTACCGTTCTGTGATGTGTTTTACCTTTGAATTGTTATATTTGAAATGTTAGATCTTATAGCCATTATAGTTTTGTATTAAATATCTATTGGATATGTTGATCCACTTAAAAAAATATGCTACAGTTATCAACGTATTCAGTAGATAGTTAAGACAAGGCTATAAATGGTCGCTCCTATCCAGCTCTATTCTCCATATTAGTAGACGGTATTACCTTGTAATACTCTTTGCTAATGTAAGTCTCGGAGTGGGGCGTTATATAAAGATTATCAAAGAGCATAGAAAGATTTCTAAACAGACTGGTATAAGCAATAGCCTCCCCATTCTGTAGCAAGATAAGGGAAATAAGGACAACCAAAAGATAGTTTGAAAAACAAAATAAGATAATAAATTTGAAACCATGAAAATTTTAACTTAAATTGAAAATTAATTTTACATAAATAAATCTTAACCATCTCTAATTTCATTATCTTATCATCAAATTGTCTTAATCTAACAACCTCTAAAATCATGGATTTGAAAAAAAACATTTATTATACTCATAGTGTACTCAATAAAATTAATTCTTCTTTATTAAAATTAAATTTATTCCTCTCAATATATTTTATCACCTATGTTATATATATATATACTTTTATTATAACTGCTTTAAATTTATTCTTAGTTCCTTTAAAATCATTTTATATTGTAAATTATTCCATTAACCTTTTCTTTATTTACCTCTGTTAATCTTTTACAACTAAAATTTAAGTGTATAACATTTATTATAACCACTCAAATTTTATTTATAAAATCTATTTTATATTGTATATTATCCAATTACATATTCAACTTCTAAAAATTAAGGTAAGTTATATTGGAATAAAATTGTGGATTATACAAATAGAACTATCTAATTCAATCATTTCAAGCTTAAAGATTCATCCAAAACTTGAAATTATACTTAAAGCTTATCTTTCAAGATAAAATTTAGGAATTAAATTTTCGATAAATTCCCAATTATTTAGAGATAAATAAATGCACATATACTATATATGTATAAATTCAAATTTAAATCATATATCAGCATATGTTATAAATCTAGTCTTATTTTAGAAATTCAAACCAATTAAATTCCCTAGAACAAAGTCTCTTCACTTCGAAACTCGAAAATGAATGTCGATGGTGCTGCAGTCATCACCAAAGTTTTTTTCCAATGATAAAGAGAAGAGCACTAGTTTTAAAGTTTAAAATTCTTTGGAAACAAATTTCTATTCGGAAATACTTTAAATAGTATATCCTTTTAAAACTTTAAATATAAGGTTTGAAATTCATCGGAAATTAAATTCTCAAATTCTTATTTTAAATTCATTTTAAATTTCCAAATAAATTTATAACCATGTTTTATAGTTCAATTATATATATATGAAACAAGAGATAACGATATATAAGATCGACCAATTCAATAAAATCTAGAAAAAAATTATAATATAGTTACAAAATTTATTTCATTACTAAATTTGAAAAACATATTATGTCAGTTTGCTCTGTTCAAGTATTTTGGAAACCTTATCGATAACATTGATCAGACGATTCGATCAGAAACCCAAATCAACATCAACAACTCAAACAACACAATATATAAAACGTTTTAAATATTAGATTACAAATACACTTCAAAAATGATTGGAAGATAAGTTGGAAACAAAGACGAGATGATTAAATAACAAAATAGGCATAGGGATAATTCTTATATAAATCGCGGGCAACCTTGACCGGGTCAACCGTGACTTAAAGAATAAGATCGATGTGGATTTCTGGGGTAAATCAACAGTCGGTCTCAAGAGATAGAATTCGGAATTATAAGAGATATTAGCATCTAAACCAAGGATATAAATTCTTTGGTGAATCGATGTTGTTGTAAAAGGAGTTTCACCCATTTACAAATCAATTTGAGATTGGCGAGACCGCCGACTCGTTGTAAAGATCATTCGAAGTGGAGTTATGCGATGCTCCAGAATCAAAAGAAGACAAATATTGAGGGACACAAATGGTTTTTGAAACCGCAGGGAACGTTCCAAAATTCAAAGGAATCGAGTCAAAGAGGAAAAGATTCGAACTCGAATGTAAGTGATTCTGTAAATACATTTACCATATATGCTGAGTTGTGCCTAGAGCTACCAAAGCTCTGATACCAAATGTAACAACCCGATATTTTCAACCATTCGCATCCACACATGTCGGACTTGAATTGCTCAAAATACCGTGTTGTAAATAAAATTTGACAAATCTCAGAATATACAGTAAATACATAATCACAGATCACATACACAGAGTATATAATAATGCAGCGGAAGTAAAAGTGATAGTAGTTTATGAAGCTACTACGTATGTATAAGATACATCAGAGGTAAACAAGATACAACAGAAGAGTAACAAGATACATCAGGTACAAATCAGAATACATCACTGAAATCACTGGACACTGAAAGAAAAATAGATGGCGGGATCTTCAATTAAAGCTCCAATTCTAAAGGTGAGTCTTGAATGCTGAATCACTCAGTCTGACTCAAGCATAAAGCAAAACACAAAACACTCGAGTCAGTATATAAATATTTATGAACTGTAAATCAACTCAAGTGAACAGTATCAAAAAATGCATCAATAACTTAAAGGATGCTTGCGATCACCCACCCTTTAAGGATCCGTTAAACTATTTACTATGTAGTAATATTGCGCTATTATAATAATGTCTACAGTAAAATAAACTTACTTTAAAATAGCGTTAAGGAGTGACCCAATATTCCTCTTAACACGTAATAGTCCCAGTAATCCATCCAGTATCAGCATATCTCCAGATCGGGAGACCACCCTAAATACTCCATGGGATACGGGAGAAAAACAAACTCGTAGTAAGGCTCGCTACATTAGGTGACACGACACACAAGGCAATGCCAGGGTAGATATACCAGTTACGAATACGGGCTGGTGGTAACGTAGCAGTCACATCGCCCACCTCAAAACTCACTCCCAAATCAAAATTGGAGGATGGCCATCAAATCAACCATAAGTAAGAGTATAGTATCGAAGAAATGTGTCCGATCGGAGGAATGACCTCACTTGGCCCGAGATTGCACCTGTTTTACCCACCTTATGTCAACTCATGGGAGTTGGGTCCACGTAATATACCTCAAGGACGTCTCCACCATACTACTTCATTCTGGAATCTCCACCGCGTACACGGTTGTTAAAGTGGTTTTCGGAGTTGGCAGAGAGTACGACAACCTCTGATCCCGGTTCTTTAACAACCAAACGTTATTATAACGCCGTGGTCATTTCAAAATTGTTTATACTTCAAAAATCAAATCATTTCATTTCAACTATATTCCTTTCAAAATAGTTTATATTTCGAAACCAAAACTATTTTTATTTCAAAACTATATTCAAATCAATACAATATCATTTCCATTTCAAACAAGTATACACCTTTCACAAGTCATAGTACTTTCAAAGTTATAATTCTTTCGAAACCAAAATGCTTGAAATCATTACACTTTGAAAAATCATAACATTTCAAAACATACATTTGAAATCATGGAATATTCATTAAATTCAAAATTTCAAATTTCCAATTTAATTCAATTCAAACCATCAGTTTCAATTCAATTCAGTTTTCCAACAAACCATTTCAAATCTTATTAATTTCAAATATAGATTTGATCCATAAAATAAAATATTCAATTTTTTAAATATACTAAAGCTTTAATAAACCATATTTCAAAACTAAATTTTATAATTTCATGTATCTCAAATTCGGTTTCATTATTACTTAATTTTGAAATATTCATTTCATAAATCCCATATCATTTAAATAAACTAGAATTACAAGTAAACTAAATATCTTTCATACTAATATATACTTTAAATATTCATTTATCGAATGGATCAAAATCAAATATCATTCCAAATTCATATTCTTTATCGAAATAAAGATCAAATCATTTCCAAACCATTTCAATCATCAAAATATCATATCCTTTCAAAACCACATTATCAAATCATTATTTGAATTCAAATTCAAATATTCAAATTTAAATATCAATAAAAATCAAATATGTCATTCATTTATTATTTCAAATATCATTATAAAAGACATTTCAAAATTTCATTCAAAATTTCATTTATCCCATTACATTTCATTCCATTTAACACATAATCAAGTAAACCTTATTTAAATTCAAATTCAATTTAAATTCCTTAAAATTCGAATTTAAATATTAAATTGTATTTGAAACTCCTTAAATTTCATAAATAATCAATTCCAAAAGTTAAATCGTTTAACACTTTAAAATATAACTCAAATAGTATTAAAAATCTATAATATTTCAAAACATTGTCAAATTATAGCGACGACGACATTTATATTTATAAAGTGCTGTCGTAGCTTATAATTTTCAAAGTAGTTTAGTTCAAGAACAACGGCATTTATAAAATGCCATAATAGATATTTAATTATTTCAAACATAGTTAAATTCAAAAACAACAGCATTTAAAATGCCGTTATAAGACTACAACATTTTCTATTTTGGGAAATGCTGTAAATAAAATTGCAGATTTTATTTTAACTTTTCAAAAACAATAAAACTTCAATTTTAACAAATTTTAAACTTATAAATCATATTTATAGACTTCAAAATTTTCACATTTAAATAATTTTAACATATGATTTATCACAACAAAATTTAAAATCTAATATCAAGTTAAAAATTCAATTCATTTGCTAAGTCAAAATTTCACTGTTTATTAACTTATAAATTTAATAAAACTTAAAAAATTTCTTTAAATATCATTTCAAAACTTTAAATTTAATTTCCATTATTTACTTACATTTTTAAAAAATAAATTTTAAGTCAAAATCACATTTACTTCAAATTTACATACTTAAATTCCCAAATTCAAAACTTAATATTTAGTTTTCACAAAACCATAAAATATATATTTTTAAATCAAAATTTCATATTTTCAAAAAAAAACGTACCTTAAGAAAAATCATTTAAAAATATACCACGGGATCTGTATATAATTTTCTAACCTAGGTCAAGTGATACGGATATATATCATTTCAATCCGCAATTTAAAAAGAAAACCCATGTTCTATCATTTCAAACCTGCAATCCCAGCTAAATAAAAATAAATAAAAATCGCTCAGGCCTATCATTTCAGCCCGTTATGAATTTTCCCTATTCTAATGTCCATTCGGGTAAGTATCATTTCAATCCTTAGTGATTCTACTCTGCAGGGAACTTGCAGTGTGAACATATACATATACAATATAAACAGTGTCAATGTCACAATATAATGTCATATATCAGATGTCAGGTGATAATTAACAGAGTTAACATGGTAATAACAGGGCATATCATATCATATCATATGATCATCATTAACTTGCATTAACATTTTTTAATTACTAAACACTTGCCATCAATTCACTAATTCATAAGTAAATTATCAAAGTGAGAAAGACTCGCCTTTTACAAAGCTAGAGGCCAAAACAACACACAAGCACGGTTCCAAAGGCATGATAAGCATGATATGGCATGACTACGATTCAAGTGAGTGGAGAGTGCCAAGATATGATCTTGTAAACAACCCAAAACAAGACAATATGTACATAAATATATAACACAAAACAATATCGAAATGACTTGAAATAAAAAAGCAACAAAGGACAAAGTCATTCGACCTTTCTTTAACCATTCAAGAGCTCGACCAAGTGGATATTCTGCTCAGCTATAGCTGGTCATAGGTTCGGGTTATGGCTTCAATATGGTATGACAACAAGAGGTTGTGAAGTGGTAGTAGATGCAACATGGAGAATATCAATGGACAAGGAAAATAGAGTGGAGATGTTCAACATTTTGGCTCGGCTTGGTCACTATTGGGCTCGGCCATAGGGTTTCAGATCTGGTCATGTTAGGTACAGTCTAGAGCTGATGTTAGAGATGATGTGATGGCTGGAGGTGGTGGCTAAGGGGGTGGTCAAAGTGATAGGTGAAGGGTAAGTGAAGAACTAGCTCGTGTAGGCAATGTTTGGAAGGGTTTTTGTGCAATTTTATGGTGCTAACTTCAATGGATGGGCACGGCTTGGTCATAGTCAGTGAAGGAGGAGTGTTTGCTACTGTAGATAGTGGAGGTGTGGCCAATGGGGAAGGTGTAGGGGTTAGTAGCCGAAAAGCTTGAAGAAGAAGCAAGTAAAAATCATAGAAAAAGAAGAAGCAGAAGCCATGACCATTTCTTTTTTTCAATCTTTCATTGCCATGAGTTTTTTTTGAAGATGAGAAGAATATTTCACGTGAAAATGAAAAGAGAAGGTCACGGCTATAGCAAAGAAAGTGGACGGCTTAGCTAAGATGAAAAGGCAAAGGAATTGAAAAGACAAGGTAATGAAAAGACAGAATATAAAAGGTCATTGTCTCTTTGAATTTCTTATTTTCTTTTATTCAAATAAACTAACTAAAATTTTAGTAAATAAAATAAAAAAATAAAAATGAAAAATAAAGTAAATAAATATTTAAGGGAAAATAGGAATTAAATAAGAAAATAGTTTATAAATGAAACTAGACTTTTAAAATTGTAAACAAAGTACAATAAACATTTGAAAAATATATCTATACATATAAAATGTTTTAAAAATAAGATATATATATATATATATAACATGACATGTTACATAATATACACAAATTAGAACAAGATATGAAAAATAAAAATATTATTTATATAAATTAAAATAAACAATTTTGTTAAATAAAACAATTTACACATAATATTGTAAAAAACATAACTTTCACAATATAAATCAGATTTCAATGATACGAAAAGCAATATTATTGAAATTTTATTTATTTTTATAATAAAAGATAAAATTCAAAAATTTAAATATTTAAATTTTAAATTTAAAAGTCAAAGTTTGCCATATTGACCAAAATTCACATTTTCTGAAAAATATTCTATTTATTCATGTTTGAAATTCTAATTCACATACAAATCAAAATTTATATTTAAAATAACAAAATTTATTAATTTTAATAAATAAAATAAAATTTCAAATCGGTAATTTCAATTTAAAATAATTAAAATATACAATTAAAATAATCAAAAAATACAGGGTTGTTACAACTGGGTTGAGATAGTTTTATGGTACAGAGATAAACATAAAACCTAAACATCTACACTTTCATATCTACGATGGAAGGAATAAAACACAAATAACAGAAACAAACCAAAATTTCTCTACTTAAATAAATAGTGACCAATGCAAGAAATAAACAAGAAAAGTTCATGATATACAATTGGAAATATAAATAAGTATCTTCCTCACTGCTACAATAAGAAACATACATAATGGCTATAAATATTAGAACTTCAGCATGCATGGTCACCTTCTCGATGTATCTTGCTCTAGTCCCGACACTCTATACCCTTTCAACCTGTAAAATAGGTATAAATAGGAAAAGAAAGAGAAGGTCAAACATAGTCCATTGAGTAAAAAAATGTCACTAATGACATGGCGCTAATAAGTAATTAAATTAACATTTATAATCTACACAATCTACCTGTGTTTACCTGAATTTGTACACTTGCACCTAGCATGTTATCCAACTTATATGATATATAACGATAACCTATAACACACCTACAACCTGATAATAGCCATGCGGATCCCACTTGAAGGTTGGACATCCCCAAACTAGGTGAACCTAGCAATGGATGAAGTATACGGTCTCGACGGTAAACTATCTATACAATCCAATACATCGAGTATATACTCTAGATGGAAAACTATATAGAATTTAATACAATAAATATATATTCTCGATGGTAAACTACCTATAAAATTTGGTACATCGAGTATACAATCCTGATGGTACACTGCCCATTGTACATCAGTGAACAATCTTGATGCTAAACTAATACATTAAGTGTACAATCATGATGGTAAACTGCTTATACAATTACAATAATGTGTCATACGCCCCTTATTGTTCAGCTGATAGCAAGGATCGAACAACGAATCGATTCCCTAAGAGATACATCTGTCAAATGATGTAAATCCTGCTAATATAGATATTTCCACTCCCTTAATGATCCATATACTAAAATGTGCTACCTTACATCTAACAGTAACGATATAAGCAATCTGATTGTGATACAATCCTATGCTCGAACTAAATGTTGTGTTATACAACATCACAATGCTACATGAACTCTAGAACGTCAACAAAGCGAAAAACAAGTCCTCGAAACCTTCCAATTCTTCCTACACTGGGTCGTGGTTCAACCTGGCCTAATGATGGTTTCATGTTAAATAGAAACCATCACCAATCAATTGATACTAGTTGATTGGAAACAATTTCCAATAGATTGGTTGCATGTAGGAGGCACTGGTCTGCATTTTCAATCGATTAGAAAAAGGTTTCTAGCAGACTCAAACTCAACTCCTTCTTTGGTTCATTTTTGTCATTTCACTTATTGGCTGCGACTTTCCATGAAGTAGCTACTTGCGTGAAGCTTGCGTTTCAACACGCCAGACTACATTGTTTCACCCAATTTGGCTCAACTCATCATCGTACCTTCTCTTTGGAATTTGAGCGCGAGTCATAATTTATTATAGTTTCATTTTTTTTATTTCATATTTATTGACAACATATAATATGATGCATGGTTGTTAATGCATTAGCTACAATTATAATCCATTTTTAATGTAAATTAATAATCCAATCATATAAACTATACTATTGACGATATATCTACAAAATTCACTTTTATTCATTTTCAATGAATATATAACTATTGTTTTAATCATTTCTACATTGCCTAAGGTGAGTTATGCATATATCAAATTAATCCTCCTCCCAATCCGTATAAATTCAATTATTAAAGTGGTAACAAGTTTTCCAGATTATCTAATTCATGGAAATTATTAAATAAAAAATAAAATCAGTTCTAAATTATATTTTAAAACCCTGAATTAATGTATAAATCTAATTTAATGCATATCTAGCAATAAAACCTTTTCATAGATAAATCCACTCACTTAAAATAGCTGATTTGGTTGAATTTGATTAAAGTATCCAAACTTTTCCTTCGACCATATTTGAATAGGTGAATCTCCCTATTAATTTGTGTTGATTTTATTATGTTAGGTTGCTCTTACATTCCATTTTGATATGGTATTATATTTGAAGAAGTGGGAGTGGATTTGAAAAAGAAAAATGAAATTTTTTATCTAGGGTATTGAGGCGGCTACTGGGCGAAGAGAAATAAGATTACAATGAGAAGTACTTATCTTTCTCCTATTTTAAACCTTAATCCCAAAATCACACCTTAACCCCATTTAGGCTTCCTACATGTTTTCCATGAAAGCTTTTATGATAAATAGTCTAAATCTCCTCATTTGGTTTCTATTTCTGACGTTTTATAAATAAATTTGGAGTGGAAAATTTACTTGACATAATGGAAAGGTTAAATTTTCCAAATTTGTTAATTTGGTAAAAAAAATTGTAATTTTATGTAAAATTAACAAAGTTCCTCTTTTAAATTATTTGTTAAATTTTATTGAAAATCTAGGGTATTACAAAGAAGATGTAAAGAAGAATACATCTGGGACACGTAAAGGCCACAACATGTTCCTATTCATGCCTTTTGGCCTAAAAAATGTACCATCTACTTATGAATCCTCATATACTGGTAATGCTTGATTTTAGTAAGTAGATTGTAGTGGATTGCGATGCAAGTGTTATTGGGATTAGGGATGTTCTACTTTAAGATGGTAAACCTACAAACTATACCAATCAATGTTTAAAGGGAAAGAATCTGTGTTTTTATCAACCTATGAGAAGGAATTATTAGCTTCTGTACATACCACAAAAAAATGTAGTTAGTGTTGGATAGAGTTAAGGGTATGTCCTAGAGGAAATTATATAATTTGCTACATATATATAACTTGATAACCAATCTAGTCTGAAATAAAAGGTGTTTTCCATCTATTATACACTCCATATAATGTGTTATGTTATTTAACTAATTTAATTAAAAATATATTTAATAAAAAAATCCATAAATGGTATTTTGTGATAGTACTTCTAATCATGAGTGAGTTATCACTATAAAATAAATATACCATTCTAAACATTCCCAGTGAAGATGTGTCGAGATTGGATATCGATATATCCCTTGAGACTAGAGTACGTAAGACTCGCCAAATGTTGGGCAGTATATTAATCATGACTAGTGGGGGCGCCAAAGGGTTGCGTACTGATAATTACTTGAGGACTATGGAATGACTCACTCGATAATTTTTTGTTGGTTAATGTAACTAAGGTCAAACAGAAAATATTGATGTGATATATTATAAAATTCCCTCATGAGAATACCATCGAGCTTCAATATGGAAACTCCACTTTGATTATAGTAAAATCGTTGCACGGCGTCCATCGAAGGACTATAATTGAGTCGAGTAGATGCATTAGATGTGTGATACTATTCAAGAGAGAATTCATCTCCTTCGTCATATGGGGTTAGTATCCTGGTCAACTAAGTCAATTCAAAGTCAAAGTACATGGCCAGAGCAGTTAATAATACTTGTTATTATTGAACCAAGGACTTTTTGTTTGGACTATATAAGTTGAATGTATAAGATATTGGAATTTTGACTATTACCAAATTGCACAAGGCCTAATGTGATATAGTTTTGACTAAGAGAATTGGTATAAATAATTATCACTGCCAGGTAGTGCTTATATAAGTCAAATTGGATTTTACCAAAAGGTATGTAAGAGATAATATGGCCATAATATCACACCACCTACTAAATGACATATGCACGTTAATATTCGAATTGTTCAATATTAATCGTTGATCGAATTTACACCAAACAGTTACATAACCTAACACTGAACACTCTCATTACCACCAAATTTAATTAATTATAATTATTATAAATTAATAAATGGATTAATTTTTATGAAATATTAATTATAAAATTGTCAGGACCCGATTCTTTGTCTTCCGAAAATTCAACATCGATACTCACTTTATCGACTGCCGAGCAATCGAACGACGGAAAACCGAACACTGAGGGTTTAAGAAAAAGAAAAAGTAGAAAAGAAGAGATAAGAAGATAGAAAATAGGGAGGAGAGAAAATAGAAAATAGAACGGAACAGAAAACAACGGAACAACATCAGAATCTCACAATTCGCAGCGGAACAACATATAATAATAAATGAATAATCTTTAAACAAAGAACTATATCAGTTATTACATTTTATACTTTACATTTCATTACATCATATCATCAGAGTGTACAACAACAACAACAAACAGCGGAAAAAGAAATACTATACATAATAATACGCCATGCCATCCATCTTGCCTCCAGCAACTCCAGAATATCCAGAATATCCTGATAAACCTAACTCTTGACTGCCCGTGTAGAAATTGGTGGGCACCCAGAGTTTAGGAAGGAAAACAATAAACTCCGAGTCAGTCATGTAACTGGTGTGAGAACTCAAAACAGTTTATTTATCTTTAAAATCAAAATAGAGGAATATTTTTAAAGTTAATCCGCAATGCTTTTAAAAATGAGACTACCATAAGGCCTCCCGCACACACACACAATGCAAACGCAGAATCGGAGGAGATTTCTCCTTATGATAGTCAAAGATGCTTGATACGCATTAAAAGAAGCATTTGATATTATTATTAGTGCATAGTGTAGGAAAAATTCACTTCGAAAGTAGAATATAAATCTTAGCCAACATAGACATTTCGAACTATGCCTACTATAGCTACTATGTTCAATAGCAGGTTACCGCCACATTCCATAGCAGGTTATACAACTAAAACCGTACAAGTTTCGTATTGTTTCTTTGGATTTCCAACGAATGATCAGGCCAAGGAACTTCCCATTGCCACATGAGAATGCCTCTGGATGGACATCCCCGAGAACCAAACCGGATCTCTACCAACACAAGGCCGGGTTACCCCTAACTGAGTAACAACTGACCGAATATGCCATCCCCCGGTCCTTTGGGACCTTTCACCGAGCGCTCGTAATCAATTCACACAATCATAACAAAGTGTTTTCAACATGAGTAAGTATCTGGGCTCCATACCATGATACCACCCTTTTCCAGAAGGAAATGCACATATCCTAAAGGGCGCTACCCCTCATAACCTTGCCGCATCTTTCCTGTTTTGACCATTCAGGGGGTGTGAGGCTCGACGAAGTCACGTCCACAAAAACATACTTTATACAAAAGCCATGCTTTGGGTCAACAAATGATCATAGAAATGATCACCAGGATAGACGATCAAATAAACGATCATATCACAAATAATCAACACAATGATCATTTAACAGCAACACTCAGCATGTCACATTACCAAATTGGGAATATATCGCTGATAACATTCAACTACATAACCTCTGAGCTCGTATGTCTCAGAGAAGGGTGTTAAGCTAAAAGAATAAATTCTCCGCCACCAACAGAAATATATTTGAAAGAAATCTGCTTTATATCTCAATTTGTAATGTCAGACATACAATCCATACAAGTCTGTTCCGGGCTCGAACAAAACCGAAGGCACTTCTCACGAAGCCCTTGCAATCCGGGTATTCACAATCCCGATCGAATTTCCCATCACTTAGGGAATCTCTATACCAGGAGCTACCCAGTGCAGAGACAATCGATAGGTCATCCTATCGCTTTCGCAAATACTCGGTCTTCAACACCGGTCATCAAATGCAATTCATAACGACGTATCACATATTCGGAATGGGTTATACGACCCCATGGTCCTTTCCCGGTTAACCCAAATAGTGAGCGCTTATTCAAAAATAAGTGTGGCATTCAAATTCAAACAATTCACATCAATTACCCATTCAAAGGGAAATATTGATAGTCGGCTATTGAACTATCAATGGATATGCACACATCACCAGTTTCCAAATAATTTTCCAAATTATTTATTTTCCAAAATATCTTTACAAGATATATATTTTCAACACTTCAAAAATAAATCAATATTTATTTTTAAACAAATTCTCCCTTCCTTTATAAATTCCTTAGTGAATTTATGATCCAAAATATCTATGAATATTCGACTTCAATTACTCATTTCAATTTATCTTCAAAAAGATAAATTCTCTAATATTCACTTTATATTGGAAAACATTTCCATACTTATTTAATAAGTAATTCACAAATTTTATTTATTTTCAACACTTGGAAAAATTCAATATACTTAAATCGAGATTAAGTACATATTTCATTCTTTAAGGAAATCATTTACTACAACAACAGTGTTATAGTCCACCACTTCCTTTTATTTCTCGAAAACGTCTATTTCAACAATGAATGTTGAAATCTATGGTTTCGAATCTCAACACATTTAAAACATCGTTAGATCGTTTTAATTCTATTTAAAATATCACATTCTAAACATTTTCTTTAACATATTATTCACTATTCAAAAACGTGAATATACTACGTTAATCAATTTCATCCTTTCTATACATTTTATTTCAAAGGATTATTCACAGTCAAAAATGTGAATATAACTCCATTAATAGGTTTCAACAATTTACTTATCAAAATAAGTCGTTTGCGAATTTATAAAACAACGTTTATAAATTCCATTTCTATTTATTTTATAACTACTTCCTTTATAAATTCCTTTATTAACCTATTCGATTTATAACTCAATTATAAAACAAAAGTTCACATTATAAGTTAAACACTTATAATTTATTTGTTTACAAGGATCGTTCCTTTAAACTTCATAATTATGAATCTTATAACTTATAAGATTCAATTATTTATCCAAATATATTCTTTCAATAACTTTATAAATTTTATAAACCTACTGCTTATAAAATTCCATTTATAACTTCACCGTTTATAATTCCATAAATTCCATTCACTTATGCAATCTATTTTCACTTCATTCAAACACTTATAAAAACTCGTTTTATAATGTCCATATTTCAATTTATAAATATCCATTTATAAATCTCTAAATATAAATCAATTTATATTATTCTTTTAAAACGTCTTTAAACTCCTTTAAAAACTTCATCATTTTGATTTATAAAATAATTAAATTTTATAAATCTTATATTTAAACTTTTCACAATAGATTCAGAAATCCCGATTTAACTATTTTATAAAATCATTAGCATCATATTCTCAAAAATCAGTTTTTAACTATATTTCTCAAAAATCATAATTTTTATATAACATTAAAATTATACGTTTATTTATTTAAAATGGATCAATTCAAAAAAATATTTTATAACTTATACTTTCAAAAATCATTTTAAAATCCATTTTAAAATGCCAAATTTGGTCCAATGATGCTACACACCAAATAGTCAATCACGACAACAACGATATCATATATCGATGTGATAATCCATCAAATATCAAAATATCTGAATTCAAATAAATACTGTTGAGGAATCCAGTTGGATCCCTCCAACCTGTTTTCCTGCATCCACAAACATTAGCACAATACCAATTCCGCTCCAGTACGAAATTATCGCGGTATATGGGATTTAAAATATTATCCGCTTAATAGATGGCGCAATAGGGTCTCATCCGCTAAACAAATGCGGGGAATCAATAACTCCAATATATACATATGCCAATATATATATATTGCTATCATATATAATACCAATTTCACTGTTTATGAAATATTCGCGGTATATGTTTTTAATAAATAACATCCGTTTACTAACGGCGTATAATGTCTATTTTAACAATCAATAGATAACAATCATCATTCAAACATGCATTCAAGTATTTTAAATCTAACTATTTAAAATTAAAATCGAAACTGATTCGATTGAGTGAGAAGTTCTCACCTTGATTTCAAATTCCGTTTTAGCGATTTATTTCGAACAAAATTAAACGGACGTTTAATTTTACCCAAAATTCTCACTAACTCCAAATGACTCCAATCCAATTCCATCGCGTAGTGCTCGTCCATACGATTCCAACGCAACTGGTTTCGCGCGTTTTCGACCTCGTATGAAAATGTTATGAATTTTTGAAGTTACACGATTTTTATATAAACAATTACAACAAAATTTTTATATTATAAACCTAACTTTAAATCATGGCCCTCCATCTCAAACCCAACCACATCAGATCTATGCGCACTCCCCCCCCCTCTTCTCCTTCCTCTTCTCTTTCACGTACAGGAACGCACGCATACAACCCATCCATCAAAATTAGGTTTTGATACCACCATCTCCTCGCTCGACGAAAACACGATCGGGAAGTGCCAAATCGAAGGCCTCACCTCCCTCCACGTTCGGTCTGAAGCTCATAGAGCTCGGCCACCTGTTGTGTCTTGAATTTCGTGCGCAACTTGCCATGGTCGGCCTCCCATATCTCACAATTCATAGCTCCAATCCACATCTTAACCGTTGATCTTGTAGTTCTCTTCATGCTCTACATCTTTCATTTAGGAAGTTATTCGATTCGATGCATGGATTTTGAGAAAATGGAGGGAGAAGTTGGGATGATTTTGGCCATTCATGGTTGTAGGTGGCGGCTGCAGTTTATTTAGGGTTAGGGTTTGGATTTTTATAAATTTGTGAGAATTTAGGGTCTATTTATAGAGAATCGAACGACACTATTCATCCGGAAATTCCAAACTCCGATTCAGGCGCCGTAACCAGCGTTTCTAGGGTTTACCCCGCGTTCCGGACACAATGGAACAGGTTTCGAAAGCTAATTCGGATATCTGTGCGAGTTATGGCAATAAACGTTCAATTTGAATTAAACCGATTTAAATCGATTTCTAGGCGTTTTAATTTGTACCGGACAAACGGTAAATCCAATTGACTTGAAATTTGAAAGCTTACAATAATATCACATTACGGATCCGATGAAACTAGTTTCGTCGAAATCCGAGACTTTTTGAAAAATGGCTATTTTAACTCGCCAAATTAATATTAAAAATAATTCGATGCGTTTCGAGCTGCCACGATCAAACGATAACTCCGATTGACACGAAAATTTAAATCCGGTAATAACTAACTATTACGGATCCAATGGAACTAGTTTCGTTCAATTCTGAGACTGTTCAAAAATTGACTATTTTACAGTCGATAATTAAATATTAAAATATTCAATTTTCACAAATTAACTTTTAATTCGATTTTAAAAGTTCTAAAATGTCATTCTAACTCCAATATGATAAAATAAAATTTTACAAATCATTTTCAATCATATTTAACTCGATTTTCAATTGTTTCCATAATTTCACATATTAAATTATCGATTTAATTATTCAATTAAATCCAATAATTCAAATAAAAATTTATTTGACTTATAAATTCACTTTTTAATATTTAAAATTAATTAAATATTCAAATTTTAATTATCAAAAATTCTGGGTCGTTACAATCTTTCCCCCTTAAAAGAATTTCGTCCTCGAAATTATTAAGTAAGAAAAGTTACAGAATCTATTAATTTTCCATAAATCCATAATTAAATTTCTTACAAAACTTTACTAAGTTTTCAAATCATACTTAGTTATCTTTTCAAAAACAACTACTATTGTTTAACTTTCAATTCCAAATCAAAGTTAAAGTTTTCAAAAATTTTCCCATTTTCTCAAATTTTTTCTAACGCCTTAAATTTTCGGAAAAATTCGCCATAGTCTCCTTTGCGCGGCTCGATCCGAAAAAAAATGACAGTATATATATCACAAATATACATCTCATCAAGTAATGAGGCATCCCGCAGGGAAAAAGTATAAAAGTACGGTATGTAATCCGAGATATGTACCTTATATTTTATTAGCGAGCATATACGGCTAATATAGCGCGAAAGCGAGCTCCAAATGCGAAGCAAACGCGATCCGCACCTACTAATCACTCAACAAACAACATGAGAACATGTATATATGCAATAGTATCAATATACAACATATAGTAACATAATAACTATATATGCCAACATAGTTATGCAGTAAAAGCAATTATATTCAACCATCAACCAACTATCATCCAACTAATTCATAACCAATAAATATTCATTCATATTCTCTTTAATATTCAATAAAATGGTTTTCAAATTTAATCACATTTGATTCATTAACAGTGGATGTTCTTACTAACATTCATTCTCAATTAGTTTATATTCACTAATTCATATTCAAGTTGGTTCACTTCCAATTCAAATTCAATTCTATTTAAGATTCACTTAACTTCTAATTGAATTTCAATTACTTTAGCTTCCAATTTCATTAATTCTTAATGAATTATATACAATCAACTAATAATCATATAACAACCAATGTATATTCTTTACAACCAATTTCCTTTGCTTACATTCATTCAATTTGGTTTCAACACCATCACTTTCAATTGGTTTAATTAATTGATTTTCATTCAACTTATTCAACTTCTAATAACATTATATTTTTAATGAATTAACACTTACATTCATTATTCCATATCAA
Source organism: Allium cepa (assembly GCA_030765085.1). Classification (NCBI taxonomy): domain Eukaryota; kingdom Viridiplantae; phylum Streptophyta; class Magnoliopsida; order Asparagales; family Amaryllidaceae; genus Allium; species Allium cepa. Next base: position 237,746,706 of record CM060929.1, on the reverse strand, counting down.
TTAAATTCACATTCAATTAATTAACATTCAATCCATTCATTCAATTCAATTACAAAAGTTGAATTTCATTACATAACTCAAGTTCAAATCTATCACTTAACTTCATTAATTTATTTTGATACCAATATCAACTTCATTCAACATTTATTAAGTTATATTTCATTTAACTTTAAATTCATTTTTATTTATAACTCATATTCATAAATATATTCATATAGTTTCACTTCTTATATATATAAGTTTATTTCACAATTGTAAATCACTTTAATTATAATTCAATTTTTATAATTCTTTACTTATACAATTATTCTTTTATTTAGATTATTCAAACAACTAAACAATCCACTTATATACACTTTAATAATTCTAAAAAATTGTTCCTTTATATATAAAATATAATTAAGTAAAATTATTTCATTTACCCAATTTTAAAACAATACTGTGCCGAATTGTTCTATTTAAGTGTTTAGAAACCCCTTCGGCATAGTTGTCGAGACCACGCTGACGAAGGTTCATATGCCACTCAACAAACCAATCATCACAATATAAAACAATTTTATATTCACTAACAAATACGCTCTCATAGCTATTATTACACTCAAACTCATTCTAGAGTACTACTGACTCTATCTCTAATGAGTAATACCCAACAGAACCATGGTTGTCGCTTAACCATAAGCTCTGATACCACATGTAACGTCCCGGAGGTAGCGGTCACAACCGGTAGGCTTTTCAACCATCCCAGCCCCACCGTGGCTTACACTGATATCCCAAACTTGCTTTTACGGCCAGCCTCTCGACTGTCTCAGGTTACACCTAACCAACCCCCTAAAAGAGGACGTGTAGGGGTAAGAGTCTCCCGTTCGCCACCAAACCGCGAAGCGAGAACCCCCCCATCACATAGCCCAAAGCTTAGCAAGTCTGGTCCGGGCTCGAACAAAACCGAAGGCACTTCTCACGAAGCCCTTGCAATCCGGGTATTCACAATCCCGATCGAATTTCCCATCACTTAGGGAATCTCTATACCAGGAGCTACCCAGTGCAGAGACAATCGATAGGTCATCCTATCGCTTTCGCAAATACTCGGTCTTCAACACCGGTCATCAAATGCAATTCATAACGACGTATCACATATTCGGAATGGGTTATACGACCCCATGGTCCTTTCCCGGTTAACCCAAATAGTGAGCGCTTATTCAAAAATAAGTGTGGCATTCAAATTCAAACAATTCACATCAATTACCCATTCAAAGGGAAATATTGATAGTCGGCTATTGAACTATCAATGGATATGCACACATCACCAGTTTCCAAATAATTTTCCAAATTATTTATTTTCCAAAATATCTTTACAAGATATATATTTTCAACACTTCAAAAATAAATCAATATTTATTTTTAAACAAATTCTCCCTTCCTTTATAAATTCCTTAGTGAATTTATGATCCAAAATATCTATGAATATTCGACTTCAATTACTCATTTCAATTTATCTTCAAAAAGATAAATTCTCTAATATTCACTTTATATTGGAAAACATTTCCATACTTATTTAATAAGTAATTCACAAATTTTATTTATTTTCAACACTTGGAAAAATTCAATATACTTAAATCGAGATTAAGTACATATTTCATTCTTTAAGGAAATCATTTACTACAACAACAGTGTTATAGTCCACCACTTCCTTTTATTTCTCGAAAACGTCTATTTCAACAATGAATGTTGAAATCTATGGTTTCGAATCTCAACACATTTAAAACATCGTTAGATCGTTTTAATTCTATTTAAAATATCACATTCTAAACATTTTCTTTAACATATTATTCACTATTCAAAAACGTGAATATACTACGTTAATCAATTTCATCCTTTCTATACATTTTATTTCAAAGGATTATTCACAGTCAAAAATGTGAATATAACTCCATTAATAGGTTTCAACAATTTACTTATCAAAATAAGTCGTTTGCGAATTTATAAAACAACGTTTATAAATTCCATTTCTATTTATTTTATAACTACTTCCTTTATAAATTCCTTTATTAACCTATTCGATTTATAACTCAATTATAAAACAAAAGTTCACATTATAAGTTAAACACTTATAATTTATTTGTTTACAAGGATCGTTCCTTTAAACTTCATAATTATGAATCTTATAACTTATAAGATTCAATTATTTATCCAAATATATTCTTTCAATAACTTTATAAATTTTATAAACCTACTGCTTATAAAATTCCATTTATAACTTCACCGTTTATAATTCCATAAATTCCATTCACTTATGCAATCTATTTTCACTTCATTCAAACACTTATAAAAACTCGTTTTATAATGTCCATATTTCAATTTATAAATATCCATTTATAAATCTCTAAATATAAATCAATTTATATTATTCTTTTAAAACGTCTTTAAACTCCTTTAAAAACTTCATCATTTTGATTTATAAAATAATTAAATTTTATAAATCTTATATTTAAACTTTTCACAATAGATTCAGAAATCCCGATTTAACTATTTTATAAAATCATTAGCATCATATTCTCAAAAATCAGTTTTTAACTATATTTCTCAAAAATCATAATTTTTATATAACATTAAAATTATACGTTTATTTATTTAAAATGGATCAATTCAAAAATATATTTTATAACTTATACTTTCAAAAATCACTTTAAAATCCATTTTAAAATGCCAAATTTGGTCCAATGATGCTACACACCAAATAGTCAATCACGACAACAACGATATCATATATCGATGTGATAATCCATCAAATATCAAAATATATGAATTCAAATAAATACTGTTGAGGAATCCAGTTGGATCCCTCCAACCTGTTTTCCTGCATCCACAAACATTAGCACAATACCAATTCCGCTCCAGTACGAAATTATCGCGGTATATGGGATTTAAAATATTATCCGCTTAATAGACGGCGCAATAGGGTCTCATCCGCTAAACAAATGCGGGGAATCAATAACTCCAATATATACATATGCCAATATATATATATTGCTATCATATATAATACCAATTTCACTGTTTATGAAATATTCGCGGTATATGTTTTTAATAAATAACATCCGTTTACTAACGGCGTATAATGTCTATTTTAACAATCAATAGATAACAATCATCATTCAAACATGCATTCAAGTATTTTAAATCTAACTATTTAAAATTAAAATCGAAACTGATTCGATTGAGTGAGAAGTTCTCACCTTGATTTCAAATTTCGTTTTAGCGATTTATTTCGAACAAAATTAAACGGACGTTTAATTTTACCCAAAATTCTCACTAACTCTAAACGACTCCAATCCAATTCCATCGCGTAGTGCTCGTCCATACGATTCCAACGCAACTGGTTTTGCGCGTTTTCGACCTTGTATGAAAAAGTTATGAATTTTTGAAGTTACACGATTTTTATATAAACAATTACAACAAAATTTTTATATTATAAACCTAACTTTAATTCATGGCCCTCCATCTCAAACCCAACCACATCAGATCCGTGCGCACTCCCCCCCCCCCCTCTTCTCCTTCCTCTTCTCTTTCACGTACAGGAACGCACGCATACAACCCATCCATCAAAATTAGGTTTTGATACCACCATCTCCTCGCTCGACGAAAACACGATCGGGAAGTGCCAAATCGAAGGCCTCACCTCCCTCCACGTTCGGTCTGAAGCTCATAGAGCTCGGCCACCTGTTGTGTCTTGAATTTCGTGCGCAACTTGCCATGGTCGGCCTCCCATATCTCACAATTCATAGCTCCAATCCACATCTTAACCGTTGATCTTGTAGTTCTCTTCATGCTCTACATCTTTCATTTAGGAAGTTATTCGATTCGATGCATGGATTTTGAGAAAATGGAGGGAGAAGTTGGGATGATTTCGGCCATTCATGGTTGTAGGTGGCGGCTGCAGTTTATTTAGGGTTAGGGTTTGGATTTTTATAAATTTGTGAGAATTTAGGGTCTATTTATAGAGAATCGAACGACACTATTCATCCGGAAATTCCAAACTCCGATTCACGCGCCGTAACCAGCATTTCTAGGGTTTACCCCGCGTTCCGGACACAATGGAACTGGTTTCGAAAGCTAATTCGGACATCTGTGCGAGTTATGGCAATAAACGTTCAATTTGAATTAAACCGATTTAAATTGATTTCTAGGCGTTTTAATTTGTACCGGACAAACGGTAAATCCAATTGACTTGAAATTTGAAACATTACAATAATATCACATTACGGATCCGATGAAACTGGTTTCGTCGAAATCCGAGAATTTTTGAAAAATGGCTATTTTAACTCGCCAAATTAATATTAAAAATAATTCGATGCGTTTCGAGCTGCCACGATCAAACGATAACTCCGATTGACACGAAAATTTGAATCCAGTAATAACTAACTATTACGGATCCAATGGAACTGGTTTCGTTCAATTCTGAGACTGTTCAAAAATTGACTATTTTACAGTCGATAATTAAATATTAAAATATTCAATTTTCACAAATTAACTTTTAATTCGATTTTAAAAGTTCTAAAATGTCATTCTAACTCCAATATGATAAAATAAAATTTTACAAATCATTTTCAATCATATTTAACTCGATTTTCAATTATTTCCATAATTTCACATATTAAATTATCGATTTAATTATTCAATTAAATCCAATAATTCAAATAAAAATTTATTTGACTTATAAATTCACTTTTTAATATTTAAAATTAATTAAATATTCAAATTTTAATTATCAAAAATTCTGGGTCGTTACAAAAAATTTATTTAATTTTTGCTGATCGTTATTAGATAGTGTGAATATAATAGTTATAAACACATGTATCGATATACACTATCAATGTGCATTTGAATTAGAATTAAGTGCAACTTTGATTGATCGAGCTTGAAGCAATTTTGATGCCCAGAAAAGGGTATGTAGTGGTTGGTTGTAGCATTGAGTTGTGTGTGGAATTTTAACTCAAAATGAGGTGATTTGGTAAGAGTAAAAGATGGATCTAGATCCCCTTTTAACTCCTCAAGACTTTGGCTTTTTAATCATCTCTATACCCGCTATAGCTCTTGATCTTTTTGCTCCACTAAGACCGGCAGCGTCAAGCCCCTTTCTACCACTCCTCCCATAAATATTCAAGCTATTAAAAATAATTAAGTACAATTCGAAGATCAGTGGTTGCTGCTTTCAGATTAGTATCTCTTTCTGGATTCTGGATACTAACTTAAGGACTTCTTCGATATAGCGTTTCAAGGTATTACATCTCGGCTTTAGGAAAGGTAAATCCTTTATTCAAGCATACATTTATATACATACAATTGTAACATGTCATTGCATGCTTGGATAGAATATGAATATCGCGAATCTACATATGTCTGTGCTAACAACATTTGATGATAATATATGTGTTTGTGAAAATTATTTATGTATATAACCCATACAGTTCAGGGTTGGTAATTTAAAAAAATTATTTAAATAATACTAAAAATTGATTTTTTACACAAAGATTGGTTTTAAAGCACATACATAATTACATAAAATATATTTATATTTATTTTATTAATATATGTACATTATAATTTTCAAAAATAAATTATGTATATATATATGTGTGTGTGTGTGTGTGTGTGTGTCCATGTGTATGTGTTTTAGATATGTATATAGATATTATATATATATATGACTCATTTAGTTATTATGCTTAATTTATATATTTTAAATACATACACACATATATTATATATATGTGTGTGTGTGTGTGTGTGTGTGTGTGCGTTTAATAAAATTATAGATATGTATTAAATAGTTTCAAAAGAAATTATCAAGATTTCCATATAGAAATCTTAATAGTAAAATCTAAATTTATAAACCAAAAACTATTTATTAAAATTTTTATTTATCTATGTTGTGTATATATATTAACACACACAAACACACATTTTGCTAATTACTTGTTCATACTAAACCTTATTTTTATACATACACACATGCGCGCGCGCACACACACACAAATATATATATATATATATGTATGTATGTATGTGTGTATGTATGTATTTTTAAAATATTAATTTAATATATATATATATATAATATGTTTATGAATTAAAAAAATATTTCAAAATATACATAATATGTATATGTATATGTGTATATATACATATATTTAACATCAATATATTAATTTGAATTTGAAATATCTTGATATTTTATTATATAGATCTAGATGTAAAATTCAATATTTGAATTTTAAATTTGATTTTATATTCAAACCATTTGTAACAATATTTACAATTACTTTCTATTATAATTTATTATATATACATACATATATATATATATATATATACGTACATTCATATTTTACAAATACTATTGAATATCCAAAACTACAAACACACATACATATGCATATATGTATTAGGCAATACATATGTATATTAATGGGCTAATATGTCTGTTACACCGTAAATCCCAACAACTATACACGGGCATGTTAAACCATGTACATGATTTATGTAGCATGTGCACGTATACACATATGTGTATATGGTACACATATTATACTATATAATATGTAAACACAATAATAATAGTTAAAACCTTATTTATAAACTAAATAAAATAATGATTTAATTTAAAATAAATTTGAATAAGATCTAAATTAATTTAGGCTTCGTGGGCCCAGTAAGATACAAATGGAATGGTATTTTTTAAATTGACCCATTTATCCCACTGCGTGCTAGCCTAGTTTTAAGTTTCAAACAATTATATCGGAGCTAAATAGTCTATGCGATCTAAATTAGCAGTATTTAGCCTAACTTATTAAAGTCTACCCATATAGTATGGTATTCAGAAAACTAGTATCTAAGGTTGGGTTTGGGTAATCAAGTATTGTAATATCCCCCTACTTGGAGGCCCAAAACTAACGGCCATGGATGCTGCAGTCATCCACAGTTATTAATCTTTGGTGACCAAATACGGCGGTGCTAGATTCATTGATACACATACCATAAGAATATGGAAAAAATTTAACAATTTAAAAACATATTTCCATATTTCATGTTCATTACATAATCCCAAAACGTTAACCACGTTCAACAAAATATAATTATTACACATACGCCAAGAGTGACATATGAAGATGCCCTCTTGGTTAATCAGGGTGTATATAAGGCCAATAAATCTGCTTTTACATCCAAATACACAGTGGAAAAAGATAACTCTGAATAACTAACTACCTCCTGCACGCCTCTGGAAGCTTTATTCGTCTAAGAAGAGAACCTAGAAACCGTAAACTACAAAATACTCAAAATAAATTGAGTACCCGAGAGTTTAAGGGGAAAACAAAAACTTCGAGTCAGACATAAAGCCTGGTATGAATAATAATCTAACATCTCAATCCTTTTAGATATCTAGTGAGACCTTGCCGCTTAGCGAAACGAGTTTTTCCCTCACTAGTATCCTAAAATCTTTAAAAAGCCATGTCCTGTAATCCTGCATCCACAACGGTTAAAACATACATATTCAAAATATTATAATGATATGCATACTTTCAAATAATTAGGACTTCCCTTCCTAGTTTAAAATGACACCCTGTCTTAGTTATATTTCCTAGGGTCACTATTAACCTTTTAGTTTTCATAGGTTTACTAATTACCTTTAAATAATTGAAGAACACCCTGTCCTATTCATAGTTTTCATGGGATTACTAAGAACCTACAGTATCCTGTTGGTTAACTTAATTAATTCTTGGATTCCCTTGAACCTATTAGCCATTTCAATAACTAATCACGTTATCCTAGTTTTCATGGGTTTAATAGGATCCTACGGATTCATCCAATAACTCAATTCACATCCTAGTTTTCATAAGTTGACTAGGAACCTACTTATATTTCCATTTGCTACTTTACATGTCCTAGTTTTCAAGGTTTTACTAGGAACCTATTGGTTGATGTCAATTCTTAATCCAGATATAGTTTTCACGGGTTCAGTACAAACCAATTAGCCCCTGCTAATTGTCCTTAATACACAGTTTTCGTGGGTTAACTATGAACCTTTTGGTTTACTCCAATAACTACTTAATCATAGTTTTCATGGGTTTAATATGAACCTATTGGTTTACACCAATAACTATAAAGTTTAAGCATCCTATATTTTTGGTCACCCTGACTCCTTGGATGCAATTCTACTCATTTAGTAGTTTAAGCAATTCATTTTCACTATCGAGTTAACCTAGCTGTTTCTTCTACCCCTTTTTTCCCAAAATATAGTTATGGGTTATCATGTGAATATATTGATATCTGAAGAAGCAAAACAACAATTTAACAATACCACTCTTGTGGATATAAAGTCCTTGAAATACATTTCATAAAACATGGTTAACACCTTTAACTTATATTTTTATCGAGGAAATACTCCTTTAAAATCACATACTTAAAGTCATTACAAAACTCCTTTATATATGCCATTGGTTTTCCATAAAAATTTATAGTATGGGTCTTAAAACTTTCGACAATGTTGAGAGCTACTATTTTCAACCCCTTCGAAGGATTTTAATCATATCTTTTTAAAATAACAGGCTCCAGCCCTTTTTCTACTTTAGAACACTTCTTTCGAAACCCTTCGACCCCATTGAAACTCAAACCTTTTGAAAGCATTGGAAAACCTTACGAAACCATTAAAACTCACCTTTCGAAAGCATTGGAAAACGTTTTAAATGATATGTTTTAAAACTTTTAAAGTAGAGCTTTCAACAAAGTCGAAAGGTTGCTGCCATGAAGTCGAAAGGGTTTCAAAGAAGGTTCTCCTCATGTTTGCCTTTAACACGACTACTTCGAAAGCTTTAGGTTATCCTTCAATTATAAAACAAGGGTAAATCATCTAAGTCGAAAGTTTTGATTCCTTTCAAAAGCATGGAGAAGCGGCTGGTTTTAAAACAAGTAAACCTTTCGACTTTGTCGAAAGCAATGACTTCGAAAGGTTGGAACAAGCGGCAATAACCTTTCGACTATGTCGGAAGGTACAAAAAATAATAATGATAAAGCGGCAGTAACCTTTCGACTGTGTTAAAAGGTTCAAAATCTTTATTTTAAACAATTGAACTGGTGAAAGCAACCAAGTAGAAAGTTCCTTTTCGAAAGCAAGCACGTGTAAACTTTTGGTTTATGAAACAAACATACCCCAACCTCTTTGGCAACCAACCTTTCGACTATGTACCATTCGACCTTGTTCAATTCATTACGTACCAAGTAACTTGGTACCATATGTATTGAACTTTGACCTTGTCAAAAGCTATAACCATTTAACTTTGTCGGAAGGTTTGATGCCTAAAATGGCTGAAACATGCTAAAAATATAATTTTCTTGTTTAATTTAAAAGATAACTTTTCAACCAACCGCCTTTGTTTGTAAAATTCCTATTCGTTAACAGATACCTTTCAAAAAAATGTTACCACTAATTTTAAAATTAAACAATAATTTTATTTTATAAAATGCTCCTTCTGCTTAATTAAATATATAAAACATTTAAGTCTCATACCTTAAATAATTTTATATATTCATCAAATCACTTAGAATTTTTTTGGAAAAACTCTAGAAAATCAATTTTAATATGTTTTCTAGCACATATAAATTTCAAACCCAAATGATTATTATTTTAGTCGTAAATAATTTATAACCCAATAAATTATTTTCTTCACCAAAAAATTAATAAAAAATCCACATTAGTTTAGAAAATTATGGAAATTGAAACTATCTCCAAACCATGTTTTCTACAACTTATAATTTTCCCATGACATCCTTTCATCTCGATTTTACCCTAAAACAGTGTATATCTCCTTTTAACAACCTTGTTTAATCCATATAAATCATAATTCAAGCATATCATCATTCAGTACATCATAAAAACATATTTACACTAAAATCCAAAACCATGTAATCATAAAACTAAAATAGAGGCGTGGAATATTATTTGCCTTAATTTAGATAAGGAAATTAAAGTTCGTTTGAGCTTGATTTCTTCTAGCTTGAATTATAAGATTTATGTTGATTTTCTCTTCTTTTCTTTCTTCCTAATGGATGGCCATGCTTTCTTACAGTTATAAATTTTTGTTTTGATAAAATGAACATTTATGACTAAGGGTGGAAGTATAAGGGTGGGAAATATGGGCTGCTATTTACCGTAATGCCTTTATGTTTAGTAGCTTAACCATGTATAAGTTCATCTAGTTTATATAAGCACGGCCAATTAATTTATTAGTCCACCTCAATCTCCTTATTTATATTATTTTATTTTATTTATTCTAACAAAATCTCATGAATTATGTCAATAAAATTAAGGGTGTTACAAGTATTTTACCCTATTTAACTACTTGCCTAGCCCAAAAGGATGAGGTAAGCCTAAAATTAATTTGTAATATAAAGATCTAAATTGATTTACGACTTAGGCTAATTTTCAAAATTTGTTAATAAATTTTACATTTAAAAGGTTAAACTTAAAATAAATAAAAATAATATTCTAAATTTAAAGGTTATTTTTAAAATAAGTAATGATTTTATAAATGTTATAAAATAGTTTTCAAAATAATTTGAAAAATAAAATAATTACTATTGAAAATTATTATTATTTAATTACATTAACTATGTAAATAATTAATTAAAAGTTAATTAAATAAACTAAATAATATATATATATATATTGATTTATTTAACATTATCTTAAAATCTTAAGATAATATATGAATATATATAGTTTTCAAAATTAATTATAATTAATTAAAATTATTTTATTTAAATTAATTAACTAAATGTTAATTAATTATAAAATAATACATACATACATAAGATATATATATATATATACGATATACGTGTATAACTATAGATGTTATAGTGCATATATTTGATTTAAAATGTTTAAAATGAATAAAATAAAATTAATTAAAATGTTAATTAATTAATTAAATAAGTTTTAGCTAATCAAATTAATATGAGATTATACATTGATTGTTATATAAGTTAACTAATTATAAAATATTATACAAGAAGTAAACTTTTATAATATAAATGTATAATAAAAAATAGAACATTAAGAAACCCAAAATAGACTTAAGAAATAAATCCAAATGTATAGTATGTATGCCGTGATTTTAGAAGTGTTCACCACATATATCACAAGGGTATTTCATAAGAAATGTATTATTCTATAAGTCCATATCACTTAATTTAATGTATTAAAGATTATGAATTTTTAGTGTAAATATTGTCCCCTATCATTTATATATTAATAAATTACTTACATACTTTTTAGTTGTTGAGCAAACTCATGTTAGGGATATTACGTGTAGTATTATTATATATAGCTAGACGAGGTAATATAAGTACATGTATTTGTTGAGAAAACTCAAGGCACATATATTACACTTAGGTCATCGCGAAATGATAGATACGAGTAAATAATTTCATTCGATTTATTAAGCAAACTCAAGGTCAAAATGAGATTAGAACAAGGAACCATGGGTTATGAATTGTATATGATACAACCGATGAGGAACTACCCATCGTTTATGAGGCTATGGTTTGTTAAATAAACTCAAGGTCAGAATCCCAAAAAAGACTAGTCGTGACATCCACTAGTGAAATCGAAAGACTTCTATGTTTCGTCTTAAGGTTTGGAGAAACATATAAAACTAGGAGTAGCCTTATTATAAAAAAATGGTAACATTTAACCTTTCTAATATTGTAAGAACATCTTCAATGTATAAATTAAACTAATCTACATCGATAAATTTGTGAATTAAATATAATTAATAAAATGTTTATCAATTAAAATATACCAATGAACTGAATTAATATTGACAAATATAAATATAAAATCTACTTACCAAAAAATTGATGCATGTTAATCCATTCAAGTGCCTAATTTTACAACTATTAAATACATTCATAATTTGGTCGCTTACATATTTATTTTTCCAAGATTTTGTATTATCTTCAATGAGTTTTGAATTCTAAAAACAACACAAGAATATGGATATATGATCCATATACGATCACGTATAAATTATTATATGATGAACGCTCATAATTCATAATGTACGACACCTCGATGAAATTAGTTCATTTGAAATAAGAAATTAAACCATAGTGTTAGACCATGTATTCAAAATTATTGATTACAATAATGATCTTTTTGTGTTAAATTTAACACTAGATCAAAGCCTACAAGATGGATCAAAGAATTTGATCACTGAAATGTTAGTTTGATTAACTTAAGTAAAATGCAGTTTATTTGATATCCTTGAAAGTTAAGGATGACCAGATGCACTTTTGTAAAAAGTTCATTATGATATTGCAGCAAGGATTTCCTTTGAATTGTTTGACCGTTTAGAAAGGAAATCGAATGTATAATAGTGGATGTAACCTAAGGCACGGTTGGGATGAAGAGCGTGAACGGTCACTTTTGCTTCATAAAGAAATTCAGACACAAGAATTGTAAAATAATAATAGATACTTAACAATGGAATGAAAAATATAGCATTCCAAATATATTTTAAATGGAAAACTGTTTTCTATAAGATTTATTTCTTTTGAATTTAAGATTCTTGATCTGAAAATTCCCAACTGTAAACCGGTTGTAGTAAATGAAATAAATAGCTATATTAAGTGGCTAAATGGAGCTTCATATTTTGTATGCTATTATTGTAATGATGGAAATAGTGGGAACATGCCATATAACATTTATTGGTCTCAACATGTAACGAAAATTGTTTTCGTAAAACATACCAAATATTATTTATGAAATAATGACCAGTTTTTAGTATTGAATGAAAAACAAATATAGATTTATTTTAGTATGAATATTACGAAAATTCATTATCAAATAAAACTATAATAGTGGTATTTGAGACGCGATGGAAAATACAAAAGTATCTAAATTTATTTGCAAGTATTTTGGAATTAGAGACTAAGCTACTATTTGAAAAAATAATTCTTTGATTATATGATTATGAATCATATGGTACTAATGAAATATATCACAAACAAGGAAGGGCAAAACACCTATTGAGTAGGAGCGACATAAGAGTTGATGAACTCTGCATGTTGATACACATAGATGTATGCAATCTTAAGTCTAATAATGCAAAAGCGAATCCATGTATTTCATTGTATTTACTGATGATCATTATAGACATGAACATGTGTATTTGATACACATGTAATATGTATATGATAAGCTCATAGAATATAAAATGGAAGTAAATAAAGTAACATGCAATAGAAATGAAAATTGATTCGATTTGAATGAATAAGTGAGTATTGGAAAGAGTTCAAAATGTACCAAAAAATGAATAAAGATCCAATCTCAAAATCACTTCTCCCTATAATAAAAGGGTAATTGAACTTTATTGAATAAAATATGATTAAATGTGAGTGAAGTTAACTTCTTTTTACAAGGTCATGAATTGAAGAGCAGCACAAAACATTTAAAATTAATTTCGTTTAAAAGAATAGTGTACAAAATCATACAAAATACATGTTTATAATATAAACCCCAACATATCCTAGACCTAGGAGTTGGCAGGTTGTGTGCGTTAAAAGTATAAAGGTAATAATTATACGCAAAGGATCTTCTATGAATCGCCCTAAAAGAAGTTTGGAAATGATAACATTAGATAACCAATTTATGTTTTGAATATAAGCATTAGCAACTAAAATCAAATCAGTTTTATAAGGCAATTCATAAAATTCTTATAAACATCCATTACGTTGCACTAAAAAGCAATTGTTGTTTTAAGAAATACTTACTTTATAACGAAGGAATTTCTTTTAGCAATTACTAGTAGTAAAATGCATTTAGATACGATCCAAAGATGAAACTCATTATGTGAGTCAAATGAAATTAACCAGATTTAAATGAACACATTGCATTAGTGTGTCTAATAAGTATTCTCATACATTAAAGAGAAAATGTGAGGTTCTTATCAATGTCGAGGATAGATAATCCTCAGTTATCAATAAAACCATTAACAGTATTGACTCTACCATATGATATATTGCATAAATCTGTAACAATTCCAAATACGTTTTCAAAATATTATTCTGGTAGCTGTACCCAAAGGAATGTGATCTATTGACTATGAATGTGTCTTCAATAGAAAGACTAATGCAGTTGGAATATAGTGAGCAACGTTAAAAGGAATAACATCGTAAATTTCAATTGTTGAAGTTAGCGTAATATATTCATCATTCAACATGCACAAGTTAATTCGGATTTACCCACAAAACAATCGCTTAGTATGACTTTGTGTTTTGGTACATATGCGTTGAAAAAGAAAATTCTAAATAACGATTTAGAATTGACTATTTGCAAATAACTATCAAAATATCTCAAAGTCAGTGGGAGTGGTATTGTGTTTGTGAGTTCTTGGATATGATTCAAGGGTGGATATGAGAGTATCATTCGATAAGCATTAAAATTGAATAAGTGTTTTGATAGAAATATCAAATAGTTTAATTTTTAGTCAAAATGCATAGGAAGCTTGTTTCTATAAGAAAGAGCCATTAAAAGGTACATAGATATTTCTACGACTGTAAGTAAACAACATGCTGCCGATTTTTAAAGATGTACTTATATTAAAATCTGTAGTAGTTTGATTGTTTAATACTCGATATTGAATTTGTAAATTATATCTTTTATAATAAGTATAAAGGACGTTAGGAATGTCCCATACGACATGCAAAGACACCTTATTAAATTGTTTAACATGGAACATTAAAATTGATCCTTATGTATTGATAATAAGAATTATCATACATGTTGTATTGTCCACTATATAGTATTTTACTTATGTATTCGATGCATGAAGCAAATATCATGTCCAAACTAAGATCATTAAGTAGTTGTTTAGAGTATTCTGGAGTATTTACTAAATACTAAAGAAAAGTTAATGGAAATAAAGAACTCTTGATGAAGGAGTGTTCGGATTCGAAATTCATAAGTGCTATCGAGTATAATATGTCAATATTAAATCCATGTTTAAACCTTAATTAAGAAGATTTAAGATTTAAATATTCCAAATAGAAGGTTGTGGCTGATTCAATGAAAAGGCTAAGTACATCGCCTTAAGTAGCACCACAATAAAAGCACTGTACAAAAATAAATGCATAAATTTATAACTAAGTTAAGGATGATCCAAGCAACGAGGATACTACATTATTGTTATATGATAACAATGTAATGATAAGAGCTCTTTAGAAGTCGAGAAACATACTCTCACAAGTTCCATATGGTAAAGATAGTTTATCAGCATCAGAGAGAGTTGATTGATAGCGTAGATAATTAAAACAACATAGTAGATCCATTCATGAATGGTCTAACTCGATCGTTTTCATCAAACTAATCGAAGAGATGAGATAGAGATTCCATAATTGGTCCCAAGTGCAAGTAGAAGATTAATAGAGTTAGGGATTTTCCCTAAAGGTAATTATGTAAATTGTTACATATATCTAACTTGATAACCGATCTTATTCGAAATAGAAAGTGTTTTCTTTCTATTATATATTTGATATAAAGTGGTATATTAATTAGTTAATTTAATTAAAAGTCTATTTAATAGAAAATTCATAAATGGTATATTTTGTGATGGTGGTTACAATGTGTTGTGATCACGAGTGATTTATCATAATAAAATGAATATAGTATTTTAAATACTCCTGGTCAAGATGTGTCGAGACTGGATAGCGATACATCCATTGAGACTAGAGTACGTAATACTATCCAAATGTTGTGCAATGTATTCCCCATGATTAATTGGGGGCATCAAGGGGTTACTACTAGTAGTTATTGGATAGTTATGGAATTACTCACTTGATAGTTTTCTATTGGTTAATATAACTAAGGTCAAATGGAAAATATCAATGTGACAATATTACACAATCCCTTGGCTAGAGAATACTTATCAAGCTTCAATATGGAAACTTTGATAGTCAAATCATGGCATGACATCCATCAAATTACTATGGATGGTCGAGTGGAAGCATTCAAAGTGAGACATTGTTCAAGAGAGAATTCATCTCCTTAGTTACATGGGTTAGTATCACGGTCAAATAAAGTGAACTCACAGTCAAAGTCTTTGGCTAGAGTAGTTCAATTAATAATACTACTATTGTTTAACCAAGGACTTTGTGTTTGGAATATATAGTTAAATATGGACTTGTTAGAATTCTGACCATTACCAAATTCTATAAGTCCTAATGTGATTGATATAGTTTTGATAAAGAGAATTAGTGTAAATAATTGTCACTACGGCCAATGATTAAATGAATAAAATTGGATTTTACCAGTGCCATGTTAGCGATAAATTTGGCTGTGATGTCACACCACCCACTAAGCGACATGTGAATGTTAATATTCGAATTGTTCAATATTAATCGCTAATCAAATTTACACCTAAGAGTCACACAACTAAAACATTGAATGCCCCTATTACCACCTGATCTAATTAATTATAACTATTATAAATTAATTAATATTTATGAAATATTAATTAATTTTAATTAATTTTTGTTTATCAATATTAAATAGTGTGTATATAATAGTTATAAACATACTGTAACAACCTGTATCTAGAGGCCAAAAGCTAAGTGCTATAGATGCTGTAGTCAACTATAGTATTAACCTCCGATGAAAAAATATGGTAATGCAAATGGTATCCATAATATCAAAAGCACTTGAATATGAACAAATTCACAGATGTCCAAAAACAACATTTTATTGATTACATTTTAAAACTAATTCATATCCAAATTACATAATCCCATATCGTTTCTCAGGTAAAGATCAAATACAATCATTACAAAAATATGCCAAGAGCTACATATTACGATGCCCCTTGGTGGATCAGAATCAATATAGTCATATCTGACTTAATATACACAGCGGTGAAAGAAAAATAAACTATAACTCCTAATTAGCTGTTTGTATGCCACCTGCCCATCTCCGGAAGCTTTATTCGCCAAAACTAAAATTGTAAACCTCAACCGTCAGCCTACTCAAATCAATTTTAAGCACCCGATAGATTAAAGGGACAACAAAAACTTTGAGTCAGACATAAAGCCTGGTGTGAATAATACTATTACATCTCGGTTTACTGATATTAAGTGAGACCATGCCACTTAGGGGAACGAATTTCCCCTCACTAATATCCTCTTTAAAACATATATTTTGCAAATCCTTTTCTACAATCAAACTGGTTAATTAAACTGATATAATAATGATAATAATAGCTAAGTCTGTTAAGCTATAATCAGGTAAATAATGGACTATCTGTCCATAAGTGGCAAATGGACTATCTGTTTGAAAACTGGGCTGACTGCCCGCAAACTGGACTAACTATCCAAATCAAAATGGACTAACTATCCAAATCAAAATGGACTAACTATCCAAATCAAAATGGACTATCTGTCCAAATCATTTTCATAGGGTTAACTACCCTTCATCATTTTCCTTAAAACCTTTTCAAAATGATTTAACCTTTTAAGTCATACTTTTACAAGGAAAATATATTCTTAGCTTTACTCTAAGCTATCTTGCCATGTTATATATACTTTACTTAAAATAATGTTGATGAATTTTAATGAGGATTGGCTAACCATCCAAAACAAGTTAAAACCCTTATTAAGTTGAAAACACTTAGGAGATATTATATAGTTAATACATTCGAAACCTTTGTTTATAACCTTTTAAAAAACCCTTCGAAACCTTCGAAAGTAACCCTTTCGAAATGAAGCAAAACCTATTACTTAACCTAGGCGGAAAGGCCAAATCTTTCCTTTTGAAACCATTCAAATCCTTCCTTTCGAAAGCATAAAAACCCTCCCTTTGAAAGCTTTTAAATCCTAGATATCCTTCTTTTGAAACCTTTAAATATTGCCCTTTAAAAATATTGGAAAAACTTTTCCTTTCAACCCTTTCAAAACCCTAGAGAATCACCCCTTCGAAACCATTCATTAAAACCTTTCAAAATCATTAAGGAACCACCACTTCGAAACCTGTATTTAAAACATCTTTCAAAAGCACTAAAATGCTAAAACTTTCGAAAGCCTTTGGGCTCAATTTAAAACAAGTAAAAATCTTTCGAAACCATTCAAAAGTTTACCGCTTCGAAACCTTTGAAAATCATTTCGGTGGAAACCATTTGGATTATACCTTCAAGTAGAGCAAAAGGATCGGAAGTCCATTAAAGTCGAAAGCATTACTTTCAAAATCATTCCTAAGTAAAGAAGCAATGGTATCGAAACCATCCCTCCGAAAGCATTGGAGAAGTGGTCAAATTTTAGAAAATAAAATAACCCCTTCGAAACCATTTGGGTTGAAAGGTAGAAAGCGTCAGCTAAAATGTTTCGATTTAGTCGAAAGCAGTCATTTAAAACAAAAGCGCAATCCAATCGAAACCATTTCTTTAAATCCACTTGACCTAGACGAAAGCTAACTAAATCAAAAGCTACTTAATCGAAAGCAGGCAGGCACATTTTCTTTTAAAAGCAAAGTAATGCCCTAACCCCTTCAGAACCCTTGGTTTCGACTCCATACCTTCCGCCTACATCTAATTCACTATGTACCAGTTCCCTGATACCATGTGCATTCGTTTTGAATGTGTTGGAGGTGAAGCTAAGAAGGCGGAACCTGGTGCCGAAAACATCGAAATAGTGAAAAACATGTTTATTTGTACCTTTAAACTATTTCGTTTGCACCTAACCTACCTTATTTGTCTAAATCTGATTGGTTGCCAGTTTCTCTTTTCAAAAGTGCTGCCGTCATTCCAGATTTAACAATTATTTATTTACAAAATGTCCCTTCTCCTTTTATAAATATATAAAATATTTAAGTCTTATACCTTAAATAATTTTATATACCCATTAAAACGCTTAGAAAAGTTCTACAAAAAATCCAAAAATCTCTTTTAATATGTTTTCCAACATATAA
Organism: Allium cepa; assembly: GCA_030765085.1. Lineage (NCBI taxonomy): Eukaryota > Viridiplantae > Streptophyta > Magnoliopsida > Asparagales > Amaryllidaceae > Allium > Allium cepa. The sequence continues at coordinate 237,727,697 of CM060929.1, read as the reverse complement.
AATTTTTAGATCCAAATCAATTATTATTCGACCGTAAATAATTTATAATCCAAAATAACATTTTCTTCACTAGAAAATTCATATAAATTCCACTTAAATTCAGAAAATTCTGAAAACTAAAATCATCTCCAAAATAATATTTGTGGTATATATAAAAGTTCGCAAGGCAATTGGATGCCACTTAGTAGGGTTTTCATTTTAAAACATGTCACAAAGTCTATATGAACAACCATAAATCATCAACAAGTATATATAATGATTTCATCATTCAAAAACATGGAAAATCAATGAAAAATATTTTGGGTTTCATCTCAAAACCAAAAATAAAAGAAATATGAGATATAAACATTATTCACCTTAACTATCGAGATTAAGGATGTGAGATTTGAATGAATTTTATGTTGATTAAGCTTCCCCTTTACTTTCTTCCTCTTACTCTTGTTAATGGCGGCCCGCCTTGAGTTTCAAAAAAATCCAAATGAAATGAACGTGTATAGGATACATGCCCAAGGGTTTAAGGATACAGAAATGGCCTCTTTTCTATTTTACCCCTCCTCTATTTCATTTTAACTCTTATTTTATTCAGTGTTTAAATGGCACGGCTACCCTTTAATTAAAATCAAATCTCAATCCCCTAATCAACACGTTATTTTATTTAATTTAACTAATTAAATATCCTAAATAATGTTAACAAACAAATGGGATGTTACACATACGTATTGATATGCAATATTAATATGCATTTAAAGTAGATTTAAGTGCAAATTTTATTGATCGGGCTTAAAGTGATTTTGGGGACCAGAAACGGGTATGTAGTGACCGGCCATTTCAGGGAATTGTGGGTGGAATTTTGATTCAAAAAGAAGTGATTTGGTAAGAGCAAAAGGTGGATCCAAATCTCTTTTCCACTCCTTAGGACTTTGGTTATTTATTCATCTCTTTACCTACTTTAGATCTTGATTTTTTCGCTCCTCTAAGACCAATAAGGTCAACCCCCTTTTTACCACCCCTATAAAATTTCAAGCTATCAAAACAGTAATTAAATATAATTCGAAGATCTATGCTTACTGCTTTCGGATTGGTAGCCCTTTATGGATTCCATATACCGATTCAAGAACTTCTTCAATTCAGCATTTCAAGGTGTTGCATCTAGGCTTTAGGAAACGTAAATCCTTTATTTAAACATACATTTATATACATACAGTTGTTCAGATGTCATTATATTATTAGATAGAATAGGAATATCAAGAATCCATATATGTATGTGCCATTAACCATTTGATGAGTGTGTGAATATATGTGCGTGTGCATTCAAAAAAAGTTGTATATGTGTATAATAACATATAGTTCATGGCTGCTAATTTGAAAAGGTTTTTTTTATTTAAATAATATTAACAAACATTGATTTTAAAGCACATACATAATTCCATAAAATATATGTATATCTATTTTATTAATATACGTATATTATAGTTTTCGAAAATGAATAAAAGGAATATATGTGTGTGTTTTAAATATGCACATAAATATTATATATATAAATAATTCATGTAGTTATTACACTTAATTTTATATATTGCAGATATATATATATTATAAAATATATAAAATATAAATATTTAATAAAATTGTAGATATGTAATAAATAGTTTTCATAAAAATTATCAAGATTTCCAACGGAAAGCTTAATAAAAAACAGAATTTTTAAACCAAAAACTATTTATAAAAAAAAATTATGTTAGGCATGTAGGATCTTGATTAACCCTAGAGTCGGGGGTGAATAGGGTTATAGCAAATTTTCTCGATTTAAACACAGAAACAAACTGCAGAAATAAATATGCTGAAAAGTAAATCACACACGAAATTTACCCAGCTTCGGCAACCCCTGCCTACTGCTGCATTCCCAGATTTCTATTAGAATTAAACAGTCTCCCGCTTACAAACACTCTAACAGACTCGCAAACCCTGCTCCCGCTTACAAACACTCTAATAGACTCGCACCCCCTGCTCCCGCCTATTGAGTTTTGCAAACTCGCAAACCCTTGCTCCCGCCTATAGAGTTTTGCAAACTCGCACACCCTGCTCACTAAACTAACTCTAACTAGACAATCTGACACTACCTACAACCTAGGTGGTGATTTACCAATACTTTGACTCAAAAAGTAAAAACAACAAAATAAAAAACAACTTTAAACTTGAAACCCTATTTGAATATAAACTAAAACCCCCCTTTAAAAATAAACCCTAATTAAACACTAAACCCCTTTAATAAAAACAAGGCTGGCCCAATGTTTATTTCTCTAGCCCGTTCTTTTTTCTTGCTTGTGAAAAAAATGGCGGCTTTGTTATTCTTCGTTCGTCCAAATTAGGGCTTTGTCCCCTTGCAAAAATTAGGGCTTTCGATTCTCTGATGATCAATTGTCTGGTTTGCGTTTCTCTTGCTCGCTGCTTCGCTTATGCTTGATTCTATGGTTTGCGTTGCTCCTCTGTTGATCGAGTTCGTTGTTGCGGTATGTAATTTTTTCTTTCGTTGCTGGTTAAATTGTTCGCTTGAACTCGATGCCTATGATGATAATTGGGTGTTGGTATTTATATGAATTCGAGTCACTTGAATTTGCTCGTATTCATTTACACTTTCCTATTTTTTTTGATTGCCTGATGCGCACGGCTTTCCTTGAGAACGTTCGATTTTTCTTGTTTGATACGGCATTGACTTTCCTCTTTTAATCTGTGACTTTTTCAAACAGTACGCACTTGAATTTCTTGACTGTATACATTCACGAATCTGCATTATTTTCGGCCATCATCATTTCTTTGTGTTCATCCACTGTAAGCTTCATCTCTGATCCTTGTTACATTTAGTTCTGCTTTGACACAAATGCTTCACTTGTTCATGCATTCAACATTGCCATGCTATTCAATGTTTGCATTGTAGTTTGCATATCGACTTGTTCTTGTACACTGCATAGTGTGATCTGGTCATGTGTTCATCCCTGAGTACTTTTCGACCTGTTTGCAATTGAAAATCTGATCTGGTGTGTTTGTATGCATGCCACTGACTTTTGTTCCCTGTTGCACATTCACCATGCATTGTTTCACTTGTAGTCTGCTAATTTGCTTTGGTGTATATTCATGATACTTTGATTTTCATTTGGCTTCTGTAGCTTCATTTTGCACACTGCTACTTGTCTGTAGCCTTTGTTGAGTCTGTGTCATCTGCTCTTGCACACTCCATTCTTTGGTTACTTGTAATTTCTGTTACACATTATTGTATTTGGTTCATGGATTTGTAGCTTTCATTGTTGTGTCTTGTTGCAGTTGCTATGCTTTGTAGTTGTGTATTTGAGTCAGTGCTGGCCACTTCATGTTGTCTTGAGTATTTGTGTCATTTGGTGCATTGTGCTCTGTTGTTGTCTCTGGTTCATTGGGCTGTAGTCTTCATGTATGTTGCATTTTCACTTGGTCGGAACTTGCTGTCACTTGAAACTGTTTTGTCAATGTCTTGACCCTTTGTTGTTTGGTTGATGCTGCTCTTATTCCAAACTGCTATGTCACTTCTCCAAATCTGTCTGCACTTACACGCATTGCCGTTGCGTTGCTTTCTTCATTTGATTGTTTGAGTCTTGTTCATCCAATTCAATGCTGAGTTGTTTCACTTGGTGCATTGCCTTACTGAACTTGATTTTCTGGTTGGTGCATTGCCATATAGTACATATGAACTTGGTCTCTAATCCTTTGGTGTTTCTGTGTTCATGCTTGTGACACTCATGTTGCAGCTGGTCTTTGCATCCATTCATGTTGATTTTTGAAATTTCACTTGAGTTGAATCCAGTTTCAAAACTCGGGTTTGACCTTGTGCTCGTGCCGTAATTTTAAATATATTGCACATGAGTTGAACCTGTCTGTATATTTAGGTTTGACCTTGTGCACACCTGTCCCTGTAGCGATATCAAGTGTATATATCTATGTGCACGACTTTATGGCATGTACAGTGATACACTGTGCATGTCATACTGTTCGTGTGTGATGAATTCAAATATAAACGATGACGAACAACCCAAATAACCGAGGCAAATAATATTTTCAAAAATCATATTTAATTTTATATTGCAAAAATATTTCTTTTTCAATTTTACTGCGTTTGAGAATATTTTTGCAGATTACTCGGATGCTGGAATCAGACTTGAATGCAGTTGAAGACAAAATACGAGCGTGAGTGATATGTAGTGAGGTTATTAATGTAAAAATAATTGTGATGTAATCAATATTGTATATGTATAGTGAGATCTTGGATTTGTACTATTCAAGATTGTAATAAATATTTGTTTGAATAAAATTTCTGTTTGAATTCAAATTCCATTCATATTCTATTTAATTTATTTTATTCAACAAATATTTATTAAATCTATGAAAAATAAAATAGTACATTAACAAATACATTTAAACGAATATATATATATATATATGTTTATTATCATCAAACAAAAATCATATACTCGCATATTCCACAATCTCCCCCTTTTGATGATAACAAACATATATTTAAGATTTTGACTATGTTAAATATATTTGAACAATGATATACACTAATTGCTCCCCCTATTTAAATGCTTCCTCTCTACATGATGCTCCCCCTACATATATGCATATAAATAGTACATTAACAAATACATTGAAATGAATATATATATGTTTGTTATCATCAAACAAAAATCATATACTCGCATATTCCACAAGGCGGTGTATATATATGTTTATATACATACACATATTTTGTTAATTATTTATTCATACTAAAGCTTATATATACATATATGTATTTAAAAATATATTAATATAATATATGTATATGAACAAGAAAAATTATTTAGAAATATAAATAATATATAACGATATATGTGTATATATATTTATATATTTGTTTAACGTCAATAAATTAATTTGAATTTGAAATATCTTGATATTAGATCTAGATCCAAAATTCGAAATTTGAATTTTAAGTTCAATTTTATATTCAAGCCATTTGTGTTAATACCCTATGTATTGATTTTGATAACAACAACCACATAAATATTACTACCAACGTATCTTCGAGTTATGCAGTCATATCAGATATATTATGGAGACATTTACAGAGATTAACAAGAATATAGTGGAAGTAGATGAATTATAGAGGAAGGTTAATCAGAGCAATTGAAGAACAAAACCCAATTAGATAACAATGCTGAAGGATAAAGGTGTTTGAAGTGATGAAGAGTTGGTTGAACCTTAGAATATCTTGTTAAAGATCTCATGGCAATTATATTTGAAGATCATCAACCATTGACCGCAACCGAATCACAAAAATCCATAAATATAAGGTAATTTGAAATACTAAAAATATGCAACACTTATTAGTGTTGCTGTTCATTTTGCAACACACCCTTGTCGACAAGGGGGTAGAGGGTTGTCGACATGCTAGCCGTTTTTCAGAATTTCAAATTTTAAATGAAGATACAGTTCCCTCCACTTCTTCACCAAAAGACACGTCTCTTCAAACACTATATAAAGGCATCTGAAACGAATTTTAACATCAAGAATTCTTATTTTCTCTTACTCCTTCTCCAAACATTTGCAAAAGAAATCCATTGCATACTCTTTCAATCTCCTTGCAAATCAATACCGTTTCGCTCTAATTCTTTACTGATTTGCAAACCACATAATACAAGAGAGTTGTACTTTAATTCAGACCATTCTCTCTCTGATTTCATCCTATTCCTCAAAGAATTCAAAGATTTATTTCCATTGGAGGTCTATAGGATCATTGTACCGAATCTGCAAGAATCTGTATTAAAGTATGACTACTTGACATAGTTTGTTGTTAGTGATAAGGAGACGGTGTTCTTGTAGCCTGTGAAATCAAGAGGGCGTGTCTTGTAGCACATGAAACCAAGATTGTAAAGGTGTTCTTGCCACCCGTTAAAAGCAAGCGATTATAGTGGAATTCTGCACGATAGAGTGCAGGACTGGATGTAGGAGAATCCGAACCAGTATAAAAATCCGGGTGTTATTTACATTACTGCATATTACTTTATTATTTACTTATTCTCTGATTACTTCGTTTTATTTTCAATTTGAGTAAATACAGTTTTATATTCATAAGTAAGTAGTCAATACACATTTCACCACTTCTAGTGTCTGAATAGCCTTAAGATCCAACATTGTGTTGTTGCCACTCCGGTTTCCATCAATTTGTAACAATGTTCACAATTATGTTATATTATAATTTTGGTTTTACACATACATTTACCCTTGGTTTCGACTCCATACCTTCTGCCTACATCCAATTCACTACGTACCAGTTCCCTAATACTATGTGCATTCGTTTTGACTGTATTGGAGGTGAAGCTAAGAAGGCGGAACCTGGTGCCGAAAACATCGAAATAGTGAAAAACGTGTTTATTTGTACTTTTAAACTATTTCTTTTGTACCTAACCTACCTTATTTGTCTAAATCCGATTGGTTGCCAGTTTCTCTTTTCAAAAGTGCTGCCGTCATTCCAGATTTAACAAATTTATTTATTTACAAAATGTCCCTTCTCCTTTTATAAATATATAAAATATTTAAGTCTCATACCTTAGATAATTTTATATACCCATTAAAACGCTTAGAAAAGTTCTACAAAAAATCCAAAAATCTCTTTTAATATGTTTTTCAACAAATAAAAATTTTAGATCCAAATCAATTATTATTCGAGCGTAAATAATTTATAATCAAAAATAATATTTTCTTCACTAGAAAATTCATATAAATTCCACTTAAATTCAAAAAATTCTGAAAACTAAAGTCATCTCCAAAATAATATTTGTGGTCTATATAAAAGTTCGCAAGGCAATTGGATGCCACTTAGTAGGGTTTTCATTTTAAAACATGTCATAAAGTATATATGAACAATCATAAATCATCAACAAGTATATATAATGATTTCATCATTCAAAAACAAGGCAAATTAATGAAAAATATTTTGGGTTTCATCTCAAAACCGAAAATAAAAGAAATATGAGATATAAATATTATTCACCTTAACTTTCGAGATTAAGAATGTGAGATTTGAATGAATTTTATGTTGATTAAGCTTCCCATTTACTTTCTTCCTCTTACTCTTGTTAATGGCGGCCAGCCTTAAGTTTCAAAAAAAATCCAAATGAAATGAACGTGTATAGGATACACGCCCAAGGGTTTAAGGATACAGAAATGGCCTCTTTTCTATTTTACCCCTCCTCTATTTCATTTTAACTCTTATTTTATTCAGTATTTAAATGGCATGGCTACCTTTTAATTAAAATCAAATCTCAATCCCCTAATCAACACGTTAGTTTATTTAATTTAACTAATTAAATATCTTAAATAATGTTACCAAACAAATGGGGTGTTACACATACGTATTGATATGCAATATCAATATGCATTTGAAGTAGATTTAAGTGCAAATTTTATTGATCGGACTTAAAGTGATTTTGGGGACTAGAAACAGGTATGTAGTGACCGGCCATTTCAGGGAATTGTGGGTGGAATTTTGATTCAAAAAGAAGTGATTTAGTAAGAGCAAAAGGTGGATCCAAATCTCTTTTGCACTCCTTAGGACTTTGGTTATTTATTCATCTCTTTACCTACTTTAGATCTTGATTTTTTCTCTCCTCTAAGACCAACAAAGTCAACCCCCTTTTTACCACCCCTATAAACTTTCAAGCTATCAAAACAGTAATTAAATATAATTCGAAGATCTGTGCTTACTGCTTTCAGATTGGTAGCCCTTTATGGATTCCATATACCGATTCAAGAACTTCTTTAATTCAGCGTTTTAAGGTGTTGCATCTAGGCTTTAGGAAAGGTAAATCCTTTATTTAAACATGCATTTATATACATACAATTGTTCAGATGTCATTAAATTATTAGGTAGAATAGGAATATCAAGAATCCATATATGTATGTGCCATTAACCATTTGATGAGTGTGTGAACATATGCGCGTGTGTATTCAAAAAAAGTTGTATATGTGTATAATAACATATAGTTCATGGCTGCTAATATAAAAAGGTTTTTTTTATTTAAATAATATTAACAAACATTGATTTTAAAGCACATACATAATTCCATAAAATATATGTATATCTATTTTATTAATATACGTATATTATAGTTTTCGAAAATGAATAAAAGAAATATATGTGTGTGTTATAAATATGCATATATATGTTATATATATAAATAATTCATGTAGTTATTACACTTAGTTTTACATATTGCAGATATATATATATTATAAAATATATAAAATATAAATATTTAATAAAATTATAGATATGTAATAAATAGTTTTAATAAAAATTATCAAGATTTTCAACGGAAATCTTAATAAAAAACAGATTTTTTAAACCAAAAACAATTTATAAAAAAATATTTATGTTAGGCAGTGTATATATATGTTTATATACATACACATATTTTGTTAATTATTTATTTATACTAAAGCTTTTATATATATATACATATATGTATTTTAAATAAATATTAATATAATATACGTATATGTACTAGAAAAATTATTTAGAAATATAAATAATATATAACGATATATGTGTATATATATTTATATATTTGTTTAACATCAATAAATTAATTTGAATTTGAAATATCTTGATATTAGATCTAGATCCAAAATTCGAAATCGGAATTTTAAGTTCGATTTTATATTCAAGCCATTTGTGTTAATACCTTAGGTATTGATTTTGATAACAACAACCACATAAATATTACTACTAACGAATCTTCGAGTTATGCAGTCATATCAGATATATTATGGAGGCATTTACAGAGATTAACAAGAATACAGTGGAAGCAGATGAATTATAGAGGAAGGTTAATCGGAGCAATTGAAGAACAAAACCCAATTAGAGAAGAATGCTGAAGGATAAAGGTGTTTGAAGTGATTAGGAGTTGGTTGAACCTTAGAATATCTTGTTAAAGACCTCATGGCAATTATAATTGAATATCATCAACCATTGACCTCAACCGAATCACAAAAATCCATAAATATAAGATAATTTGAAATACTGAAAATTCGCAACACTTATTTGTGTTGCTGTTCATTTTGCAACACACCCTTGTCGACAAGGGAGGTAGAGGGTTGTCGACATGCTAGCCGTTTTTCAAAATTTCAAATTTTAAATGAAGATACAGTTCCCTCCACCTCTTCACCAAAAGACACGTCTCTTCAAACACTATATAAAGGCATCTGAAACGAATTTTAACATCAAGAATTCTTATTTTCTCTTACTCCTCCAAACATTTGCAAAAGAAATCCATTGCATAGTCTTTCAATCTCCTTGCAAATCAATACCGTTTCACTCTAATTCTTCACTGATTTGCAAACCACGCAATATCAGAGAGTTGTACTTTAATTCAGACCATTCTCTGTCTGGTTTCATCTTATTCCTCAAAGAATTCAAAGATTTATTTCCATTGGAGGTCTATAGGATCATTGTACCGAATCTGCAAGAATCTGTATTAAAGATATGACTACTTGACATAGTTTGTTGTTAGTGATAAGGAGAAAGTGTTCTTGTAGCCTGTGAAATCAAGAGGGCGTGTCTTGTAGCCCGTGAAACCAAGATTGTAGCCTGTGAAATCAGAAGACTCTGGCAATTGAAGAAGCCAATGATATTAGTACTATGAAAATAGAAGATTTATTTGGTAACCTAATGTCTTATGAACTAAAGTTGCAGATTAGAAAAGAGAATCGGGCAAATGAGAAGAAATCACTAGCACTAATGCTATGATCGATAAAGATGAACTAGATGATGATGCTATTGATGATGATATCGAGTTTATGACCAAGAAGTTCAAGAAATTATTGAAGTATTAGATAACAAACAAACTTCAAAAAACTAACAACAATAATTCTAGAAATGAAAATGTTGTTAAGTGTTTCGAATGTGATAAACTCGGTCATTTGGAAAGAGAGGGTCCCAAACTGAAGAAATCAAAGTCAAACACTCTTAGTAAGGAGAGGAAACAAGTATTCAATACAAAATGGGATGATTCAGATACATCATCAAGTGATAGTGATTCAAAAACAGAAAATGCCAACATATGCTTCATGGCAAAGGATGACCAAGTATGGAATTTTAATAAAGAAATTATTAATTTTTTGAATGATAAGTATCAGGGATATAAAGTACTTAGGAAAGAGTATAACAATAGTTTGGTAATGATAGATAGATTAAAAATATTTATTGAAAGGTTAACTAAAGAAAAACAATGTCTAAAAGATGAAATTGAAAGACTTAATGGGTATAATGATGAAAAAGATTTGACGCTTGAAAGTTTTGAAAAACTAAAAAGTGAAAATGAATCCTTAAAATCAGAAAATCTTTCAATGAAGTCACAGATCACTGATCTGAATGACAAAATAACATCTCTGGACAATGTTATTCTTAACCGTAATAAGGATTTTGACAAAATGAAAACTGATATTGATAAATTTAACAAAGGGAAGGATAATCTAGAAAATTTATTATCTGTATCTAAACACACTAGGAATAAACATGGACTTGGATACACCCCTAAGGCTAAATCAAAGAAAAATAGTATTCAAAATACTAAGTTTGTTAAGACTGCCAAGTTCAAACCAAAACCTAAGAAATTAAAGTTAAAACCTCCAAAGAGATTCATTAATTTATGGGTTCCAAAAAGGTTGGATGATATTGAAAAAGAAAAATATATTGATAATTTTATTAATAAGGTTCATTCATCTAATGATTATATTTTGAAAGGACATTCAAACTCTTCTTGGGTTTGGCATCCCAAAGCTTAACCCCATGGACCCAGAATAAAAAGGGTACCAGTGTGCATATTTTAAAAAAATTCAGGTACCAAACAGTGTATATTAGATAGCAGATGCTCAAAGCATATGACAAGAAATCTATTGAACATTGGATAAATATGAAAAGGATTTGTTATTGGTATCGGCAAAGTCGGTAACTGTAAAACTCATCTTATTATCAGATAAGTTTATTTCATGTTTTGAATTGATTTGGTTGCCCCTCATGTGTTTTATTTATAAGCATTTATCTCTATATACAAACTCTACATATTGTCTAGCAGTGATTTAAGTGACTCTTTTTTCGCCATTTTTGTTGATAACAAAGGGGGAGAAAGGATATAAATATACTAGGCAAAATGATAGGGGGAGTGCATAGAGTTAGCGGGAGTCAAGTAATGAGCATTATATTTTATCTCTCAAATATTTATATGGTTGTTATCATCAAAAAGAGGGAGATTGTTAATACCCTAGGTAACAACATTGTGTAAATGGTTTAACATGTACATCACATATGCATAGTAGGGGCTAATATGTTCGTTGCTGTGTAAATCCTAGCATCTATACACGGGCATGTTAAACCATTTACACGACTTAGGTAACACATGCATGTACACACATATGTGTATATGATACACATATTATACTATATAATATAATATATATAAACATAATAATAATTGAAATCTTATTGATTACTTGAATGAAATATTGATTTTATTTAAAAATAAATTTAGATAAGATCTAAATTAATTTAGACTTCATAGGCTCCATAAGATCCAAATAGAAGAATTTTTTTGAAATTTACCCTTTTGTCTCACTGCATACTTGCCTAGTTCCAACAGTGTTTTATTGCGAGAACATTTGAAATTAGGACTGATCATCAAAGCCTTAAGTATATACTGAATCATACAGGCAATCAGGAAAATGTCTCACTAATCCATGGTTTGAATATGTAGTTAAATATAAGACTAGAAGGAAAATATTATTGTCGGTGCTTCATCATAAAGAAATGAATCAACTGATAATTATCCTTTATAAGCCATTACTATGGTATAATGCCCATGGGTAGAAGATTTAAGGTAGAAATTTCAGCACAATCTATTTTATTAAAAAATACTTGTAGCTCATAGTAAAGTGGAACCGAATGCACAAAAGTATCAAGTCATTGATCATCTAATATTCCAAAAAAATAAACTGCTTATAGATCATTTAGATGCAAAACTTACCAACACTTTGATTGAATAATTTCACTCCACGTCGTTATGGGTCATATAGGCATCAAAATAAAAATGCGTAAGCTCAAACAAAATTTCAAGTGGCAAGGCATGAAGAAGCAAGGAATTCATTAGTGAACGAAGACAAAAATGTTCCTACACCTAGTCTACTACAAACACTACCCACACCATAATTAATGGAGTGACATAAGCATGGATTTTAAGCAAGTCTTATAAAGTAATATTTATGGTACTTAACTTACTATCAAAATACGCTCATTTCTTCCATATGGCTCATTCTTATACAGCTCAAACAGTGGTCAAAATATTCTTTCATGGGTTTTAAAAATTGCATGGGTTGCCAAAATCTATTATTAGTGATAGATACCCCATCTTTACTAGATTATTTTGGCAAGAATTATTTAAATTGCAAGGGTGTGTACTAGCTTTAAGTTTAGCTTATGACACCCAATCTAATGTACTCAATGGAACTATTAACAAAATTCAAAAGGGTATTTGAGGTGGTTTGCATACTATTAACAAGATTCAAAAGGGTATTTGAGGTGGTTTTGCATGCCATAAGCTTAATGAATGGCCACAAAGGTTAACTATGGTAGAATATTGGTATAGTACAACTTGTAAGGCACTAACTAATATCACTCCCTTGCGGGCTGCGTATGACAGATTACATCTCACACTTCTACATTACTTAGCCCACATTGCTAAACTACTAGCATTTAAAGAAATTCTATTTTCTAAGGACATGTATAATTATTCAACTACTTCAAGATGGCTTCAATTTGTCTAAGAAAAGGATAAAAAAGTATACCAGACAAGCTTATGAGTGAATGAAGCTTTGAAGTTAGTGATTTGGTTTACCTTAAGCTACAACTCTATAGGAAAATCTCACTAACACAATAAAAACTCCATAAATTATCACCATAGTACTATGATCATTATCAAATAAAATCAAAAATTGGATCAATGGCTTATAAAATGAGATTACTTAAGGGCTCCAAAATATATGGTGTGTTCCATGGGTCTTAACATAAAAGAAAGATATGCAATAAAGTTTAGCTACAACATGATATTAAAAATTTTATAGAAGAAATAATTGAACGGTCAAAAATGGTGAGAGGGAGAAAAATGGTAGAAGTGTCACTCAAGTACCAATCAAGTGGAAGAATCGAGGAGAGGAGGCGGCCACCTGGGAAAATTGTTGGGCTTTTGTAGCTCGATTTTAGGCGTTCGACTTTGAAACAAGGTCATCTTTTGAAGGAAGAGGAAACGTTAGCAGTATAGGTAATTGTAACGACCCATAAATTAATCACTTATATAAAAAAACATGATTGGATTTAAAATTTTAGTTTAAATGACGAAATAATGATTTTTAAATCAAATTTAAAAGCTCGTTATTTGAAAACAATTAGGAAATGTTATTTTCAAACTTTGTTTACAAATATATGTATAGTAAGTAAGAAGTGAAAATGTAACGGGAAATCGAAATTAAAATTCATAACGATTCAACGTATAGAAGTTATAGAGCGTTGTGAATTCCACGTGACATCCAAATGAACACATACATATACCCATCCAATAAAACATGTGCATATGTACATGAACACTTATATATACACATATATAGATATATACTAAATATATAAACTATAACCAACTCCTTCTCACTTAAGCAACCAACCATTGCTATGAAACATCACATCTATGCAAGCACATGACTTGATGTGACATGGTCGAGCTAGGAGGTGATGGAGGGAACATGGCCAAGCTAAGGTGGTGGTGGAAGGAGGTAGCCATGCATAGGGCAATGATGAAAGGAGGTGGAGCATGTGGTGGTGGAGTAAGAATTTAAGCTAATTATTACATATTGTCACCATCAAATGTCAAACCAAAAAGGTACATGGCCTTCCCCCTATATGCTGTGACCACAGCCGTATGTAGGAGGGAGAGGTGGCCGGTGCATGGTGATGGAAGGAGGAGGTGGCGTGATGATTTGTGGTGATGTAAGAAGGAGATGTTTACACTCTTCCATTTGCCTATAAATACCACTTCACTTCTTCACTTCTTTCATTCTTCATCTTCTTCATTTTTCTAAAGCTTCCTCCACATTTTATTGGCTTCCATCTAAGAAAAAATATAAAAAAAATTGTAGCAAATTATATCTAAATACACACACAGCGCACTTCAAAAGTCATCCAAACCCTTCCTCTTTCTCTTCAAACCCATGGCCAACCACCCTAGCCGAGCTTGCCACCTCCACAAACCAAGACCATGAACCCTTACCCCCTTCAAAATTTAGGCAGAGCCCTATAGGAACTTCAGGACGAGTGTTCGTGAGCTCCGATTCGGGTTAGAGAAACTAATCCATTTTTTAGTTAATCGTTTTATTCTAAGCTGAGAAGTCCATTTATATATATTATATATTGGATGATATATATATATATACACATACATATATTTGGCTATGGTTGTTTATAATGATTGTTTATCATGTTTGGATGTTGTGTAAATATTGTTGTTTGGATATATAAACAAGTCGCATTAAATACAGGTCGATATTACACAAGGAAATAACTTACGGGATGAAATTATAAAAGTAGTATGGAATCGTTTAAACTATTTAAAACGGTTTTAAAATGATTTAAATATGTTTTATAAACACTAAAAGAAAATTTGGTGAAGTTTGAATAGAGAATGAAAAAAGAGTCAAAACTAGACGCGGATAGTCCGCGATTTCGCACCACAAAAGTTAAATGAGTATATAAGATGGAATATAGCTCAGAATTCTTTGCAGTAAGAATTTTTCAAACTACTATATCCATAGTTTTCAAACAAAGGAAGAAAAAAATAAAGATTTCATCTTATAGATTTTGAATATAAGTGAAAACAGGTTTTCAAAATAACCTTGGTTTTGCAGTTCTGAATCTAAAAAACGATTTCTTAAAATTGAATAATTTTAAATGTTTTGAAAATATCGAAAAATCTTTATACATCTTTTAAAATGGTTTAAAAGAGATTTGAGTAGTATAAATAAATTTTCAAAAGATAGAAAAGTCGTTTTGGTCAATATAATTTTAGAAACACTCTTCGCAGCACTACCTTTCACTATTTTCAGTAACCTTTGAAATATAATTTTAAACATAAAAATTCTTTCCCAAATCTTTTATGAATATTTTTAAATGAATAATTAAGTGTTTTAAAAATGATTTGAATATTTATTTAAAAGGGCTTAAATAAAAAAATTAAATAAAAGCTATTATAAGCAATTGTTTTAATCTTGGCTCTAACAAGCCAACGAGTACACCTGATTTTTCTATTCGTGAGATCTAATTGAGACGATTAAACTAAGGAGATGATCAAGAGTAACCGGCGCCCTGGTTCACCTGGCCTCATCTAGGCGACGGATAGGTAAGGTCGAAATGTCGGAAAAGTTAAATATAAAAGATTAAATTTTCCCAACTTTAAACAACTTGGGTTGTACCGAAATAATCTTCTTATAATTGATATTAAATTTCAAGAAGGAAACTCGTACTACTCATATGAATTTAAAAGGTGATTTCACCGTTATCCGATGTATAATACTTGTTTAATAGGGAAACTGACATCAAGTATAATTTGAATGATTTCTAAGAATCCATTTCATTCAAATATTAACTAATTTGGATTTACCATATTAGATAACATAGTTTCAACTTACTAAAAAGTTACATTATTGGAATTGAGAAATCTTTGTTAAAATTAGAGTTAAACGATTTGGAGTTATTCCTAGTTTTAAAAAGAGTTTAATTAAACCAAAGAATTTAAGAAAGATAGTTTTAATGAATTCCATATATGCTAAAAAGAAATAGTTTTCAAAACATAAATATCTCTAAAGGATATTTTGGATAAAAAGATATATATTAATGAAATATTAATCACCTATTTATAAATCATCTTTTTATCGATGATTGGTTTGAAGGAACCGAGGTCAAATTTGGATAACTCGTATGCAAAAACTACTTCGAACCAATTTACGCATTAGAAAATGAAGATATATATTGGAAACCAAAAGGTTGGAAGATAGAGGATCTTTATTTCAAAAGGATTGCTTGTTGATAATTCTAAGTAGCTCCCAAATAAATAAAAAGGAGCGGTCCCTTTTTTTTGAAAATCTTCGGAAAATAAGGACTATTAGCTACTAATCCTAGAGGCAATTCCCAATAGGATGTGGTAGTAAAGTACCTTCGGTTTGTCCTGTTCTTGAATAACTTATATGGACGAATGTCTGACGTTGCATTTCTAGATCATACTGACTGATCTCCATGAACATTTCATCTTTTTGGTGGCGGAGAAGGCAACTTCTTTTAGCTTAATACCCTTTCCTGAGACGTACGAGCTAAGAAGTTATACATTTGTAGAAATCAGTTGTGTGATTATGAAATGGCAAAGTGACATTCAAAGTGGAAGATGTGCTATATAAAAGGTAACACTTACCTCAAAGCCTCACACTCGAGAATAGTGAAATAGGGGATGCTTTAAGGCTAAAGTGGATCGCAACCAATCAGGATATGAAATCACCTTGTAGATGGATAAAATTTCTACTTGCTATAACGTCGGGTTTAAATTATGTGGTGTATGCTTGGGATCCCAGATAGCTCGGTAACGACCGAGTGATATAATACTCAGTGCTATTCATATATTATATTTTTGGATACGCCGGTCTTAATTCGCGTGAAGACCAACATAAAGGCCTCGGATGCATTCCTCCAGAAATGCACTATACGGAATGTAGTCCCTTACCTCACTATTCAGTTGGAATTCCAATACCCAATAAGTTTCGTACGGACTTAGTTGTGAAAATATTGAATGTGAGATACAAGCATTTCGGCTAAGATTTACAAGTTTATTTGAAAATGTTTTCAAAGGAATGCCATTAAAAATAATATTTTAAAATTTTGCTTATTAAATTTTGGTTATCGTAAGGTAAAAACCTGTTCCGTATTTATCTGCGGTATGGTCTTATGAGATACCATTTGTTTTCAAAACTCATATTTTGAGTTTCTCACACCAGTCTCATGACTGACCCAGAGTTTATTTTTCCTTTCCCTTAAACTCTGGATGCCCTATTTTTCAGGCAGTCAAGTAGTCAAGCAACTAAGAGCATTTTGGAAGGAGCCTAAAGTATAAAGACTAGAGGGTTCTTTGTCTATAGTTATCCATTCTCAACTTTCACTGTATCCTGTATCATGTATTTTGTATTTGCCAGCCCATACAAGGATATGCGGTTATAAATATCCTCGGTTGGGTTATTACTTATCGTAACTCTGATGAATCACTTGGAGTGATTATATGTACTTTCCACCTGTATGATTGTGTTGTTTAATACGGTGTGAGATTCTATTATTATTCTATTTTCTACCTTTATTTCTTATAAACCCTTGATTATATGTCTTTTTAGCACTTGAATTTGCGACATGTGAATACCATGGATGTATTAGTGTTGATCTTCAAGGGTCGAAAATGAGGGTCGTCACATCAGTTTTGCAAACACTTTATCTGCTCCAGCTCATTCAAGCATTTCTACAAATACATGTTCGACACCAGCCACTGTAGAATGCTTTGAGTTCACCAGAGCCACTCCAATCACCATGACCATCGATCGGGTGCATAAAGGGAATCAGGGAAGTTATAAGAAGATAATGGTACTTAGGGTTGGCTCGGAAAGATCAGGGATTGAGTGTGCACAGTGCACGTACACTAAAGTGCAAAAGACATTAAGAAGTTGAATTCATGGGTTTTTCCCTCTTAATTTGAGCAAGTAATCCATGTACCATTGATTGATTCAAATGCCTAAGGATTTATATAAATATCAATAGAGACCAAATTGTAAAATCATTGAGTGATCGATTAAATAAAATTTCATTTCCTTTTATTCAAAAATCCACCGTCCTGGTGGTTAGGCACTTTGGCATTGATTTATGAGATCACAGGTTTGAGTTCTGCATAGCGCGTGATTCGAACTACTGAACATATGTTGACTTGTAGCATGCTATATATTTCATAAGACTTGTAATACAACTATGTACTACCCATTAAAAATAAATTATCTACCATCGCTCATGCTTAAACCTTTTTTATTGCATCTAAATTGTTCCCAGTTCTGTTCATTTGCTTTACGGTAATCCATTAAATCATTCCCTGACCATCCCCATCCAATTTTGATCAACGTCCACTGCCATTTCTGCACACCAGCATCATCAAGAACTCTGAATGACTACAAGGAGATAAATTAGGAAGAAGAAGCCTAACAACTAGTAACTATGATATACGGTGATAATAAGTTTTCAGTAAACCGACAACCTAGTTGAACTTCAAAAACATTCTATAACAAGCGATGATAACCAGCATTAACAACAACTAAGCCATGATTCCTAAACAAGTTGGAGTCGACTAGAGATGGAATCCAAAACTAAATGACAAAGTCTATCTAAAAGTAATAATAACAATAATAATTAAAAAAACGTTACAATAATAATAATAAAAGTAAATTAATTAAACAAATGATAAGTATAATAAGTAAAATAAAAATAGAAATAAAAATAAAATAAATAAATAAAATAACCATGATAATAATAATAGTACTAATAGTAATAGAGACTGAAAACCAAACACTACGTCTTAACCTCCTATTCACTGGTCCCATAATCTAAAACTTATAATACTACCCTAAACCAAATTTAAGCAAAAAACTCATGATTTTGGTACGTAGATCACTAATTTTCACACGCTCATGTTCGACACCAACTCTTCGGATACATTCCGATCCTTCAAGTATTTTTTTACTACTTCTCTCATGTCAACCTTGGTCGACCTATTTCTCTCTTTGAGAATTCGATGCGACCTATAATTCCAATGCGCACAAGTGCCTCGAGAGGCCTCCGTCGGAGATACCCAACCATTTTAGACGATGTTGGATTAGCTTCTCTTCAATTAGTGCTTTACGAAATTTATCACGCATATCATCATTTCTAATTCGGTCTCATCTTGTATAACCACAGCTCCATTGCAGCATACGTATATCTACTATAATTATCTACTGCATGTGTTATCTTTTAGTATACCAACATTCTACACCATACAACATCACAGACCTGATTATCGTTCTGTAGAACTTTCCTTTAAGCTTTTGTTCGACTTTCTCTCACAGAGAATGTCAAACGCTAGTCGTCATTTCACCCCTCCCGCTCGATGATAACCAGATAAAATGGAAATTGACATCAAATCAAGTTTATATGTATACTATTAAAAATACAATTAATACCATTTTTCCCTTGAAGGTACAAGCACCTACATAACTAGAATTTATCACTAATATAATGCTTACAGTTTATTCACATAAATACATGAAATAACAAATAATACATGAGTAAATAGAATTTGTGTTGTAACACAGTAACATCTCTCTGTCAATACATATACTGGTTCTTCATCTATAAAGACATCCACCTCTATAGGTTGGTGGCCAATAATCAGGTCCTGAGTTTTCTCTATATATCTGTGGGGTGCATGAAATAGGAACAAGGCATAATCCTTTGCTCCTCAATTCATTATCTTTCATCTCTCCTTTATCTTTCCTCTCTGCATTATTACTCCCCCATGAGATATGGTCCTATATATATTTGTGTAGCGAAAAGTTAACAAAATATCCCACGTAAACTGCACAATTCATTGCATATAAATTGGAGAATATGTAGTCTTCTTACCTTGTTCATGCTTGTCTTCAAGTATGGATCACTGAGCAACTGCAATTATGTAACATACTAAGGCTAAAAAAAATTAAATTGAAATGCAGTGTGATCAGGAAGCGATCGTTGTGTCAAGTGTAAAGACTTGTTAATGCTGTGCAAGAGCTTAAGAATTTATCTCAGCTAACATCATGCAATACGAAAAGCGAAAAATAAATAAAAAAATCCATGTAGTTGTTCATAATTACGCTGTATTTTTTACTTTCACCATAGATGTATCGTGGTGAAACATTGTCCAAGTTCAAACAAGGTACATCAAAAAAAGTATGGTAAACTGGAGAAGTATTAAATAACTCAACAGAACTCAAGAGCAAACCATTTTTCTTGTACTATCAAAGAAACAGATTACACATGCATAAGGCTAACTTGAGATAAGCATCTTGTTCAATTTAACCATTATTGAATAGTTGACCTTTTTTTATTTTAATTACTCAGAACCAAGCATCACTCTTAAACTCTAATAAACTATGTGTATATCAAACACATACTCCGGGTATTCATTACAGAATTATTAGCTTTCAGAGTTTGAAACCATGACATTTGATCTCATATCCCGGACCATCAGCTAACTAAGCCAACTATGCTGGCATAGTTGGCATTTTTCAAGTACTTAATAAACTTTGATTGCAAAATAGACAGTTATAGGTTCATATCACCGAGATTAGGGGCTTGATAAGAGCTAAATGTAGTACATAAATGCATGTTATCATTTATGTAAAATTTATACCGATGTTTTTAATAAATATTGAAGATAATACCAAAGGACGTAGAATTACCTGTACTTGCTCTTGTAAAATTCTAATGTAGTTGATAGCTTCTAGCAGAACTGAAGCAGTGTCTGTCTGGTTTCAAATAATTAAATTAGCAGTTTAAAACCATTGTATGGATAGATGTTGATGGATATACTTGGTTCATAATGATTTATACCTTTCCAAAAGGTGAAACAATTTGCTGAAGCGCGGTAATTTTATCTCCCAACTTAACTTTAGGCGGCTGCAACTGAAAGAGAAATTGATCTAAGAATCAAATTTTACTATTACATCTGGTGGCAGAATTTTACAGAAATTTAGCATTATAGATAAATTATAATATAGCACCTTGATAGTTGAAGTATTTGAGCTCTCAAGCTTGGATTTCTTGAACAATGTATCTGAATTATCTTCTGATTTTTTCTTTTTCCCATCGCTTGCTCCACCAATTCTCCCACTTCCTTTTGTCTGCAAATATTCATATATTGTAGCCGTATGTTGATTCATTTTGATATGAACATATACTGAAATAAAATTTGCTTACTAAAAGAAGGCCTATGGAATCGTTCAATAATACCAAACATAAACAAATATATTTATAACTCCTAAAATATGTTACATCTCGTATATCTTTTGATTGCAAGTCGGATAGTCTAAACAAAAGTCAGAAAACAAATTTCTTGATGAACCTTTATCTAAGCAGGAAATTCTTTACCATATTTGACCACTTTCTAGAATTATTACTTTAAAAAGGGAATGAATTTCGAGCTTACAGATGAAGAAGTTTCAGGTCCTTTGACTGAAGGCCTGTTACCATTTGCATGAAATTCCATTCCAGGCTTACTTAAAGAATTACCAAATGATATCAAGTCTGATAAGTTTCTTGCATTATTCGACCATGGTGCATCCAATCCTCCAAACTTACTATTGTTGATTCCAATTAGAGAGTTATTAAGCCCGACCTGATAATTACTACCGATTAATCCAGTCAACAAAGGATTAGGCTCCGACATAGCACCAATATTGTCTTGAACATAAGGAATTTCGTACTTAATTTGAGGCATCAAAGGATTGAGAGAAATATTATTGTCGCATGCAATGCTAGGTGGTGCAATAGACCAATTGGTTAATCTTGTGGGTTCCTGCCCCATCATGGTTGCATCATAGTTGTTATTTGATGAATAATTACTGTTTGGAAAATCCCAGTTGTTGTCTATCTTCTTCAAATAATCACATGGCGAAGAATTGAATATTTCACTATTGTTGACATTTCTTGATGATAGCACTTCAGGGAAATTTGTTCCATTGTTGTGCAAGTCGCCTCCACCATTTCCAACACCACTGTCAAAGTTATGAAATGTGCACAGATTCAATAGTTTATCATAAATAAAAGCACATTAAATTCATAAAATTCACATGGAAAACAAAAGGAGTAACTAACAAGATTAACAAGGAAAAAAGCAGCTAGAGATTTGATGATCATACATTAACTAAATACAAAACAAAACAACTCCAGATGGAATTATGTATAACTAATCTAAAATAAATTTCACCAGACTGAAACGAAAGATATATGTAAGTACTTACAATAAAACCTGGTTCCACAACCGAGTCTCCGATGGCTCTCCGGATAAATCAGCAGAAGAAGCATCCATGCTATGGTTGGATGCATTTGTAATAAATGAAGTTGTCGAAATGTTAGACATATGATCTTGATCTTCGCAATTAGTAGATGTGTTATACTGATTATTATTCATGGTGTTCCAGGAAGCTATACGATTTGTATGTATTTCCCACCAATTTGGTATAGGAGAAGAGCTAGCAACTGAGGCTTCTGAGTTTGCTTCTTGAGCCATGAACCAAATTAATATATGAATGATAAATTTGGATTATGGTGGGGGTTATATGGAAGGAAGTGATCATATTGCATGACGTAAGTGCATAATATTATATGTTATTACTTATTAGTTTACTTAAGAGAGAAAATGTGCTTGCTATAGTTTCATTTATGTTATATATTCTAGGTTATGGATTTTCTTATCTTACAGATAAAATCAAATTGCTACAGAATAAACTATAGGTAAATTATTATTAAAGCAAAAGGCATCAAATCAATTTGTATCAATTTTTCTGTACTTTTTTTTCCCAGATTTAATCATATTTCTAGGTTGATAGTGTTTTTTTTTTTTTTTCCGTCTAAGAATACAGTTAAGGGCAATTTTGCTACGTTCACTACAAGGTATTGTTAACCAAATATACACAACATAACTTACATTTCACCAAAGCCCTGCATATGTTAAGCACATACATCATTGTTTAAAAGTATTATTGATATGTTTTCATTCAGCAAATTTTTCGTTTTACTGTTTGCCGATACATTAGATAAATAGTTGACCTGTGTTTTGACTGCTGCATGATCATACTACAAATGCGAATAAGGATTCCCACAAGAAAATAAACATGTCAGCATCTGGGGTTGAATGCGAAGTTTATATATTCAAGTTGTAGGAATAAACAAAAAGCATGCACAGTCCTTGTGTTATTTCCACTGAAATTATGGTTAGAAGTGGTAGGGTATTCTCTTGATTTTTCATAGTACTATACTATTGTCATCTAATATCATACCCGGTTAAGGAATTATATTTTCTTATTATATTGCATGCTAATTCTAATAATTTAATTGAACATCGTTAATTATTGGATAAAGATATATACATTGAATATCAATATGCTTTATGAGTTATTTTTGCAACCAATAATTTTCTATTTATCTATAGTTTCTTTATTTCCAGCACTAACAAAAAGAAGCTTTACCTTTAAAGTCAAATTATTACTTAAGCTATTTTTCGCTTTATAGACATATTTCATATGGCTATATTCTATGTAATCTAAATTTAATCTCAGGTCTCTTTTGTGTCAGAAGTTGTTGTGCATTTAAAGCAAAATATACATACAGCTTAACAATATGCATATTTCAAAATAAGAAAATACATGTAAGACAAAAAATTATAAAAATATCACACGATCGATCTATAGATTCTGTTATTTCTACAGACGAGATGGCCAGTTAATATTAACAAAATACCTTTAAAATTTATTTATTCAATGAAGTCGAGTTGTTAATAATATCATAGACTGTAACCCTTGTGTAACTTCCACTAACTTTTAATCTCTACTAAATAATCAGAGTCAAGTTTAGTTATGATATTCATTAGCATAACCAGAGTCGTGTTTAGTTATGTCTACAGACAAGAGTAAATTATTTTATCCCTCATGTAAATAGTTGGTGCTTATGATCTGTCAAATTCCATAGGTATTGTCAACGCAGACTGTCCGAATAGATATAAAATTATGTTCGTTTTACACTGAATGCAATATATAATTTGAATTTTGAACTCAGTGGCTAAAGTAACAGGTTGGCATTTTCTTATTTGATGAAACACATGATTTATTTCCAGTACTGAAACAAAGATACCGTGTGTGTGTGTGGGATGAGCGTTCAACTGCACCCAAACATACATACGTATGTATAAACATCTTATGATTTCATGAGAAAGCTGGAACATACAATAAATATAATTTGATGCCCTAGCAGAAAATGTACAGAAATGCATAGTTTGGTTGTGAGGTAATTAAAGTAAGCTATTGTAAAAAGTTCCAGGTAAGGACAAGATTGTCTTAGTGGTATTGGTGGAGTGTATATATTTCAAGGATGAAATGATTTGCTTCCCAAGTTATTCCAAGTTCAGTGTACATTAGCATGATGGCTATACAAAGAATACAGGTGTATATCAAATTTATGAATGATAATTTTGACCCTGACAACGACTATGCAGCCTAAAGCGATAAGAATTTTGTTGTGGACTAAAGTTTGTTAACGACAAAACATATAATCATACAATTGCATAGAAATCAAGTTTCTAGATCATGTGCCAAAGGAGAAGAAAAAACTTTAGCTCAAATCAATGTTACCCACTAAACTTAGAAGTTAAGAAATGAATTATTTTGGGAAACCCTAAGAAACCGTGTCTATAATGCCAAGAGAGTATCTCAAGAACCACAAGCTCAAGCGTTAAGGGGTTTAGAGCATGGATCTAGAGGTTTGAGTTCGAATCCCTCAGATTTGTATATGCTCATGCCCAAAATAACACACAGTTCCCTATTTGAAAAAAGAGAAGGAAAAAAAGATATAGAATATGTGCCTGCTCCTAACACCACCACAAAAATTTGCTATTGAAAATTAAGGCAAAGAAGACTGTATAGGGAGCAGACCTTAGTGCAAATGAAAGCACCCTCTCTTCCACTTTTAGGGTCCCTATGTTAGCGACAATGCATAAAAGAGGAATCTATAAGATATCACAGCCTTGATCGTTGCCACATGTTAATGGAACAAGTGTGCATCTTTTCACACATCGATTTCAGACATGTCTTTACTGAAATCAAATCAACCGTACATAATTGTGTAAGTTTATGACCGTGAATAACCTTAATTGATTCATTAAAAGCATGCACATGTTTTTAGTAACATCTAATATTGCTATGACATATGTTTCCACTATAATCCTCTTTATAAACAATTTGCAAGCCTTTTTTCTTTTCTTTACTGAAAGAAAATTTCTTTTCAGGCTTGTTTCTGGCCACCATCACAGGTACGGTTTCCTAAAGCGTTTATACATCACAATATACTAATTAACGTAAAACAGAAACAAGTGAATTAATGAAAACCAAAATGTTCATACTTAATATAAATGAGATAAACAGGCGAAAAAGAGGGTCAATAAAGTTGTTATGTCTTCAGTTAGGTATGAGCAAT
Organism: Allium cepa; assembly: GCA_030765085.1. Lineage (NCBI taxonomy): Eukaryota > Viridiplantae > Streptophyta > Magnoliopsida > Asparagales > Amaryllidaceae > Allium > Allium cepa. The sequence continues at coordinate 237,702,256 of CM060929.1, read as the reverse complement.
GCATCCATGATAAAAAAGAATGTTGTGACATGGATGGCAATCTGATCTCTTTCTTTACTTCTAAACAACCTTTAAACTTATGATGTTTCGCTTGCAAAATTTAACATAAATTTATATTATTGACATAAATAAAGACACTCAATGTTAATATACAAGATGTCGTTATAATGCGATCTTTAGTGACATTTGATTATGCATTTTGTGCACCTTTGTTGAGCCTTTATGCATTTGAAAACCTGATCAATATATTTTTATATATCTTGAGAAGAAACTATTTCTCAACAAATTACCTGTTTGCTGTCAGACAGACTTCTTTATGCGCACGAAATTTAAAAGAAACTCAAGAGGATATATTGACAACACATGATGATACTCAAATCATACATGGCACCCGAATACGGTTGTAGATTGCACACCATTGTTGAGCATGCATGGAATTTCAAAGGTCCTATACATATATGAAAATGGATACTACATTTACAAACAAGTATGCAATGGTTGTGTGACACTATAGTGGTTGCATATTTGGCCAGAAAATAAAATTTAACAGTTGTGCATAGAAAAATTATAGAGGAAGTTAGGCTTCGCCCCCTATTTTCAAACTTAATACCTAAAAAATCCTTCTCAAAATCAAGTTTCATGAAACATCTCTTTCAATGGTTTCAGCGAAAATGTGCATATTAAACTGCACATATTTGTAGTTAGAACTACAAAAATATGCAGTTTAAAATGCAAATATGTACAGTTTAAAATGCACGTATATGTAAAATAAAAATTTGCAGTGTGGACTGCAAATATTTAGTGTAGAATATGTATTCTTACAGTGTAGACAGCAAATTTTCATTTTACAAAAATGTGCAGTTAGAACTGCAAATATTTGTAATGTAGAATGTAAATATCTGCAATTTTAACTGTAAATATGTGCAGTTTAAAATGCATATTTTTGCTGAAAACATTGACGATGTTTTTCATTAAACATGTTTTTGATAGGGGCCGACGTGAATTTTAAGATTTTTGAATGGTGTTTGAAAAAACATCCCTTAATTATACCCCTAACTATCAGTACCTATGTCAATTGCTAGTTTTCCTCGGTTTGTATGTTAGATTTCTAAACTTGTGTACCTACCATATTTGCTAGATTGTGCACCTGTCAAAGATAAAATTCAGAGTAGACTAAACTTATACTATAGATTGAACTGCCTATCCTACAGCTTTCACAAAATATTTGATTAAAAGAAGGAATGAAAAACAATGAAACTTCAAAAAGTGGTAGAATTATAAAGCTAACAGTTCATTTCTGAATATTTTAAAGCCACTACCCCTTTAATTATAGCCACCTTTTCGTCGTTTAGTTTAATAGGAAAATAAAATTGTGTAAAGTAAGAAGGAAAAGCAGTGGAGGAGCTTGTCATGGAAATAATTAGAGAAAAATTAGGATGAGACAAAGTGATCAACAAGCAATAAGCACGCGGACTTTCAGATATATAAAAAGCATGCAAAGCAAAAGACCACGAAAGAGAATTTGTTTACTTTGATCAACAACCAAAAAAAAAAAAAAAAACATGTCAATCCCTGTACAAGTCTATGAATAATAATTAGATTGTTGAGGTAGCTCTTTCGCTTTCAGTAAAGGTAATAATCAATCAATATTCCACTAAGGTCTGGGGATTTTTGCTCTGTATTGATTCATGACGTAAATAGTTTTTATATTGGTTTGTGCTGTCTAATTTTAAATGGAAGACCTTCGTGTTGGGTGAACTCGATAAAGCATAAGTCAACTGGTTGGCTGTTTATTTTTGTTGAAAAATAATGAGCATGATTGAAAAGTCAAAACAAGTCAGTCATGGCCTAATTCGACAACATGCAATGGGGTGTATAGAGTGGACACTGGTCAACTATATGTCAAACATTCTCTTTGAGCTATAAATTTTAGTCATACCAATTATGTTGATTTATAATGCTACTGACACCATATAGATCCAACATAAAAAGACACCGAATATGATAATAGTACAGACATAAAAATCTCCAATATGAAATCAGATGAAACCAAACAATATGACATAATCAAAACAAAATTCTTATGTGGTACATTTCAAATTTGGTATCTTTCCTTGCGTTGATCTTTTAATTAAATTGTTATTTTTCTGGTTAACTATCTAAGATCCTAACTAAGCTTATAAGATTCTCAAGTTTAATTAACAGATCAACAAAAGAGGATTTACCAAATTTAATATGTAGACAAATTATTTGAATACTCGTCATAGATGGTGCATATGCATGCATGTTTCTCTCTTTATATGTGCGCACAGACACACACACATATATATATATATATATGTATGTATGTATGTATGTATATATGTATATATGTATTCATTCAATCAATGAATATTTATAACATATCAATTGATCTTCATTCTCATATCACAGTCAATAATAGCCATTGACCAAATGATTCAAATGGTTTTGAGATTCAAATTGGTATCTTTCCTTGCGCTGATCTTTTAATTTAATTAAATTGTTATTTTTCTGGTTAACCATCTAAGATCCTAACTAAGCTTATAAAATTCTCAAGTTTAATTAACAGATCAACAAAAGAGGAATTACCAAATTTAATATGTAGACAAATTATTTGAATGCTCGTCATAGATGGTGCATATGCATGCATGTTTCTCTCTTTATATATGCACACATATACATATATGTATATGTGTATATATGTATTCATTGATTGAATGAATATTTATAACATATCAATTGATCTTCATTCTCATATCATAGTCAATAATAGCCATTGACCAAATGATTCAAATGGTTTTGAGATGCAAATTGCATGTTATATTTTAAGAGTGGTAAGCTCTTTTTTTGTTTTTCTTAAAAATTAGTAACCGATGACTTGGGGATTCGTCTCTAAAATAACTTGATCCACACTTTGAAGGTGTTATCATTTTATTAAGGGTTCCACCTACCTCTCACACACAATGTGCGTGTTAAGAAAGGATCTCTGTCATTCGTCTTTTGCAACACCTCTTTAACACCATTTCCATATTATGCACTACACAAGTAACAATGCTCTAAAACTTGGACATATGTTCTCATGATACTTCAAATCCCTCTTAAAAATTGTTTGAATAATTTTAGAATAAAGAAAATGATATTTCAAATTAACGGTCAAAAAATGCTTTACATGAATATTGAATTAGATTTTGAAAATTCCGAAAACCAAAAATGATCAATTTTTGGTGGAGATGATGTTAATATTATGGATTACGTATTCCAAAATTTTACAATATACTGAATTTTGTAGTTCAAAATATGAGAGAGATGCCACATAAGATAGATTTCACAAATCTTTTTTCCTGTCATCACACGTGTGCGCGAGCGCACATCACCACTTTGCCTCAGGAGGTGGTGGTGTGGTTAAACACCAAGTTGATAGGTTAGTTTAAACTATAGTTATATCATATAAACTTTTTGATTTACCCGAATGCATGTTAAGGATAAATATATACGTCTTTTAGAGATTAAGAAAGAAGCACAGTTCTTTGGTTCTCGAAATAACAAAATTTACCTTTTGAGTTTAAACTGCTCAAGGCGTATTGATAAATAAAAAAAATCATATATTGCTTTGACACATGTGATAGAGGGTGATGAAAAAAGTATTAAGTTTATTGTGCAATAGTGTATCATAAATAGCAGCAATGTCCATATTCAAATGCAATAAGGTCTGTACATGTACCACATCAAGGACAGATGTTAGTGGAAAGTGTAGAGTACGATTTGGCTACGAATCACCACATTAGCAGAATCCACTATTACTAGCACAACATCTGGATAGACCAATTACTTATGAATCAAATAAAATGGTATCATTAAGTCCTCACGCATCTCATCAAAGGGGTTGAAAGTGCACACATGTTGCTTGATAAACTAGATTTGAACTTTTTAAGAGGAATCCTAGAATAAATATAAACTCCTACATTGCCAAAATTGATAACTAGGCATGTTATATAATTCAGCAAGTTTCAAACTTTCAATTCAAACGACATAGAAACCTTCTGAAAAATTGAAATCTACCTGCAACTTGATTAATTTGGTTGACAGTTGTGGTTATACATGAGTGTAGTGCACTACAAATTGGTATAGCTAACAAGCGTATTTATGCAATGAAATTAACCTTAATAAACAACCAAACAGTAAAAGTCAAAAAAAGTCTATTTGTCATAGTTTATATCCATAAAATTCTTGCACATGGTGAGGGTTGGAAATGATTTTCTACACGACCACGCAGACTGAACATGGTTTTACATGTTTATGGTTTTAAGAACCTTATCTTTAGACATGGTGGTGAGACCACAATACTAGATTTTGACCAAATGTTATGATCCAATTCATACTAACTTGTTATACATGACCACGGGTCCGATTAATATTTGCCTGTAAAAAACTATTAGTTTTTTACTTTCATGCTCAAACATAGAACATGCCTTCACATACATAAAAAATCATTTTAGGATGTAAGATTAAATCAACTTACAGAGATGGTCTGGATGCAGGCCAACTAAAGAAGACTGATCTTCATACTGAAAAAGCAAAAGTCCACATATGGAAACTTGGCAATTAATTCATGTTATTATCTCTTGTTCCAATTTTGATATACATAAAAGGTAAGTGCATTGCAATGAAGCAAGTGATGAAAAGTGTCAATCTGTACAATATAAAATAAAAGTATCAAAAAAATAAAAATAAAAGTAAAACAAAATAAAATGAAAGAAGAAAAAATTGAACGCTAGGGGTTAAGTATGTCACTTTAATTTTCATAAACAGATAAGACATATAAAATGAAAAAAAATAATTTGATATCTATGAGTAATCAACCTACAATTCGCTGCATACGAGTATTACTACGTTGTCAGCCTGTCACACCATTCTGCTGGAAGGTTGTGACAGTAGATTGGAGGTATAAGAGAACATCACAATTTTAGTGAGAAATTTTGCTGTACACAATTATAGGAACTTACACTCAGAGATATTGCACCGACTAAACTGAGAAAATTCAAAATATGATCGAGCTTGGTTCAACCAAGTACAAATTTTACAGCAATATATTATACGGAAGGAAGCTATAAATGTTTTAGTTGAAAGATATAAGCTTATAACAACACCCAACACTGCAGCTGTGAAGGGAGTACACAAACTTGTGGTTAATGTGTATAAATTTTTGTGTGTGCACGCGCACGCGTGAAAGCATAGACAATCTTCATGCTCATAAAAAATATAATAATGCTAAATCGTTTACAAGCATTATAAAACTATGTTAATAGTGACTTCTGCATTTCACGTAAAGTAGGCATGTCCAGCGACAAATTAAACTTCATAAATGGCAGGGGAGAAGAAATGTAGGTGGCAGAACAAGAAGCTTTCTTCTTTTTTTTAATTATTATTATTCACTTATGTATTTTTTTAAACCATCTAAAAATAAAACTTGTGATTAATGTATTATCCCAAAGCAACAATAAAATTTGCAATCAAATAAGCAGTGGCTATACATTTCATAATAAGCAAATCTAAAACTGTTTATCAGCTAAGTAGGCAATACATACGCTACTCATATAAGCTATAATCAGATAATGCAACTCACAAACACCTAAAAGTACTAGCTTAAAATGACAACAGATTTATTGCTCTAGATGATACGTTATCACATAATCATCTGGTTTGGTCTCATCAAATTGTAATCAACTATAAACAACAATACTACATGTCTACATCAAATACTTGACTCAAACCAAATAGCATGAAACCGGTTAATCAAGTAACAGATTAGGGTGACGGTGATTCAATCAAATATTTTAACCATCAGGTGCTGTAAAAATCAAAAATCATGGCTGCATAATAAGCGAAATTTGAAGTTATTGCATGCACATCAGCAGTCCTTCTCCAATAAATCCTTGGAATTTATTGGGGTTTCTTCAACCAGGTACTGTTTTACTCATTGGTTGAATAACTAGCGATTCATTCATTGTGTAAATTAAAAGGGCAAGAAATTACGAACCCTAATTCTGTAATCAACCATTAGTGACTTTAAATTTGGCGGTTCTCGCCCCCACGTGTACATTTCTCAACTTGATGTACGCTACAAGTATTAAATCCAGAGCTGCAAAATAACCTTCAATTCCCTTCATAAATCAAACAGTTCTTCCGAGATAATTACAACAAATCATTCTAGTTCATAGTTAAGCTGAATTTGTATTTTTAACCAAACCGTAGTTGAAGAGACGGCAACGGTTTAGAAAAGATACAAAACGGCAAAAACTAGGACAGGCCTGTTTAACCAGAGAAATTTTAATGCAAGCTTTGATAACGAAAAAAAAAAACAAATATTATGTTGCTGATACGTAGTCCCTTGGTGCATATATCAGCATTACGCTTTATTTTTTCTCTCAGAAATAATTTGCAACAACAACATGGAATAAAATATTAACCGCCAATTTTGAACTTAGAAAAAAAAATTACCATAAATATAATAGAAAATTAGCTGGGAGGACATGGTGAACTCTAGACTATGAAAAAGTGTGCGGTGGATCTTGACGGCGGTGGCAACGAGATGATGGAGGCAGTGGTAGTCAATTAGCGTTACGAGGAGAGCGCGAAGTTGGAGTGCATTGATAATATGGTGTCGTGAGCAGGCCCGGCCCTGGCCCAAGGCCACTGAGGCGGTGGCCTAGGGCCTCCAATATTTTGGGGCCTCATCATTTTAAAAAATGAATATGTATATATAGAATATGTTAATTTTTAGTAGTTGATAGATTGGTTAACTCAGTGGTAAATGTTTGTTATTATGGCAGAGCAACCAGAGCTTGAGTCCCACTTCGGTTTAATTTTTTGCTATGATTTTATTATGTTTGAGTCCCTCTAAAATTTATTCTACTGCACTTTAATAAAAAATTGCCTTGGGCCTCCAACTGCTCAGGGCCGGCCCTGGTCGTGAGTAAGGATGAAAAAGAGACGGCTCTGTTGGCAATGGTGGTAGTGAACATGAGATGTTAGAGAATAAGCAACAAATTGAGAAAGAAGAAGCAACAAATTAAGGAAGATGAAGACAATGTGTAAATTAATGACGAAGAAGACAATGTGTAGTAATGCTATTGTGCAGTATCACTTTTTTAGATAAATCATTTACGTATAGTTTTATTCGTAATGTTATTTTATAGTGGCATTTTATGATTTTTACTAGTAGTTTCTGAATTGTAATTCTTTTTTAGATTGTAGTAGAAGTTTAGAAACAATTGTAGCATGTTTTTAGTTGTGTACAGTAATGCTAATGTGTAGTGTCCTTTTTTTGTTTTTCTAAATAATTATAATTATGTATATTCTATAATACTATTTTATAGCACCATTTTGTGAATTATAGTAGTATGTTTTAAATTGTACTAATAGCTTATAAACAATCGTATCATCTTTCCGGATGTGTGTAGTGATCCTATTGTGTAATATCACTTTTTTTAAAATAAATATAATTATGTATATTTCTTATCATAATGCTACTTTATTGTTTATCCCAAAAGTTGACGCAGACACTCTATAAATTTGTAGAAGAGAATAAAATGAAGAATTTACATGAAAACAAAAGGAAACAACATGCTACAAGCATAGTGGTTCAGCAAATCGTTGGTCTACGCCCACTTGAACTTTGTTATTGATTCTGTAAAGTTTATACAAACGTGATCTTATGGATCAATGGTCTATGGATCGATGATGATCCTGGATCGATGATGATCCAAGAAATTACAATATTCGTACAAAAATGTAGAATGTAGAAAAAGAATCTCGAAATAGTGCATATCACCCTCTATTTATAGACGAAGATCAAAAAATTTATCTCTACCACGTTCTTTCAACATTCCCTACATTCTGAAAAGTTACTCTGCAAAGATTATGGCCAAATCAACATAATTATAGATAGATGCCGACCTAAGTCCTATGTATCGGTACTGAACCATCAGAATAGCTTGTTAGACCTTACTTGACCATTCATGTTGCTTAATGGTTTGCATTTGTCCTTATGCACTTCCGATAGCTTGAAATAGGCTTGATTTGGAGTGGGCTCCTTGGTTCGGTGACAAGTAAAGAATGCTTAGTTATGGTGCTATGGAGTTTGGGTTTTGTGCATTGAGATCCGATCCATAAATCATTGACAAAACCACATCATATCATATGCTCTGATCAGTATCAGTTTTAATTCCATACGACATGAAGCAAAAGGTAGCTTGGAACAACTTCTATGGATGAGTACCGAACTGTAGTCATAAGCTAGTACCAAACCGTAGTCATGGATTAATACCAATCTGTTGGATATTGGTTTTTGATTGGCATCGGATTGACTTGACATATAGGCAATTTTCAAAGGTTTTTGGCATGCTAATGGCTTTATCCATTAATCTTGCTTGATATTTTAGTTTATAAATTTTCGTTCTGGATTTCCGCTTTGTTATTTTCCTATTTGATCAACGCAACTTGTCCGTATATGACTTGGTCATAAGGCCGGATAACATTTGCCCCTTAAGTGTATCTTATGGTAACACGGTATACTTTGGATCGAGACAAAACCATTGATTTCAAGTCGTCGGTCTCTAATTCTACTTTGAATTGGTGCCACCTATCCTGTGAACTGTCTTCATGAATCGTCGTGTTCTTTGTCAACTATTACATCACTTTGAAAGGTTTTGAATTTGCAATTTGGGGTAGTATAAGAAATGAAGCAAGTTGTTCGAATTTCTCATTTTGCATCTGGAGGATCCTTGACAACCCTTCGCTTGAGTTATTCAGGTAGGACATTGTTGTTTAAAACATCGTTTGTTTTTGCATCGCACTTCAAGTTATATATATATTATGGATCTATATTGATCCAAAAGCCATGGATCATTACCTTATACTTATACAGATTTAACTCCTATTTTTATGGATAGGTATACACATATATATGAGCCAACGCTCGTGTTCCTTTTCACTTGTCATCATTATTACTTTGTCAAATGCTTTTTTTGGTTCGAGATCCCCATTGCCAATCCTTTCTTTTGACTTCGCCGTTGAACTTGAACCACTGCCACCACCTTGTGATGCTCCCATCGATCATCGCCACAAGTTCAGCTCTCACTTGTTGCCTTCATATCCGTAGGCACGAATCCATTTGTTGGTTGGATCCAACTTTCAGATCTAAAATCGATTCAACTCGACTAGCCTCGTCTTGACATTGGTAGGTGATGGCCTCGCCAATGCTTGCCCGCCGATGATTTGAGCTCTGACATATCCAATCGTCGATGGAACTCCACCACTCACTTTTCTTGGATAGGGAACTGATACAGTACTTGGGAAAATTTGAGGATAAAGTTGAAATATGAATAGAGGAGGGATGTTAGAAGAACTTAGGGTTGACTCTAAGAAAAGATAAAGAATTCTTGGGTGAGACTCGAGTTTGAGTTCTAGGAATCTCGACTTGAGTAAACTTCGAATCATCCCCATGGCATACCTGGATCTTCCAATGTAGCCTTAATTTTTCAATGCAAATTTGACCAAATATTCTCAAATTGAACAAAAAAGGAGAAAATGGAGTTTATAGCTAGTTTGGTCGAGTTATGATCGATGATTTGCGGTTTAATGGGACGGTTTCTAATAATGGTCACATTGAACGTGCTTCGATACTCGAATGGATTACTTACCAGTCCTTTTGATTTACAGTATTTTCACTAAATAAAATTTTTAATCGTATGACATCAGATGCACACACTACACGATTTGAATTGCACACTATTGCCTCCCGTCGATGTATAAGATCTGATTGTCAACATACATTGGCATATATCGGGTCATGTACATTAGTCGGACAGGGCATTTTTATAACCTGAAGGTTAAAGCTTTTCTTATACCTAATATCCCTTACGTGTGAAGTTTTTAACAGCTATGGATCATAGACGCTCCTCGTGCCTCTTTACAATGGTAGTAGGTCCATCAACATCAAAATATGTCGAGTCTCATACTGAACCTAATTCAACAATAGGACCTATAACAAATTTTACTTCTACTCCTTCTCAGGCTCAATCAATTATTCACCGAATGAAGTAGCCTCTAAAGATAGTTCCTTTTATGTTGGTTGAAGAACCTACTGTAGGGGTTGCCCTCGATATTGACATAGGGGATGCCATTATTTTGATAGATCCCTAGGATTCTCTGGCTTCTAAAGTAGATGAGGCATCCCTTAAATGAATATTTGAGAGACAATGGATTCCTTTTGAATCCATGTTCGTTCTTACACATTATCAGCGAGCATATCTTCCGCCAGAGAGGTGTACAGTTTAGAATCATATATGTGCATATAAGTGTGTTCCCTCATTCAATAATTTTATTCACATGGTTCTACAATTTATGAAGCTTGCATCAGCCCAGTTACATTCAAACTATTATGCTTTTCAGAATAGTATGTATATGATATTCGTTCGATATTTGATTGAGTGCCCAGTGTGAGGAGATATGTTATTTATTTAGCTTCAAGCGTCGAAAGGGGTCCCCTTCACTTATCTTCTTGAAACCTGCTAGGGGATGCCGAATAGTGCTAAGACTGTGGAATAAACTAAGTTATTTTTAAGATGAGTTCTTTTTTATGCATTATCCATCCGTCTTTGCACACAAATGGTTATCCACGTGTAAGTTTTGTGCTCATTCTCCCTACTAACCTAGATATAATAGCTCCAATTATTAAGTTCATTACTTTTTGTATTTTCACATGATTCGAGAAGATTTAGTAGTGCAATCTTGGTAGGTACCTTAGCAAATATTCAATAGGTTCCACTTGAAGAAAGAGACATGAGATACCTTTTAATGGATGAGAACCTACATGCTTATAACCTATTGAAAGAGAGTCATAGTGTGGGTTTCATGGTAGAGGTTCAAGAAGATGTTCATTCTATATAGGAATTCGAATTTGAAGTTGATGTTTTGGGGGGAGGGGTCAGGAAGTGCCCTTTGTACAAGATCTTGTTACCACTTTTGATGCAAGGCAAGGGGCTAGAGGTAGTGGTGGAGAAAAAGCGAAGCATACTAGAGAAAATGAAAGCGATGGAGGAGGCAATGAGGATGTTGTTTTTGCCCATGAGTCCTCTAGCAACAAGAGTGATAGCGCTTACATGCCTCTTATCTCCCGGCGGCCTAAAATAAAGATTATCTCATCTCGAACATTTACACAGCCTTAACCAGCTTTCATAGTCGAAGAAACTCCATCCCTCTATCTGAGGATATTTAGGGATCCTTTGGGAATATACCGAATGAATTTGGTTATTTTGGCCTTGGGAACATTAGTATTAGTGATATCGATTCCCCTATTCGCTTTCCTTTAGATGTATCCACTACTAATATAGGGAAAATAACCCATGTTAGCAAACTCCAAGTCCACTGTCCGTGGGGCGCACTAGGGCACGTTAACACTTACACAGTACTATGCTTTTACAATGCTAAAATTATTTTTCTGTTCCATTAGAGCTAACTTGCTTCATGTTTGAATTTCAGATTCCATGGAACTTAAGCAACTGTACGATACTCTCAAGGGTCACTTAAGCAAGAAACTTGGATCGTCTAATCGCCCTCATGAGTCGTCTCACGAATCAAATTCTATTGGTCGTAAGAGGCGAGATTGGAGGAAATAGGACAAAGGCTATGGGTTCCATGATAAGCGTTATGGGGAATCTGAGGTAACTTCATCTCCCTAATATAGGTCTTGTTCACCTCTGTCACATAGTATCGATAGATTCTTAACTAGACTTGATCATATGCCATCAATTGAGGTACGTATTTCTCATGTTTCAATTCCTTCCACTATGCAGCCAACAACGTCTTCCTATGTGCCATGATGGTTTGAGAAGCCATTTGTGAGCTACTATCCTTTGATGACCCCAAACAAAGGCTTGGGGAAAAAGCAGCTTCATGCCTCCACTACGACTACATAAATAGAAACAATTTCAACCCCTCATGTGGCTAATATGAATAGGGCCTTTCCAAAGATCCGCTTCAATGATATCATGTTTATTCCTTATTTAATGGGTATCCCTCTGAAGGTCAGTTCTAACATCGTGGCTTATGTGAGCGACATGTATAATCAATATTTTAAGCAAAAGAGGATAGTTGAGGCTATTTCTGAAGTCTCTTATAAGAGAAAGATATAACTTGAGGGGATGAAGCATATTGAACAAGACAATAAGCATAGTATTAAAAACAATGATAAGGAGGTTGAAGGATTTAAGGTTTCGTTGGCTGAAGCTGAGATAAAATTGGAGGTCCAGACTAAGTCCTTTGAAGAAGATTACCAAAAACAGCTGAGTCAAGTTGAGGCTGCTCATCACAGGAGCCACACTCTTTCATTGGAAAATGAAAAAAATCAAGAAAAAGATGGAGGAGGAAGCCAAAAAAATAGCAAGATTGAAAGTGTTGGTGGTGTCGAAAAGAAAGAAACGGATGATGCACTCACCTAGGCTCAGAATTTTTGCAAGGTGTTATTAGGCACTTGTAAAGATGAAAGATGACGCTGAGATCCAAGCAAAGACGGTCGACGAGCGGTTCAGGCTTAGGGAGGATAAAAATTAAATCTAAACTTGAGCCCCTTCTTGTGCAATTCTATGCAAAGGTTATCAAGTTCGAGAACTTGAGATGGTTGAAAGAGGGGTATCCCTAGGCTCTATCCATGGTCAAGTAGGAGATTTTGAAATAAGAGCGAGAGCACTCTGAGGGGGCTGAGATCAATGAGGAGGAGCTGAAGCTTGACCTTGTGGAGGAAAAAGACATAGAAGCACTTACGGTTAGCAAGCTTCTCTTACACCCTGAAGTATATATCGAGGCCCAATCCAAGCTTGGTTTAAATGATTTATGTGATAGTTCTGGTTCCGTCCCCAAGGACCCATGGTAGATACTGCTGCTACTTTGACATCGAGATTGCCAATTATCGGGACAGTTATTCCCTCTCCTAATTCAACTATTTCGATCGTTAGGACAACCTTTAGAATTTCAACTACTCAGTCATCCTTATTGGATGTATATTATAATCCTGAAGAGCTTAGCTTAGCAGGTACTGAATCATTTTCGAATTTACCCATCCTATCTCTAATCTTTGAAGAGGTTCTCCTGGTACTCCAACTCACCTGGAGTCTGTATCTCCCTAAGATATATCATTAACCTCGCCTATATTTGAGATGGCTCATATGACACCAATTGACGTCACTAATTCATGTCAACCTTCCATCGTCCCTTTGCTTGAAGGAAGCCTATCATTGGGCAACAAGCTGCACTAATTATATCAATCATTGTGTCTACTTCCATTCTGACTTCGGTCTCTCTAGCAGGTATCACTCTGGGTTTTGGCACTGAAATAATTCATGTCATGGATGAAGAAGCCACAAGCGATCTTCATGGCATCCCAGGAGATGAAGACATCATTCTTACTAAAGCCATTGAATATTCGTCAGGATCAACGATGCAAGAAATGCAGTGATCGCAAGCCATGTTGACCAAGGAGATTAAAAGGAAAAGTTTGATGGCATTCCTCCTCCTCTACCATTTTCATTGCCTTTGATACCAATTGTTGTTCCTATCTCTACCCCCATTTCTACCGATATTCAGAGTGAGGCCCTTGAATCTTCAGGGAGTGACTGTGATTAGAAAAATGACTCAAAAGGTTACTTTTCGAAGGAGAGTAAAGGCAAGGGAACAACAAAAGGAAGTCTAGCAAATCAGGCACCCACTCCTTTGGAGAGGGGAGGAAGGGAAAAAAGAAGAGGAAAAAAGACTTAGCTGTAATTTTTTTGCTTTTCTGTTGTTTTGGTATAGCTTTGAATCTTTGTACAAAGGCCAATGTTGTGAGGGTATAGCCTCTTTTTGTTAAAAATATTGTTAATAAAGAATACATCGGTTTATTTTCAATTTTGAACTTTTCTATCTATGTACTTAGCTTACTTTTGTGCTAATTGCGATTACATTTGATTTTGAGCAGTACAATCATCCACTACATTCGTGTACACATGGACGACTTCATTGTTATTACATACTTAATATAATAGTTTGCCTTTTTTACCTTCAGTCGGGTATTATTTGACTAGTGACATGGTTGGATTTTTTACATCACTCTCTATGCCTCCGAGAGTAGTTTCTCGGATATATACTTCCTGATTTCCATGTTTGATCCTACCCATCTTCGGGAATTGATCGTGGTTAATTACTTTGAGCGGTGGTTCGAACGTCTATCTCTAGACGTTTTTATCTGATCTCGCCTAGCTCTGGTTGTTGATCATATATGCCCTATCTATGGAGCTAATTATGCAGTGCGCCTATCTTTAGGCGTCGCAACATCCATCTCCATATATTTGTATCAAATCTCTCCTAACTTCAGGCATTGACCGTTGATCTTACCAGCCTCTGGGCAACAATTTGATGCCTTGCCTAACTTTGGGCAAAGGCCTTGGGGTGCTTCGTCTCATTTAACCCCTATGTGTTTATAATCCGACACCCAATTCATAGGTTAAAGGAGTTAATTGGCATCTATTTTTGGATGTCTGGAATGGTTACGTTTCTTAAAACCAGTCATGGATCGTAAAGCTCGATTGGTACCTATCTCCAGGCACCTACATACATATATTACATAAATTTAGATTGTTTAATTTTGATGTTATTCTCAACACATAGTTACGCTAATAAGAACATAAATTCATCGATTCCCAAAGCTAATTCATTTTATATCCATAAGAATGGCAGATCATGCCTTGCTACATTAAAATCAACTAAATATGTATAAAGATAGCTTTAAGCCAAATAACATCGTAAATGTTCGCCATCGACGCTCTTGAAAGTGGAATTCTATCAATAGTCACTAGCTTGAATGTTCCATCTTCAATCTTATGTTCAATAGCATATAGATCTTCCCAACTTAAGTCTATATTCACTGACCAGGGAAGATTCATTTAAGGACGAGGTCGCTGATCTCGAAGGTCGGGTTCCAAACTTTTGTGTTAATGCCAAGCCACTCATTTTGATAAGAAGCAACCCTCAAATCAGCTTTATCGCATTTCTCATGCACCATATCGAGGGACTAAAGTGAGAATTCCTCGTCTGCTTTAGGTTCGTAATGGATCTTCCAAAGAGGAGGTACCTCTAATTCGATTGGAATCATGGCCTCTGATCCATAGGCCAAAGCAAATGGAGTGTGAACTGCTGCAGACTTGTGGGTTATTCGAAAAGCCCAAAGCTATAATGGTAATTCATCAACCCACTTGTCCTTATCCTTTATCAATCGTTTCTTTGGATGAATTTGATTGTCTTATTTATTGCTTTCACATGTCCATTCACCTGTGGATGTGCTACCACTGCAAATCTTCTCTATTCGAGGTTTTTTGTAGAAATTCTTGAACTCTATGCTGTCAAATTGGGTTCCATTATTGGAAATGACAGTTTGTAGAATTCTAAATTAACATATGATGCTTCTAACTACAAAGTTAATTACCTTCTTCGTGGTGATTTTGGTTAGCAGCTCTACTTTAGACCATTTCTTTAAATAATCAACTACAATTATGGCATACTTAGGTCCCACTTTTGACATCGGTAGCACGTTGATAATGTCTATCCCCCATACCACAAATAGCTAGGGACTGACCATCTACGTAATTTCTATCAGTGAGGCTCTAGGAATCTTCACAAACCTTTGACATTTATCACACTTCTTGGTGTAATTAGCCATATCCCAGTTGATGGTTGGCCCAAGATATCCATAGCAAAGAATCTTTCTTACTAACGTCCGACCCCGATGTGATCGCCACAAGTTCCTTTATGTATGTATTCCAAGATTCTTTTAGCTTCTTCATTGGTGACACATCATAGCAGGATAGTTGAAAACCCTTCCCTGTACAATATTCACTCCTGGAAAACAAATTATGAAGCTTTGGGAAGGAGTTTTATCCGTTCACTTCCCCCATCCGAAAGGGTTCCTTTTAGCAAGTACTCTTTGATCGGAGTCATCCATAATTCCTTTTCAATCTCAGCCTCCATAATCCAATTGACGTTCATTTAGTCGATGCATGGAGCTGACAATACCTCTACTGGAACTAAACCCATGAGTTGTGCATCGCCAGAGCTAGCCAGCTTGGCTAGTGAATAGGCCTTTGAGTTCTTCTCATTAGGGAAGTGCATTATCATATAATATTCAATATAATTGAGTGGTTCCAAAACTTTCGTCAAATAAGGGGCCAGACTTGGTCCCTTGGCTTGAAACTCTTTTCTTACCCGAAAGACTACTATCTACGAGTCGATGTATATATGTAAAGCTTTGGCCCTTAATTCCTTTGTGATCTTGAGCCCTGCGATCAATGCTTCATTTTTGGCTTCATTATTTGTTGTGGGTAACTCTAGTTTTAGGGCATAGTAAATTGATCATTCTTTGGGGGTTACTAAACCTACTCTTGCCCCCGAGTAACATTCATTGGATGCTCTATCTGTGTATGACTTCTATTGAGCAATCTGCTCTATACCACTCTCATTCTCATTATCTCTAGCGGGGAACTCAATGATGAAATTGGCCAGTGTTTGTCCTTCGATTACTCTCCTGGGATGATATGATATAACATACCAACTTAACTTGATGTTCCACTTCAACAAAATTCCTGAAATTTTAGGTCATTGTAGAACCCGCCTTAAAGGTTGGTCAATCATCACCTTAATTGGATGGTCCTTGAAGTAAGCATGAAGTTTTCTTGATGCAATTAGCAAGCAATAAGCTAGCTTTTCAAACTTTGGATAATTTCTTTCATCTCCTGCTAATCGTTTGTTGATGTAATAAACCGTCTTTGGATTATGGACTCTTTGTATACAAGGATGGAAACCAAAGTATGGACGGATACTGCTAAATAAACCAAAAAAATCTTCCCCTTCCAAAGGCTTTGAGAGATGGGTGGTCTTTCGAGAAGATCAACTAAATATTCAGAAGAATTATTACACTCTTGTGACCAGGAAAAGTTTATTTTCCCCGACTTTAAGAACATTGAAGAGTGGTATACATTTATCTGTAGCCTTTGAGATAAATTGGCTTAATGCGGCTACTTTCCCATTTGGGATCTATACCTCCTTTATCATCTTTGGGGCCTCAACATTCCTCAAGGCCTTAATCATCACTGGATTGGCCTCTATGCCCCTTGAGTTTACTATGAAACCCAAGAGTTTTCTTGACGCTACTCTGGATGAGCATATAATCCTAGGTTGGTAACGAAGCGGAATGTACTTGATTTAGGATGTGCGAAGGAATTTGGTTACAGCCGAAATAAGAATCTATGAATGATAATAATTCATGGCCAGTTGTTATTCAAGTCTGAATAGCCGATAATGTTTGTTATTTTCCATTAGATTTCTTGACCAACACCGGGTTGGAGACCCATTATGAATATAGAGCATCGCGGATAAAGTCATTGGATCATAGCTTATCCACTTCTTATTTCAATGCAGTGGATCACTCTGAACCTGGGCTACGCCGTTTCTGTTTCACAGGAAGACATCTGCGGTATATATTTAATGTGTGGCATGCTATCTCTAATAATATTCCATACATGTTAGAAAGCATCCATGCAAACACATCCAAGTTCGCCTGAAGGAACCATGTAGACTCCTTCTTCATCTTTAGGCTGAGTCGACATCCAATCTTTAGGACCTAAGTATGATCGTCCTAATCGACTTGGATGTTTATTGTCAACTCAACTGGGTTTACCCTTGCATCCTTTGGCTCTTTCCTCGGATCCATGACTTTATGTAATCTTCTATGCCAATCGAACCAGGACTTAGGAGATGGTTGTTATGCGTCAACTGACTTTACACAGAGAGTCTTCTCCACGTCCTTTCCTTTTTTACATCGCTTTGCTTTTCTTAGCTCTACAACGTAGCATTCACGTCCCATATTATGGTCACCTTGAATGACCATTACCCCATTCTCTATGGGGAATTTAATCGTCAAGCACTATGTTGCTAGGGCTAGTTGGAAACTAGCAAGGGCCTATCAGCCCAAAAAGGCATTGTATGTAGAAAATATGTCCACCACCACGAAGTTCACAACCCGTAATCCATTGCGATCATCTTCACTTAGAACCACTGGTAAATCCAAGCATCCAACAAGCTCTGTGCCTCTCTAATAAATCCTCGAATCTAGGATTTACATGGCTTTAGTCCTGACCATCCATCATTATCTGGTCATAAGCATAAGCATTTTTTATAAAGATACTGACAGAACTTCGACAATCAAAAAGAACTTTCTTAAGAGTTGTTGGTCCAATCATCACCATTATCACAAAGGATCAAGTGTAGGTACTTCGACCCCACATGCATCATCGTTTTTAAATATAATGTCACCTGCCATATCTTTCAATTGCTTTGTTGGACTCTGACCTTAACGGCAAAGCAACTTTCCTTCGCAACATTTTTTAAAGAGCTTCCATACCTCTCCATCTCATTCCAGCTCTTTTTAGCCAGATAAGGTACACCAGTTATTGTGTTGATAATAAGTCCTTTTCAAAGTTGCCTACACTCATCATCAGTAGGCCTCACCTGGCCATTCGAGCGATTGTCCCTAGTGTCGAGCATTTCTTTGTTCATTATTCTACGGGGCTTTCAGTATTGTTGGAGTTTTTCTTTTGGATTAAATCTTCAATAACATCTTGCAAGTGTTTGCAATCTTTCGTATTATGGCCATATGTTTGGCGAAAATGACTTTCTTGGATCCCCTCTCTCTTAATTGATTCCCTCGGAGCTAGTTTCTTATAGTGTTTAGTACCTTGCGTTGCAAGGTAGATATTCTCAACTATATTATTCAACGACATGCAATCCTCATATTTTAGAAACCTTAGGCATTTCTTGGAGTTCAACTTTCAACCTCCATTGCCTTGGTCACTCCTCTTTTGGTTATTGTTTCTAGTTTCCATGTTTACAACAATATCCCTAGAACTCTCACCAATCTATTTAATAGACATGTTACTTTGAACCACCTCAGCTGATTATCTACAGCCAAATTTTCCAACAATTGCATTTTCCTCTTCCAAGTGCCAATATTGAGTTTCTTTTCTATGAAATTCCTTCATGGTTGATGGAGGATTCATTTTTGCCATCTACCAAAATTGGTATCAAGGTGTACTCTGATCAAAGCTATCTAAACAATGTCCTCCTTAACATTGCTTACCTTGGTTACAACAGTGTTAAATCTGCACAAAAGTATTTCAAAAAATCTCTATAGTTTTGAAAGAGGTCTGACAATGACATCACATCTCCGGATGGGAGCTGAGTGAACCATATCATAGCAACACCCTCTAAAAATATTAGGAAACATCAACATCTAATAATGTCTATCGCCCTTGTTATGTCCATATGTCACTCGTATTTCAACAAATGTTATCTGGGGTCTATTGTGCTGTTATAAAATGACATTGTTAGCATATTAAAACTTCTTGAATATTATTCTTGCATTATCTCCTCTATGAATAGATTCCTATTGGGAAAAGAGCTCCAATCATCAGTATGCATGGCTTTCATTCACCTGCTTCCCTATTATATATGTTAGAATTTCCGACTCTATTAGATTCATTAAACGATGATAATTATGCCACATCTTGAATGTTTGGCTCTGTAAATGGTTTCGGTTAGTTCCATGATATTTTGGTTCTTTTGTCTCTAGGAGAACCTTTCGTCTAGATAATTTGTATCTACGATCTATACGTGAATTGCCAACTGCTGTTGCTTGAAATCCAACATTTTTGCCACCGACAACTAGACCATCTCCAACACAAACATCACAATCCAAATCAACAGCATCTCCAACACCCAAATGATGATGAGGGGTTCAGTACCTACATGAGGAGATGGATCGGTACTAATCCATGCTCTTGCATTATGAGCTTTGTCCATTCTACTTTTCAAGTCCCAACTTCCTTCCTTTTCATTTTTTGCTTCACTTCTCTGTGGTTCACCCTAGATAAAAAGGAATTATCCTTTTCTAATCTAAAGGCAATAATTCCCTCATGTTCCTTATATGACCGCGAGACAACTGGGTCATCAAATCCAACCTTTCCTTCACTGTTTCCACATTTCATCCCGACTTTCATGCAACTTGTCATTCAACTCTTTCATTATCCTATCCACCTCAACCTGGGCAATCATATCTGAACCGCTCTGAATTTTAACAATGTTGGGCTAAGCGTTTTCTTTAACATGTTGGGAAGCAGCCATTTCAACTTCATTATTTGGTTGGGAAACTGTTGATTTTTCCTTGGTATTTCTTAGGGCGATTACTTCAACTAGTCTTATGATAGACTTAACAAAATATAAATAATCACACATCTTAGGAACATAATTATTAGATCTACATTGTGGATTAAATCAACCCAAAAATTTAAAATACATCCAAGTAACAAGAGATTGAAGTGCTCTCAATAAAAGCACCAAACAGTTTACGCCAAAAGTTGGCACATACACCCTAAATATTTGTATAAGAGAAAAAAATGAAGAAATTTCATAAAAACAAGAGGAAACAACACACAACAATTATAGTGATTTAGCAAATCGTTGGCCCACGTCCATTTGAATTTTGTTATTCATTCTGCAAATTTTTTACAAATGTGATCTTATCAATCAATGGTTTATGAATTGATGGTGATCTAAGAAATTACAATATTCATACAAAAATATAGAATATGGACCAATGGCCTATGTCCCTCTATTTATAGATAAGGATCAACATATTTATCTCTACCACATTCTCCTTACATTTCCTATGTCTTAAAGAAGTTACTCTGAAAAGATCATTGCCAAATCAGCATGTTTTATGGATCGGTATCGCCCCGATCCTATAGATCGGTACCGAACCATCAGAATGGCTGTTAAACCTTACTTGACCCTTCATTGTTGCCTGATGGTTTTCATTCGTCCTGATACACTCCCAGTATCTTGGAATTGGCTTGATTTCGAGCAGGTTCCTCGGTTTAGTGAAAAGTAACGAGTGCTGAGTTAGGGTGCTATGGAGTTTAGGTTCTTTGCATTGAGATTCGATCCATAAATCATTGATAATACCACACTATACTGTATGCTCTAATCAGTAACGTTTTATTTCCATATGACATAAAGCAGAAGGTAGCTTGGAGAAACTTCTATGGACCGGTGCCAAACCTTGGTCATGAATAGATATCGGTCCAAGACTTCTTCTTGGATGTTGGTTTTTGACTTTGGCATCAAAAGTGACTTGACATGTAGGCAATTTTCAATGATCTTTAGCATGCTACTGGCTTTGTCTATTAATCTCGCTTGATATCTAGGTTTAGAAGTTATCTTTCTGGATTTCTGCTTTACTATTTTCCTTTTCGATCAACATGACTTGTCCAATTATGGCTTGGTTTAAGGTCGGATAATATTTATAGTAGAATTTTATGAAATGTAGTATCATTTTCTAAATTATAGTAACATATTTTAAATGATAGCAGCATCTTATAAACAATTGTAGCATCTTTTTTTATGATGTATATTTTGTATCTCACGACATATTTTATAATACCATTTATGAATTTTAATACCAGTCTATGAGGTATATTAGCATTTTTTGGGTATTTCAGTAGGTTTTTATGAATTGCATTATCATTTATGAACCTACATAATTTTGGTTAATGATAGAGGGAAATAGTTGCTACCATAAGTATATAATAAAATTGACAATTAAGAATGATAAATATCTACCTATCAATAATTTTTGTAAGTAATCTTTGTTAGTAATTACTTGAAATATTACAAATTTTTTAATATAACTAATGATTTTGTTAAATATTTTCTATACAAGTATTGATTGTAATAAGTTGAAATTGTAATACATACTTATATGAAATATTGAAAAAAGCCAAAGATTAGTCATAAACAATTTATATTAGTAATTGCTAGATATATTATAAAATGTTTAATGCAAATATTGAGATTGTCAAATATTTGCCATATAGGATTTTGACTGAGTGTAGGTTCTGTTTGTATTTATAGTATACAATTAGATGATGAAGTGAGGATGACAAATATTTGTCATAAATACTTGTAACGACTCACCTTTTTGGACGGTTTAAATCGACAATAAACCATACATTTCAATTCAAACTATTCAAAATAGAGGATTGTTAATGTGGTAAATAAGAAAATAAGAGAAAAGAAGGAAATACAAAACACATAATCTCACAGCGGAATGACAAAATATAATAATCAAATAAACAGTTCAAGAAATTGTTTTACAAATACAATTGATTACACTTTATAATATAAATCAGAGTTATACATATAATCGGTATAATAGGAAAATGCAACGGAACAACATGACGTGGTTAAATAAGACTAGTAATATAATACCGAACTCTGTCTTCATTCTTCAGAAATAATGTCTTCAGCACTTAAAAGCTCAGGTTGATCCAAGCGTAATGAAAGACAAAACACTCAAGTAAGAACTAAAAGATCTTATATAAGTTAAATCAAAATAAGTAAATATGAGTGTAACAGCTTCGGAAATTTTTATGGGATTTACATCTCCTATCCCGTGTCTAACGTGCGTGCAATAACTTAAGAGATATTCGGGATTCCATCTCCTAAGGATCCATTAAACTATCTACATATATAATACAATACGCTATTATAATATGTCTATAGTAAAGTAAAGTATTCAAATAGCATTAAGGCGTTACCGATATCCCCCTTAACACATTTTTATATAAATACCGTAGTCTATACAGATACTGTAAGCTCCACCAAACCGGTGGGATACTCAGGAAGCACTCTATAGGTACGATACAAACCAAATTCGTAATGGGCTCGATTAGGATAAATATGATAAGGCACGTGAGGCAATGCCTAGGGTAGGATTCTACCGTTTGCACTCTCGGACAGGTAGTAATGCATGGTAGCTGCTGCCGCCCACCTCGAAACACACTCCCATAATAGAAAATCGAGGGTGGCCACTAATCAATCACAAAGTAATAGATATGGTATCTAAGAAATATGCTCGATAGGGGTAGCAACCCCACTTGGCCCGGTATAGCTCCTGTTTTAGTCATTTTAGTTATGACCCAAAAGTTAAGGCTATCCATCATTGTTCTCTTACTTCATGCTAGTAGCGTTCGCCAAACCATTCTACTTCATTTTAGATTTCTCCAACATGTGCACATTTGTTAAAGTAGTTTTTGGTATTGGCAAAGAGTGTGACAATATCCGATTCTGGTCTCTTTAACAACCAAACAGTTATTTCACACCGTGGCCATTTTATAAAACATATCAACAAAATCTCAAGTTACAAATTTGATCAATACCAATATATTTAACTTCAACTATGTTGATACGCTATATTTTGATCAATGACAATGTGCTTCAACAAATAGGAAGAGATATGTGCAAAACTAAAGGAAGGACTATGAAGACCAAGGATATCATAAGTATTTATTATATATATATATATATCTCGTAGTCTTAGTTTTATTGTTAAAATCTATCCTCAAGAAGCTTGCACAAACACAAGAACACATTTCATAACTTAATATTTTGGTTAAATATTCACTGTGCATAAAATACCAGTTCAGTCGACTGAACAGAAAATTTCAGTCGACTGAACCTGTTACAAAACTAAAACATGCACACAGTTTCAGTCGACTGAAATTGCCTGTTCAGTCGACTGAATTCAAACCTGTGAATTTTTTATGAAAAGACACCTTCTTCTTCACAAGAGTTGCAACCATTCTCCAATGGTAATGGATGCATCTCTTGCCTGAATCTTTTGCAAATAGATACACCTCTTCTACACTTATAAATACATGATTCTATCATTTGCAAATCATTAATTCTAATTGCTTTAATCTCTCTATTATCTTGATCATCTTTTCTGATTTCTTAAAGTTTTAAAAAGCATTGAAAAACCACTTCAATTGCTTTAATCTCTGATTTATCTTAAACACTCGTTTGATTCATAGCAATTCATATTTCCTAAATCTTCATAAACACATTTCATATTCTTGAGGATAAGATTATAGGAAAGTTGTACTTAATTAGACTCATTAGTGTTATCAAGAACACAACAGGTCAAAAAAAAATACTTTTTGTACCTAGTTGAAGTCCTCTTCAGTAGTTGAGGCAAGAAATCCCATTCCGTGGTTCGGGTAAGTTGTAAACTTATTCTTCCGGGTTAAGTGAGGGTTATTAGTTAGTAGAATTCCTAAGAGGAGCTTAGGGACTGGATGTAGGACAAGAAGTCTGAACCAGTATAAAGTCTTGGTGTCTACTATACTTATTGCTTATTGCTATCTACCTAGACCATTTCACCATTCCATATTATACGATCCTACCGCATAGATTCTTTCAATTGGTATCGAAGCAAGGTTGTCCTATAACCATAACACCGTTATTTGACATATTGATAACATGGAAAATAACACAAGCACAAGCACAACAACTGCATATAGCTCCACATTTGCAGAAGGACTATCTACCCAAAGACCCCCTCTATTCAATGGACTAAACTATAATTAATGGGCTACAAGGATGAGGATTTATATGCAAGCAACAAGCTTTGAAGCCTGGAATGCAACTCAAGCAGAATTTGTTATACCCACAACTGATTACTCTACATGGACACAAACTCAGAAGAATGAAGCAAGTGCAAATGTCAAAGCTATGAATATGCTATTCTGCTCTTTGGATAGAAATGAGTTTAATCGTGTTAGCATTTGTACTACTACACATCAGATATGGGATACACTTAGGACCATACATGAAGGCACAAACAAGGTCAAATAAACAAAGATTTCCATGCTAAAGAACCAGTTCCAAAACTTTAGAATGCGACGGAATGAATCCATCAATGACATGTACTCGAGATTTCAAGACATTCATCATGCCTTAATAGGATTAGGAGAAAAGTATATGGATTTTGATATTGTATCTAAGGTCCTAAATTCACTCACTGATGAATGAGAGAGAAAAGTCTTAGCAATCGAGGAAGCAAACGATCTATCTACAATGGAACCTGAAGAATTAATTGGAAACCTTATGTATTATGAAGTTAACATGCAAGCTAAGAAAGACCAAGCACAGGAAAGAAAAAATGTGGCTTTTCACGCAGAAAAGGAAGAATCAGAGTCTGAAGATGAGGATCTAGCATTTATTTCCATAAATTTCAAGAAATTCTTAAAATATAGAAAAGGAAATAAAAACGGTTTCAAAAAGAATTTCTTGAACAAACCTTCATCCTCAAATATAGAATGCTTCAATTGTCACAAGAAAGGACACATGCACAAGGATTGTCCAGAAAAAAAGAAGGAGAATCAGAAAAACTTCAACAACAAGAATAAGAAAGACAAATTTAAAAAGAAGGCTTTTTCTGTCACATGGGATGATTCAGATTCATCTTCATCCAAAAGTGATAGTGATAGCGACAATGAACAAGCATATGTATGCTTCATGGCTCAAGAAACCGAGGTTAGTGATCTATCATATGATGATTTAATAGAAGTAAACACTGAATTTTTAAATACTATAAAAATTCTCAAAAAGAAACTTAAAGAGACACGTGAAAATCAGAACAAAGCTGAATTTGAAAGAGATATGTTAAAAGACGAAAAAAATATTGGAAGAATAACTTGAAAAAGTGCAAGAATCTCTCTCAAACTCAGATAGCCAACTTTTCCTTTTGAGCCAAGAAATTGAAACTCAAAAAGCAAAGAATGATGGAATTATTTCTGAAAATCACAATTTAAAAAATAAAATAAAACAAGTTAAATTAGACAATACTAGTCTTCAAATTAAATTAGATAACATTACTAAAAATGTTTCTAATTTCAATAAAGAAAGAGAAAATTTATATAAAATTCTCGAAAATTCTCAACCCTCTTCAAATAAAAATGGATTAGGTTTTAAAAAGGAATAAAAAATTCTTCCAAAGAAAAATGCTAATTTTAAGAAGGAAGATAATTCAAAACATAGTATAGTACTAAAAATAACATACCAAGACACGCTAAAAAGAAAAAGGAAATCAAAATATGGGCTCCGTAAAAAAACAATAATTTAATTCGAAACAAATATATAAATTCCTTTATAGAAACAGTTTACAAAAATAGTAATTATCTTTATAAAAGGGATACTAAACCCACTTGAGTTTGGTTTCCTAAGATCTAACTCTTAGGACCCTATTAAAAGGTGGGTACCAATATATTTATTAATATTTTTTGCAGGTCCCACTCAAGAATTGCTCAAAACACATGACCAGAGACAAAGAAATGCTTACAAATATTTCATACTTCAATGGTGGCTCTGTTACCTTCGGAGATAACTCAAAAGGTTTCATCATTGGCAAAGGAGATGTATGCAACTACGGTATATCAAATTTACCCCTTATTACAAATATTTATTTAGTTAATAACTTAAAACATAATTTACTAAGCATAAGTCAACTACGCGACAAAGGTTGTAAAATAACTTTTTCTAAAAATAAATGTTGTATTTTTGATCAAAATCAAAATCTTATTTTTGAAGGAAAAAGAGATAGAAATATTTATGTTTTAAACATGAAAATTAATATGTGTTTAATGGTCAAAGATAATGATCCTTGGTTATGGCATAAAAGATTTTTTCATATTAACTTTAAATCTATTCAAAAACTTTCAAAAAATGAATTAGTCAAAGGCTTACCAAAAATAAATTTTAAAATAAATAATATTTGCGATGATTGTCAATTAGGAAAATTAACTAAATCATCTTTTAAATCTAAGAAAGTTATTTCAACTTTACAACCATTAGAATTATTACATATGCATTTATTCAAACCAACACAAGTTCAATCTTTTAATCATAATCGATATGTTTTTATAATAGTTGATGATTTCTCAAGATATATATGGACGATTTTTACGAAAAATAAAAGTGATATGTTTGAATATTTCAAATTTTTTATTAAAAGAATTCAAAATACTAAGAATTTAAAAGTCAAAAATATAAGAAGTGATCATGGAAGCGAATTTGAAAATGAGTCATTTGAATTATTTTGTAAAAAGAAAGGAATAAATCATAATTTTTCATCTCCTAGAACTCCACAACAAAATGGAGTTGTAGAAAGGAAAAATACAACTCTTCAAGAATGCGCAAGAATGTTATTAAATGGAAGTACATTACCATAGCATTTTTGGGCAGAAGCCGTAGCAACTGCGTGCTATGTATTAAATTGTATTTCCATACGACCTTTAACTAAAAACACTTCATATGAACTTTTTAATGGAAGAAAACCAATATGTCATACTTAAAAATCTTTGGGTCAAAATGTTTTATTCTTAACACCAAAGACGAACTTGGAAATTTTGATCCAAAAGCTGACCATGATATTTTTGTAGGTTACTTAGAACGAAGTAAGGCGTATCGTGTTTTCAATAAACGAACAAATGTAATAGAAGAAACTTTACATGTATCTTTTGATGAAAACTTTAATAAAAATACAATCATCAAAGATGATGAAGAAATTATATATGACACAGAAAATATAAGTTTTGAAAATAATGAAAATATTAATCAAATCAATAACATTCAAATTAGATCTCCTTCTAGAATCCTACGAGATCTACACAAAATATTATTAGAGATATTGACTCACAAGTTCAAACAAGAAGTTAACTAAACCAAATAGGACATGTTGCCTTTATTTCAACAATAGAACCTAAAAATCCTAAAGAAGCATCAACAGATGAATACTGGATTATTGCCATGCAAGAAGAATTAAATCAATTTGAACGAAATAATGTATGAGAGTTAGTTCCTCGTCCCGATGACCAATCAGTTATTGGAACTAAGTGGGTCTATAAAAATAAAGCAGACGAATTTGGAAATATTACTAGAAATAAAGCAGGACTAGTAGCACAAGGCTATAATCAAGAAGAAGGAATCAATTACGAAGAAACGTTTGCTCCTGTTGCAAGACTAGAAGCAATACATATTCTATTAGCTTACGCTTGTTTTCATAATTTTAAACTTTATCAAATGGATGTTAAAAGTGCTTTCTTAAATGGATATACTAAGGAAAATGTATATGTTGAACAACCTCCTTTATTCACTCATGAAAAATATTCGAATCATGTATATAAATTAAAGAAAGCCTTATATGGTCTTAAACAAGCACCTCGTGCTTGGTATGAGAGACTTAAGAGCTATCTAATAGATTTAGGGTTTCAAATCGAAAAAGTAGATCAAACTCTATTCATTAAAAGCACTACTAAAGACATATTAATAATTCAAATATATGTAGATGACATTATTTTTGGTTCCACTAATGATAAACTGTGTAAAGAATTTTCAAATACAATGACTAAGGAATTTGAAATGTCTCATATGGGAGAATTAACTTATTTTCTCGGACTTCAAATTAAACAATTAACAAATGGAATTTTCTTAAACCAAGAAAAATATTGTGTTAATCTACTTAAACGTTTTGGAATGGAAAACACTTCTGGAAAACCTACTCCTATGAGTACCATAACTCATCTCGATCAAGATGAAAATGGCAAGAGTGTAGACCAAAAGTTGTTTAGAACTATGATAGGCTCTTTACTTTATTTAACCGCTAGTAGACCAGACATAATGATGAGTGTATGTTTATGTGCATGTTTTCAAGCTAACCCTAAAGAATCACATTTTAAGAGCCGTAAAACGAATTATGCGATATCTTAATAATACCAAGGACTTTGGTCTTTTCTATCCAAAAGATTGTCCATTCGAATTAGTTTCATTTAGTGATGCTGATTTTGGTGGATCTCGAACAGATAGAAAAAGTACAAGTGGTACATGCCATTTCATTGGAAAATCACTTGTATCTTGGTTTAGTAAGAAACAAAATTATGTTTCGCTTTTGACCTATGAAGAATATCTATCTGCCGCTTTAGCTAGTACACAAGTCATATATATGCAACAAACACTTAAAGATTTTAATATAAATTTAACAAACTCTACAATATATTGTGATAATACAAGTACAATAAATTTATCTAAAAATCCAGTAAATCACTCTCGTATAAAACATATTGATATTCGTCACCATTTTCTACGTGACAATATCGAAAAAGGAATTATCAATTTAGAATATATTTCTACCAAAAATCAAATTGCCGATATATTTACTAAACCATTACTAGAAAACTCATTCATAAAATTACGACGAGAATTAGGAATAATATCCTTCAAACATATTTTATAACAAAGAATTATAATGGTAAGAAATCTAATACATAAGTAACATATCTCATACTTAATTAACTTCATCTAAACAAAAGTCAGACATGAATTTAGTTTACATAACTATGGGTTAAAAACTTAATCATTTAATTTATACATTTTAATTAATATTTCGTACACTAAAACATAACCATCCATTTCAAAGTAAATTATTAACCATTAATTCAATCTCTGGTTCTAAATTCTTGATGATTTTACACCACATTTTTGTTATAACTCTAAACCTTTATATACATGTTAATAAAAATAAAAACAATATATCTCTGTAGAAAAATGTCATCCAACAAATCAAACTCACCCATTATCATCACTTTTTCAACCGATAGCTCAGCAGATTCACCTCATCTTCCTACGCCTACACCAACACACGAGCCTGTTTATAAATGGGAAAATTATCAAACCGGTTATACACCGGATTCCAAGAAGGCCAAATGTTCTCTATTTATTCCTCCCGATACAAAGAAAAAGATCGATGAAATTCATCATTATCAACAGCAGCAAATAAACCTTCAACGAGAATTGTATTTTGAATAGAAAGTAACGGCTAAACGCTTAAGCTTTCTTGAACAAATTGGTTTGATATTTTGTAGCTCGAAGAAAAAGGATGTAAGTGAACCCTTACCTCGACTAGTTAATTCGTTTGATCCATCTTCGTCGTATCGTACATCAAATGACCCAATAAATCATTGGATCTTGCCTTAAAGACCTCAATATAGTCCAAATTCATAGGACAAGAACTATATGAAAAATGAAGGATATAAAACACCAACGAAGAAGAGTCCATCTCCCAAGACTCCATCCCTCAAGAAATGATGGTTTTGTGGTCAAAATAATGTTATCGTATCATAATATTAATATATAATTGTAATTACTTCATTAAATAAAACATTTGCATTCAAATAAGTGAAGAAAAACCAAAAATGCATAATTCAGTCGACTGAAATTTCCTGCTCAGTCAACTAAATATATAACAGAGATTTTCAGCCAATAGTTCAGTCGACTGAATTTTAGCCAGAAATATTTCGGCTTCCTGTTCAGTCGACTGAATAGAACATTTTAGTCGGCTGAACGCATTTTACCCAGTTTTTGTCCACCCTACTTAGCCATCTTTTGCATTTTTACCTTTACATTTCACCGTTTCCAAACTTCATCTTCACAAATCTAAGAAAACCCTAGCCCCTAAATTTCCATTTTTCTAAATTTCTTCCTCAAACTTTCAACAATTATGCCTCCTAAACGTTCTAGAGCTTCAACTTCATCCTCCTCCGAGTCAGTTGATGCCTAAATCGCTCAATGGCTTTACAATGGAGTTGCGGTCACGCGGTGGAACAAGATGAAGAAATCAAGGATCTTCGAGCACTCTTTTGTTGATTTCCAAGGTCTTCAAACCTACAATGTTCGAGCTTTGACAGACCAAGCCAATTTGACATCGCTTCTAGACATTAATCAAAATCACCATGTCATCAACCATATTATGGTCAAATTATTCTATGCCAACCTCAACCTCGGACACCAAACTCCACGAAATCCGAATGACAGTGTTTGGAGTATGGTATGCGGGAAAAGGTATGGTTTTCACTTGATCGCATTGCTCACATTCTAGGATCCCCAAATATTGGTAGAAAGCTTGAGGAAATAGATTTCAATCCTCATATTCGTGACAATATAAATCATCAATTTTTAGAAGATGATATCAATAACCGAGATATCAAATCCACTTCCTTAAGACCAAGAGCAAGGCTTGTACATAAAGACCTTATGAGGACCATAACCCCACGCACCGGCTCCTATGAAATAGTGTATCCGAATAACTATTGGGCTATACACTATATGGGAAATATTAAAGTCAACTGGATGCAATTGATACTTGATGAATTTCTTTCATTCAACAATGGGAAAATGAGAACGATATATTTTGGTGAATACATAATGCGACTTCTCCTAGACGTTGATACGCCACTACCAAACTCAGAAAATACAATGGTTCATCAAATCAGCCATCGGACTATAAGCCTAATGCAACTATCGGTAAGGCCTCCCCGTATCATGTCTCTAGCCGAATGGGAAGCACGTCAACAAGCACCTCACCAACCTCAACCTCAAGCCCCACAACAAGAACCACTTGATCAAGATGATGAAATCCGTCTTGTTCAACCAGATTATACTACAAATCAATCATTAGGAATTCTATCAAGAAATCAACAAATCCTTGATACTCGTCTCAAAAAGGTTGATCACAAACTTGAAAGGATTAAAGGGTTCTTCAACAAACTATGGGATGTCATTTCATGCACCAGCACCACTTCTGCTTCTACCTCTCGCGGCAAGCGCCCAGCTCCAACGTTCACGTGGGCATCTTCCGAGGAGAATCCGAGCAGCAGCACTAGTGGTAACAATGGTGGTCAAGGAGGAGGAGCTTTTCGACAACCAACAGGTGGACCTGTTATTCGTGAACCAGAAGGATGACGTGAAGGCTCTTATGATTGGGACAAAGATCCTTAATCATTTTGATGGTTTGATTTTCGGAACTTTTTATTTTCAAACTTCTAAAAGGGCTTGTATAAATAGCCTTCTTTTATTCATGAGACTCCATGGTTTGTATAATGTACTCTATGGTTATGCATCAATGTGGTTACTTTGTTTAACAATAATATACTTCTACAAATTATTACTTTCTTTTTGTCGATGACAAAGGGGGAGAAAAGTCTATGCCACTAACTTTGTTTTGTAAGAAAGATAGTGCATACATTCAGGGGAGGGAAGATAATAGGTATTGTCATCAATCAAAAAGGGGGAGAATGTTGATATGCTATATTTTGATCAATGACAATGTGCTTCAACAAACAGGAAGAGATATGTGCAAAACTAAAGGAAGGACTATGAAGTCCAAGGATATCATAAGTATTATATATATATATATATATATATATATCTCGTAGTCTTAGTTTGATTGTTAAAATCTATCCTCAAGAAGCTTGCACAAACACAAGAACACATTTCATAACTTAATATTTTGGTTAAATATTCACTGTGCATAAAATACCAGTTCAGTCGACTGAACAGAAAATTTCAGTCGACTGACCTGTTACAGAACTACAACATGCACACAGTTTCCGTTGACTGAAATTGCCTTTTTAGTCGACTGAATTCAAACCTGCGAATTTTTTATGAAAAGACACCTTCTTCTTCCCAAGAGTTGCAACCATTCTCCAATGGTAATGGATGCATCTCTTGCTTGAATCTTTTGCAAATACTCTTCTACACTTATAAATACACGATTCTATCATTTGCAAATCACTAATTCTAATTGCTTTAATCTCTCTATTATCTTGATCATCTTTTCTGATTTCTTAAAGTTTTAAAAAGCATTCAAAAACCACTTCAATTGCTTGAATCTATGATTTATCTTAAATACTCGTTTGATTCATAGCAATTCATATTTCCTAAATCTTCATAAACACATTTCATATTCTTGAGGATAAGATTATAGGAAAGTTGTACTTAATTAGACTCATTAGCTTTATCAAAAACACAACAAGTCAAAAAATACCTTTTGTACCTAGTTGAAGACCTCTTTGGTAGTTGAGGCAAGAAATCCCGTTCGGTGGTTCGGGTAAGTTGTAAACCTATTCCTCCGGGTTAAGTGAGGGTTGTTAGTTAGTAGAATTCCTAAGAGGAGCCAAGGGACTGGACGTAGGATAAGAAGTCCGAACCACTATAAAGTCTTGGTATCTAATTTACTTATTGCTTATTGCTATCTACCTAGACCATTTCACTATTCCATATCATACGGTCCTACCGCATAGATTCTTTCAAACTATATTTTAGTTTTGAAACGCTTAACCTAACAATTCTTGTCAAATCAAGTTATTCCATTTTTAAATCATATCTTTTGGAAATCTCATAAATAAATATGTTTTACATCAAAACTTATTTGAATTCAATCCTTAAAATAGATTTAATTACCATTTAATACTAATTTATCTTTCCAAATCTTTTATTTATTAAATTTATTACAAAATCTATATTCATTATATTAAATTAAATTTCTAAATAAATCTTTAAAACTATGTTATATATTTTATCAAATTTTACTTTATTATATTAAATTTTCATTTGTTAAAGTTATTTTATAAAATCATTATTTGTTATGTTAAATTAAAACTATATTTATTATGTTAAATTAAAAATAAATTTATTATATTAAATCAACAATAAATTTATTATATTAAATAAAATTAAATTTATTATATAAAATAAAAACTAAATTTATTAATGTAAATTAAATTAATTATTTTACAACTATATTAAATATTCTATGAAGTTAAAATTTTAAGTTATTGAAATTATAAATTTGAAACTAAATAAAATTATAAGTTAAATCTTAAAATTAAATTTGAAATCATATATTAGCTTATAATTTTAAATTTTAAACATATAAAATAGTTCATTTACCCAAATATAAGTTTTAAACAAAAACATTAAATTAAATTAAAAATCAAATTTTCTACATCAAACACACTTTATAATTTTAGAAAATAATTTAAAACCGACCAACGGTGTCCGCATAAAATTTTCTACCCTATGGTCAAGTGATACGAATATATATCATTTCAACCCGGAATGAATTTAAATTTTCGGATATATCCCAAATCATAATTTTCCAAATCCATAAAATAACTTGGATTTATCGTTTCAACCCATAATGATTTTTTCCTAATCTATAAGATTGTTTGGTTATACATCATTTCAACCCATAGTGATTTCCTAACAATAACCGAAAGAACTTGCAGTGTGATAACTACATATAAAATAAACATAACATCAAATCATCCAAAATGTCAACATTAAACATTCATCACAATCATCATTCAAATCAACCAATAAATCATAACAATTAACTGGTTACCATTATCAGGTATTTAACTAACAATTTAAATTCAATATTAATTTAAATGGAAATTAAATTCAATATAAATTCAAATTAAATTAAAATTTCAAATTAAACTACCAAACAGTAACCAAAAATATTCTTACCACATCTTAAATTTAATTTAACTAACATAAGATGGTTTAATATTTGCGAGTGTGTTAAATCACTCACCTTTGATTTATTGTCAATTTAAAATCCAAATAAATCCCAAAATTTGAATAGTCTTAGAATCTAACCAAACTAGTTCCTTGTTGTCCAAAATTTCGATATGATCCCAACGGAAGAAACCGCATCCAAATCCGAGTTCGTACGAAAAAGTTATTAGCATTAGAAGATATGAAATTTAAATCAATTAGTAAACAAAGGTTAAGAATTGTAACCGACACGTCACCTCAACAACCCTAACCTTGCTATAAGAACCCGACCGAACAACCCTTCTTGTGTTTGAACCGCCACGATCATAAGCATGCGACGCCTCCCTCCAACCATGTCTCAACCATCATACCTCGTCGTAGCCTTTGCCTCCACCACCCGCACCTATGGCCAGCTCACCATCTTCTCTGCCGCCACCATTATTTGCCAAATCTGGTGATTTTGAACATCACTAACATGGTTCAGCCATATGGATTGAAGCCTCTCAACGCTCTCTACAAGATGCAACCTCCCGATCGTCGAATGGTCGACGATCCACTGTCGATTGTGAAACCCTAGCAATGGACGGCTGAAAAAGATTGCCAAATTCTTGCCAAATTAAGACTCAATTGCTAAAATGAATAGCATATCTAGATTGTGCTCATCGAGAGATTTCCAACGATATATAATTTGATATGGTTTGAAGAGTTTGAATTCTCAATTTGATTTTGAATTTGGGAATTAGGGTTTTGACATTGACAGCCATTGAGAAGGAATGGATAATTGAACAGACATATAGAATTGTATATGTAGGATTATGAAATAAATAATTTGTTGGGTTTTATAACAGTCCATATATAGGCAGAGATAGATAACAATGGATGGACATATCGAATTGGGCCAAAACGATAACAACGACCTAAAAAACCCGTTTCATTTCTAAAATGATAGTAGGTCATCCTATATATCGAAATATAGGTTTTCGATAATTTTAAACTCGGTGGAACTAGTTTCAAACACTAATTCCATTGTATATAGATGTTAACTTTCAAAATCAAATTATATTCTTTTAAATTCTTTAATTGATTTCTACGCATTTCGAGCCCGCACGATCAAGCGATAAGTCTGATCGCTACGAAACTTGAAATCCTACAATAATTCACTGTCACGGATCCGATGAAACAGATTTGATCAAAATCCATGATGGTGGCCAAAATGGCTAATTTTCACATTAATTAAATAAACTATTATTAAATTGATTTAATCACTTTTAAATTCAAATTTAAAAGCTAACAATTTTATCATTCTTGATAACATATAAATTAATAATCTATTAAAATAAATTTCCATGTTAAATCCAATATTTAAATATTAGACAAATTTCAGAGTTCAATTGCTATTGTAATAAAATTCCAGATAATTACATTTTGAATTCCAATAAATTCTTTTATTTCGATTTACACTCTTATTATTGAATCAACCAAAACCTTATGAAATTATTAATGTAAAGCTTACATTTTATTACATTCATATTCTATAGCTATCATCTTAACTAATGTTAATGATAATATTTATTACATTAAATTCACATTGATTTCCAAATTATTTTAACGAGTTAAATAATTAAGAAAATTATTACATATTCATAGTTTAAACACATTTCAAAGTCCATTGTTTACAAACAAAAACTACAAATTTATGTACTAATTAATTTAACTCATATTCTATAATAAACCTTTTCCAATTTATAACATATCATTTCGACATTAAATTCAACATTAAATTTATTCTGTAATGACCCGGAATTTTCGATCCAGAAAATTCCAGATAGCTAGGGAAAGAAGAAAAGAGAAAGAAGAAGAAAACAGAAACAAAAGATAGATTCTCACATTCGCAGCGGATAAAATATAATATCACATAGAATAACAGTTTATAAAGGAAAACTGTATCAGTTAATTACACTTTTATACATCAGAGTTACAACATTACACAATCACTGGACAGTTAAAACTAACTTGTCCCAGATAAACTACAATATAACACAGCGGAAACACTCCATACGTTCCTGCCATCCAGCTCGCCTCCTGAGCTCCAGAACGTCCTTACTTGAAAATCTGTAATACTCGGTCTGACCCAAGCATTACATCAAAGTAACGCCCGGGTCAGGCTGGAAACCAGCGTGAGTAAACCCATATAATATGAAATACCAAACCATACCACATGAAAATATCAGGGTAACTCGTATCCTTTTACGAGTTCTCATAGTCAACCTATATCACAAAAAAATTTCAAGTTAAATATCCATATTCACAATTCATTCCATTTCAGCCTTTTTAATACCATATATCCCTAATCAGCACATAGCGTATATCAGAGATATCACACACAATCATCCAATATCAGTCATCCAATATCAATCAACCATCCACAAGCAGGTTTGATCAACTCTTAATCAACTTAATTAACCTTTAATTAAATTAAGTACTATCCTTTAATTACTTGAATTACTTCAATCCAACTTACTTATCATTAATTAATTACCAATTATTTAATTAATCATCTCTTAATGATCTACCTTAATTAATCTTCCTTAATTAATTATCCTTTAACTACATTAAGTAATTAACCTTAATCAATTCCAAGTTTATCCTTAATTAATTAAACCAATCAGTTATCTTACATTAATTACCTAAATTAATTAATCATCTCTTAACCACTAGTAAATGATCCTAACATTAACTACCCATTAATTACTTACTCTAAGTAATTATCTTCTTGTTAATTACATCATTAATTAATTCTCAACTAATCACATTCGGTAATTAACTTGTCTCTTAATTACTTTCATTAAGCAATTGTTCTTTAAATTAATTACCTTAATAATTATCCTTTGATTGTTATCATTAAACTTCCATTTGAAAACATTTTGCAAATCAATTATACAATTGAAAGTATATAAAAAATTTCTTTAAAACAAAACAATTAAACATTAGATTTAATTATTTAAAATCTTTGAAAAAAAACTTAATTACCATTCCTTTTAAATTTTTAATCACTTTAAATATATTAAAAACTTAGTTAAACATTTTTGAAAACTAAATTACTTTCAAAATTACCAAACTTTTAAACTTGTTCAAACTTTTCTTTGAAATCAAATCATTTAAATAACTTAAAATCTTTAAACACTTTGAAAACTTGTTGAGACATTTTGGTTTTGAAACAAATTATTTTAAATAACTTTAATCTTTTTAAACCCTTTAAAACTTGGTTTTATTTGCTTTAAATCCTTGAAAACTCAATTTACTTCAAAAATTTTAAAGCCTGAACAACATTTTACTTTTAAATTTTAAAAATCCTAGTTCTTAAACCCAAGCCCAACCTCACTTTTTTCCCGAGCTCTTCTTCGTGTCACTTGCGTACCACTCACGCTTCGAGTAACACACGAAACAACTTTGAGCCTTACCCGAGTCGCTCCTCGTCTTCTCCAAAACACCAGAAACTCAAACCCAAGACCTGACACTCGTGTGCACGTGCACCACTCCACGGTGATGCTCCGACCACCGAGACTGCCTCTGATAGGTCGACGATGACCTATACCCTCAATTCCGACCACCTAGGCATCCACCATAAACCCAAATCAAATTCGAGCACTCAAGGTCAAATTGGAACCAAAACATCATCTGAAAACTATTAACCACCGACGATCCTATCCACCTGGAACTACGCCGCCTCGACCAGAGCCTCGCCTTGACCACCAGTGTCGATTCCCCCTATCGCGATCATCTCCGATCCTCCCTAGCCTATGCTGTTGCCTCGACAGCTACCACGACCAAAACACACCGAAAACCTTAGTTCAACCTCCCTTGGCCACTACGATCACTAGAAAAATACGCCTCCATTTTTCCAAAGAACCTCACCACATTGGCCACCTCCAGACCAAATGTCATCCAACTCGATCGCGCCGATCATCAGAATTCTACAAATTCCCAAATCCCGTCCATCTTGAAATAAATCACCGAATACTTGCCTAAAAGTTATGTTTTAAATTCCTAAATTCAACATTTACTATCACAAATCTAATTATGGATTCAATTCATGAATTTAAGACATTTGATTTTTCCCAATTTCAAAAGTTCACTGTCTTTTCTTATAATTTTTGAGATAATTACTTAATACAAATTCCTGAATCTATTTTTAAAATTTATATTATACTACCATCATCATTTCTATTCAAAGATCAAGACTTAAATTTGAGTGTAATAGGATATTTGAATTTTTTTTTGCTGTTTGGACAGAGATCATCACAGAATCCAAATATATATACACAGACGTAGATATTCATATTCACAGAGCCATTAATCATATTTACATAGCAAAGAACATTCATGCAAATATACCATAACATTCCATATAAATTTATCACATGCATCGAGTAAAATTTTGATGTAAAACTGTTTTTAAATCTAAATGTTTACTCACCTTGCATTATTTGAACATAGGGGTTTGGAAGTTGCATGATCTTTTTCTGTAGCTTGATTTAATTGGTGTTTGAGATAACTTGTTTGATTGCTTGCTTTAAACTGAGATGATGTTGATTTTAAAATTTGAGATGGATTTCTTTGATCTGCTTAGATGT
Source organism: Allium cepa (assembly GCA_030765085.1). Classification (NCBI taxonomy): domain Eukaryota; kingdom Viridiplantae; phylum Streptophyta; class Magnoliopsida; order Asparagales; family Amaryllidaceae; genus Allium; species Allium cepa. The sequence goes on along the minus strand of CM060929.1, from coordinate 237,663,227 downwards.
TCCAGGTAGACGATTGCTTGATTAAGCCTCTGTTTTTTTGATTTTTTTATTTCAGCCATCTCTCTGGTTTGTAAAGAAGTGTGCAGGTTTTGTTCTTCCCCTTTTTTTCAGGTTTAAATGTTCGATTTGTTTAAATTTGCCTCAGATCTGATGGCTTGTTTCTTTGTTTTGAAAGTGGGAAGATAGAAAAAGGAATGAAGAGAAGAGTATATGTTTATATAAGTTTAAATTAGGTTTATTAAAAATAAAATAAAATTAAAATAAGAATTTGACACTTGTCTCTTACCATATCTATTTGATTAACACGTATTATTAAGCGAGTTTAATAAATCAACAATTGTAACTTACATGCATAAATAAATTTTAAAATGTTTTATAAAGCTTTTATAATTAACTTTCTAATTTATAAATGCATATTTTAATTTATATAAATAAATTTCTTTAAAAAGGAAATAATATAAAACAATTTATGTTCTAAATAAAGTAAAATAAAATACATTTTTAAAACCAAAGTAAAATTTAAGATATATATATCTATCTTTTGAATTTCAAATTTAAATATCCAAATTCAAATTCAATTTCAAATCCAATTTGAAAATCAATTTGATGTATACATACATTTAAACAAACACAAATTCAATTTGTATATTATTATTCTATTTAAAATCTGTATATATATATACACACACACATTTATATACTTATAAAGGAGATTATCACATTTATTTGTTCAATCTATAAATCAATATTTTCAGTAGTTAAATCAGATAACTATCCAATTATCCAATGCCCGAAAATCCGGGTTATCACATTCTTCCCCCCTTTGAATCTTTTCATCCTCGAAAAGGAACGAAGCCAGAATTTATTAAAATACTTAAGACCAATTAAATCACTTTTTGATCATTTTTAAAATACTTTAAAATCTGGATAATACTTCCAACATAGTTTTATAAAAATATCATTTTATAACTTGATGTTTCAATAAGTCCATCCCCGTTCTCACAGAAATTTGGTCATATGTTGATCAGGCGTAAGATTGAAAATCTATAAGCACTTAGCAGACCTATTTTTAACACCCGGTGAAAATACTTGGAAAATAATTTTATTAAGAATATAGAAAACATTTTTGAAAATAGAGGAAATAATTTTGGTGAGAATGCTCTTGAAATCATCACCCCCGTCCATAGTCGCAGTTAACCCGACGGTTACGTTGCCGTCCCGGTAAAATCCATAGATAACTAGGCCTCCGTGCCCCTCGATTACACCATGGAACCCGCTACAGATCGCAGCTACAACTGGGGTTACATTGCTATCACAGCAAAAACCCATATAACTGTACGCCTCAGCGCCCTCGAATTCCGCTGCCAAAAGAATGAAACTTCTCCACTCCACTCAACCATAGATCCCAATTTTCCGATGTTACGTTGCCTTCCCGGCAAAATCAAGCGTAGACCGTTGACACTTACCTCCACATGATTTCTGCTATGGTCCACAGTAAATCGCAGCGATATTGAGTTACACTGTCGTCACAGCATAACCCAAATGCCCCCGTAGGCATCAGCTCCCTCGACTTTCGCTACCCAATAATCCTCTGGAACTAGTTTGTCCAGACTCCTCACAGTATCAACTTTAGAACCTCCCCCTTAGAGGCTTAAGGCAGTACTAACCTATGGTACTCCTGAGAAGTTCATTTCAAGGGAGTGCCTTTTTCTCCAAAGCCATTTTCAAAACACTTTATACTATACACATATAGTATCTTCCAAATCATACACCTAGTATGAATCTCATATAAATCTCCTTTCTCAAAATCGGTTATCCCAAAATCGATAATTCTCAAGCTAGGCTTTCCAAATCCAATATTCTTTTTACCCAAAAATCAAAAGCCTTTCCAAATCCAAAGATTCCAAACTTTTTCCCAAAATCATTCTCATAAGATCCTTTATATATATAGATATATATAACCTTGAAAAATCTTTGGATCATTTCAACTTGTATAAAACCCCTTTTATACTTTAAATATTTTCAAAACCCTTTTCTTCTGGCTATAGATTCAACAAGGGGAGATTTATCTTATATAAAAAAGATATATAACTTTGTTTATTTCAAATCAGATATTCAAATTTGATTACTCTTTACTTTTCTTCATAATCGTAGAAATATCCAATTTCCATTTTACTTTATCATATATTTCACAAAATATACTTTTCATTTCAAAAATCATTTTACAGTTCTTATCCTCATATTTTCAATATCAGTTTCATTCAAACCCGTACGGTGTATGCATATCATCCGTATGCTATATCAATCTGATCTCTCACTCGATCACACAATTTCTCTTCCAAACTAGTATCGTCCACCCGACTACCTAGTGCGGACTCAGATCTGATTTCTTGATCAAAAACCGTCATTCTCCTTACATAGTCACAACTATGATAGAGAATATCCAGAACCAATCAACAATGCATATCCAGGTTCGCCGTCGCAAATCGAGTGAAAAATCCCAACTCGGATCGATAAACTATCTCAAAATTCTATGCTCGAATCTGGATCAAATCATTATGCGAATAGGATAATATACGTACCATCCTACATATTTAACTTCATTGATTATTAGCCAAATCAATTCTCTTTCTATTCACCTTCACTTTGATTTTCATTCACTTACTCACAATTTCTTAAATCCTCACTTGGATTATCAACTCAATTCTTATCTCAAATGGATATTTAATCATAAACAGTTTGCACTCTGACTGGCTTAAATTTTGAAAATAGCTTGTAGAATTTAAAAGTAGATAAATAGTTGAAAATAATTATTAGTTTGTAAAATAAATGTAAAATAGTTAAGTAATTGTAAAATAGTTGGAAAATAGTCTAATAGTTGTAGGAATTTTAAATAATTGCAAAATAGTTGTAAAATAGGAATTAGTTATATAGTAGTTGAAAAACAGTAATTAGTTTATAAAACAGTTGAAAAATTGTTAAATTGTTTCAAAAATAATTGTTAAACAAGTATAAGATAGTTTTAGGTTTAAAAAGAAAAGTTGTATAATAAATAGTTTGGAAAAATAGGTTTATATTAAACAATTTATTTTGAAAATAGTCTAGAGTCAAACTATTCAATTCCCAATCTCCATTTCCAATCAATTCAATTTAAATTTCCATTTCCATTTAAATTGACTCAATTCCAATTTAGATAACTTCAATTTCCATTGAAATTAATTTAACCCCGATTCAAGTTGAATTAACCTCAGTTTCTTTCCAAATTCAAATCAAATTCCATTTGATTTTAAACCTATTCAACTTTAATCACAATTCTAAATTATTCAAATCAATTTGGACTAATTTCAAATTAAATTCACTTCAATTTCAAAACATTTCAAATTAATCCAATTCAAAATTTCCTTTTGAATTTTTAAACTTTCCATCTTCAATCACAATTCCAATTGATTCAAATCAAATTCCAATTTGAACTAATTTAATTTTAAATCTCAAATTTAAACCATTTCGAATTATATAAATTCGAGTTAAACTTTTAATGTTGATTTAATCCTTTAAATCAAACCAACTTATATCTTTAAACCATTTAGTTCTCAATCCAATTTCCATTTTAACCTATTTCAAAGTTCGAATAATAACTCAAATCCATTTAAAACAACTAAATTTTTGAAATTCAATTTATACCAAATTTCAATTTTGAAACCAAACCTTTGAAATTTCAGTTTGAATTAATTTCAAGTTCCATTTCAAATAAAAGAAGGTGATTTTATTAGATCGTACTGCCATAAAATATTACATACATTGATAGTCTGCACACTAGCAGTTCAACATTACATCCATTCATCACAATTTAAGCCTTAAAAAGTCATAATTAAGATGTTTACACCATCACCTAGGTTTTAGAGTCCTAGCATTTTCTAGCAGAATCCTTCTTATGGACTTCCTTCCAATGGGCAAAGCCCAAACATGCACTTTTCAACAAGATGTCCCCACTTATAGCATTTTCCACCAAAAGTATCTACCCTCTCATCAATCTGGATGACCTCCATGCTTCCTACTGGATGTTCCACAACCTTAATCTTCTTCTTCTGTCTCTTGGGACAATTTCTCATGATATGTCTCATCCTTTTACAATGATAGCAAATGGTTGACTTGTTGGCCGGTTCCATTGGTTTATGCCTCACCTTCCTCACTTCAGGACAATGGTTAAGGAAATGTCCCTTCTTATGGCACTTAAAGCATAATATCTCGGAGTGAAATCGTTGGAATGTACCCTTTAATTCCTTCCTTGTTTTACCACATTTAGCTGTGTAATGGCCCTTATTGAAACATCTATAGCATGTGACATTATCGTAAGGTCCTGGTCCATTTCTTTCCTTAATCCGATTTTCATACTCCTGAATTGCTATTTCCCGTTCCTTACGTGCAGCTGCTCTTCGTTCTCTGCGCCTTAGCTTCCATTCTTCACTCTTAGCCATTTCTCTCAAAGACTGAATTCTAGAGGGACTTCCTGACCTATAAATTAGACTTAGTTAGAAGAATTCAACACTTATAGATCAATTTTCTTACCTAGATATACCTTAAGTTTTAAACCACCTTTGGTTTTAAATTCACAATACTTCCTTTAAGTTTTCAAACAACTCTTGTTTGAAATAGGACCCCTCATTCAAATACATTAAATAACATTATTTATTATTTCTTTATCACTTTAAAACAATTTTCAAATTATGGACCTAGATTTAATACTTCACAATTTAGATCATCTTCAATTCCAAATTATAAGTTATACTTACCCAAATGTTTTACTTCCTTACAACATTTCATTATTGTATACAACAACCATTTATGATAATAATCAAGTTTATCATATTTGGAAACCAATTCATTATTATCTTATTCTAAAACTCCTTTCCAAATTCAAGATTTAAATTTTAGTTGAATCTATTTCAAACTTATCTTTATTTACTTTCAATTTATTTCTGTTACCACTTAATTTAATTCCAATAATTTGACAAGTAATTACCTTAATATTTATTAGAAGGAAATATTGCTCTATATATAAAAATATATACTTATATAAAGTCATTTAAAATCTTTATATAAGAAAATAACAAGTACGCTCTCATATATTTATACGCTCAACTCATCCTAGGGTAACACTGACCCTATCCTTAATGAGTAATCCCACCAGAGCCAAGGTTCTCGCTTAACCTTTTGCTCTGAAACCAGATGCAACGACCCGGAATTTTCGATCCAGAAAATTCCAGATAGTTAGGGAAAGAAAAAAGAGAAAGAAGAAAAAGACAAAAAACACAGATTCTCACATTCACAGCGGATAAAATATAATATCACATAGAATAACAGTTTATAAAGGAAAATTGTATCAGTCATTTACATTTTTATACATCAGAATTACAACATTACACAATCACTGGACAGTTCAAACTAACTTGTCCCAGATAAATTATAATATAATACAGCGGAAATACTTCATACGTTCCTGCCATCCAGCTCGCCTCCTGAGCTCCAGAACGTCCTTACCTGAAAATCTGTAATACTCGGTCTGACCCGAGCATTACATCAAAGTAACACCCGAGTCAGGCTGGAAACCAGTGTGAGTAAACCCATATAATATGAAATACCAAGCCATAACACATGAGAACATCTGGGTAACTCGTACCCTTTTACGAGTTCTCATAGTCAACCTATATCACATAACAGTTTCAAGTTAAATATCCATATTCACAATTCATTCCATTCCACCCTGTTTAATGCCATATATCCCTAAGTGGCACATAGCGTATATCAGAGGTATCACACACAGTCATCCAATATTAGTCATCCAATATCAATCAACCATCCATAAGAAAGTTTGATTAACTCTTAATCAACTTAATTAACCTTTAATTAAATTAATTACTATCCTTTAATTACTTGAATTACTTGAATCCTGCTTACTTATCATTAATTAATTACTAATTAATTAATTAATCATCTCTTAATGATCTACCTTAATTAATCTTCCTTGATTAAATATCCTTTAATTACATTAAGTTATTAACCTTAATCAATTCCAAGTTTATCCTTAGTTAATTAAACTAATTAATTATCTTAAATTAATTACCTAAATTAATCAATCATCTCGTAACCACTAGTAAATGATCCTAACATTAACTACCCATTAATTACTTACTCTAAGTAATTATCTTCTAATTAATTAGATCATTAATCAATTCTCAACTAATCGCATTCAGTAATTAACTTATCTCTTAATTACTTTCATTAAGCAATTGTTCTTTAAATTAATTACCTTAGTAATTATCCTTTGATTAGTATCATTAAACTTCCATTTGAAAACATTTTGCAAATCGATTATATAATTGAAAGTGTATAAAAAATTTCTTTAAAACAAAACAACTAAACATTAGATTTAATTATTTAAAATATTTAGAAAAAAACTTAATTACCATTCCTTTTAAATTTTTATTCACTCTAAATATAATAAAAACTTAGTTAAACATTTTTGAAAACTAAATTACTTTCAAAATTTCCAAACTTTTAAACTTGTTTAAAATTTTTTTGAAATCAAATTATTTAAATAACTTAAAATCTTTAAACACTTTGAAAACTTGTTGAAACGTTTTGCTTTTGAAACAAATTATTTTAAATAACTTTAAACTTTTTAAACCCTTTAAAACTTGGTTTTATTTGCTTTAAATCCTTGAAAACCCAATTTACTTCAAAATTTTTAAAACCTGAACAACATTTTACTTTTAAATTTTGAAAATCCTGGCTCGAAATTCTTAAACCCGAGCCCAACCTCACTTTTTCCCGAGCTCTTCTCCGTGTCACTCGCGTACCACTCACGCTTCGAGTCACTCACGAAACAACTTCGAGCCTTACCCGAGTCGCTCCTCGTCTTCTCCAAAACACCAGAAACTCAAACCCAAGACCTGACACTCGTATGCACATGCACCACTCCACGGTGATGCTCCGACCACCGAGACTGCCTCCGATAGGTCGACGATGACCTATACCCTCAATTCCGACCACCTAGGCATCCATCACAAACCCAAATCAAATTCGAGCAATCAAGGTCAAACTGGAACCAAAACATCATCGGAATACTATTAACCACCGACGATCCTATCCACCTGGAACCAACGCCGCCTCGACCAGAGCCTTGCCTTGACCTCCAGCGTCGATTCCCCCTATCGCGATCATCTCCGATCCTCCCTTGCCAATGTCATTGCCTCGACAGCAACCATGACCAAAACACACCGAAAACCCTAGTTCAACCTCCCCTGGTCATTACGATCACCAGAAAAATCCACTTCCATTTTTCCAGAAAACCTCTCCACATTGGCCAACTCCAGACCAAACGTCATCCAACTCGATCACCGGAATTCTGCAAATTCCCAAATCCCGTCCATCACGAGATAACTCACCGAATACTTGCCTAAAAATTATGTCTTAAATTCCTAAATTCAACATTTACTATCGCAAATCTAATTATGGATTCAATTCATGAATTTAAGACATTGATTTTTCCCAATTTCAAAAGTTCACTGTCTTATTTTTATAAATTTTAGATAATTACTTCCTGAATCTATTTTTAAAATTTATATTATACTGCCATCATCATTTCTATTCAAAGATCAAGACTTAAATTTGAGTATAATAGGATATTTGAATTTTGTTTTGCTGTTTGGACAGAGATCATCACAGAATCCAAATATATATATATATATATATATATATATATATATAGGCATAGATATTCATATTCACAGAGCCATTTAATCATATTTACAGAGCAAAGAACATTCATGCAAATATACTATAACATTCCATATAAATTTACCACAGGCATCGAGCAAAATTTTGATTTAAAACTGTATTTAAATCTAAATGTTTACTCGCCTTGCATTATTTGAACATAGGAGTTTGGAAGTTGCCTAATCTTTTTTTGTAGCTTGATTTAATTGGTGTTTGAGATAACTTGTTTGATTGCTTGCTTTAAACTGAGATGATGTTGCTTTTAAAATTTGAGATGGATTTCTTTGATCTGCTTAGATGTTCCAGGTAGATGATTGCTTGATTAAGCCTCTGTTTTTTGATTTTTTGTTTCAGCCATCTCTCTGGTTTGTAAAGAAGTGTGCAGGTTTTGTTCTTCCCTTTTTTTTAGGTTTAAATGTTCGATTTGTTTAAATTTGCCTAAGATCTAATGGCTTGTTTCTTTGTTTTGAAAGTGGGAAGATAGAAAAAGTAATGAAGAGAAGAGTATATGTTTATATAAGTTTAAACTAGGTTTATTAAAATAAAAATTAAATTAAAATAAGAATTTGACACTTGTCTCTTACCTTATCAATTTGATTAACACATATTATTAAGTGAGTTAATAACTCAACACTTGTAAGTTACATGCATAAATAAATTTTAAAATGTTTTATAATTAACTTTCTAATTTATAAATACATATTTTAATTTATATAAATAAATTTCTTTAAAAATAAAATAATATAAAACAATTTATGTTCTAAATAAAGTCAAATAAAATACATTTTTAAAACCAAAGTAAAATTTAAGATATATATATATATATATCTATCTTTTGAATTTCAAATTTAAATATCCAAATTCAATTTCAATTTCAAATCCAATTTGAAAATCAATTTGATGTATACATACATTTAAACAAACACAAATTCAATTTGTATATAATAATTCTATTTAAAATGTATATATATACTTTAAAGGAGATTATCACATTTATTTGTTCAATCTACAAATGAATATTTTCAATAGTTAAATCGGATAATTATCCAGTTATCTTATGCCCGAAAATCCAGGTTATCATATATTCCTTATGTACAATTATCACAAATTTACTTTACAATTATTTCAATTGATTGAAATTACGTTAAAGTTGTTAATAATATTTAAACAACATTATTAAATCATATTCTAATTATTATTCTCATTAATAAATCATAAATTTTAATTTCTCATAATATTAAATTTTGAAATCTTATTTAATTTAATATTGTTAATTATCAAAAATATGGATCGTTACACTCTTCCCACTCAAAACTTTTCGTCGTTGAAAAGGAACAAAAAGGAATTAATAAGCTTAATAAAAATTTATTCAAATTATTCAATTTATAAACAATTTATTTGCATAATTAAATATTTTAAATAAAATATATCAATTTATAAACAGTTAAATCTTTCATATTCAAGTTTAGTAAAAGTTTGAAAATATTTTCACTTTCACAAAATGTTTCTAAGTCCTAAATTTTTGAAAAATTTCGGCAGAGTCTCCTTTGCGCGGTTAGTTTTGGAAAAAACAATAATATCAAGAATTACAATCTATATATCATTTTTAAAAATAAAACATCTCAAACCATGGAAAAAACATTAAAATATCTATTATCCAGCTACGTAACCCGGCTACAAAGCGATAGTGACAGAGGCTATGGTTGGGCCTAGACGGGATTCAAGTCAAAAGAGATGTAGAAATGTGAGGGTCCAGTGTAACTCAATTAGCATGATAGGCGCGTGGTTCGGCCTACATGTATGGTTCGGTGTGTTTGAATGACTCGGTATATTTAAGTGGACCGGCCTTTAAACGTGGCTCGGCCAAGGAAGGAAGGTCGTGTGTCGCTCGGTCAAGAAAGTCATAGAAAGTCGGCATGTATCACTCGGTCCAGGAAGGAAAGCCGAGACGAGTCGATCAATTATGGTTTGGCATTTGTGATTCAACCTTAACGTTTCGGCATGTGTGGGTGGCATACCTGGATCGGTTCACCTTGAGGAGGTTAATAAGTTATTTGACCCACAACAGAGTGACATGACCAGAATTTCTTTACTTCGAGTCATCCACCACTTGCTTCGAGTTCCTTGAGGGCCTGCTATGAGTAAGTGACAAGACAACCCCTAGATCGGTGACAGGTGGATGGGTGGTATGGATCGACGTGACCGGTTCGGTCTACCTAATAACTATTAGGCCGAGCTACCTTCGTAATCGGCTTGCAAGAGGGGTCCAACCTATCTTCATCTATAAATAAAGGGGCAGGGATACAGTTAAATAGACTTTTTTTGAGAACTCCAGAGAGACTCTGTCATTTTCTGTATTGAATTTCTGCTCAAACTTGTATTACAATTTCTATGTTTATAGATTGTATTTGTATGTAAATGATTGAAAAAGAAATAAAGATCCTATTCAAAGTGGACGTAGGCAATTATGATGAACCACTATAAATCTGATGTTCTCTTTTATCTTATAGTTTTAGTGTTCGATCGTACTATTTCTTTGTTTTAATTTACTTTCTCCATTAATCTCTCTACATAACTCTATTCAAGGGTGTTAGTGACCAATTTTGGTGCTAACATTTTGGTGCTTTCATTGAGAGTTGAACTCAGGCTATTAGGATCTACTTTGTCGCTACTAGATCGAGGAAATCCTCGAAAGGAGATCTGAGTTCATTCTCAAAAGTTCACAGATTCTATTCAGAGTTCCTATGGATAACTCTAAGTGGTATCCAACAATCAATAAGCTAATTATCCAGGTGCATGGACCGCCACCGTCCTTAACCAATCAGAAGTTGTCAACAGGGAAGAGTTCAATGAGATGATAAGAGAGCTCGTGGAAAGTAGATTACAACTTAACAAGATGATTCAAACAAACGCTAACCTCATGAACTAGATCGCTCAGCAGCTGCATCAAAACGTTGGAGGAAGCCTCGCTTCCTACTCATCATCCGATAGATCCACTTCATCAGATGAACGCCCTAGGCGTAGACGCCATAGGACAAAAACGGTACAAACAGGTGCAGTAGAGTAATCTAACAGAAATGGTCCAGATTCCCTACTTGGAACCATGGCCCTTCACCTGCACTTGGGAAATCGCACTCAAGCTGGAGGGGAAACTTAGAATCTGGAGCACGAGTGGAAGCTGGTCCACTGCCTCGCTAGGATCATAGCGAACGGGTCCTCAGGACGTGCACTTGGGAGTTCGCCTACCAAGGAGGCACTAGCCGAAACGATCACGCAGGACGGATTTCGGCTTGCCACCTCCCATCGAGACTCCAGATTTATCAGCTATGGTTAGACAACTTGTAACAACCCGCATATTTATCGATTTTTATATTTAAATATTTTATTTAAATATTTTATCGTTCGTCGGATTTTGGACCGAAAACCTACTTTTTGCATACGGTCGAATTAGGACTCGAGACCACCTCTATTGAGTTCAAAATGCCGTTTGCGACCTTTTTGAGTATAAGCTTCGATATGTTTGGAGAAAGTTGATTTTTGCTACTTTTTCCCGCTTAGGGCTTTGGTTGGGCTGAGCCAATTAGCCACTTAATTCAGTTCCAACACTCTCCTCTTCATTCACTTCTCTTCTATTTTCCTAACACTCAAGCTCAAGCAAAAATGGAGGAAGGGAATGGGAAATAGAAATTCCTAAGCCCTAGCTTGCTTTGCAAATCCATCTCCTTGCTCCAAAGTCATGAGAACCCATTGGTAAGCTTCCTCTTCTTCTTCTCCAACTCATTCTCTCTTTGAATTTCAGAAATTTCCTAAACCTAACTTAGGAAATGTTCTTCTTTTTAGCTTAGATTCAAGCTTCTAGAGTTGGACTTGAAGAGTGGTTGATTTCTCTTTGCTTTCAAGCTTCTTCTTGTTTGATTTTGAGAAAAGGTGAGATTTTTATCTCACATCTGTGACTATAACTATGTTTGGTTGTTGGGTATGAATTCCTAACACTTCTTCATGTGCATTTGCTTTGTTTTGGATTGATTTTGTGAATACTCCAATTTTTGGGTTTTTAAGTCAAATTTGTGTGAAATCCTTTTATGGATGTTTGATCATGTTTTTGGTGATGCACCGAGGAGCATATAGGGCCGGGTTGCCGATTGGCATAAACCCTTAGAGCCAATGTTCGTCCGGTTGCATTTTGGAAGAATTTGCTCTTCGTTTGAATAGGCTGAAAAACAGCCCAGGCATGATTCAGTCGACTGAAAACTCTGTTCAGTCGACTGAACCTGAAACCCGAGAGTTTCCAGGCATGATTCAGTCGACTGAAAAACTCTGCACAGTCGACTGAAACTGGAAACAAAAAGTTTCCTGAACCTGGAAAATTTCCAGGCACAGGGTCAGTCGACTGAAAACTCTGTTCAGTCGACTGAACCTGCTGTTTTAGTCCAATTTGCCTTTTTGGATTGAATTTCCAATTTAAATCGATTCGTGATGATCCTATTTATTGTCATCATTTATTATCATCTTTGATGACTTATTTTCTTTGGGAATTTTAGATATATCCACTTCGATGGATCCTTTATCGATTTCATTGGATTTTTATTCACATCTTCGAATGTGATCTTTGTGATTGATTGTTTCTACAATCCCCCTTGTGCTTTGTCACTTTAAAAATATAAAGGTTTTCTATACTAGTAGTAAATATCAAAACTCTTTCCTCAAACGATTTCAATACTATTTTAATACCAAATTCGTTTATAAAACCGTTTTCCAATCTATTAGTATATACAAACCTTTACCTCACTCGTATGAGAAATCTAATTAAACGACTTAGTAAAACGAGTGGTATGAAACGCTTGCGTTTACTTCGTCGGTTAATTCTTGGACTTGTTCGATTGAATCTCTTGTGACAATTTTCTAGTGGAGATCTACAATTTGTTCGTAAATATTTAAGTTAAGCTAGTGGTTATGGGACATGAAGCTAAGCTCATATATTTACTAGCTTAGTGTAATCGACACTTCTCTTTGATCATGACGATCATTTTAGGTTTTAGACTAGCATCGTGCTATGTCTTTGTGATTTGGTTCATCGGACGTCCCGCTGTACGACGTCGTTGTTCCCTTTGATTGTGATTTGGTTCATCGGATGTCCCGCTGTACGACGTCGTTGATCCTTTCCTTGTGATTTCTGGATCTCGTGTGTTGAATTCTGGAATTTATGTTTCACCAACTTTTACGATGGGCGTTGATATATGTGTCATATATTGTGGCTTGGTGAATGAAATTAGGAGTATGACATTCCTTTTTATCTTGAGTAGATTATTGTGATATTGATTAATCTCTTGTTGATTTCAAATTTACTTATTTATCACAGCTTGGCATTGTGATTATTATATGTTTATGTCATATCTCTTATTATATATCACTTCATCTGATATTTATAGCTAGACTGATCCGTTTATTATTTTCTTATTAAATAATACTCGGGTCAGACCGAGATGTTACAGGTGCTTCTGCTTGACTTCTCTCTTGGGATTGATCCCTCTGACTTTTGGCTAACTACTTAGATTAGTAGTTATTTTGTTGTATACATTTGAGATATAGACTCCTTAATGTATACTTATTCTTTTGTGTAGTTCGTGTAACTATTCTTTTGTGATATTGTGGATCTTTTTAGACCACTACTCTGATGTACACTTTCATGTGTAATATTCATATCTATTTCCGCCTTTGTGATATGAATTGTCTGTGACTGATTTATGTTATGCTTATTTCTATATTTGTTTCCGAAGAAATTATAGCCACTGTGTAGTAGCTTTGAGTTTGTGTCGGTATGTCGGATTTCCTCTTGAGATGAAAAGTTATATTTTTATCTGGCATATCGGTACTCGCACAAAGCAATTATACAGATGGTCGCTCCTCAACAGCCTTATTCTCCGTGCTAGTTGACAGCATTCACAGTAATGTTCTTGGCTAGCGTGGGTATAGAGGTGGGGCGTCACAGCTTGGTATCAGAGCCAAACTTCAGAACAATATGGAATATTATAACAAGGATCATCGTCCTATGTCCATCTTAGGAGTTGTGCTTTAGGATTTTATTCGGGTCTTCGTACCGTTCTATCCTACTTTCTTTTATGATTCCTTGTTTTATCTATCAAGAATTGCTTGATATTTATTTTGAGAATAACTTTTTCCTCTTCTTTCTTTCTTTCTTAAAGAAGAGAAATGGTTAGACCAGGCCGTTCCAGCGCCGGTCAATCTAGCGCTACTCCTCGGGATGGAGTATTTATGTCTGCTTAACAACTTTTGGATCTCGTAAAGAATCAAGAGTTTATCTATGCTTTGAGTAAGAACCCCGAAATGGTTCTACCTTTGAAACTTGAAGTTTCTTCCAATCAGCTTGTGGATGTTACTCTTCTTCTTGGAGAGATTGGTAAAGGAAGTGTTTGTGATATTGGGACTTCCAAGAAGAGGCATATTAAGTTCAAGAGCCTTAATCCCAATAAGAGAGTGAAGCAAACTACTTTTGTAGCAGTGACTCCAATCCCTTATCGTGGAGGATGCTACAATTGTAATTCTAAGGAACACTATGCGAATATGTGTCCAAAACCCCATTCTTGTCGCTATTGCAAGAAACCGGGTCATCTTTTATCTGCATGTCCCAAACTTTTGAATAAGGACATGAGAAAGCTAAATATTGTGCAAGCCCCTAGCAACTCTTCTCTTAGTCAAGGTATTTTACATTTAATCCTTGATGACATTTGCTTTGTGATTATCTTGTTCATGTTCTTTTTGATACAGTTTCCACCTCACTATTTTATATCAAAAGGAATTGTTAATTCTTTTTCTTTGAATATTTTGGGCTTGTTGACTTCATTGAGGATTGTGAATCCGGATGGTAGATCCGCCACACTCAATTTGCTTTTGTTTAGATGTCGAAATTGTTTTATGTGACTTTTCTTTCCGAGCCGATATTTTTATTTAGGCTTCGGAATTGGTTTTTGAAAGGATCGGCTTAATAATTGTGAAGCCCATATCCTATTTTTCGAGTGGACTATTCATCTTCGACGTTTTCAATCTGTTAAGCAGATTTCTACTTTTCTTTGTGATTTTGATTCCAACTTGATGGCATCATTTTATTCCTTAAGCCCACTTATAAGGAAAGTGTTGTTTCTCTTATCTAAATAATTTGTGAAACTTTTCTGGTATTTTTTTGAGCTTGTCTTAGGATTATGACCTAAGTAATCTTTTGTGTGGTGCTAAGGTCTTTTTAGTTCGACTTTACCACCGTTTTCATTTGCTACAAGTTGCGGAAGTTAGCACCGCATTCCGCACTCGTTATGATTCTTATGAATGACTTATTTTGTCATTCAATTTGTCCAACTTATTTCATCCATTTTATAAATCGAATATTCTATGAATATTTCGATGAGACCATTCTTGTATTTATTGATTTTGGATGAAAATTGTAATTTAAAATTTTGCAAATCTTTTTCATAAGATTTATTTATAAGTAAAACTAGATTTTGTTCTTGAAACGAACAAAGAATATTCTTAAAACTTTTTAAGAGATTTATTTATCCTATAAAATATGATTTTGTGATTGTATTGCCCGTTGAGTGCTTTAAGAATTTTGGTCGATGCGCTTGATCAACGTTATCGATAGGAATCTCCAAAACGCTTTGATGAGACAGTCAGACACGATATATTGACTTGTAAAAATGTAAATTTTTCTAGAAAGATTATTACATAATGATAAATGTAATTTTGAAAGTTTTAACTTTTCGGAGAAGAGAATTATTTTAAAAGAAGTTCTTTCTTTTCGATACTCTTATTCCTTCTTGTGATTCCTGAAGGGGAACCAAGACTTTGCTATTTGCACCGATACTAGTCGTATTGGTTTGGAATGCCATTCTCTTGCAAAGGAGAACGTGCTATCCCTTGTGCTTCTAAATCATTATAGCTTCTCGAGACTAGATAGCCACTTATGATCTAGTGCTCTCGGCTATTGTTTTTACTTTTGGAATTTGGCATCATCATTTTTGGGTGAGAAATTTGTTCTCTACCTCGATCATAAATCTTTGGAATTATTTTTCTATCAAGTTCATCGGACGTTTTGGTATACTTCGTTTTATTGAGCTTTATCTCATTCCTTTTAAGGACTAGCGTCCGATGTCCTTTTATTGTGTTCGGTTCATTGGACGTACCGTTTTTGTACTATGTCAGTGTTCTGAAAATCATTCGGGCTTTGAGCTTTTGATTCATCGGATGTACCGTTGTACTACATCGATGTCTTTGCTATTTGATTCATCGGATGTACCGTTTGTACTACATCGATGTCTTTGCTTTTGATTCATCGGATGTACCGTTTGTACTACATCGATGTCTTTTCTTTTGATTCATCGGATGTACCGTTGTACTACATCGATGTCTTTGCTATTTGATTCATCGGATGTACCGTTTGTACTACATCAATGTCTTTGCTTCTGATTCATCGGATGTACCGTTTGTACTACATCGATGTCTTTGCGTTTGATTCATCGGATGTACCGTTTGTACTACATCGATGTCTTTGCTTTTGATTCATCGGATGTACCGTTTGTACTACATCGATGTCTTTTCTTTTGATTCATTGGATGTACCGTTGTACTACATCGATGTCTTTGCTATTTGATTCATCGGATGTACCGTTGTACTACATCGATGTCTTTGCTTTTGATTCATCGGATGTACCGTTTGTACTACATCGATGTCTTTTCTTTTGATTCATCGGATGTACCGTTGTACTACATCGATGTCTTTGCTATTTGATTCATCGGATGTACCATTGTACTACATCGATGTCTTTGCTATTTGATTCATCGGATGTACCGTTTGTACTACATCGATGTCTTTTCTTTTGATTCATCGGATGTACCGTTGTACTACATCGATGTCTTTGCTTTTGATTCATCGGATGTACCGTTTGTACTACATCGATGTCTTTGCTTTTGATTCATCGGATGTACCGTTTGTACTACATCGATGTCTTTGCTTTTGATTCATCGGATGTACCGTTGTACTACATCGATGTCTTTGCTTTTGATTCATCGGATGTACCGTTTGTACTACATCGATGTCTTTTCTTTTGATTCATCGGATGTACCGTTTGTACTACATCGATGTCTTTGCTTTTGATTCATTGGATGTACCGTTGTACTACATCGATGTCTTTGCTTTTGATTCATCGGATTTACCGTTTGTACTACATCGTTGTCTTTTCTTTTGATTCATCGGATGTACCGTTTGTACTACATCGGTGTCTTTGCTTTTGATTCATCGGATGTACCGTTTGTACTACATCGATGTCTTTGCTTTTGATTCATCGGATGTACCGTTTGTACTACATCGATGTCTTTGCTTTGGTTCATTGGGCGTACCGTTTTTGTACTACCCTGATGTCCCAAATTGTTTGAGTTTCTAGTTTTTCGGGCGTACCGTTTTGGTACTACGCCGTTGCACCGACTCAATTTTCTGCTATTCTTGACGTTCCCCACGTCTTTTATCTACGGGAATGCCTTAGGGATTCCGGTTTTCATTCTTGAGCCCGGTGTTATTGTGGAAATTGAAGTTTCACCAGATTTCTTGCTAACTCTTTTGTGCACTTTAGGGTGAACTTCCTATTTCAAATTTTCTTTTGTGTTAATATGCTTCTATGGTTGTTACTTCATATATTTCCTTCTTACTTATTGCGAGGACGCAATTTCTTTAAGGAGGGGAGTCTGTAACAACCCCATATTTATCGATTTTTATATTTAAATATTTTATTTAAATATTTTATCGTTCGTCGGATTTTGGACCGAAAACCTACTTTTTGCATACGGTCGAATTAGGACTCGAGACCACCTCCATTGAGTTCAAAATGCCGTTTGCGACCTTTTTGAGTATAAGCTTCGATATGTTTGGAGAAAGTTGATTTTTGCTACTTTTTCCCGCTTAGGGCTTTGGTTGGGCTGAGCCAATTAGCCACTTAACTCAGTTCCAACACTCTCCTCTTCATTCACTACTCTTCTATTTTCCTAACACTCAAGCTCAAGCAAAAATGGAGGAAGGGAATGGGAAATAGAAATTCCTAAGCCCTAGCTTGCTTTGCAAATCCATCTCCTTGCTCCAAAGTCATGAGAACCCATTGGTAAGCTTCCTCTTCCTCTTCTCCAACTCATTCTCTCTTTGAATTTCAGAAATTTCCTAAACCTAACTTAGGAAATGTTCTTCTTTTTAGCTTAGATTCAAGCTTCTAGAGTTGGACTTGAAGAGTGGTTGATTTCTCTTTGCTTTCAAGCTTCTTCTTGTTTGATTTTGAGAAAAGGTGAGATTTTTATCTCACATCTATGACTATAACTATGTTTGGTTGTTGGGTATGAATTCCTAACACTTCTTCATGTGCATTTGCTCTTGTTTTGGATTGATTTTGTGAATACTCCAATTTTTGGGGTTTTAAGTCAAATTTGTGTGAAATCCTTTTATGGATGTTTGATCATGTTTTTGGTGATGCACCGAGGAGCATATAGGGCCGAGTTGCCGATTGGCATAAACCCTTAGAGCCAATGTTCGTCCGGTTGCATTTTGGAAGAATTTGCTCTTCGTTTGAATAGGCTGAAAAACAGCCCAGGCATGATTCAGTCGACTGAAAACTCTGTTCAGTCGACTGAACCTGAAACCCGAGAGTTTCCAGGCATGATTCAGTCGACTGAAAAACTCTGCACAGTCGACTGAAACTGGAAACAGAAAGTTTCCTGAACCTGGAAAATTTCCAGGCACAGGGTCAGTCGACTGAAAACTCTGTTCAGTCGACTGAACCTGCTGTTTTAGTCCAATTTGCCTTTTTGGATTGAATTTCCAATTTAAATCGATTCGTGATGATCCTATTTATTGTCATCATTTATTATCATCTTTGATGACTTATTTTCTTTGGGAATTTTAGATATATCCACTTCGATGGATCCTTTATCGATTTCATTGGATTTTTATTCACATCTTCGAATGTGATCTTTGTGATTGATTGTTTCTACAATCCCCCTTGTGCTTTGTCACTTTAAAAATATAAAGGTTTTCTATACCAGTAGTAAATATCAAAACTCTTTCCTCAAACGATTTCAATACTATTTTAATACCAAATTCGTTTATAAAACCGTTTTCCAATCTATTAGTATATACAAACCTTTACCTCACTCGTATGAGAAATCTAATTAAACGACTTAGTAAAACGAGTGGTATGAAACGCTTGCGTTTACTTCGTCGGTTAATTCTTGGACTTGTTCGATTGAATCTCTTGTGACAATTTTCTAGTGGAGATCTACAATTTGTTCGTAAATATTTAAGTTAAGCTAGTGGTTATGGGACATGAAGCTAAGCTCATATATTTACTAGCTTAGTGTAATTGACACTTCTCTTTGATCATGACGATCATTTTAGGTTTTAGACTAGCATCGTGCTATGTCTTTGTGATTTGGTTCATCGGACGTCCCGCTGTACGACGTCGTTGTTCCCTTTGATTGTGATTTGGTTCATCGGATGTCCCGCTGTACGACGTCGTTGATCCTTTCCTTGTGATTTCTGGATCTCGTGTGTTGAATTCTGGAATTTATGTTTCACCAACTTTTACGATGGGCATTGATATATGTGTCATATATTGTGGCTTGGTGAATGAAATTAGGAGTATGACATTCCTTTTTATCTTGAGTAGATTATTGTGATATTGATTAATCTCTTGTTGATTTTCAATTTACTTATTTATCACAGCTTGGCATTGTGATTATTATATGTTTATGTCATATCTCTATTATATATCACTTCATCTGATATTTATAGCTAGACTGATCCGTTTATTATTTTCTTATTAAATAATACTCGGGTCAGACCGAGATGTTACAGGTGCTTCTGCTTGACTTCTCTCTTGGGATTGATCCCTCTGACTTTTGGCTAACTACTTAGATTAGTAGTTATTTTGTTGTATACATTTGAGATATAGACTCCTTAATGTATACTTATTCTTTTGTGTAGTTCGTGTAACTATTCTTTTGTGATATTGTGGATCTTTTTAGACCACTACTCTGATGTACACTTTCATGTGTAATATTCATATCTATTTCCGCCTTTGTGATATGAATTGTCTGTGACTGATTTATGTTATGCTTATTTCTATATTTGTTTCCGAAGAAATTATAGCCACTGTGTAGTAGCTTTGAGTTTGTGTCGGTATGTCGGATTTCCTCTTGAGATGAAAAGTTATATTTTTATCTGGCATATCGGTACTCGCACAAAGCAATTATACAGATGGTCGCTCCTCAACAGCCTTATTCTCCATGCTAGTTGACAGCATTCACAGTAATTTTCTTGGCTAGCGTGGGTATAGAGGTGGGGCTTCACACAACTGATGAGGGAGAATCAGTGCTTATCCTACGATGATTGAGGCGTATCTATGAGCCATATTCTGTTAACAGATTCTATCCTATAGGTCAAGTAACCCGAGAAGTTTAGTATGCCTACTATTCCAGCTTATGAAGGGAAGACTGATCCCGGACATCATATAATGAGATACGAATGGATGATGGACTCGGCTCAGGCGAATGATGCGACCAAATGTAAATGCTTCCCAATAATCTTATCTGGAATCGCTACCATGTGGTTCATCAGACTTCCCCCGCGATCGACCTCCTGGTTTGATGAGTCAACGATGAAATTTATGGAGCATTTTAAGATCCATGCCACACGCCTAAAGGACATGATGTTTTTATCCAGTATGATCCAGGCTCCGAGGGAGTCGTTAAAGGATTATTTACAAAGATTTCATGTTGCTGCTACCGAAGTTAGCAATCCGAATGACCATGCTATCTATATGGCCATGATGCGAGGAGTAGATCCGGACTTAGAGTTTGGTAATTGGCTGGCAGGAAAACCATCGACTACTCTAGAATTTTTTTTATTCAAAGGCGAACCAATTCATGAGAAGGGAAGTGGCCAGGTGGTTAAGATAAACCAGTGAGTTTGGGCCTAGCAAGGAAGCGGTGCAATGCAACATTCCGGTAAAGCAATCTGGCGAAAAATCTGGCAAGGTCCAAGTATGTTCAAAATAAGCCAGAGTAGTTTAAAGGATCCAGAGGAGGAAATTCTAGAAGAAAGAGGGAAGTAGAAAAGTGGAAACCAAGAATCCCAACCTATGGCGAATACACTCCTCTAAACATATCTCTAGAGAATATTTATTTATCAACTTGTAATACATTCCAATACCGAAAGCGCCCAAAGGAATCAACTAAGGAACAAAAGCAGACTGGAAAGTATTTTCGGTTTCACGAGACCTACTAGCATAATACTGAGGAGTGTACTCACCTCCGTGATGCTATAGAAAAACTGATTTGCCAGAAGAAGTTATAGCAGTTTGTTAAGAATCCCCAGGAAGGAGGACAAGGAACATCCATCCCCAATCATGGGTAAGTTTTACATCGACCTGAGGAATCTGCTCAGACCGGAGGAAGGCTAGTCATAAACACGATAATCAGTAGACCTCATCCGGCAGACAAAAGTTGGCAAGAAATGGAACGCTATGCCAGTTTCTTGAAGCATGCGGATTTCAAATGCTGCTCAAATACAGAAGACGGGACTCCAGCGAAATGGTAGCGAACGATGATGGATGATATTGTATTTAGGAGCAAGGATGCCGATCAAGTGGAGGCCGCTACTATTGACCTGATGGTTATCTCAGCTAACCGGCACTTGTGAGAATAATACTGATTGATTATCGGAGTTCTGTTAATATTATCTTCATAAAGGCATATGAGCAAATGAAGAAGGAGGCAAAGGATCTGAAACCATCTAAAGCCTGCATTCACGGCTTTAATGGCACAACCACTGATGCAATAGGTTATGTTGAATTGCCAGTTGAGTTAGGAGAAGGTGAATGTAGGAGGCTACAGATCCTACCATTTATTATTTTGGATGTTGACTCCCCGTATAATGTTTTTCTGGGCCGACCGGCCCTGGCGAAGTTTAGGGCAGCTTTGGCCCCGTGCTGTTTAACATGAAATTTCCAACGGATAGAGGAGTTGGTGTAGTGCATGGCGATCAAGCGACTGGTCGTACATGTTATGTGGCTGAGCTTAGAGAGACCTGGCGAAGAGAGAAGGGAAAGGGTGTGGAAAACTCTGTCCGCATCCGTGTTGCTGAAAATTGATAAGTAATGCCCGGGCCTTGGCTTGGACAACATGGTCGGATCTATAGAGACATAGATCCGAGAGATGACTATGAAGAACCCAAGGAGGCTAAGATAGCACCGGCTGAACTGATGATTGACATTCCAGTCAGCTATGATGACCCGTCATAGGTGCTTAAGATTCGATCACAACTCAACCCCTCGATGATTGAGGATCTTACCGATTTCCTCCAAGGGAATATGGATATTTTCGCTTGGACCCACTCTGATATGTTCAGGATTTCTCCCACCATCGCAAGTCATATGTTGAACGTTGACCCTAAGTATGTGCTAGTGAAACAAAAGAGGAGAGGCATGGACCCGAAGAGGTCTGCTGCTCTCAGAGAGGAGTGGATAAACTCAAAGCCAATGGGTTCATCCGTGACTCCCTCTATCTTGAATGAGTATCTAATCCCATACTGGTGAGGAACGCAAACGGAAAGTAGAGGACATGTGTTGATTACTCAGACTTGAACAAGGCGCACCCTAAGGATAGTTTTCCTTTGCCTAGAATTGATCAACTGGTCGACTCGACAACAGTATATGAATTATTATCATTTATGGATGTGTATTCGGAGTACAATCAAATCCCGACGCACATTTCGGATCAGGAGCATACCAGTTTTGTCATGGACGTTGGACTATAATGTTATGTAGTGATGCCTTTCGGATTGAAGAACATAGGGGCAACTTATCAACTTTTGGTGAATTATATGTTTAAAGACCAGAGTGGTAGAACGATGGAAGTCTATGCGGATGATATTCTCGTGAAGCCACGACAGTCAAACGACCACATTCGAGACTTAGCAGAGATGTTTGATATACTTAGGTATTACTGAATGAAAATCAGTCCACTGAAATGTTCCTTGGTGTTGCATCAGGAAAGTTTTTGGGTTTTATTGTCAATGCAATGGGAATCGAAGCCAACCTAGAAAATATTCAAGCTATTTGGGACATACACCACCCAAAACTATAAAGCAAGTACAAAGCCTGAATGGAAAAGTCACCACGTTGAGTCAATTGAAATCCTGAGCGACCGGTAAGTGTATTCCTTTCTTTGATATGATAAGGAAAGGGAAGAGAAATTTTGAATAGACATTGAACTGTGAGGACGTGTTTCGAGCTCTGGTGAGACACTTGTAGATGCCCCCGGTTCTGTGAAAGCCTGTAGATCATGAGGAATTGTATGTTTACTTGGCCGTGTCTCGGCATGCCATCAGTGCAGCTTTGATTCGTGAAGAGGACCTAATCCAGAAGCCAGTGTACTATGTTAATAAGCATTTAATGGGATAGAGAGAAATTATCCTAAGATTGAGAAGCTAGGCTATTGCTTGGTGATCGCATCATGCAAGCTCCGCCCATATTTTCAGGCGCACCCCGATCAGTGTTTATACCGATCAACCTATACAGCAGGTGCTCCAAGGACTAAAAACTTTTGGAAGGTTACTCAAATGGAACATTGAGATGAGTCCATTCAAATCACTTACCTGCCATGGAGGGCTATCCAAGGGCAAGCGCTAGCAGATTTCATTGCAGAGTTCACCATATCAGACGAGCCAAGTGGTGATGATGCAGTTCCTGCTGTTCGATGGAAGCTATACACCGACGAAGCATCCAGCGACCATTGTTCCAAGGCTGGAGTTATTTTTGTAACTCCTGAGAACCAATCAATTTTTTATGCCTTCAAACTTGGTTTCCTCGCTACGAACGACGAGGCTGAGTATGAAGCGTTGATTGCGGGCTTGAGACTTACTAAAGAACTTGGAATTAAATCGATTGAAATGTTCTATGACTCACAGTTGGTGGTACCAAGTACCGCGAGACTATCAGGCAAAGGGGCAAAGGCTTGCCCTATACCTTGCTCGAGTTCGAGAATTATTGGTGAACTTTGAATACTACGATATTCAGCACATTCCGTGTGAACAAAATAGGGAAGCCGACTCATTGGCAAAATTCACAAGTACTGGTGATGCACAACATATGGGCTTTGTTCCCATTGAAACCTTACAAGCCTCGAGTATAAACGAAATGGAAGTAGATCTTATGTTACGGAAGGAAATTGAAAGGGAGTCGTGGATGACCCCGTTCAAATAATATCTTCTACATGGAACCTTCCTCGAGAGAAAAAACAAGAGATGACAAGTCGTTTGCAAGGCCTCGCAGTATACAGGATGGACTAATGTATCAGAATGGATTCTTAGTTCCGATACTTAGATGCATCACCCATGACGAGATAAAGCGGATTTTAAAAGAAGTTCATGAAGGAGAATATAGTGACCTTATTGGGGGGTAGACGCTAGCCGAAAAGATCCTCCGCTATGGATACTATTGGCCGACCGTGAATTGGGAGGTCGCAGACTATGTAAGGAGATGAGACAAATGTCAAATGTACGAAAGATCTCAAGAGCACCGTCGTCGGAACTCATGCAAATGGTTAGTCCATGGTCATTTGCAATATGGGGGATCGATATAATCGATTCCTTGCCAATCTTCAAAGGTGGTGCGAAGTACGTAACTGTCATAGTTCACCAAGTGGGTAGAAGCGGAGCCATTAGCTATGATCCCCAACAAAAAAGTCATTAATTTTGTTGTGGAAATATTATACGCCGCTTTGGCTCCCATGAAATATCATTACTAACAACGAATCTCGATTTTAGAGTAGTGAATTCATAGAGTTCTACCAAAAATATTGCATTGAGAAAATGTTTGCAGCAATCGCTCACCCTAAAGCGAATGGACAAGTTGAAGCCATAAATAAGATAATCAAGTCCATATTGAAAAAAAGTTCGGAGAAGACTAGAGGCAAGCGGGTGAATGAGCTTCCAACAGCATTTTGGGCTTACAGAACCACCCACAAGTCCTTAACTAGCCACACTCCATTCATCTTGGAGTACAGTACTGAAGCTGTTATTCCCATGGAACTTGAAGTTCCTTCTCACCGGGTGACTCATTATGATCCTTGGATAAATCGGGATTTTTTACTGGAATCTTTGGACTTTGTCGATGAGAAACGTGAAGAAGCCGATTTAAGAGCGGCTGCATATCGACACCAAGTCACCCGATATTATAATAAAAATGGTCGACTGAGAATCTTCGATATGGGCGATCTAGTTTTGAAATGAGTTTTTCTGGTCCCGTCATATATGAATCCCACATGGGAAGGTACCTCCATCATCGAGCGGAAGCTTGAGGAAGGAACCTTCAAGCTAGCAACTGTTGATTGCGTGACACTCCCCAGAGCATGGAATTGCGTGCATTTGCACCTTTATTATACTTAGTCCATTTCCTTTTCATTTTAGTTGCAATTTTTTCGAGTATGTGTTTCTTTTGTTGTTCTCTATTTCCGACATGTAATAATACAATGCAATTTGTCCCTATTTTTTTACGATCAATAATGAAGCTGTTTTTCTGTGAACTATTAATGTTTCGTGTGTTATAGTTCCGTCGCAAAATTAAATTGCATTAATCTATCCCGCGTATGAATGCACACACAAAATTAAAAATCTCTAAGTTCCTAAAGCACAGACTAGAGTACTCTGAGTCCCCGGAATATGGACTGGAGTATAAACGGTTCAAAAATCCTCTAAGTCCCCGGAGCACGGATTAAAATACTCTGAGTCCCCAGAGTGCAAACTAGAGTATAAATGATTCAGAAAAATATCTAAGTCCCTAAAGTGCGAACTAGAGTACTGTGAGTCCCCAGAGTGCGAACTGGAGTATAAACGATTCAAAAAACCTCTAAGTCCCCGAAGCACATATTAAAGTACTCTGAGTCCCTGGAGTGTGGACTGGAGTACAAATGATTCAAAAAAATCTCTAAGTCCCCGGAGCGTGGACTAGAGTACTCTAATTCCCCAGAGTGCGTACTGGATTATAAACGATTTAAAAAACCTCTAAGTCCCCAGAGCATGGACTAGAATATTCTGAGTCCCCAGAGTGCAGACTAGAGTATAAGTGATTCAAAAAATCTCTAAGACCTCGAGGCGTGGACTAGAGTATTTTGGGTCTCTGGAGTGCGGATTAGAATATAAATGATTCAAAAATCCCCAAGTCCTGTGAAATCGAACAAGAGTTTACATAACCCACAAGACTTTGAATTTCAATTACATGTTAAGTGATAAACTAAGCAATGATAATCTGGGAAATATAAAGAAACAAAATTTTCTTTACTGGTCAAAAATTAAGTTCCATTACAACTTCTCCGAAGTCCGGAGCCAAAGTCTATCTACAACAACTATAAAAAAGAAGGGAAACAACTACATGATTTTGACTTATTTAAGCCGAGCAAGGCATGACTAGATGTAGCTACTTCTTCGACCTTTTCTCCTTCCTCAGGTTCTCCAAAGTCTCCTCAACTGAACGTCGTCGCCTGGACCACTTGCTTCCCAGTGATGTGATATTCGAGGAAGGAAGGGGATCTCTAGAGGTGTGGTCCCACCGAGGAGAATGACCTTCAGGGGCCTATTTAGGAGGTCATTGAGTTCAACCAACTGAGTTTCTATCTTAACTTTGACATTATTTTTCTCCTCTTCCTCGATTTCGCTACTTTATGCTAAGCTTCGAAGTACGTTCGGAAGCGCCTGTGATTTCGACCTCGTCATGCTCATCTACAAGCAAAGGATTCTCAAGTTTATCCTCATCTAGCGCCTCGATCACTTGAGCATCGAGACCAGGGGTTTCTCCATGTGAGGTGCCTCAGCTACGTATTCTTCTCGCTCCGTGGCGACATCGCTCCTTGGAATCAGTTCAGGACTCGAATGGCCTATATGAATTAATAGAAAGCAAATGTTAGAATACATTTATTACTTGCGAAAAGCAATGGTTTCCTGAACCCTAGAAAGTGAAGCTACGTACTAGCTTCCAACCGACTTTCAATGGTCCTCGGGGTGTCACCTTTAAGGATTGGAGATAAAATGGGAACGCCAAATTCTGGGCTTCTCCAGGTCATAACTGACGTGCTGATCGGGAGGCCCAAGTGATGAACTATCGACAAACGGGAGAAGGAATTGGAGACTCAGTGCTGGACGGCCCAGCTCCACTCTTTTGATTTTCACTAAAATATCTCACGCTTTGGCCAGTGATTTGAGATAACCATCGCCTAAGAAAGATAAGTCACGATGCATGAGGACTCGTGCATTGTATTCAGTGATGCGCGCATCGAATAAACACTTGATTTCTTCCCTACCGGCCTCAGTAGCCGCCTCAAGAAGAGATTCGACCTCTATGAGCACCATCTTCTTTCCTTCCTCGCAAGCTGCTTCTTTTAACGCTCCAATCCCGAAAAGTTCCTCATTGAGTTTTGCCTTTAGAAGCCGCGTCTCAATGATTTCATCGTAGTATTTTTGTGACTCTTCCTGCACTATAATCTTCTTTTCTCTCACTTTAAAGAGAAACTCCCCCAGCTCTTTGACCCGTCAAGTGAGAACGTCTTTCTCTTTTTGGATAGTCTTTCTCCAAAGCTAGAGCGCTGTTGTGTTGGATTGTCTCATCGATTTCTTTCTTGTGAGTGGCCTCCGAGCGACTAACTTCCTCGGCTATTTTCTTGGCTTTTTTAGGTTAGCCTCAAGTTGAGATTTGTATGAGGATAGCTATTCATCTTGGCCCTAAATGATATCTTTGTCAAGAATAGCTTTGTGTTTGAGGCAATCAAGTCTCGTATTGATGATCCATGGAAACCTCTGAAATTTTCTCCACGAAGTGTACGAACACATCGTGCTGAACATAAACATCGTTGTTGCAGGCAATGGCGCTCTTTTGACATGTCCGAGGATAGGATGAATCACGGGGAGAAATTTCAATCCATCGAAACATATCTTCGGGAATGTAGACTTGAGATCAGATAATTTTTCCGCTATCGATGGATCGTTTGTGGAGGCTGGAGGGGTCTGCCTAACCGGAATCATAGATTTCTTATAAGGTTCACGTGACTGCTTGATACTCGATGAGCCAGAATGTTGGTCGTTGGGAGCTTCGGGCTGGGTTCCCTTCTGAACAAACTTCTCTCTACTATGCTTCGACTGAAGGGGAGGATCGTTTGGATATGAAGAATGACTATATGTTATCCTTCTAGAAGACGACGACTTTCTGGGACGATAATCTCTATCGCCGCTATCGTCCCCGTCTTGTCTTTTACATGATCCACAATCTCAACTAGAATGGTAGAAGATAGTGGATCCACAAAGGCGGTCAATACCATATGTACGCCCTATGTCACCTACACACGAAACAAAATGAGGATGAGTTAATAGGAATCACATGATGAGTAAAATTCAAGTGCAGGGTGAAGTGCAAGTGTTTGTGTGTGTCCTAGTGCTTCCCCTGATGGACCAGTGTTTTTTGCTTTACTTATTGGAGTTTTCTCTCCTTGATGGTGAGCCTGAATGCCTTCATCGCTTCTCACGGGCCAATTGAATCCTATAGCCTCGGGGTTATTGAAACCGTAATTCAATATGTCGTTAGGAATGGTCAAGTTAGATAGGCCTTTTAATGAGCCTTCTAAGTTTTGGGAAGACGGCTTCTTTTCGACCGGAGTTATCGTAATCTTTGAAGTTCCGCCAAACTTTTTTCTTTTTCAGCTTATAAGCTAGACTCTTTTTCTTTTTCGAAGGAGGCGGTGCTGGAGCTTACATTCTTGTCAGTCGTCACTAGCACCTTGGTTTCTTTATTCTCACCTTCCTCGGATGTATCGAGAGCCCCTATGGTAGGAGGCACCGAAGGTCCAACTTATTCTTTGCCTATTCCCGCTGTCGTTCTTGGTATAGTGGCATCAATTGGAAGGCTAGTTCGGTGCCCTCTTCCTGTAACTCGAACTTTGAGAGCTGTTCGTTAGTGATTACAGATTTAATGTCCCGATCTCCCACGAGGATAACTTATACAGCTTCGACAGCCTCATAATAACCGATGACTTCGGGTCGTGGGCGAATATCAATAAAAGTTGAAAGAAGTTTAGAAAAGATGCACTTCGAGCCTTAAGATGCAGATTGGAATAAAAGTGAGACTTACTCCCTTCTAGCCATCTTCTCGCAAAACCAGGAAGACAACGTATGTAAAACCACTTTTTTTTATATAGAGATAATTTACTCCATGAACCCATCAAAACTTGACATTTGAGGTGTGGCTCGAGGAATATGTAAGAAAGGCTGTCGGTATGTCTCTTGAAGCGGTAAATATAACGGATATCCTTGGGAGTTGGGAGTCCGAGTAAGACGCTCATGAGAAGAATGCATGTACCGTGGATTAATGCTTGACTATTAGGATGTTGTTGTGCTGGAGTAATTCTTATATACTGAGCACTTTGCGGATGAACGAATTGAAAGGTGGCACACTACTAGCCCAACATATAAATTTATTGCAAGCGGCATATCCGACTGGAGGCAAGTAAGGCTTTATGCCGAAGGAACTAGAACGTCTTTGAAGGGGATTCCATGGATAGAGCATAATCGATGGTGAGAAGATTCGCCAATTTTCGCGGCTTGAGAGTCGATGGGGTCATCCAAAACGATGGCCCCATCTACAGCATCGGGATTCAGGCCTATAATCACCGCAGATGGGTCCAGAATGCTAGGTGTAGAGGGTGATGATGGGTTCAGAATCCCCATTACCTCCCGTCGAGAACTTGGCTTGGGCTTGTCGGAAACGGTAGCGGAGCTTTATTTTTTGGACATCTTCAACGAGCGATTAGAATGAATAGATACGTGTTTAAGTTATACTTGAAAGATAATAGATATCAGATATAATAACAAAGTATTCCCTCATATGGTGTGTGAACTAGTGCAACGATTCAAACAAGTGTACAGATAAATTAAAGTTCTAAAGAATAAAATATAGCATGACGGAGCTTTAAGTTGTCATCTCTGGAGACCGTCATACTGAACGTCGCCAAAATTTGTCCTACAATCGGTAGCATAAGTCCTAGGATTAGACATTGGCATCATGTATTGTGAAGGCTATTACTTACTTCTACTGGGTTAAATTCACATTTGCGATTGTTTAAAATGTGAAATTGTTAGTCTGAATCAGGAACGTATGTTCCTATGTTTTGGTTTTTGTCATTCCATTGTTTTATGATCAGGCATGAGAATATGTGGTCCTGATATATTCTATATTCAAGATGAGGTAATTTCGATTGCCAATGCTGATCCCCATACCCAATACCGATCGTCTACTTAAGTCAATGTATCGAGCCACTCTGCCTTGCTCAGCACCGACCCACTCATCTGGTCTCCTACTACCGACCCACCAATTAACCTAAATAGCCAAATCACTCTTTCTCAAAGAGCACCGATCCAAAATTGTAAGCCACCCTATCGACCGAGCATTGTTGGTGTTTTCCTATCTCACTCCCCCTGAGAGGGGTCGACCTACAAGAATTGCCAACCGGACTTGCTTACTTCTCAAGTACCAGACCCTCTTCTTCCTACCCAACTAACCCTTTCCTTCTACGAACTATAGGACTCCCTAAACCCATCAAAGACGACTCCTCTCCAATTAGCATGAGTCCATGCCACAAACTACCTTCACCCTAATACGCTTACTCGCCTAATTTTATTCTCTCTTACCATTCATGAATGTCCGTGTGTACGTGACAAATCCTATGTGAAGATATGAATCCTTACCTTTGTGTTAATTCAAGGTTGGGGTGGGAAGTGTTTTGGGCTTGGAATCGATTGCTATGATGGCAGCACGAATGGAGATGTGTTATGGGGTAGTTAGGTCGATTAGAGGAGGTAGGGCTTGGGGGTGCATTGGAGAAAAAGAATGAAATAAGAAGCAAGAGGAAAATAATGAAGGAATGGGCCTTTATATGTGGAGAAGGGGAGGTGAACGGGGTTTACCTTGTGGAACCGATCAGAACGCTTTGGTGGTTCATGAGTGAACATGTCCGATGACTCTGGGTAGACCAAACGTGTGGTGCGGTGTTCTTACACCGACCCATCCATTGTAATATGTGTGTGTGTGTGTGAGTGCATGTGTGTGTGTGTGTATGTATGTATGTATGTATATATGCGCGTTTAATGTTAGGAAAATCCACCGTGATTCAGCCTTCAAGAGGCTGCATAAACCTAGCTTTTGAAAAGTTAAAAACAGGATTTAAACGACAGACGATTATCATTCTGAATGAGCTAGCATCTGAAAGCAAGGACTGACTGCTGATTCAAAGTGTGTTATGTTGATTCACATTATGCACTTTAGGGGGCAAATGTTAACCAGCTACATGACCCGGCTACAAAGCGATACTGGAAAAGGCTATGATTGGGCCTAGATGGGATTCAAGCCAAAAGAGGTATAGAAATGTGAGTGTTCGGTGTAACTCAATTAATATGATAGGTACGTGGTTCGGCCTGCATGTATGGTTCGGCGTGTTGGAGTGGCACGGTATATTTAAGTGGATCGGCCTTTAAATGTGGCTCGGCCAAGGAAGGAAGGTCGTGTGTCGCTCGGTCAAGGAAGTCATGTGTCGCTCGGTCAAGGAATTCATAGTAGGTCGGCATGTATCGCTCGGTCAAGGAAGGAAGGCCGAGATGGGTCGGTCGATTATGGTTCGACATTTGTGGTTCAGCCTTAATGGTTAGGCATATGTGGATCGGCATACCTGGATCGGTGCACCTCGAGGAGGTTAATAAGTAATTATACCTACAACAGAGTGATGCGACCAACATTTCCTTGCTTCGAGTCATGTGCCGCTTGCTCCGAGTTCCTTGAGGGCCTGCTTCGAGTCAGTGATGAAACAACCCCTAGATCGATAACAGGTGGATCGGTGGTAGTGGATCAGCGTGACTGGTTTGGTCTACGTAACAGCTATGGGACGAGCTACTTTGGTAATGGGCTTGCACATGGGGTATAACCTATCTTCATTTATTAATAGAGGGGTAGGGGTAGTTAAATGGACTTTTTTTTTGGAAACTCCAGAGTGACTCTACCGTTTTCTGTACTGACTTTCTGCTCAAACTTGTATTCCAATTGTCTGTTTACGGATTGTATTTGTATTCAAATGATTGAAAAAGCAATAAAGATCCTATTCAAAGTGGACATAAGCAATTACACTGAACCACTATAAATCTGGTTTTCTATTATTGTTTTAGTATTCGATCATGCTATTTCTCTCTTTTAATTTACTTTCTTCATTAATCTCTCTACATAACTCAATTCAAGGGTGTTAGTGATCAATTTTGGTGCTAATAATATCTTTCCAAAGCCGTAATTCGAAAACATACCTATTTGTCGGAAAAACAAACTTTATTTATGAAATCAAAAGCAGTAGTTATTGCTTTCATAAACCTGTATTTCACTTATATGATCCAAAGAGTTAATAATTATGTAAAATAGAAATATTTAGTTGTTTGAATTAGTAACAAAAGCAAATCAACATAAAACACATGCAAACAAAATAGCACGGCCATCATATGCAATAAAGGAATCAACCATACATCCATAGTAACCAAAACTAGTGGTTTGTTTAGGTTCTGAAACTTTTAATCGTACAAGGTGATAAATAAACTATCAAGTGTATCCTGCGCTCAACAGCCTTCGATAATTACTTAATAGATTATTCATACAACCTCAAACAATTAAAAATATCCCCTCCCAAGCATCTTATTAGCCAAACAATATAGAATTTTAATGTTATTTAAGTTTGTTCAATTAGTTTCATTTTACACTCTTTTTTCATTCAATATTTGTAACACCCTGAAATTCAGACCCAGTTTAAAATTTTAAAAATCGTTGTTTAGTGTAGAAATTCGAATTTTCACAAACAACTTCCGTTGCTATTCAAACTTCACATTTGGAATGCGTCTAGATAGAAATAGGCGTACGCCAAATTTCGTCAAATAATATGGAAGTAAATTTCGCTCGTCGCATTTTCATATTAGTTTAAATTTTATGTGTAAATTTTCTATCGTCCGAACTCAAATATTTTTCACAATGATTCATAAGAAAAATATTCTGAACACGACGGCGCATTCGTTTCATCGAATTTCGCTTTTAATTGCTAGTTAAAATGTTCGCTCGAGCAAATGGTTCAATAAGATTAACCACTTCGCAAACAGTGTCAAACCATCAATATCTTCATACGTTGTGGCCGCCTCGTTGCGCTGATCAAAACGGTATATTTGTTGGTGTCAATCGGAGTTTGGCGTTGCAAATTATAATTGGTTAACGGAGTACAAACTGGTCCGTTACGCAGCACAAACCGGTACCCAACTTTCTACACTGATCAGAATTTTAAGGGCCTTTGACCATTCAGAAACCCAATAGCCATCACGTTTACCGAAGATATCATTGCCTTAACCTTGGGACTTTAAACTTCTCTGTATATACCTATCCTCTGCCTTCATTAATTCCTCTGCCTTCATTTATTCCTCTGCATTAATTGACTTTACACTTCGCAATCAAACTATTGGTACGCGCTTCTTCCTTCCTGCTCTCTGTCTTCCTCTTTCATATATATTTTTTATTTATTTCTTCAAAAGGTTACAGTACGAAACTCAAACTCCTCCATACACATGACCTCCCGCACTTCTCCCGCGTCCCACTGCCCACCCACCTGCGCCACGCGCGCCACAACCCACTGCTGCCGCCGCCCAGCCACCGCGTCCCCATTGCTCCAGCCGCCACGTCGCCCACAGCCGCCTCCGCGTTCCAGCCACATCGCCCACATCCACACCCCCGCTCGCCTCCACTGCTCTATCCATTTCGCCAACGACAGCCCAACACTCCACCCACAGCCCGCGTCCACCCACATACAGCCCATACTGCTGCCACCACCCGCCACTCCAACCCAGGCCAGCCGAACCCAGACCACCCATACCCGCATCCATACCCTTCGCCTGCTCCGCTACATTTCCCCACTCCGCCTCGTCCACACCATTGCCGAGACCCACTACAGCGGTCACTCACGAAACCCGTCACCACCTCCACTTCGTCCACGCGCCACGCCAGCCTCTGCCACTGCCACGTCACCACCGCCCTGCCCACTGTTCCGCCTCCGCCATATCCACTGCTCCACCCAAGTCCACTGCTCAGCCCTCTCCCCACCGCCCTCCTAGATTTCTGTAGCACCCATCTCCTCTTCGACGTTTGCTGTTTTGTTGCTATAAATATGTATCTAGAGTGTTTCTATAGTTTCTACAGCTGATCACGTATATAGTTTATATAGCTTCGGTTTTGTTGTTAGTTTAGTTTTCTATGTTGTTTGTAAAGTTTAACATAAAGCTCCTATATCTCTGTTTGTTTTATTTTGTTATATACAGTATAAAGTTTATATAAAGAATTTATATATATAGTTATAGTTTTATAGGCTCATGCACATACGGTTGTATATATGGTTTTACACAATCAGTGGCTTATAAACTTTGTATACATATAATCAGTTGTATATCTATGTTTTCAGTTATAAAGTTATGATTCTGTATAGTATTGTGTGTGTGTGTGTGTGTATTAGACGTCTTAGTATATAGCAGTATATAACTTTGAAATTTCTGGTTGCTCACATACAACGTTTTACTGTGTTTTATTCCAGCTCCTGCTATTGATCCGGAAGCATAAGCTATTTCCATCCCGCTTGTCGAATCTATCTTGCTTCGTTGTTTTGGTATGGTTTATATATATATATTCAATCGATATATATTGCAATAAACAAATTATTGATTAATTATTTGTTTGATTGCAGTTGTGTTCGTTTTGCATCGTGCTTGTTAGGGTCTATCTTATCTATCCATCTTCGTGCTTCGCCGTCATCTTCTTCAACCACGCAAGGTGAATATTTCATTCACGACTCAAATCTATTATGCTATGATAATCAAGTGATAATTGTTGTTAATATTAATTTGGATATTAACTTGTTGATTGTTAAAATTGTTGAAATAAAACTGTAAATCGCTATGCAAGTTAAAATTGAATATGTTAGTTTACGACAAATAGTGGTGACACTAAATGTGTTATGTGATGTTGAATTTAGTTGTTAATATAAGTAAAATTTAATATGAAATTGAATTTGATATAGGATAGTTAACAATTTAAAAAGGGATTATATATGTTGAATTTGACCCCTCTAAATGTTAAATAAATCGACGCGTAGAAATAGCGTTAAGCTCACTTTGAACCATTGAATGTATGATTGATATAGTAAATTGATAATAGACACCAAGTGAAACCATAATGTAATAATCTTTAATCTGCATGAAATGATAGTGTGGATTCTACGAATAATTATATTAGTTTGCATAAATAAAAAATGTAAGTTAATACGATTATTTCGAGATTATTTAATAAATTGTTGAATTGTTATGTATGGTTGCTATTGCTTGTTTATTTACTTTGACACCATCCCAGTAATCACACTGCAAGTTCCCTTTACTATGCTTTGTTTTATATTGAATTATATTGGGTTGAAATGATAAATACCCAATTAAACAACTTAGCCTAGGATATATAATTAAAAATAAGAAACCCGATTGGTCAACAAAAATCATTTTGAAATTGAAATATATTTTAGATTAAGGAATGAACTTAACAATTTGTTTGCAAATTAAGTAACGAACTTAATGGATTTAAATTGAAATAAATTAACGGATTTAGTTGAAAAGGATTAATAAACCTATTTAATTGAATAAAATGAATTGGCAAATTTAATTGAAATGAGATTTAGAAACAAGCAAGTTCTAGAATTTAATAATTTAAAAATTTATTAGATTTGTTAGATTTAGATTTAAACTCGGTTTTAATTAAATAGATTTGAAACTTGTTATAAGTTTAATTTGAGATTTAGAAAATTTTGACTTAAGAGGAATACAAAACTAACTAAAGTTTTATGGATTTAATTTAATGATAATATAAATTTAAATGATTTTAAACTTAATGAATTAATCAAATCCGGACATTGTAAACGGAATATGGATTGAGTTGATTTGTAACTCGAAAATAACTTAATTGTGATGTTTAGATCATTGAACCAAATAAATGGGATGGATTTCTTTAAATAGAAATTTAATTGGATTGGTAAATAAATCAAATGAAGTCTTGATAAAAAGGAATTTAGTTAATGAAATTGATCTACTCGAATTTATGATAACAGTGGATGTAAATATGAATTGAAATGAATAGAATTTGATTTAATGATTCGAACTAAATTTACCATTAAATTGAATTCATTGATTATGAACTAAATTAAATAAGCGAAATTTAGATCTTATTAAATTGAACTCGAATGCTTAATTATATTGTTAACTCAAATGTTTGAACTAAAAAATTGCATTTGGAAATATGTTTTAAGTATCCGAAATAAATTGAATCGTGAATGTCAAATTTTGGAAGTCAAATTTGCACCTTGACTTTTGGACTTTGATTTGTTTAAACGTTAATTTTACCGACCATCGAGTAATGAATATGTAGCTATTAAAGAGACCAGGATCGGGAATGGACATACTCTCTGTCGATACCGAAAACCATTTTAATAACTATTATACGCGGAGTGTTGATCCAAAATGAAGTGGATGATTTGGTGAACGCGTTGACTAAAGAAAGAGAACGATATTGGATGACCCCTGACATGACTAAAATAGGAGCCGCGTCGGGCTATTGAGGTTCGCCACCTCTAGCGAACACGCTTCTTCGATACCATATCTATTACTTTTGTGATTCGATTTGGGTGCACCCCTTGATTTGAGAGTGTTGTTTCGCGGTGTTGAGGTAGCTGCTGGCTATGCTCAACATCAGTCTGGATCACGCAACTACTAGTATCCTAGTTGGTATCGCCTCATGTACCTTGTCATACTGATTATCCTATTCGCGACCACTACGTTTTATTTTGTGTTATACCTATGGGGTACCCTCTGATAACCACTAGTTTACGGTGAGGTTTACGGTGCTGTATAGACTATGGCATTGTAAAAAATGTGTTAAGAGGACTTATGGTAACGCCTTAACGCAATTTTAATATCGTACTTTACTGATTAGACATTATCTACATATCGTATTCTATTGTATATATAGATAGTTTATCGAACCCTTAGAGATGTTATTTTATTCATCTTTGAGTTATGGACTTTATTCCCTGCACTTGATTATCCTGTATAAGATTTTGAGTCCTGACTCGAGTGTTTCTTTTTGTATATGCTCGGGTCGGTCTGAAGCTATCCAGTTTGCTGATCAAGGTTGGTTAAAGATGCTGAAGGCTTAACATTTATCTTTATCAGTCTATTTCTATTCCTGTATTGATGTCCTAGTCTGTTGGACATTTATGTATTTCCTTTTTAGTCACTTTATGTTAAGACATTGTTGTACTTCATGTAGTGGCTTCATGAACTGCTATTATGACGATGTATTTTCCGCTGCATTATTCTGTGACTGTTCTGTGTCTGTGTTGTTGTATTGATTCTCATTTACATTTATGTATTTATAATCCCATAATGATTCGTGTTTTGTATTATTTAAGTTGACATGTGTGGATTATTGTCAATTTAAATGGTCCAAATATACGGGTTGTTACAGTTGGTATCAGAGCTTTGGTTTCCCTAAAAACCTAAGTTGGGGTTATATAAACTCATTAGAGATAGGGTAGCAATACCCTAGAATGAGGAGAATCGATTCAATATCCAGATCCTTTTAATTTCAAACTTCTTTTGATTCGTAAAAATTAGATTTTTCTTTAAGCTTTATGATTTTTCTATCCTTGGTTCTAAATCTCTTTCGATATTTCAGGATGAGTACCGGAAGAAACAATAGGGGAGGAAGAGGCCATGGTCCTGCCCAGCTGCACCTGCCGCCCCAGCTCCAGTCAAATTCACCACTCTTAGTAAAGAGTATACCCAGCTTGGGGGTATTAAGTTTTCCGGATCCGAGGGTATTATCGAAGCTCAGCAATGGCTCAAAGGCTTAGAGAAGATATTTTCTGGATTGGAGATCACTGATGCTTAGAAGCGTCAGCTTGCTGCGTGGCAACTTCAGGATGCCGCACAAGATTGGTGGGAATATGTTACTTCTCATATTGAGGAGAACACCATCACTTGGGCCTAGTTTAGGTATAAATTTGTTTTGATTTCGTAGTCTAAATTCTTCTTTCAATCTTTGGAATGTTATTCATCTAGTCTATCTTTTGATTAGGGATACTTTCTCGGCACAATGGATGCCCGCTGCTGGAAGAACCCAACTTTATAGAGCTTTTATGGATCTTAAGCAAGGCAGTATGACTTTTTCCGAGTACGAGAGGAAATTCAACGAACTCTCCAAGTTTGGCCCGGGATTGATTGATACACCCCTTCTAAAGAATGAGAAGTTAATTTTGGGAGCTAGACCAGAGTATTATGACTTGCTTACTGGCCACACTCACTGCACCTTCACAGAGTTTATTGATTATGCTCTTAGATATGAGGCAAAGCCAAGGGGACCCACTGCTAAGGCAACTCTTACTCAGTCTAGCCAGCTCGGAAAGAGGAAGATGAGCTTTGATCAATAAAAGAAAGCTTGGCAAAAGACTACAGGATTGGGATATGCCCAGAAAAGCCCAATCGACCTTGCTAATATCACTTGCTTCAAATGCGATAAGAAAGGCCATTATGCTAATAGCTGTCCATCTACCGGAGCTGCTATTCCGCCACCTTCTCAGATGAGGAGTGATTTATGCCATGCCTGCCTACAGCCTGGTCACTTCAAGAAAGACTGCCCATTGAGGAAGAGAGGCACACCATATGGAGTATTTGCTATCACCACTCCTCCACCACCTGCTCAGGATGGCCAAGGTACCTTATGAAGTACTTTTTTATTACATGATTTACCTGTTAGGGTATTATTCGATACTGGTGCTTCTCATAGCTACATATCTATTGGTCTTTGTAATAAGCTCAAATTAGAACCTACTCTTGCTACTTCCTTATGTGTCTCCAACCCTATTGGAGGACTTGCCAACCTCAGTAGGATTTGTAAAGAGGCTGTGCTTTTGTATGGAAGATATCGATTCACTTGGGATTTTTATGTGCTTGGCTTCGTAGCATTTGACATTTTGTTGGGTGATGATTGGTTAAGAAAATTCGAGGCTGCTATTTCTTGCAAAGCTCGTTCTGTTTCTCTAATCAATGATAAGGGCCTACCACTTATCATTGAATGCAAATCACCTCAGAAATATGCCGGAAGCTTCA
This sequence comes from Allium cepa, assembly GCA_030765085.1. Classification (NCBI taxonomy): domain Eukaryota; kingdom Viridiplantae; phylum Streptophyta; class Magnoliopsida; order Asparagales; family Amaryllidaceae; genus Allium; species Allium cepa. Next base: position 237,624,107 of record CM060929.1, on the reverse strand, counting down.
TATTCTCTCTCGATGCTCACCCGGATGATCTTAGTACCACTCCTATTGTTCAGAAGTTTCCTGATGTATTTGGAGAGGTCAACTCTCTACCGCCTAAACGGGAGATCGATTTCCACATTGACCTTATCCCTGGAGCTACTCCCGTAGTTCTCCCTCACAAAAGGATGGCTCCTAAAGAGAAAGCTGAACTTAAAACTCAAATTGATGATCTATTTGCTAGGAGTTTGATCAGGAGAAGTTGCTCTGAATGGGGCGCCGTAGTCGTATTTGTCACCAAATCAGATGGATCTCTTCGCATGTGTGTTGATTACAGGGAATTAAACAAACGCACTTTCAAAAAATCGCTATCCGATGCCTCGCATAAATGATTTATTCGATCAGCTCCATGGAGCTAAAGTCTTCTCACAACTTGATCTAGCCACCGGGTTCCACCAACTCAGAGTAGCAGAAGATAGTATCCATAAGACAGCTTTTCGTACCGAGAGTGGATTCTATGAATGGTTGGTTATGCCATTCGGGTTGACCAACGCCCCTGCTTATTTCGTCGACTTGATGAATTGAGTCTTCCATGATGTCCTTAACAAGTTTGTTCTTGTCTTCATTGATGATATCCTCGTCTTCTCCAAAGATGAGAAAGAGCATGAGACACATCTTGCTTATGTTCTGGAAACACTCTGAAATCACCAGCTTAAAGCCAAGTTCTCGAAATGCCACTTCTGGCGAGACGAAGTACGATTCCTTGGCCATATTGTTTCTGAAAATGGGATTTCGGTCGATCTAGCTAAGATCACTGTAATCAATGTAAGTTATACCCTATTCGTTATTTCTATTCGATCCATCTTATTCCTTTCTAATTTGAAAATTTATCTTCAGGATTGGGAGACTCCCAAAACTCCTACAAAGGTTCGTAGCTTCTTGGGCTTGGCCAGTTATTATCGCAGATTTATTGAGCACTTTGCCCGGATTTCTGCCCCACTTACCGCTTTAACTCAAAAGGATGTCAAGTTTATTTGGAGTGAGAAGTGTGAATCAGCTTTTAATGAGTTGAAACGTTAGTTAACTTCAGCCCCAGTTCTTGCGGTAATTGACGGGAGTGAAGAATTAACTGTCTATACCTATGCTTGTTGAGAAGGTTTAGGCGTTGTCTTGATGCAAAAGGGTAAGGTTGTTGCCTATGCTGGTCGTCAGTTGAAGATCCGTAGAGTAAACTATGCAACCCATGATTTAGAGCTTCTTGCAGTTGTATTTGCTTTGAAACTACGGAGGCATCATCTTTTGGGAACAAAATTTGAATTATTCACTAATCATAAGTCCTTGAGGTATATCTTCTCTCAGAAGGATTTGAACTAGAGACAAGTCCGATGGCTCGAATTCTTAGCTGCATATGATCTCGACATAAATTATACTCCAGGGAAGGCAAATGTTGTAGCTGATGCTTTGAGCCATAGCAAAGCATTCTCGTGTTGTAATCTTGTAGAAGGCATGCTATTTCAGCTTGTTATCTCCCCATCTCTTATGGATCACATCAAAGCTAAGCAATATGAGGACACCTTGCTCTATCGCATGAAGGAGTTAGTTCTCGGTAGAGTCGAAAATGCTGACAGTAAAGTGGGAGCACATATAGATAGTAATGGAGTTCTGAGGATTGACAACCGTATTTGTGTTCCAAATGTCGATGGATTGAGACAAGAAGTGCTTAGAGAGAACCATCAGTCATCACTTTCATTTCATCCTGGTGTCACCAAGATGTACCGAAATATGAAGCGTTTATATTGGTGGAGTGGGATGAAGAGAGATATTTCTGTATATGTCAGTAGATGCACCACTTGCCAGCAAGTCAAGGCCGATCACTAGAAGACGGCAGGATTACTTCAACCCCTAAAAATTCCATGTCGGAATTTGGATCAGATTTCTATGGACTTCATTGATGGATTACCGAGGACCAGAAAAGGTAACGAGAGTATATTGGTGATTGTTGATAGGTTGACCAAAACTGCTCACTTTATTCCTGTTAAGACCACTCGTACTGCTTCGAGTTTGGCCGATATTTATATGAGAGAGATTGTTAGACCTCATGGAGTTCCATCTAGTATTGTATATGATAGATATCCTTTATTCACTAGTAAATTCTGGAAGGCATTTCAGCACGTCTTGGGCACTAAACTGAATCTGAGTACAACTTATCATCCTCAGACAGATAACCAAACTGAGAGGGTAAATCAGATTTTGGAAGATCTGCTTCGAGCTTGCATTATTGATTTCGGTGGATCTTGGGAAGACCATCTCCATTTGGTTGAATTCACTTATAATAACAGTTATCAGGTAAATCAAAAATTTTCAATTTGAATAAGTAAATTTGAATTGAAATTTAACTATCTTTATAATCAGGCAAGTATCGATATGGCACCGTTCGAAGCTTTATATGGACGGCCATACAAATCGCCAGCTTGTTGGATTGAGCCTGGTGATCGATTAGTTCTTGGCCCAGATATGATTGTGGAAGCATCCAAGAAGGTTAATGAGATCAGAAGGAAGATGAAAAACGCACAGGATAGGAAGAAGAGCTATGCAGATAGGCGTAGAAGAGATTTAAAATTCCAGGTTGGGGATGAGGTATTTCTTAAGGTATCACCTTTGAAGAATGTTATTCGATTTGGTCGTAGAGGAAAGCTCGCTCCTAGATTTGTTGGACCATTCACTATCACTGAGAGAATTGGTATACTAGCCTACAGAGTTGCACTGCTGGAGAAATTTGAGGGCGTGCACAACGTATTCCATGTTTCACATCTTCGGAAGGCTGTACATGATCCATCCATGACCATTCCTATTGCTCAGTTAGATGAGGTTGATATTGAGCCGAATTTGACTATAGAGAGGAGACCACTTCGTATTATTGATAGGGATATGAAGCAGCTTAGAAGGAAATCCGTTAGCCTAGTCAAAGTCCAATGGAGTCCCGATGATCGTGATTATACTTGGGAAACCGAGGAGAGTATCAGGGATTCTAATCCAGAATTGTTTGTTGAAGGTAAACTCCATTCTATATTCTATATTCTGTTCCATAATCCATTATATATCCATAATGTCTCTTCTATCTATTCTTCTACTCATTACAGCGTTCCTTTTCGAGGACGAAAAGTTTTGAGTGGGGGAGAATGTAACGACCCTGAAATTCAGATCCAGTTTAAAATTTTAAAAATCGTTGTTTAGTGTAGAAATTCGAATTTTCACAAACAACTTCCATTGCTATTCAAACTTCAGATTTAGAATGCGTCTAGATAGACATAGGCGTACACCAAATTTCGTCGAATAATATGGAAGTAAATCTCGCTCGTCGCATTTGCATATTAGTTTAAATTTTATGTGTAAATTTTCTATCGTCCGAACTCAAATATTTTTCACAATGTTGCATAAGAAAAATATTCTGAACATGACGGCGCATTTTGTTTCGTCGAATTTCGCTTTTAATTGCTAGTTAAAATGTTCGCTCGAGCAAATGGTTCAATAAGATTAACCACTTCGCAAACAGTGTCAAACCATCAATATCTTCATACCGTTGTGGCCACCTCGTTGCGCTGATCAAAACGGTATATTTATTTGTGTCAATCGGAGTTCGGCGTTCCAAATTATAATTGGTTAACGGAGTACAAACTGGTCCGTTACGCAGCACAAACCGGTACCCAACTTTCTACACTGATCAGAATTTTAAGGGCCTTTGACCATTCAGAAACCCAATAGCCATCACATTTACCGAAGACATCATTTCCTTGACCTTGGGACTCTAAACTTCTCTGTATATACCTGCCCTCTGCCTTCATTAATTCCTCTTCCTTCATTTATTCCTCTGCATTAATTGACTTTACACTTCGCACTCAAACTATTGGTACGTGCTTCTTCCTTCGTGCTCTCTGTCTTCCTCTTTCATATATATATATATATATATATATATATATATAATTTATTTCTTCAAAAGGTTACAGTATGAAACTCAAACTCAAACTCCTCCATACACACGACCTCCCGCACTTCGCCCGCGTCCCACTGCCCACCCACCTGCGCCATGCGCGCCACAACCCACTGCCGCCGCCCAGCCACCGCGTCCCCATTGCTCCAACCGCCACGTCTCCCACAGCCGCCTCCGCGTTCCAGCCACATCTCCCGCATCCACACCCCCTCTCGCCTCCACTGCTCCATCCATTTCACCAGCGACAGCCTAACACTCCACCCACAGCACGCGTCCACCCACGTACAGCCCGTACTGCTGCCACCACCCGTCACTCTAACCCAAGCCAGCCGAACCCATACCACCCATACCCGCATCCATACCCTTCGCCTGCTCCGCTACATTTCCCCACTCCGCCTCGTCCACACCATTGCCGAGACCCACTACAGCGACCACTCACGAAACCCGCCACCACCTCCACTTCGCCCACGCGCCACGCCAGCCTCCGCCACTGCCACGTCACCGCCGCCCTGCCCACTGTTCCGCCTCCGCCATATCCACTGCTCCACCCGAGTCCACTACTCAGCCCTCTCCCCACCGCCCTTCTAGATTTCCGTAGCACCCGGCTCGTCTTCAACGTTTGCTGTTTTGTTGCTATAAATATGTATCTAGAGTGTTTCTATAGTTTCTACAGCTGATCACGTATATAGTCTATATAGCTTCGGTTTTGTTGTTCGTTTAGTTTTCTATGTTGTTTATAAAGTTTAACATAAAGTTTCTATATCTCTATTTGTTTTATTTTTTTATATACAGTATAAATTTTATATAAAGATTATATATATATATATATAGTTATTGTTTTATAGGTTCATGCACATATGGTTGTATATATGGTTTTACACAATCAGTGGCTTATAAACTTTGTATACATATAATCAGTTGTATATCTATGTTTTCAGTTATGAAGTTACGATTCTGTATAGTTTTGTGTATTTATATATATATATATATATATATATATATATATATATATATTAGACATCTTAGTATATAGCAGTATATAACTTTGAAATTTCTGGTTGCTCACATGCAGCGTTTTACTGTGTTTTATTCCAGCTTCTGCTATTGATCCGGAAGCATAAGCTATTTCCATCCCGCTTGTCGAATCTATCTTGCTTCGTCGTTTTGGTATGGTTTATATATATATATATATATATATTCAATCGATATATATTGCAATAAACAAATTATTGATTAATTATTTGTTTGATTGTGGTTGTGTTCGTTTTGCGTCGTGCTTGTTAGGGTCTATCTTATCTATCCATCTTCGTGCTTCGCTGTCATCTTCTTCAACCACGCAAGGTGAATATTTCATTCACGACTCAAATCTATAATGCTATGATAATAAAGTGATAATTGTTGTTAATATTAATTTGGATATTAACTTGTTGATCGTTAAAATTGTTGAAATAAAACTGTAAATCGCTATGCAAGTTAAAATTGAATATGTTAGTTTACGACAAATAGTGGTGACACTAAATGTGTTATGTGATGTTGAATTTAGTTGTTAATATAAGTAAAATTTAATATGAAATTGAATTTGATATAGGATAGTTAACAATTTAAAAAGGGATTATATATGTTGAATTTGACCCCTCTAAATGTTAAATAAATCGACGTGTAGAAATAGCGTTAACCTTACTTTGAACCGTTGAATGTACGATTGATATGGTAAATTGATAATAGACACCAAGTGAAACCATAATGTAATAATCTTTAATCTGCATGAAATGATAGTGTGGATTCTAGGAATAATTATATTAATTTGCATAAATAACAAATGTAAGTTAATACGATTGTTTCGAGATTATTTAATAAATTATTGAATTGTTATGTATGGTTGCTATTGCTTGTTTATTTACTTTGACACCATCCCAGTTATCACACTGCAAGTTCCCTTCGCTATGCTTTGTTTTATATTGAATGATATTGGGTTGAAATGATAAATACCCAATTAAACAACTTGGCCTAGGATAGATAATTAAAAATAAGAAACCCGATTGGTCAACAAAAATCATTTTGAAATTGAAATATATTTTAGATTAAGGAATGAGCTTAACAATTTGTTTGGAAATTAAGTAACGAACTTAATGGATTTAAATTGAAATAAATTAATGGATTTAATTGAAACAGATTAATAAACCTATTTAATTGAATAAAATGAATTGGCAAATTTAATTGAAACGAGATTTAGAAATAAGTAAGTTCTAGAATTTAATAATTCAAAAATTTATTAGATTTGTTAGATTTAGATTTAAACTCGGTTTTAATTAAATAGGTTTGAAACTTGTTATAAGTTTAATTTGAGATTTAGAAAATTTTGACTTAAGAGGAATACAAAACTGACTAAAGTTTTATGGATTTAATTTAGTGATAATATAAATTTAAATGATTTTAAACTTAATGAATTAATCAAATCCGGAGATTGTAAACGAAATATGGATTGAGTTGATTTGTAACTCGGAAATAACTTAATTGTGATGTGTAGATCATTGAACCAAATAAATGGGATGGATTTCTTTAAATAGAAATTTAATTGGATTGGTAAATAAATCAAATGAAGTCTTGATAAAAAGGAATTTAGTTAATGAAATTGATCTACTCGAATTTATGATAACAGTGGATGTAAATATGAATTGAAATGAATAGAATTTGATTTAATGATTCGAACTAAATTTACCATTAAATTGAATTCATTGATTATGAACTAAATTAAATTAGCGAAATTTAGATCTTATTAAATTGAACTCGAATGCTTAATTATATTGTTAACTCAAATGTTTGAAATAAAAAATTGCATTTGGAAATATGTTTTAAATATCCGAAATAAATTGAATCGTGAAATGTCAAATTTTGGAAGTCAAATTTGCACCTTGACTTTTGGACTTTGATTTGTTTAAACGTTAATTTAACCGACCATCGGGTAATGAATATGTAGTTATTAAAGAGACCAGGATCGGGAATGGACATACTCTCCGTCGATACCGAAAACCACTTTAATAACTATTATACGCGGAGTGTTGATCCAGAATAAAGTGGATGATTTGGTGAATGCATTGACTGAAGAAAGAGAACGATATTGGATGCCCCCTGACATGACTAAAACAGGAGCCGCGCCGGGCCATTGAGGTTCGCCACCTCTAGCGGACACGCTTCTTCGATACCATATCTATTACTTTTGTGATTTGATTTGGGTGCACCACTTGATTTGGGAGTGTTGTTTCGCGATGTTGAGGTAGCTGCTGGCTATGCTCAACATCAGTCCGGATCACGCAACTACTAGTATCCTAGTTGGTATCGCCTCATTTACCTTGTCATACTGATTATCCTATTCGCGACCACTACGTTTTGTTTTGTGTTATACCTATGGGGTACCCTCTGATAACCACTAGTTTACGGTGGGGTTTACGGTGCTGTATAGACTGTGGAATTATAAAAAATGTGTTAAGGGGAATTATGGTAACGCCTTAACGCTATTTTAATATCGTACTTTACTGATTAGGCATTATCTACTTATCGTATTCTATTGTATATATAGATAGTTTATCGGACCCTTAGAGATGTTATTTTATTCATGTTTGAATTATGGACTTTATTCCCTGGACTTGATTATCCTGTATAAGATTTTGAGTCCTTACTCGAGTGTTTCTTTTTGTATATGCTCGGGTCAGTCTGAAACTATCCAGTTTGCTGATCAAGGTTGGTTGAAGATGCTGAAGGCTTAGCATTTATCTTTATCAGTCTATTTCTTTTCCTGTGTTGATGTCCTAGTCTGTTGGACATTTATGTATTTCCTTTTAGTCACTTTATGTTAAGACATTGTTGTACTTCATGTAGTGGCTTCATGAACTTCTATTATGACGATGTATTTTCCGCTGCATTATTCTGTGACTGTTCTGTGTCTGTGTTGTTGTATTGATTCTCATTTACATTTATGTATTTATAATCCCATAATGATTCGTGTTTTGTATTACTTAAGTTGACATGTGTGGATTATTGTCAATTTAAATGGTCCAAATATACGGGTTGTTACAATATTATCTTTTATTAATTTCTTTCATTACTTATATAATTAATCTTCCATTCAATATTTGAAATAATCAATGCATCCATTTTTAAAGTATTACATACATTTCATTGCAGTTTATTTCACATTTGTTATTTATTTATAACCTTGATATCCATTAATATTCATCAATGAATCATTTCAGTCATTTTCTTAAATTTATTATAATTTACTCTTTTTTCTTTTATTTAGTTTAGTTATCAAGCATGTAAAAATATTAACTTAAGTTTATACATTCATTTTACATTTTAGTTTTTCTTTTATAACATATGTTCATTTTGAAGCATTTTTGTTATTTAGTTTTTACTTGTATAATATTTTATTACATATTCATATTTAACCTTTTAACTTTTTAAACATTTCAGGTAAGTTTTATATATGTTTATAGAATGTGATTGAATATTATACAAATTTATCTTATCCAGTTTAGTTAACAAAAATGTTCAATAATTTACATCTTCTTAATTTTCATTATCTTTTAATTTACAAGTGACAAATCTCCAGTTTCTTATATTTTCATTAAACAATTACCTTTTAATTCAGGTTTCAATTTGAGTGCTACCAACTTATTAAAAATAGACAAGATTTCATTTCATTACAATAACTGAAATCCTTATTTTATAGAAAACTTAAGAACTAAATTTCGGATTTCATTTCAAATCATTTTGAAATTATATATATACTTACATATTTTGTATAGCGAAACATACTTGGAAATTAAAATTAAACTTTGTTTATCAGAAGGAATGTGTAGCAAAGCTACAACAGGGGCCTTCCCACTTTAAAACTCGAAAATCAATGTCGATGATACCGCGGTCATCACCGAAATTATTTTCCAACGACAGAAGAGGGGAGTACATAATTTGTTTCCTTTTAAAATTCTTTTAAAACATTCCTTCAGATCACATTGAAAAATATTTCTATCTGAAAATACTTCCAAATAATACTAAAATTATATTCCAAAATTGTTTGAAAACCAATTTCAAAACTTCGAAACTTAAGTTCTAGAATTTCCAATAAAATTCACTTTGTTTATTAATCATATTTTATAATCAACACTTACAAATTTAACTTCCTACCAAACAAACATTCCACATACAACTGTATAAATTTATAAAAATTATTCTTTTATATACAAAATATAGTAATACGTAAAATTATTTCGTTCGCATATTTTCAAAAACAATATTATGTCGATCTGCCCTATTTGGTGTTTAGAAATCCCTATCAATGACATAACATCCTATGTACCGACCAGAACTTATAAATACTAAACATAACAAATTAACACGATATAAAAATATTTTATAGCACTAATAAGTACGCCCCCTTATACATATACACATACTCAGATAGACTCATTCTAGGGTATTACTACCCTATCTCTAATGAGTCACACCCCACAAAGCTAAAGTTATCGCTAAACCAAAACTTTGATAGAAACTATAATGAACCACCTTTTTGGATGGTTTAAATCGATAATAAATCACACATGTCAGCTCAAACCATTCAAAAGGGAGATTATTAATGGTCTAAATAGGAAAATAAGAGAAAATAAGGAAAAACAAAACACAGAATCTCATAGCGGAATGACAAAATATATTAATCAAATAAACAGTTCATGAAGCTGTTTTACAAATACATTTGATTGCACTTTACAATACAACTCAGAGTTATATATACAACAGGTATAATAGGAAAATGCAGCAGAACAACATGATGTAGTGGAATAATACTAGTAATATAATACCAAACTTCGTCTTCGTCCTCCAAAAATAATGTCTTCATCACTGAAAAGCGCAGGCTGACCCTGACCCGAGCGCAATGAATGACAAAACATTCGGTCAGAACTAAATGATCTTATGTAAGTTAAATCAAAATAAATATGAGTGTAACGACTTAAAAGATGTTTACGGGATTTACATATCCTATCCAATGTCTGACGTGCGTGCAATGACTTAAAGATGTTCGGGATTCCATCTCCTAAAGATTCGTTAAACTATGTACATATATAATACAATACACTTTTATAATATCTACAGTAAAGTATTAAAATATCGTTAAGGCGTTACCTATATCCCCCTTGACACATTTTTATATGAATATCGTAGTCTATACAGATACTATAAGCTCCACCGAACAGGTGGGATACACAAGGAGCACTCCATAGATACGATACAAACCAAATTCCTAATGGACGCGATCAGGATAAATATGACAAGACACATGAGGCAAATGCCCAGCGTAGGATTCTACCATTTTGCAATCTCGAACAGATGGTAAAGCATAGCATCTACTACTGCCCACTTCGAAAAACACTCCTATTATCAAAAATCGAGGGTGGCCACCAATCAATCACAAAGTAACAGATACTGCATCTAAGAAATGCGCCCGATATAGGGAGCGACCCCAGTTGGTCCGGTATTGATCCTCTTTTAGTCATTTTAATTATGACCCGAAAGTCAAGGCTATCCATCATCATTCTCTTACTTCATTCCAGTAACGTTCGCCAAGCCATCTACTTTGTTCTGGATTTCTCCACCACGTGCATAGTTGTTAAAGTGGTTTTCGGTATTAGCAGAGAGTATGACAATATCTGATCTCGGTCTTTTTAACAACCAAACTCTTATAAAACATTCAGTAATATTTCAAGCTATAAATTTAATCAATACCAAAATATTTAACTTCAATTATATTTTAGTTTTGGAACACTTAACCTAACAATTTTTGTCAAATCGAGTTATTCCATTTGAAAGACATATCTTTTGGAAATATCATAAATAAATAAGTTTTAAATAAAACTTATTTGAATTCAATCCTTAAAACAGATTTAATTACCATTTATTGTATTAAATTAAGACTAAATTTATTATTTTAAATAAAACAAAATTTATTATATTAAATAAAAAATAAATTTATTAAATTAAATTTATTATTTTACAACTATATTAAATATTTTATTATTAATTTTAAAGTTTTGAAATTATATATTTAAAACTAAATAAAGTTATAAGCTACATTTTAAAATTACATTTAAAATCATATATTAGCTTATAATTTCAAATTTTAAACATATAAAGTAGTTTATTTTCCCATATATAAGTTTCAAATAAAATCATCAAATAAAAATAGAAATCAAATTTCTTAAACCAAACATACTTTATAATTATAGAAAATAATTTAAAATCGACCAACGGTGTCCGTATAAAATTTTCTACCCTATGGTCAAGTAATACGGATATATATTATTTCAACCTGCAATAAGTTTAAATTTTTGGATTTATATCATTTCAACATGCATCCAGAATCATAATTTTCCAAATCCATAAAATCACTCGGGTTAATCATTTCAACCCATAATGATTTTTCCCTAATCTATTAGATCGTTTGGGTATGTATTATTTCAACCCATAGTGATATCCTAACAATAACTAAAGGAACTTGTAGTGTGATATCAACATATAAAATAAACATAACCTCAAATAATCCGAACTGTCAATAATTAAGCATCCATCATAACCATCATTCAAATCAACTAATAAATCACAACAATTAACATTGTTAACATTATCAGGTATTTAACTAACAATTCAATTTAATATTAAATTAAATGGCAATTAAGTTTAATATAAATTCAAATTAAATTAAAATTTCAAATTAAACTACCAAACAACAAAAAAAAATATTCTTGTCACATTTCAAATTTAATTTAACTAACATAAGATGGTTTAGTGTTTGTGAGTGGGTTAAATAACTCATCTTTGATTTACCGTCGATTTAAAATCCAAATAAAATCCAAAATTTGAATAGTCTTATAATCGAACCAAACCAGCTTCATATCGTCCAAATTTTTTATACGATTCCAACGTAGAAAACGCGTCCAAAACCGAGTTCGTATGAAAAAGTTATTAGCATTAGAAGATATGAAATTTTAATTTTAATTAAATAATAAACAAAGGTTAAGAATTAATTATAAAAATTTGTTGCAGAAGTTTGTAAATTTCACCGTAGAGGGGAAGGGGTGAACAGGGTGATACTACTAATTATAAAAAATTATTGCTGAAGTTTTTAAAATACTTTCAACATAGATATATCTGAATTATAGAAGCAAAAGTGAATGCAGAAATAGAACAACACAGAATTTACCCAACTTTGGAAAAACCCTGCCTACGTGTTGCTCCCAAGGTTTCTACTATAAATTAAGCAGTCAGACGCTTACACATGTAAACTCATGACTCCTGCTATCGACTAGTCTTTACTCTACGCTCAAAACATGCCACAACTTAGTCGTTGAGTTGCAAATTCTCGAACTACACCACCATAGCTCGTCCCCTAGTCACACGAGTAGAAATTACAATTGTTTAAAAGAAAAATGCAATAAAAATAAATTAAATAACCCAAAACCCTAATTTAAAATAAACTAAAGCCTTTTAAATATAAAAACAAGGTAAAACTAGGCTGACCCAAAATTAATATCCCTTTCTCTCTTTTTTATTCGGCCCGTCCTTCTTTTGTTTGTGAAAAAATGTTGGCTTCCTTTTCTCTTTCCTTCGCTCTGAAATTAGGGCTTCTAGATGAAGTCGCCGCTTTGATTTCTGAAGCTTCGATTCCTCTGTTCTCTCTATCGATCGCTTTCGACTACTTCAATTCAATCGAGTTCGAATTAAAATTGGTATGTTATTTTACTTTTTGCTTTTTTGGTTGATTGCTTGAACTCGATCTTGATTCGAGTTGAATGATTATTGTTCTCTGTTTAGCTCGAACTCGAATGCTTTAGGCCGATGATGTATTAGGGTTTATATAGGATTTGAATTCCTATTTCTTCGTTCGTCCGATAAATTTCTCCGGCCATTTGATTTTGATCGAATGCTGTGATTTATTTTTGACCTTTTCAAAATCGTATCTTTTTGCCTTGCTGTCACAACTTCGATTTTAGTTGTTCAATATCCTTGGCAATCACGGTATTAAATTGATTTTGCTGATTTTGATTTCGTTCTTTGTTCCCATCGACTCCGATCAGTTGTTCACGACTTCGACTTGAATTTTGATATTACCTGACTTTGATTTGTGTTCATGCCTGATAGCACTTTCGACCTATTCGATTTTTACTTTCCGTTCCATGATTTTTTCCCCTGTGACTTCGACTGTTGAACTTGTCTGGAGCATTGATGATGCTATGCACTTGTCTTATATATGTCATTCACCGGTTTTGGTTGCCTTTGAGTTCTGATAGTACTTGAGTCAGTGTAAATTTGTAGTTGCATATGCATATCGGTTTGGTTTCATTGTGGTCTACTGCACTACTATTGTCATCAGTTGCAGTTTGTCATGCCATTGTAAGTTGTAAGCATATTACCTAAATCTTTTATTCTTTACTTTGATATTGCAGTCTGGTCAGTTTCAATTCTCTGATTTCCTTACTTTGGTCATTCGATCTCTGTCTTGCATTGCACTGACCCCTGCTAGTATTGCATTCATACTGTTGCTCCATTGTTTTGTCTGGTATTTGGTTTTGAAGTCTCTGACTAAACTTGGTTCATGCCATGCTTTATTTGAGTTGTTTTGTTGTTCCATGATTTCGGCATTGTGGTGAGTTGCTCTGACCGGTTGACTTTTGCATACATGTTGCCTTATCTTTGCTTACATCTGTTGGTGTGCACATCCATGTCGCCTCCTCTGTTTCATTTTTGTTCTTTTGGTTCCACTGTACATATGTGTGCTTGCTGTCTCATTGATGCATTCGTTCAAGTGTCTGCTGTGCTCTTGGTTTGCATTGTTGGTCTAGTCTAGAGTATTTTATTGATATTGGTCACTGGTTCATCGAAATCACAGTGGCATTTGCATACGTATTCATCTACTTGTGTACATACATTTATGTATGTATGTATGTGATTTCATCTTGTACCTATGTCGTTTACTGGTTCACTTGATTTCATGGTTCACCACTATTTTTTGGTTCTGGCCTTTGGGTCAGGTCTTTGACGTTGAGGCTGTAGTTTCATGACTTCGACATATATGTTGTTGAACTACATGTTAAGGCCTGGTGAACTGTTTTGATACAAGTCTGTACTTTTATTCATGAGTTGGTCAGTGCAGTTTCATTGTGACTTCACTTGATTTGAACTGTAGTTTGAATTATGATGTTGTTGCCATTTTGATCGAGGCTTGATTTATGTGTCTGGACCATTTCATTTGGATTTGCATCTGTGTTGAATCCATCTTTAAAGCTCGGGTTTGACCTTGCGCTTGTGACGTGCTTTTATTTGTATTTCGGTTGAGTTGAACCTGGCTTTTGATTTGGGTTTGACCTTGTGCTCACATGTCCCTATAACTTTATCAAGTATATATCGGTGTGCACGGCCTTGTGGCATGTACAGTGATGCACTATGCATGTCACAAGCTGTTCGTGTATGATGAGTTCAAAAATAAATGATGACGAACAACCCAAATAACTGAGGCAAATAATATTTTCGAAATTACATTTTCTTTTACCCTGCAAAAATATTTTCTTTTCAATTTTAATGCGTCAATATTTATTTCTGCAGATTGCTCAGATGCTGGATTCAAGTTGAAGATAAAATACGAGTGAATGAGTGAAATATAGTGAGGTGCATTTGTAAATGATAAATTGTGATGTAATCAAATTTGTATTATTATTGAATTTGTATATATATAGTGAGAGCTCAAATTTGTACTATTCAAAATTGTAATAAATATTTGTTTGAATAACATATCTATCTGAATTTAAATTCCATGCTATTTATTTTATTCACTAAATATTTATTTAATTATGTGAAAAATAAAATAGTACATTAACAAATACATTTAGATGAATATATATATGTTTATTATCATCAAACAAAAATCATATACTCGCATATTCAGCATCTCCCCCTTTTGATGATAACAAACATATATTTATGATTTTGTTAAATGTATTTGGTCATTTAATTTGCTCCCCTTATTTGAATGCTTGCTCTCTACACAAAGCCCCCCCTTCATATATGCATGTAAATAAAAATATACAAATAAGCCTAGATGCAAATAAAAAATATTTGACCTTTATTTGTCAAAATCTTAACTTTTCTCTCGCCCTTTCCTTATCAGCAAAAGAGTAATAGAGATTGAAAAATAGAGATAAAGTGATAGAAATTAATACAACATTAGAACTCAATCGAATATAAATATTAAATTTCAATAAAAAATCAAACAAAAATCATAAATACTCTGTTAGGCGCATATTCCACTTTTAGAATGATATGGATGATGTCATCATATAAAAACCATACAGTTGTGTCTTTGTGGTATATTTATTTTAGGAATTTGAATATCTACTACCTATGCATAACCGTTAAGACTTTTAAATGAGATTAGTAGTATTCCAATTTTTTTATAAAAAAATGAACTCAAGTATCTTCTAACCACGCATAACCATGAGGACTTTTAAATGGAATTAGAATCAACTTGTTTATTAAATCAATCAATTTTGATATGCGTTCCATATATGCATAACCGTGAGGACTTTTAAATGAGCATGGAAGCACATAATCAAAAATCCAAGTAATTCACCCATGCATAACCGTGAGGACTTTTAAATGAGAGTGAATACTTTGGATATTTTAAAAATATATATAAAATGAAAAATGAATGATTTCCTGTTTAAAATACCACATATTGACAAACTATATTGAATTTTGATGAGTGATAGTCATTAGAAATATGATAGGAATAGAGATGGTCATGAATTTTTTACCAACAAAAAGTTTTTATAACTCTTGTTCAAATTTCTAAAGAAATTTAATAAATATATTGTCTCAAGTTATAATATATGATTAATATCAACACTCATCACTTTTTAAATCACCATTTATCTTTTCGATAATTAGTAGGGAGTCAGATTAGTCAATGTAATATTTAAGATCAAATTCAAAAATAATTATAAAATCAAATATTTTAAGATAACTAATTTGAAACAAGGTCAACAAAAAAATAGTTTTTGGAAGGGATCTTAATAAGAAAAATGTATGCTAATTTGAAAATTATTTGAAATAAAAAATATGCAGATTTTTTCCTTTGAAAAAAACGATGCAATTACTGAATGTCTCAACATAAATCACGTTTCACTAGTAATTTTTCTACCAACTAGACTACCAGTGTAATCTGCATCTGAATTTTTCTTTCACTCGAGATTATCATTAATTGAATGTCATAGACCAAACCATGAAATTTTCAACAATTTCTTGAAATCCTTTTTTTCAAGTCAAGAATATCAAAATTCAAGTCGAAGCCATGAACAATCGACCGGAGTCAAAGGGAATAAAGAACGAAATCAAAATTAGCAAAATCAATTCAATACCGTGATGGCCAAGGATATTAACAGCTCAAAATCGAAGCCGTGACAACGAAGCAAAAATATACGATTTTGAAAAGGTCAAAAATAAATCATGGCATTCGATCAAAATCGAATGGCTAGAGCAATTTATCAGACGAACGAAGAAATAGGAATTCAAATCCTATACAAACCCTAATACATCATCAGCCTAAAGCATTCGAGTTCGAGCTAAACAGAGAACAATAATCATTCAACTCGAATCAAGATCGAGTTCAAGCAATCAAACGGAAAAGCATAAAGGAAAATAACATACCAATTTTAGGTTTGAACTCGATCGAATTGAAGTAGCAGAAAGCGATCGATAGAGAGAAGAGAGGAATCGAAGCTTCAGAAGTCAAATCGGCGACTTCATCCAGAAGCCCTAATTTCAGAATGAATGAAAGAGAAAAGGAAGCCAAAATTTTTTCACAAAGGAAGGATGAGCCAAAGAATAAAGAGAGAAAGGGATATTAATTTTGGGCCGGCCTAGTTTTACCCTTTTTTTATTTTTAAAGGGCTTTAATTTATTTTAAATTAGGGTTTTGGGTTATTTAATTTGTTTTTATTTCATTTTACTTTTAAACAATTGTAATTTTTAGACGTATGACTAGGGAACGAGCTATGGTGGTGTAGTTCGAGAATTCATAACTCAGTGGCTGAGTTGTGGCATGGTTTTGAGCACAGAGTTAAGGCTAGTTGATAGCGGATGTCGCGAGTTTACGTGTGTAAGCGTCTGACTGCTTAATTTCTAGTAGAAACCTTGAGGGCAGCACGTAGGCAGGGTTTTGCCGAAGCTGGGTAAATTCCGTGTCATTCTATTTATGCATTTATTATTCTACTATTGTCTGTGTTGTTATAACAATTATATATCTGTGTTCTTTACTTTGATATCGTAGTCTGGTCGGTTTCAATTCTCTGATTTTTTTCTACTTTGGTCATTCGATCACTGTCTTGCATTGCACTGACCACTGCTAGTATTGCATTCATACTATTGCTCCATTGTTTTGTCTGGTATTTGGTTTTGAAGTCTCCGATTAAACTTGGTTCATACCATGCTTTGCTTGAGTTGGTTTGTTGTTCCATGGTTTCAGCATTGTGGTGAGTTGCTCTGACCAGTTGACTGTTGCATACATGTTGCCTTATCTTTGCTTACATTTGTTGGTCTACACATCCATGTTGCCTCTTCTGTTTCATTTTTGTTTTTTTGGTTCCACTGTACGCATATGTGCTTGCTATCTCATCGATGCATTCGTTTATGTGTCTACTATGCACTTGGTTTGCATTGTTGGTCTGGTCTGGAGTATTTGATTGATATTGATCATTGGTTCGTCGAAATCACAGTTGCATTTGCACATGTATTCATCCACTTGTGTACGTACATTTATGTATGTATGTATGTGATTTCATCTTGTATCTGTGTCATTTACTGGTTCACTCGATTTCATGATTCACCATAGTTATTTTGGTTATGGTCTTTGATGTTGAGGCTGCTATTTCATGACTTTGACATATATGATGTCGAACTACACGTTAAGGCCTGGTGAACTATTTTGATACAAGTCTGTACTTTTATTCATGAGTTGGTCAGTGTAGTTTCATTGTGACCTCACTTGATTTGAACTGTAGTTTGAATTATGATGTTGTTGCCAATTTGGTCGAGGCTTGATTTATGTGTCTTGACCATTTCATTTGGATTTGCATCTATGTTGAATCCAGCTTTAAAGCTCAGCTTTGACCTTGTGCTCACATATCCCTGTAATTTTATCAAGTGTATATCGGTGTGCGCGGCCTTGTGGCATGTACAGTGATACACTGTGAATGTCACAAGCTGTTCATGTATGATGAATTTAAAAATAAATGATGACGAACAACCCAAATAACTAAGGCAAATAATATTTTCGAAATTACATTTTCTTTTACACTGCAAAAATATTTTCTTTTCAATTTTACTGCGTCAGTATTTATTTTTGCAGATGGCTCAAATGATGGATTCAAGTTGAAGATAAAATACGAGTGAATGAGTGAATTGTAGTCAGGTGCATTTGTAAATGATAAATTGTGATGTAATCGAATTTGTATTGTCATTGAATTTGTGTGTGTGTGTGTGTGTGTATATATATATATATATATATATATATATAGTGAGAGCTCAAATTTGTATTATTCAAAATTGTAATAAATAGTTGTTTGAATAAAATATCTGTTTGAATTTAAATTCCGTGTTATTTATTTTATTCACCAAATATTTATTTAATTATGTGAAAAATAAAATAGACATTAACAAATACATTTAAATGAATATATATATATATATATATGTTTGTTATCATCAACAAAAATCATATACTCGCATATACAACAGGCCGCACCTATGGCCAACTCACCATCTCCTTCGCCGTCGCCTAGCTCAATGCGCCGCTGCCGCCTAGCTCAACGCACTGCCGTCGCCATTATTTTCCAAATCTAGCAATTTCAAATGCTACTGACATGGTTCAGCCACATGGATCGAAGCCTCTCGATGCCGTCTACAAGATGAAACCTCCCAATTATCGAGTGGTCGACGATCCACAGTCGATCATGAAACCCTAACAACGGACGGTTGAGAAAGATCGCCAAATTCTGGCCAAACCAAGACTCTCAACTACAAAAATGAATAGCAGATCTAGATTACGCTCATCGAGTGCTTTCCAACGATATATAATTTGATATGGTTTGAAGAGTTTTGAATTTTCAATTTGATTTTGAATGTGGGAATTAGGGTTTTAATATTCACAGCCAATAAGAAGCAATAGAAAATTGAACAGACAGATGGAATTTTACTTACAGGAATGTGAAATAAGAAATCTGTTAATGCTTATAACAGCCTATATATAGGTAGAGATAAATAATAACGAATGGACATATCGAATTGGGTCGAAACGATAACAACGACCCAAAAATCCCGTTTCATTCCCGAAACGAAAGTAGGTCATCCCATATATCAAAATATAGGTATTTGATATTTATAAACTCAATGGAACTAGTTCATCATTTTTGAAAGTGTGGGTAAGGGTTTTCTACAACGGAACAAACCCTAATTTCATTGTTTACAGAAGTTATCTTTCACAATCGAACTATATTCTTTTAAATTTGATTTCTATGCATTTCGAGCCCGCACGATCAAACGATAAGTCTGATCGCTATGAAACTTGAAATCCTATAATAATTCACTGTTACGGATTCGATGAAACGGATTTTGTCGAAATCTGCGATAGTGGCCAAAATGGATAATTCACACATTAAGTAAATAAATAATTATTAAATTGATTAATCACTTTTAAATTCAAATTTAAAAGTTAACAATTTTATCATTCTTGATTACACAGAAATTAATAATCTATTAAAATAAATTTCCTTGTTAAATACAATATTTAAATATTACACAAATTTCAAAGTTCAATTGTTATTGCAATAAAATTCCAGTTAATTATATTTTAAATTCCAATAAATTCTTTTATTCCGATTTACACTCTTATTATTTAATCAACCAATACCTTCTAAAATTATTAATGCAAATTTTACATTTTATTACATTCATATTCTATAGTTATCATCTTAACTCACATCAACTACAATATTAATTATATTAAATTCATATTGGTTTCCAAATTATTTCAACGGATTAAACAATAAAATAATACTTAAAACAGTTATTACACATTAGTAATTCAAACACATTTCCAAGTCTATTGTTTACAAAGCAAAACTATTAAATTTATGTACTAATTAATTTATCTTATATTCTCTAATAATCCTTTTCCAATTTATAACATATCATTTCAACATTAAATTCAATATTAAATTTATTCCTTATTTACAATTATAAACAAATTAACTTTACAATTATTTCAATAGATTGAAATTACGTTAAAATAGTTGTCCATAGCATTCAAACGACATTATTAAATCATATTCTAATTATTATTCTCATTAATAAATCATAAAATTTAATTTCTCACAATATTAAATATCAAAATCTTATTTAATTTAATATTTTTAATTATAAAAAATACAGGTCATTACAATAATTTTTGTGAACAACTCCTACATATATTAGAAAATGTTTACTACAAATATCGAGAATGTCAAATATTTTATATACGTAGTTTTGATTGATTGTACGTCAAAATTGTAGTGTATAATTAGATGATAAAATGAGGATGACAAATATTTACCGTAAACAATCTATATTAGTAATTGCTAGATATATTAGAATTTTTTACTGGAAATACTAAGAATATCAAATATTTGACATATATGATTTTGATTGATGGTATAGTCTAAATGTTGTATGCAATCACATAATGAAGAGAGGATGAAAAATATTTGCGGCAAACAATTTTTGATAGTAATTGCTATGCATATTAGAAATTTTTAATGCAAATACCGAGAATATCAAATATTTCCGTACATAGTTTTGTTTGACTGTAGGTTGATGTAACAACCCACACCTTAATGAGCTTGATTTTTGACCAGTTCGAAAACCAACGTCCATTACGGTACGGATTGTTGTTGTTGGTAACATGTAATAAAAATAAGTATATCAAAGAGCTATCTATGCAAACTCACAATGGAATAGTAAAATATAATAAAACATATATATACCAACTAATGCCACTACCTTGGATATCTAGTCGCCTTATCAGTGCAGAGCATAAATGAGAAGATAGTTCACTTACTATTCTTGTCTTATACTAGATCTTGTCTCTCTAAATCTATCATGTGGGTTGTAATAAAGAAGGGTCAGAACAATGTTTTGGTGATCGATAAATTACATACTTTATCCATAACACTAGCTTATGCGGATTAATTCATATTATGTGTTATGTCTATTATTTATAGATTAGTCATTTGATTCCATATGCGTGTATGATACGTCTAACCTACTCAGAGGTGTGCGTGCATATATACGTACATATCTATAAGCATTGTTGTAATTGATGGACAAGGATACAGATCAATGTCTAGGCCTAATTGCCCACGAACATCGAGTAATCCCCTGCTAGCGTTCATTACTATTGTAACGACCCGTAAATTTCATGGATTTAATTTGGTTAAATTAATAAGTTGTAACTAAATTTAGTAGAAAAAAATATAATAAATTAAAACCTACTTATAGTAATTCGAAGTTAATTCAAATGATTTTAAGTAGTGAAAAGAATTTTACCTGTATATAAATTGAATATTGGAGATCTAAGGAAAGTATTAAACTGATTTAATGTAATAAGCATTGTTAACAGTAAATGGAATATGATAATAAGAACAATTGCAAGTTTTGTATTTAGGGGCGAAATAATACTTATAGGTAATAATTGTTGTAGAGAATAAATTACAAATGTTATAAATTGTATAAATGGTGACAACTATTGTTCATTACCAATGCATTTAATTAATAGAGATTAAATGTAATTAATCATTTACTTTTTGTAAGTTTAGAAAATAACTGAAAATTTGAAGATAAAATCAATAGAAAGGTTAACTATATGCATAAGATGGAAAGTTGAATAGAATTCTAATAAATGATAATAATGGAAAATGTATACAATCAATGTAGGTAATTTGTAAATTACAATGTTGTTGAAAGTAATAAACGTTTCTTTGTTGATAATTTATAACACAACGGAAAGAGTAAAAATACTCATTAGAATATTAATTGCAATTGGATTGGGATTTTAAGTAACAATGTTAATGCAAGTTAATTAATGCTAAATTAAAGTCAATAATAATGAATAGTGATTAATTCAAAATTTGTAACATATATTATAAATTACCTGCTTATTTGTTAATGGAATTAGAATATGTAATAAGTGATAATAAAATAAATGAATGTTACACTAATTGAAAACGATATAACGTTCGTTTAAATGTTGAGTAATTATAGGGTTGTAATTATTATAAGCGTTACTTCAAAATTTATGTTTAATTGTGAAATTTATACGAGAAGTATGTAAAGTAACAACTAAGAAAGAAATACGTTATAAATTGATTATGACCTAAACTTAAGTGTAAGATAAAAGTTGAAATTGAATCAAATCCCTTAAATTGGAAACTTATTATAATAAATTGGATTCAATTTATAATAAAGGGGTTATTTTAAGAAATTAAAATAAATAATATAATTAGTGAAATAATTTACATTTTTAAAATTTGAGATGGAAATTTGTTTAAGGAAGTATAAATTTATAAGTAAATCAAGGTGATAAAATTTATGAATTATAGGATTTGAATTTTTATCGTGAGTCAATTTATTTAATTTTTAATAGTTGGATTTATTGCAAATGAATAAAAAAACAAATATGTAATTATTACGTCAATTTAAAAATTAAGTTGAAAACTAGAAATATTTATGTGATAATTTTTAAATCCAGTGGTAAACCCCTTTATTTGAAATTACTGAATGGAATAAATATAGGTTAATTCAATTAAAAGGAAATTTTTAAAATTTATCTATAATTTTGAATTTTACGAAATCGAAGATTTATATTGATTTAATCTTTAATCAATTGACATTTAATTTTTTTTAAATCATTTTAAATGTTTGAGAATTATTAAGTGATAAAAATCTCCAATTCTAAAACTAAAATATAAAAAATTTGGATTTATTTACTAATTCTTAATTTATTAATTAATATAAAAATAGCCATTTTGGTCACGGACTCGGATTTCGACGAAACCAGTTTCATCGGATCCGTAACAGTAAATTATGGCAGGGTTTCTAGTTTCGTAGCGATCGGACTTGTCATTTGATGGTACGAAAGCGAAACGCCTTGAAATCGATTTAATTGAAATCAATTTGAAATCAATTTGAAAATATTGATTTCAGCATAACTTCTTCATATGATGGAATTTGGACGTGAAACTTTTTCCATCGCGTTCAGAATATTTTAAAACACCTATTTTGATATATGGGTTTACCCAATTTCGTTCCGGGGTCAGAACGGGCTTTTTGGGCCACGTTAGAAGTAACACGAATATCTATCAACGCGATCCATGTACTCTATTTCTAACCTACCTATATAAACCCAGTTATAAACCCTAGCCTCCATCTATTATCATTTGTTTGTGCGTTCATTTTCATCAACTCCTCCTCTTTCTCAATGGATGCAAACCCTAGATCCAAATACAGTTCCAAACCAAATCCAAAGCAGAAAATCCAAACGCCTCAGAAAAATTCAAAAAAATTATATGTTGATGCTCTCGACGAGCGAAATTCAATGGTGTAATTCGTTTTCCAATCCGACTTATCGTTTTCTTCAGAATGAACCTCGGCCGTTCATTGGCCAAAGGCTCGATCTAACGGTGAATTTACGATGAAAGGTTAATCGGAGTGTGGCGTTTGGTAGATGTTGTCGAGTGGGTCACATCCATACGGTTCATTTGGCATGCGATGGCCTTGAATCACTAGAAAAGTACGATCAATCATCATGGCGGCAGAGGAGAGTTCGGCCACCAGAGGGGCGCGCGAGGCAGCATATAGGTCGGCCTGGGCTGTGGATCCCATCGGCGACGTTGAATCTGGGTATCATCGGTCACGGTGGCGTCAAGTTGTCAAAGCAAGTGGCGGCTCCGGTTATACAAACGCGACCAAATTAGGGTTTTCGTTCGCGTGAGAAAGTGCGTATGCAGAAGATGACGTGGATGTGGGGGAAAAAGGTGGGCTTGTTTTATTTGTTTTTAATTTATTTTTGATTTCAATCGTTCTGAATCGCATAACTTCGTCATACGAACTCCGTTTCACACGATTTTTTTTGTTAGGATCATAATAAATTTTCGGTCATGATAACGCTGGTTTGGACGGATTCTGAGACCATCGAAATTTTGGGTTTAAATTGGATTTAAATTCAATTTAAATTCAAAAGGTGAGTGTTTTAACCCACTCACAACTTCTAAGTTTTCTTATGTTTGTTAAATTGATTTTAGATATGAGTAGAAATTTATTTATGACTGTTTGACATGTTTTATTCATCATCTCAGTTACATCGCATTTATTTAATTTAACTATCAATAAATTTTATCTTTGCATATAAATTGACAGTTCAAATTTATTTATTTGCATATAAACTGCTAGTTAAACAGTTATTAAATTTTTATTGAATATAAGCTGTTAGTTAATACCTGTTATTTACTACCTGTATATTTTATATGCTCTATATTGAAGTATGTTTAAATTGGATGATGGTTGTAATAAATGGTTGATGATTGATATTTGGATGAATGGATGCTATATTTTACATTGTATAAACTGCAAGTTATTATGCATTTTCATTTCATTCGGGATTGCGGTTTGAAATGATATACAACCGCAAATTTTTATTTTTAAATTGCGGATTGAAATGATAAATATACGTATCACTTGACCATAGGATAGAAAATTATATACAGGCACTGCGGTATATACATAAATAATATTTTATATATACATATATAGTTAAATGTTTGAATTTAAGCTGTGTATAAATCTGTTAAATATAAATGAATAAGTTGAAAAATGAAGTTTAATAATTTATATTTTATGTTTATGTACAGGTTTAAATTTTGTATATATATAGAGTTTTAATGATTTAAATCAGTTAAGATTGGGATGTAAATTGGAAATTTATTTGATGGAACTTATTTAAAGGTTTCCCTCCATAAATTGATGTAAAGCTTATTTAAGCTTGGAAATTTGAAAGGTACGATATTTATAACTGGATTTTTATTCAAAATAAATTAAATGAATATTTCTAACATAAATAAATTGAAGGAAATATTTATTTGTTAGAAATTTGAGTTTTATTTTATGGATTTATTTGGTGAATATTTCAAACCTAAATAATTGGTCAATAAATTGTTGAATAGAATTTCCAACCTTAGTTTTGAAATTATTAAATACTCGAAGTTTGAATATATTGAAATCGAAGTGTTTATTGAAACCAAAAGCAATCTAAATTTATGTGGTTTAGACCTAAATTTTAAATGAATAAAAATTGTGAAGTCGTGGAAATTATTATATAAAGTAAATTTAAATTCATACCATTTTTATTTTATATACTGTTGAATATCCAAACCATTCAAGTTTTATATGTTATGGTTTTAAAGCTATGAGTTTCGCAGTATTATCTTTTGAAAGCTATATTTCAAATGTTTGGTTTCCAGGTATTATAAATTTTAAAGCAGTATGATTTTGGAAAAGAATTATGTGAAATAAAAATGATATTATTGATTTGGGTTTTTATAAAAATAATAATATAAACATGAGTTGTTTTGGAAATGGAATTGGTATCGTATTTATGGGTTTTGAAATAGATAATTATGTTCTGGTTTTAAAGTATAAACTATTTTAAAGACCGCGGTGTTATAATAATGTTTGGTTGTTAAAGAGACCGGGATCAGAAGTTGTCATACTCTCTGCCAACTGCGTAAACCACTTTAACAACCGTGTACGCGATGGAGATTCCAGAATGAAGTAGGTTGGTGGCGGCGTTTCCTGTAGGGTAAATACGTGGACCCAACTCCCGTGAGTTGGCATAAGGTGGTTAAAACATGAGCGATTGACGGGTTAATAAGGTAGCACCTTTGATCGGACACATCCCTTCGATATTATACTTTGACTCTTGGATTGATTCGGTGGCCACTTTGATTTTTTTTATTTGGGTGCGTGGCTCGACGTGGGCGGTAGCTGTGGCTACGCGTTACCACCGACCAGGAAGCGTAATTGGTATATCTACCCTGGCATTGCCTAGTTGTGCCGTGTCACTTACCCTAGCGCGCCTTATACGATTTTGGTTTTGTACCATACCTATGGAGTGCCCTCTGACGACGCCCAGTACGGGGGAGATTACGGTACTGTATAGACTATGGGAATATATAAATGTGTTAAGGTGGAAAATGTAAAGCCTTAACGCTATTTTAAAGTAAGTTTATTTTACTATAGACACTATTATAATAGCAAAATATAATACATAGTAAATAGTTTAACGGATCCTTAGGAGATGTAATTCCCGAGCATCTCTTGAGTTACCGCACTCATATTTATTTCTGTTAATTTAACTCACATAAGATCTTTTAGTTCTGACTCGATTGTTTTTGTCTTTTTAAATTCGCTCGGGTCTGTCTGAGCGTTTCAGGATTTGAAGATTTTATTCTGGAGGACGAAGACGAAAATTTGTAGTATTACTACCTACTATATTATTCCACTATGCTATTTAATTCCGTAGCATTTATTATTATTCTCTGGTATGTGTACTCTGATATGTATATTTTAAGTAAAATCAAATAATTTGTAAATAGCTTCATGAACTGTATATTTGATTATTATATCTTATCCTTCCGCTGTGAGATTCTATTTGTTTTAATTATTCCTTGTTTTTCTTATTTACCTTATAACAATCTGCCTTTCC
Organism: Allium cepa; assembly: GCA_030765085.1. Lineage (NCBI taxonomy): Eukaryota > Viridiplantae > Streptophyta > Magnoliopsida > Asparagales > Amaryllidaceae > Allium > Allium cepa. The sequence goes on along the minus strand of CM060929.1, from coordinate 237,597,249 downwards.
GTATGGTTTGAATTGGCACGTGTGTCGATTTGAATCGCGCGAAAAAGGCTGGACGTTACAGCTGGTATCAGAGCTTTGGTTTAGCGATAAACCTTAGCTTTGTGGGGTTTGACTCTTTATTAATAGGGTAGTAATACCTTATGGGAGTCGCTGAGTGTATATATATGAGAGAGCGTATTTGTTAGTGTTATAAAAAGATTTTTATATTGTGTTAATCTGTTCCGTTTTGTATTTATAAATTTCGGTTGATGCATGGGATGCTGTGACATCAATAGGGATTTCTAAACACTTATTAGGACAGACCAACATAATATTTGTTTTATATAGGTGAATGAAATAATTTTGCCTATTATATTTTCTATGTATAAAATAAATTTTTTCAAATGATGTCTATATCTGGCTGCAATAGATTGGTTGTTAGGTAATAAAGTGTATAAATAATAATAGAATTAAAAAGAAAAAAAAATGAAATTTGGAAATTTAGAACTTATGTTCCGAGGTTTTGGAAATTCTTTCAAATGATTTCGGAATATTATGATAATGTTAAAAGAAGTATTTTCTGATATATGTATTTCAATATAATTTGAAAGAAATGTTTTTAAAGGAAGATTTTGGAGTAAATAATTTTTGCACTTTCCTCTCGGTCGCTGGAAAATAATTTCGGTGTTGGCGGCCGCATCATCGACTTTCATTTTCAAGTTTCGAAGGGGGAAGGCCACTGTAGTAGTTCTACTGCAGATTTATTTTTGAAAAATATATAAATTTTGAACTGTTTAAATATAATCAGAGATATATAAGTGTAAGAATATATTTATCTATTATTTTAAAATAAATTGAAAATTTAACCCGGTATTGAATTCTTAAATTTCCGTTAATTAATTGTTTCAATTATTGTAGCGAAATGAAAGATAAGTAATTAATAATTAAACCTCTAATTTAGGTAAGAGATTTAAGGCTAAGTTATAAAGGAAATAAAAAGAAGTTGAAATTGTAACTTATAAGAAAAAGGATAAAAATTTATTGAACAATGAATTACTTAAAAGAAATGTGAAAACTTGTATAACTTTCAATTACATTCTTTAAACAACATATATATAACTTACCAAATATTAAAAGTTTAATGTTTAATAAGAGATTGTAATAGAATATTATACAAGTAGAAATTTGAAATAATGAAAGTATTCAATGAAATTGCTGTTAAATGAGAATTTAATGTTATAAACTTAAGTTATAATTGAAATTTTACCAAGTAAATATAATTAAAGGTAAGTATAACAAATGGATGATTATAAACTTAAGTAATTAAAGTGTAAATAAATGAGGGCACGCAATAATTGAATGAATAATTATAATAAAATAAAAAGAACTGGCATGACCTGAGTAAATGGAAATGAATAATTGTAAGTAATAAGTAAACATAAATGAAGCAAACATTTAATGAGTGAATGTAAATTAAAAAGATAAATCACTGAATAAATAAAAAGAAAATCAAACAACAAATTTATGAAATGAAATTAATAATAAGTTAAGTTGATTGTTGTTGTTTGGTTTATGGTTGTTTGGGCAAGGATACTTTAAAATTGGATTTGGGGTGAATGAATAATCTATTTAGTTTTATCTAAGACTGTTGAGTAAATGATGCGCTAATAGTTTATTCTTCATTCCGTACAATTTAAAAGTTTTGAACCCGAACAACTATTTGTTTGTTTAGTTGAATGATTGCTTTGTATTTGTTGTGTATGCTGTTTGTTGAAATTGATGGTTGTTGTATTGATTTGTTGTTAGTGAATGAAACCACTTAAATATTTCACTTTATATAAATTGTTAACCCTTTGGATTTTATAAGTGAAATGCAGGTTATGGAAGCAATTGCTACTACTTTTGGTTCCATAAATTAAGCGTAAATTGCCCGACAAATAGGTACGTTTCGGATTACGGTTTATAGCGCTATTTTATATTCTCCCGTGTTGGGATATAATATTTTGGATATTATACGTGATATAATTGTTATATTTTGATATTATACTTTCTTCCGAGCCTCTCCATACAAATGAGACTCTGTCAAAAATTTTCCGTAAATTTTGAACTTAGAAATATTTTGAAAATATTTTTCCAAACTTTATTTATTAAGTATAAAAAGATATAATGATTATAAAATGGGTATATTTTATTTAAAGTAATAAATTTTGTAAATTATTTTTTATAAGTTAATATTTTGAATAAGATGTATTATTTACTTAATTCTTCCTTCTCCTTTCTTTTCCTTTTCGGGGACGAAAAGTTTTGAGTGGGGGAGAGTGTAACGATCCGTAAATTTCATGGATTTAATTTGGTTAAATTAATAAGTTGTAACTAAATTTAGTAGAAAAAAATATAATAAATTAAAACCTACCTATAGTACTTCGAAGTTAATTCAAATGATTTTAAGTAGTGAAAAGAATTTTACCTGTATATAAATTGAATATTGGAAATCTAAGGAAAGTATTAAACTGATTTAATGTAATAAGCATTGTTAACAGTAAATGGAATATGATAATAAGAACAATTGCAAGTTTTGTATTTAGGGGCGAAATAATATTGATAGTTAATAATTGTTGTGGAGAATAAATTACAAATGTTATAAATTGTATAAATGGTGACAACTATTGTTCGTTACCAATGCATTTAATTAATAGCGATTAAATGTAATTAATCATTTCCTTTTTGTAAGTTAAGAAAATAACTGAAAATTTGAAGGTAAAATCAATAGAAAGGTTAACTATATGCATAAGATGGAAAGTTGAATAGAATTCTAATAAATGATAATAATGGAAAACGTATACAATCAATGTAGGTAATTAGTAAATTACAATGTTGTTGAAAGTAATAAACGTTTCTTTGTTGATAATTTATAACATAACGGAAAGAGTAAAAATACTCATTAGAATATTAATTGCAATTGGATAGGGATTTTAAGTAACAATGTTAATGAAGGTAGTTAATGCTAAATTAAAGTCAATGATAATGAATAGTGATTAATTCAAAACTTGTAACATATATTATAAATTACCTGCTTATTTGGTAATGGAATTAGAATCTGTAATAAGTGATAATAAAATAAATGAATGTTACACTAATTGAATATGAAATAACGTTCGTTTAAATGTTGACTAATTATAGGGTCGTAATTATTATAAGCGTTACTTTAAAATTTATGTTTAATTGTGAAATTTATATAAGAAGTATGTAAAGTAACAACTAAGAAAGAAATACATTATAAATTGATTATTACCTAAACTTAAGTGTAAGAACAAAGTTGAAATTGAATCTAATCCCTTAAATTGGAAACTTATTATAATAAATTGGATTCAATTTATAATAAAGGGGTTATTTTAAGAAATTAAAATAAGTAATATAATTAGTGAAATAATTTACATTTTTAAAATTTGATATGGAAATTTGTTTAATGAAGTATAAATTTATAAGTAAATCAAGGTGGTAAAATTTATGAATTATAGGATTTGAATTTTATCGTGAGTTAATTTATTTAATTTTTAATAGGTGGATTTATTACAAATGAATAAAAAAATCAAATATGTAATTATTACGTTAATTTAAAAATTAAGTTGAAAACTGGAAATATTTATGTGATAATTTTTAAATCCAATGGTAAACCCCTTTATTTGAAATTAATGAATGGAATAAATATAGGTTAATTCAATTAAAAGGAAATTTTGGAAATTTATCTATAATTTTCAATTTTATGAAATCGAAGATTTATATGATTCAATCTTTAATCAGTTGACATTCAAAATTTTTTAAATCATTTTAAATGTTTGATAATTATTAAGTGATAAAAATTTCCAATTCTAAAACTAAAATATAAAAAATTGGATTTATTTACTAATTCTTAATTTATTAATTAATATAAAAATAGCCATTTTGGTCATGGACTCGGATTTCGACGAAACCAGTTTCATCGGATCCGTAACAGTAAATTATTATAGAATTTCCAGTTTCGTAGGATCGGACTTGTTGTTTGATCGTACGAACGCGAAACGCCTTGAAATCGATTTAATTGAAATCAATTTGAAATCAATTTGAAAATATTGATTTCAACATAACTTCTTCATACAATGGAATTTGGATGTGAAACTTTTTCCATCCCGTTAAGAATATTTTAAAACACCTATTTTGATATATGGGTTTACCCAATTTCGTTCCGGGGTCAGAACAGGCTTTTTGGGCCACGTTAGAGGTAGCACGTATATCTATCAACGCGATCCATCTACTCTATTTCTAACCTACCTATATAAACCCAGTTATAAACCCTAGCCTCCATCTATTATCATTTGTTTGTGCGTTCATTTTCATCAACTCCTCCTCTTCCTCAATGGATGCAAACCCTAGATCCAAATACAGTTCCAAACCAAATTCAAAGAAGAAAATCCAAACGCCTCAGAAAATTCAAAAAAATTATATGTTGATGCTCTCGACGAGCGAAATTCAATGGTGTAATTCGTTTTCCAATCCGACTTATAGTTTTCTTCAGAATGAACCTCGGCCATTCATTGGCCAAAGGCTCGATCTAACGGTGGATTTACGACGAAAGGTCAATCGAAGGGTGGCGTTGGGTAGATGTTGTCGAGTGGGTTACATCCATACGGTTCATTTGGCATGCGATGGCCGTGAATCGCCAGAAAAGTATGATCAATCATCACGGTGGCGAAGGAGAGTTCGGCCACAAGAGGGGCGCGTGAGGCAGCATATGGGTCGGCCTGGGCTGTGGAGCCCATCGGCGATGTTTAATCTGGGTATCATCGGTCACGGTGGCGTTAAATTGTCAAAGCAAGTGGAGGCTCCGGTTATACAAACGCAACCAAATTAGGGTTTTCGTTCGCATGAGAAAGTGCGTATGCAGATGATGACGTGGATGTGGGGGAAAAAGGTGGGCTTGTTTTTAATTTATTTTTCATTTCAATCGTTCTGAATCGCATAACTTCGTCATACGAACTCCGTTTCACATGAATTTTTTTGTTAGGATCGTAATAAAATTTCGGTCATGATGACGCTGGTTTGGACGGATTCTGAGACCTTCGAAATTTTGGGTTTAAATTGGATTTAAATTCAATTTATATTCAAAAGGTGAGTGTTTTAACCCACTCACAACTTCTAAATTTTCTTATGTTTGTTAAATTGATTTTAGATATGAGTAGAAATTTATTTATGACTGTTTGACATGTTTTATTCATCATCTCAGTTACATCGCATTTATTTAATTTAACTGTTAATTAATTTTTTTTTTGCATATAAATTGACAGTTATTATTTATTTATTTGCATATAAACTGCTAGTTAAACAGTTATTAAATTTATTATTGAATATAAACTGTTAGTTAATAACTGTTAATTATTACCTGTATATTTTATATGCTCTATATTGATGTTTGTTTAAATTGGATGATGATTGTAATAAATGGTTGATGATTGATATTTGGATGAATGGATGCTACATTTTATATTGTATAAACTGCAAGTTATTATGCATTTTCATTTCATTCGGGATTGCGGTTTGAAATGATATACAACCGCAAATTTTTATTTTTAAATTGCGGATTGAAATGATAAATATCCGTATCACTTGACCATAGGATAGAAAATTATATACAGGCACCGCGGTATATATATAAAATTATTTTTTTTGAAATGATTTTTATGGTTTGGATATGATACGAATTAATAAATATTAAATATGGATATTTTATAAATAATATTTTATATATACATATATAGTTAAATGTTTGAATTTAAGTTGTGTATAAATCTGTTAAATATAAATGAATAAGTTGAAAAATGAAGTTTAATAATTTATATTTTATGTTTAAGTACATGTTTAAATTTTGTATATATATAGAGTTTTAATGATTTAAATCAGCTAAGATTGGGAGGTAAATTGGAAATTTATTTGATGGAACTTATTTAAAGGTTTCTCTCCATAAGTTGATGCAAAACTTATTTAAGCTTGGAAATTCGAAAGGTACGATATTTATAACTGGATTTTTATTCAAAATAAATTAAATGAATATTTCTAGTATAAATAAATTGAAGGAAATATTTATTTGTTAGAAATTTGAGTTTTATTTTATGGACTTACTTGGTGGATATTTCAAACCTAAATAATAGGACAATAAATTGTTGAATAGAATTTCGAACCTTAGTTTTGAAATTGTTAAATACTCAAAGTTTGAATATATTGAAATCAAAGTGTTTATTGAAACCAAAAGAAATCTAAATTTATGTGGTTTAGACCTAAATTTTAAATGAATAAAAATTGTGAAGTCGCGGAAATTATTTTATAAAGTAAATTTAAATTCAAACCATTTTTATTTTATATACTGTTGAATATCCAAACCATTCAAATTTTAAAAGTTATGGTTTTAAAGCTATGAGTTTCGCAGTATTATCTTTTGAAAGCTATATTAAAAATGTTTGGTTTCCAGGTATTATAAATTTTAAAGCGGTATGATTTTGGAAAAGAATTATGTGAAATAAAAATGATATTATTGATTTGGGTTTTTGTAAAAATAATAGTATCAAAATGAGTTGTTTTGGAAATGGAATTGATATCGTATTCATGGGTTTTGAAATGGATAATTATATTCTGGTTTTAAAGTATAAACTATTTTAAAGACCGCGGTGTTATAATAACGTTTGGTTGTTAAAGAGACCGGGATCGGAAGTTGTCATACTCTCTGCCAACTCCGAAAACCACTTTAACAACCGTGTACGCGATGGAGATTCCAGAATGAAGTAGGTTGGTGGCGGCGTTTCCTGTAAGGTAAATACATGGACCCAACTCCCGTGAGTTGGCATAAGGTGGCTAAAACAGGAGCGATTGACGGGTTAATAAGGTAGCACCTTTGATCGGACACATCCCTTCGATATTATACTTTGACTCTTGGATTGATTCGGTGGCCACTTTGATTTTTTTATTTGAGGGTGTGGCTCGAGGTGGGCGGTAGCTGCGGCTACGCGTTACCACCGACCCGGAAGCGTAATAGGTATATCTACCTTGGCATTGCCTAGTTGTGCCATGTCACCTACCCTAGCGTGCCTTATACGATTTTGGTTTTGTAACATACCTATGGAGTGCCCTCTGACGACCCCCAGTACGGGGGAGATTACGGTACTGTATAGACTATGGGAATATATAAATGTGTTAAGGTGGAAAATGTAAAGCATTAACGCTATTTTAAAGTAAGTTTATTTTACTATAGACACTATTATAATAGCAAAATATACTACATAGTAAATAGTTTAACGGATCCTTAGGAGATGTAAATCCCGAGCATCTCTTGAGTTACTGCACTCATATTTATTTCTGTTAATTTAATTCACATAAGATATTTTAGTTCTGACTCGAGTGTTTTTGTCTTTTCAAATTTGCTCGGGTCTGTCCGAGCGTTTCAGGATTTGAAGATTTTATTCTGGAGGATGAAGACAAAGATTTGTAGTATTGCTACATACTATATTATTCCACTACACTATTTAATTCCGCTGCATTTATTATTATTCTCTGTTATGTTTACTCTGATATGTATATTTTAAGTAAAATCAAATAATTTGTAAAACAGCTTCATGTACTATATATTTGATTATTATATTTTATCCTTCCGCTGTGAGATTCTATTTGTTTTAATTCTTCCTTGTTTTTCTTATTTACTCCATAACAATCTGCCTTTCCGTATGGTTTGAATTGGCATGTGTGTCGATTTGAATCGCGTGAAAAAGGCTGGACGTTACAACTATGCACCGCACCAGGCATACACATTGATATCTAGGCTTATTTGCCAATATACATCGAGTAATCTCCTATTGGTGTCTAATAACAGTGTTGTAATTTAATCAGCCGTATTACTAACTCATCTCCAAAACTTATCTAAGGACTAACTAGTCAGCCACCTACCTAACAAACAGGTAAGCATAGTTTGAGGTTATTTTATACCATATACGAAATCTACATCGGTATGAAGTGTAGTCCATCCATGCGTATTGATAGTGCCCTAGACCTATGTGTCTAGCCCATGCTGACATAGCACCATGCTTCCAACCACTATCCCATTTAGACTTTGCCTTATGCAAATCAATTAAATTCCCACCTGGTTACTTTGTACCTCTTGTAACGACCCGCAAATCCATGCCCCTTGAGTTAACACTATTCTACCTAAATCAACTCAAGTTGCACAGAAATACGAACCATTTGGTTAAAGAAGAAGAGAGATAGAAGAAGAAAATAGAAATCAACAATAGAATCTAACCATCGCAGCAGAATAAAATATAATAGATAATAAATAATTTTACTCAAAAATCAAATATTTCTGTATATATATTACATCATCAGAGTACATCAATCACGCTCAACATCAATATCATACAATGAATACACAACAACTCAAGATGAACAACAACTCAAACACAGCGGAATAAATATATAACAAGTACGATTATACGTATCGTCATCCAGCTCGTCTCCTGAGTTCCACAGCATCATATCCTGTATCCTATAATACTCGGTCTGACCCGAGCATTACAGTTAAATAATACCCGAGTCAGTCAGGAATACCAGCGTGAGAAAATCACACCCAATTGATTATTAAAGTTTCAAAAATCCTTTGAAAACAAAAGCATCTCGTAAGACCACGCTACAAATAAACATGTCGGGTTTTTACCTTACGATAGCTAAAACATTTTTATTAAAGTTCTCTGATATTATAATAGTGTCTATAGAAAGTAAAATAGAGTCTAGCTGAATTGCTTGCATCTCACGTTTCAGCAATAGTTGGGCACAATCAAAACCGTACGGGCGCGTAGGGAAAATGGATTCCAACTAATGGCTAGGCACTGGGGTACCACCTGTCACAGTACCTGGTCTAGATCAGCGTACTGAGGAGCCACCCTAACTCCCCTGCAACACAAGACCGGAACCATCCCTTACTGGACAGTCCCGAGCAAGATCACCCCACGGTTGGGATCAGCAACCGCCCACTAAGCCGAAATAAAGGGACATCTAGACAGGGATGACCTCACCTTCCAGTGGGGGCTACCCACGAAGCCTTGCTGCATATCCCCTGATTTTCAGCCATTCCCATTTGATGAGGCTTGAGGCTAAGCGTTACCTTTTTAGAACAATTTTCCTTTGAATGCCCATCGTCCACCTGACGATGTTTCGCAAGCATTCATCCATACAAGTCCGTCCCGGGTTCGAACGGAACCGAAGGCACTATTCCTACTACATCCATTTTGGAAATATCCTCAGGATTAGTAGCGACTAGCCCTTGCAATTCACTGCTCCATCTTCGAATCCAAAATCGTTTACACGAAACGTACAAACCGGATCGAAGTGGTTTTCGAGAAATTAATCTCGATCCCGGACTCTTCGAAACGATCAACGCATTGTCCAATATCGATAGTCGGTTATTTAACTATCAATTTCTATTCACAACCATCCATCAAACAATAATTTTCCAAATTATTTATTAATCCCAAAAATATCTTCACAAGATATATTCCTATTTTCAATCCTTTGAAAACAGTTTTAAAACCATCCTTCTTTTCAGAATAAACTTTCCCAATATTTTCTATCTCCACTGAAATTACCAAGCACAAAACTAGATTTTAAAAATAATTTAAAACACTTTACTTTAAAATATATACCTTCAAAACATTTAAATTAAAACTATTTCAATAATTTGTTATAAACACATATTAAATGAATAATTGAAAATAAGGTTACTTAATAAATATAAAACTAGATTTATACTTTTTAAAACATAATATTAAGACATTTTTTTTAAATAATTACTACTATAATAAATAAAAAGAAAATACTTACTTAAGAACTTAAATATTAGAAATAAGAAATTTTCCAACACTTGCTTTTAAACAACTTTTAATCTTTTAACTTATATTTAAAAATTTACTTTGAAAACGTACTTGGTTATCCAGGGAGAATTCCAACTTCAATCACTTAAATCAATTTCCCAAATTGATTTCCAATTTATTTCCTTTTAATTCGGATCTATTAATTTCAGATTTCATTTCTTGATTATAATTTAAAAATACTTTAACTAAAAATTCCAATTTTTAGATTTCTCAATTACTTCTTTATTCTTTTAAATAGATTTAAACTTTGAATTTTAAAATAGTTCTTTATTCCTTTAATTGATATAACTTAAGTTTACAATTCATCAATTTCATTTTATTAAAAATTACATTTCTCTTCATACTCGAAGTTATTTATTATTATTTTCATATTACTTCTATTTCTTTTCAATTCATTCTTAATTTATTCAAACTTTCTATAATTATTTCGCTTACAAATTTACTTCCTTTTAATTTCCTTCAACAATCCGATTCATATATTTTGGTAATTCATGATACCCGAATATCCAATCAAACCATACATTCAATATTCCAATATAACTCATCATAGGATATCAAATAATCGAAACAAAGAATATTGAATAATTTAAATAAATGTGAGGGGTCCAGTTGGATCCCTCCAACCTGTTTTCCCTGCATCCACAAATGTTAGCACAATATAATATGCCAATTCCAAAATATACCAGACTAAAGCACATCAATCAATTCAACCATTCAAGCAATTATTTAAATTTAATCATTTAAATTTAAATTATACTGAGTGAGATTAACTCACATTTGCTTTGTTTGTGCAATCCATTCCAACCCGACTTGATTCTCCACGATTTTAGACCTTGTATAAACATTATAGGATTTATTAGTATTCGAAATAATTTAATAACCAAATTTCCCAGTAAAATTTTAATTGACCAAGGATTTAATTAAACTATTAATTTTCTTCTTCGAAACTACTAAAAACAAAAATTATAGATTTCAAAAATCTACCTTTATAAATTCCTTAAATATTTTCGAATTCCTATTTATTTCAAATCTTATATATATATCTATATATATATATATATACACATTAGATTCTAGTGAATTAAAATTCTTTTCAAATCCATATATTGATTCACAACAGAATAACCTTATATAACTCACTGTAGGATGTTTATATATATATATATATATATATATTTATTTCCTTTATCTTCAGTAAACAACAAATAATATCTTACAGTAGTATAGATACATCTATATTACAACAGAACCCTTTTTTTTATTAAAATCACTGCTGTTATATATATATTAACAATTTAAATCCTAAAATTAATAGTAGTTTAAATCATTGAACTTAAACAATACATAAAACTCACCAGATCGACTCCTTCCTTGCGAAAACTCACTCGAACAGCCACGCTCTCTCTCCTCACCGTCGCCGATTTCCCCCAGACTCGCAACCATGCCTGCGCCGCCATTCCCATCGCCAGTGACGAACTCACATCAACCACGCCACTACTCCTCTAGCATCACCGCCGAGGGCCCCCACCCCCTCTGTCCTCCACCTGAAATCGCGTTCCCAAAATCCCCAGCGAACTCAACACTCACCTTAACGATCGAAAACCCCTTCGATGCCTACAGGAATCGAGCCACGGCTCGATGATTCTCTCACGTCTTTTTTTTTTGTTTAGTCGATTTCGCAAATCGACCGAAGAGAGAAAAACAATTCGTATTTTAGACTAGAGATGGAGGGAAGGATCTATCGGTCGTTGTTGTTTCCTTTTTCCCTTTTTTTTATTTGATTCGATTCAAAAAAAAGCAAGCGGCCATAAATGTTTTGAACGAAGGGGAAGATAGAGGTTACGCGATAATTTTCTAAACGAAGAAAACATCTAACCCCTTTTTATTAAACAAGGAAGCGTATCGAAGAAGGTAACGCTAGTTTTTATTTTTATTTTTTATATCTCTATGCGTGATGCTAGCTACAGTATTCAATGCCATTGCATTACCCATCTTTATATTTACATTCAAACTTAAATTGTTGAGAAAACGAAGCCAAAAATCCTGAATCCCCTATCGAAGCGTACCACTAGACGTTTATAATATTAAACCCCTATTCTGAACGCACGGAAAAGGTTTCGAGTCCTAATTCAATCGTATGGGAAAAATAGCTTCCCGAATCGATTATTATAAATTAAATTTTCAGCGCGTTTATATATCGTACGCTCACAAAACAACTTCAAACATTACGAAATTCGAAATCCGATAATAATTCAATATTACGGATCCAATGGAACCAGTTTCGTCGAATTCCGAGACTGCGCCTCGGAAGGCTATTTTTTAAATATTGATTTAAACGATAAAATTTTAAAACTGAACAAACCCCATTTCATTTCAATTTTACAACCTCTATTATTTTCAGTGTTACCAATATAAATTTTATAAGCCTTCAAATATATTTTTAATAGGCTAAAAACTCCAGATTCAACAATTTTTCCCAACTTCACTTATTTAATTTAATTATTCAATTATCAAATAATTTGTGATATCCATAATTCAATTTAAAATTGTACTATTGAATATTTAAAATTGATTAAATATTCCGATTTAAATTGCTTAATATTTCCGGGTCGTCACACCTCCAGTTTGGAATTGAAGCAGATCCATTCGGCCATTTGACACTTCAAATCCAAGGCAAACCCTCTTTAGTATATTCCCCAAACCTATATGCAAACGTATATTCCCTTAGGCCCTACAGTTGGAGATGTCCCATATCACACAACTACTGGTAGCCTTTAGCGGAGGACTGACTTCCGTTATTTAACTCTACCGTCCTTACATTCCAACCCTTACTAAAAGAAGTCATTTATAATTAACTTAAACATTGGGCTAAGCCTACAAATTCACACATGTCGCAAACGTATTATTGAGGACATATAATTTCGACATAGAAATTAGTATGCCTCTTAAGTTCATTATTTACTCGTATTCATTTATTTTCTTACTAAATTTCTTCTTATTTATAAGTTTACTGCCTTCATTTCTTCTTTCCATTAATGTTATTAATAACATTTATTAATCTTGCTATTTAATTTCCTTTACCATTGACATATTTAGTCTTTGTAACTAAATTCATCAAGTTGTTTACTACCCACATTGGCTCAATATAGTAACTACTTTTTACTTCTTAATTAATTACCTTTATCGTATTTAGCATTTTTATATATAATTAATATGATAAGCATAATTAACTGTATGTTAACATATGTATTAATGTTGTAATGGACGGTAGTTTATTTATTTCTTAAACTTTTATTACTTTACGCATATATATTTATTTATTTGGTTGATAACGAGATTATTTCTATTTCTATTTATAACTTTTTAGTTTTCTACATTTGGGGATTTCTGAAAATTCACTTGTGTGTAATATTCCTAGAAATATTTATTTCTACATTTAATTCATTGGAATAGTATCTTTTCCAAGAAAGAAATGTAACCACTACGACTTTCCATAAACTATCAAAATTCAGATTTTGCTACTTTTGCAATTATAAGGAATTATCTCTTTTTAATTTTATAGAAATATATGGTGCAAACTACAGAAAGACATCCCTACTTTGCATACCTCTTTCGTTTGGATATATGAATATTCCTTGTGGTTCCAAACGATGCATTTTTCATACATAATTGTAAACATGGACAACATATGGAAATTCATATGGCAATTAATACAACTAGACTGTATTATACAATTTCAATGAATTAAACATAGAAATTTAAGTCTCGGATTAAATTAAAGCATCTCCAATTTATGATATCAAGTTTAACAATTTGCAACCCAAATAAAAAAAATCTGGAACTAACTACTCAACTCTATCAATATTATATTTTATAAATTTTAGGGACTATTCTCCTTAAATTTCAGATCTATGATGTATATACCATTTTATCAAAGTTATTTAATTTATTGAATATGTTGGCAAGGAGTCAAATTAGATTAATTCATTTATGCTTATAATTCAGTGGTTTACCATACGCATAATATCAAAAATAGAATTTCAATGATATAAATGTAATATTACGTAAATTACATAATTTTCCACCCACCTCGTGGCTTTGAAATCTCCAAATCCAAACCCATTCTTATTACTTGACTCCATTTTTTTAACCAAAACATGTATATATACCATTAGAATTATAAATCCGAGAAATGATCTTAGTTAAGTGAAGTTTAAATTTAAAATCTAGAATTTACCGTTTTCATAGGATTGATTCACTCATTCTCTTCTTCTTTTTTATTTTCCGTCCTTCTCCATTATATATAATAGTATTTTTATAATATCTTGAAATGGCGGAGAACACGACTTGGCAGAGTTCTATTGCTCCATCTAGAAAATATAAGAAGAAAAGTGAAGGGCTACGGTTGTATTTATAACTGCTTGAACCAATTTTATCCGTTAAATTAAAATTTATTGAACCCGGGCAGTTTTGGCCAAGTTTCAACCTTATCCGCCACTTAGACCGGTTGACCGATCCTTCAAAGGCGATCGACCGCCAGTGATCAATTGGCACAATGAAAGTGGTCGATCGATGTTCATGCAGCCTGTTATTAATGTTATTATTTATTTCTTTAATTCGTTTTGAATTATTTCTGATTCAAAAACTTCAAATATCAATAACTTCTCTATTTTAACTTCGATCACGAAGTTTTATTTATGAAAATTTCTCAGAAAATCGAAAATAATAAAATGGTGCATATTTCATAGCCAAATTCTGACATTTGCTCATACTCCATTTTTGAGCCTTATAAGTTACTTATTAATTTATTTAATTATTTATTTATTAATTTTACGGGGTGTTACATTCTCCTCGCTTAAAAGAATTTCATCCTCGAAATTCCTCAAGGGATTAATCATGTAACATAGCATGCAATCATTCTAAACTACCCAATCAATCAGTATATAACTAATTTGCAATCAGCCATGTATAAGTGCATGGTGTATCGCAACACATATGATATGTATGCTGAATAATACTAAATTGACGCCTTTTAGATGAATACATTCTTTAAATAATTTTGAAAATATAGTGCAAACAACATATATACACTAACAGTTCTATATATATGCAAGTTTTCAAAAATCAAAATCCTTGTTTTTATACAAAAATTTCCACAGCCTTATGGATAGGAGTATGGTTCAACCAATTTTGCATCCAATGCCTACCATTCAATATCTAACACACAATTTCAAACATCCAAAATTTTGAAAGTCCAATTCTCCTAAATCTATACACTTATGTCGGAAATGGAATTTATATGGAGAATGTTATATTTCCACCCTTCTTTTGTGTACCAATTTTGTTGTATCTTGAAACCTTCTCTTTTACCTCAAACATTTTCCACATTTCCAAATACAATTCATATAAGGAAGTTTATTTTAAATTTTAAGATAGATTTTTTTAAAACTAGCTTTGTTTATTATCGAAAAAGTATGGAAGTAGAAATATCAAAGCTAAAATAGCTTTTTTCGTTATTCTTATTTTTGTTTTGTACACCTTAGAATTACTTAATAGTGAAATTCATATTCCCTAACACATCATCCCACCCCACGCTTCTCATTTTTCATTCGAATCTTTTTCCCTTTTAATTAAAATTTCAAAATAGTTTGAAATTTTTAAAACATTTTTTGAAAAGCATTTGCCTTTACATCTTTAAAACAAAATAAACTATATGGGTTAACACATATGATTGACCATTGTATATTACACAATTAATATTAATGTTTTGAAAACCTTTTTATTATTTTAGAACAACAAATGACACACAAGTATATTTATAAATTTTAGCTTTTAAGGATAGAGATGGTGGCCCATGGTTTTTGCAACAACCCTTCTTTGTCCTTAGCTTACTAATTTTTTTTTTCCAAAGTCCTAAAGTTTTTAGGATTTAAGCATTCTTATATTTTCAGTTGTTAATAAGATTAGTTTCCTAATTTATTTCACAAACTTTCAGTCTTACTTTACATTCATTGCTAGTTAAGTTTCCTTATGGGATTTCCTATTTACTATTGTTTTCTAGTATGCATAGCTGTCAAAGCTCATCTAGAAAATTAACATATCTCATATCAAGTCGGATGCATTTTCAATACCCAAAGAAACAAGTGTTGAAAGCTATCCCTCAACCTCGATTGGTATAATGATGTTGTGGCCTTATCATTTCTTAATTAAATAAAATGGACACTTCTGGTATGCCATTCTACTATAACCTACATGTCTTAACTAATCTTTTTGCCTTATAATAATAATAAGTCCATTCATTGCTTATTACAACCAATTATAGGATAAATTATGCGTTTCCATGCTGCAGTGGGTAAGAAATATATAAACTATGCACATTTAGAATAACTCATCGAAAAATTGGCTTGACATAATAACTTTCCTACCACCTATCTTGCACTCTTTAATCCCGAGTCAACCAATGCCCTTTATGTGCGTTCGTCCTCTCATTACCTTCTTCTTCAATTGTATTACTATCTTCTTTTAATCAAAACTCTTGATAGTATTGTTAAATTTAGGTATTTTTTCTTTGATCCTTAATGCGAATATACTCTTGGCTCGCAAAAGTGTACTTTGGTACCATTCCTTATTCCTTTATGGGTTTTTCTTATGGCTTTTACGCGTGCCTAATAAAACATTTTAAGGTTCATACTAATATTTTTGATATTCAACATGGATTCCTTATTGCTACTCTTCGAGCATTCATAGGTATTTTATTCATAATCTTCACTTTTACCTGGTCTTACCTAGGCAGTCATCTCTATCCCTTCCATGTCAAAGTTAGTTTTGCTTTCACTACCTTTATATATTATTAAACTTCACAATAATGAAGTACTTAAATCGAATTTTTTATCTTTACAAATATAAGCTTAATTTTTTATATTAAATTCAACGATTGCTTGGTTTCCAAAAGGAATCATGATAAACTACTTAAACCAACTTTCATTATAGATGCTATAACTTTTAAAATTAAAATTTTGGATTTATGAAGTAAGTTTATTTATTTAGTTTTGCATTTACTCAATTGTTATACAAATACAATTTTAAAAAATTCACTGTTACAGTATTTCTGAAACATATTTTATAAATTTAAATAATAAAAACTAGAGTAGACAATGATAACTTCCATTCTATTATTTTCCTATTGCTATGCTATTTCCACTTTCAACCTTAGAGGAGACTCTAATAGCATGTGAGAGGGATTTCTAAAAGATATATGCAATTACTACACATATTTATGGAAGCAATTCATTTTTCCTTTGCTTTTCCTTTGTTGTTTCTAATTAGATTATTATTTTAACATATATTCCTAACACTGTATATATTTATATTTCCTAATGTTATTACTATTTAAATTTCTTTTACTTAAATTGCACTTATTTAAATGGCTTCTATCTTTCTCTTTGATTGCTTATAGCGCATACAGTTACTGCTTTATCCATTGAACTTTTCTTAATTAACACGAAGTAGTTTGCTTTTTGTGCATAAATCTATTTTAGTTGTTTTTCTTAGTATTTTCCTTATATGGGAATGTTCTTTCTATTTTTTTCCTATCGATGTTCTTACCCTTCCATTCTCTTTACCCCTTTTAAAACAAGTACAATTTCTATTTATCCGCCCCTTAAAAAGAATTTTAAAACTTTTAGATTTATAGAGTTAGAATAATCATCGAGTCAAACGTATGCTCTATTTCCATTTATTTCAAAAAGGAAAGGCTCCTTTATTAAAGCCCTTTAATTGGAATTTTGGTTAGCTAGTTTAAGTTTCACTTTGAATTTCTAAACGGCTCTTTTAACTAAAATTTCCAAATTTTCTTGTTTTTAAAGGATCTATTTTTAAAGGATATTTTACATGGTTAAAAATTTAGTATTTACTTACTTTTCAAAAATAAAAACTTTCAATGATAAGATCTTTTTATTTTTAAACAAATTCTTTGAAAGTCATTTCAAATATTCAAAGAAATTTTAAAATCTTTTATCAAATTCTTTCACATGGAGATGGACTCAGAAATGGATTCTTTTGCCCTTTTTTGGGACTTTTCTTCTTTTCCACTCATTCTTAGCCAATCTTCATTCAAGATATATTAAAAATCCGACTACCTTTTTAGTGATTGTTACACACTTTTTTGTGGGAACTTGCTCGATTCTTACTTTCAGATCTTTGCAACATATAGATTCTTACTCCCCTTTTGTCTGGATGAAATGTACATCAAAAATTTGCAATCCAGCAAAATCCACAATCATAGGGCAGTCTAGGCCCAATAAAGGAGTCAAGTACCATCCAACTTCAGGGACCCTTCTATATGTCGCACTCATGCTCTTCCTAAGTAAACACTTTATGGTATAGCCTACCTCCCATTGGGTAAATGGGGCAGGTGTAAAATATTAACTTAATTTATTATTCCAACTCATAGTTTCCTTATCCATCTTTTTAGTATATGGTCGCAACTACTTCTATAATCAAAATTTGTAGTGTTTGGCATATAATATATATATATATATATATATATATTTAATTGTAGGTAAAAATACAAATATGTTCGATCATCGTATCCTACTTCCTATGATTGAGTAACTTAAGCTCTAATATCAAATTTAAAAAACTGCACCTTGATGAGCCTAATTTTTGACTGAATTGAAAACTAAAGTCCATTAGGCTACATATCGTTAGTGTTGGTAACTTGTAATAAATATAGTATATCAG
The DNA here is from genome assembly GCA_030765085.1 of Allium cepa. Classification (NCBI taxonomy): domain Eukaryota; kingdom Viridiplantae; phylum Streptophyta; class Magnoliopsida; order Asparagales; family Amaryllidaceae; genus Allium; species Allium cepa. The sequence goes on along the minus strand of CM060929.1, from coordinate 237,578,587 downwards.
AGAGCTATGTACACAAACTCGTAATAAAATAGCGAAACGTAATAAAACATACATATACCAATTAAGCTACTACCTTGGATATCTAATCGCCTTATCAGTGTAGAGCATGAATAAGAAAACCTGTCCATCTACTATTCCCGTCTTGTACTAGAATTATGTCCCTTTAAAGCTATCATGTGGATTGAAATGAGGAGAGTGTCAGAACAACGCTTTGGCAACTGGTAAATTACATACTTTATCCATAACACTAGTTTATGTCGTTTGATTTTCATTACGTTTATGTCTATTATTTATAGATTAGTCATTTGATTCTATATGCGTGTACGATATGTCCAAACTACTTTGAGCTATAAATATAAGTATGTGTATATATATACACTTATATATATATATATATATATATAAGCATCACTGTAATTGATGGACAACGATACACATCAATGTCTAGGCCTAATTGCCCACTTACATCAAGCAATCCCCCACCAATGTCTGTAACTATGCACCATGGGCATACATAAACAATATCTGGACCTAATTGCCTATGTTCATTGGGTATCCTCTTATTTGTGGCCATTAATGGTGTGGTAATTTAATTAGGCATATTACTAACCCAACTTAAAGATTCCTAAGAGTTAACTAGCCAACCTCCACCAAACAAACAACCAAAGTTTAAGGTAACTGCATATCCCATATAAAATCTACACCAATAAGAAGTATAGTCCATCCAGGCATAACCCAAGTCTTGTTAACGATCATTTGGGATCGATGGTGCTCTCGACCTATGTTTCCTGCCCTACACCATAAATATCAGTACCAATAATGCTGACGTAGTTTCGAGCTTTCGACCACCATCCTATTAAATTTTCCTAACACAAATAAGGATATGCTCACCTGGTTACTTGGTACCTCTGGTTTGGAATTGAAGCAAACCCAATAAGCCACCGATACTTCAAATTTGAGGTGAATCTGCTTTGGTATATTCTCCAAACCTATGTGTAAATATATATCCCCACGGGTCCTATAGTTGGAGATCTCCCATATCAGTGAGATATATACACAACTATTGGTAGCATCCTTTGGAGGGTAGGCTTTCGTTGTATAACACTACTGATCTCGCATCCTAACTCATGTTAAACCAGGTCATTTATGATTAACCTAAATATTGGGCTAGGCCCACCAATTTACACCCGCCGCAAACATATTATTGATGTCATAATTTCAACTACAGAAATTATTACGCCTCTTAGGTTCATTATGTTGAATATGCTAGTATATGATTTTTTTTATTATGATAATAAACATATATATATATTCGTTTAAATATACTTGTTAATGTACTATTCTATTTTCACACAATTAAATAAATATTTGCCAAATAAAATAAATAACGCAGAATCTAAATTTCAAATAGATATTTTATTCAAATAAATATTTTATTACAATTTTTGAATAGTATGAAATTTGAGCCCTTACTATATATATATATATATATATATATATAATATTTTACATTACGATACAACATTTCACTATACAATTATCATTTACATCAGCATCTCACTACATATCACTCATTCACTTGTATGTAATCTTCAGCTTTATTTTAGATTGAATACAACATCTGTGCAATCTGCAAACTAAATACCAAAGCAGTAAAAATGGAAAAAGAAATAATTTTTGCAATGTAAAAAATAAATTAAATGTTTATTTTTGATAATTTTATTCGCCTCAGTTATTTGGGTTATTCGTCATCATTTATTTTGAATTCATCATACAGGAACAGCCTGTGACATGCATAGTGTATCACTATACATGCCACAAGGCCATGCACACTTATATGCACTTGATAAAACTACAGGGACAAGTGAGCACAAGGTTAAACCTGAGCTGAGACTAGATTCAGCTCAAGTGTGACATAGATAAAATCACAATACGAGCAAAAGGTCAAACCGAGCAAAAGCTAGGTTCAACTCAAGTGCATGCAATAAAAATCAGATGGTCAAGTTTTTAACGACTCAAACAATACCAAAAATTCAAATGTACACTTGAACCCAGACTGGTCAGAGAAACCAAAATGTAATGACCAGAATATAGCAATAAATTTAAATGGAAATATACAATGCACACTGTAGTATGCAAGCATTTAGAAATGAATCAATGCTGACATGACAACATGTATACGTATACTTGCAGCTACCACCAGATGAAGCAAAGTCATAAACGAGTAATCAAGTACAGACTCATGTACAAAGTGCAAACCTCACCAGCGCATATATGTACAAAAGACCACAAGTAACGTATACGCAACCAGAACAGTCAAATGAAAACAGTGCACCTGACAAGTCCAATAATGAATGCAACCATGAAGTACATAAGTAAATCCAGACATCAAGTATACATGGTTCAATGTAATGCTACCTGAACTAAATTACAAGACCAATGAACAAGAACTAAGTACAACATGAACCAATGGTCAATGACAACACAAATGCTCCAGACCAGACCAACATGAAATGTGCAACAGTCAAATGGTCAAGACTTCAATTACAAAGAGAAACAAGATTGATGATATACAAAATGTACACATAATAGCATTTCAGTTCACTATAAAACTGTGCAGACTTGACTACAACGACATGATGACCAGTACAAACTCGAGTGTGCACAAGCTTCAAAACAAATATAGTTGAACCTTCAACATTTACAAGTACATATGAAGTAGGCAATATGAGGTACAGTGGAAGCAAATGCAGACTAACATGAAGGAACAAGCCCATGAAACAACACATAATATAATAAATACAAGGCTACCAAGTTAAACAACAAAATGCATATGATCAAGCAACAGAGTATCAAGTCGTTCGAAGCCAGATCTATAAAATTTATAAACAGTTCGATAAGTTAAGACAGAATTGAACAAGTGATTGTGATCAAGCAGTGCAACCTGTAGCAACAACCGAAGTCAATATCAAAACAACACCGCAACACCAGCACAGTATAGTGAACAATGAAGTGCAGACCAACAGTGAAATAAATGGAGATGATCATCAACCAAAAAGAAGGCTACAAGATGAAAACAAATGCCAAATCAGACTCACCATCGAATAAGTAAAAATCAAACTAGCAGTGATAGTATTCAAGCAATAGACACGACATGAACTGGCTCGAAGACCAGATACAGTAAACACTGTGAAGCCATGAAGCTATAAGGGAAAATTTTCCAAATGACGGAAGTCAGATAATATAAGGATTATGAATTAAACAAGTCAAGATAAATCAACATTGTCAGAGAATTCAAAGCTGTGGTGTCCAAGAAATCACCAAATCAGAAATCAAGCCGTAAGAATCAAGAAAACAAAATTATACGAATTGAAAAGGTCAAAAAATATCACCAACGTTCAAGCATAATCGAATGGTCAAACAAAATTATCATGACGAATTCAAATATTATATTCGAAAGAAAATAAAGGGAATCGACCCCTGTTTAACCCTATCATCATTGGCATTCAAAATTCATTCGAGTTCAAGTAACAACAGATAAGAATAAACCATTCAACTCGAATAAAAGTCGAGTGTAATATAAATCAAAACGGGGACAAACGTAACAATTCAAAGCATCATTCAATCTCGACGAATTGAAGCAGCCATAAGCAATAATTAGCAGAGGGATCAAATTAAAGAGTATTTCATCACTGCAATAATAAGCGGCGCCTCATTTTCCAAAGCCCTAGTTTATAAATTTGGACGAACGAGTGAAAAAAGAAAGCAACCATTTTTAACGCAAAGAAAAGAAGGCCGAAGGAATAAAAAGAAAAGGAGATATTATATTTACTTTGAGCCGACTATAATATATTAATTTGGGATTTATATTATAAAGCTAAGGTTTTGATTTTTAAGTTGTTTTTAAATTTTATATTTCTCTTTTAAACATTTGTAAAGTCTAGTCGTGTGACTAGGGACGAACTACGATGGTGTAGTTTGAGAATTCGCAACTTAGTGGCTGAGTTATGGCAAGGTTTTGAGTGTAGAGTTAGGTTAGTCGATAGTGGGTGTCATTAGTTTACGTGTGTAAGCGTCCGACCACTTAATTTCTAGTAAAAACCTTGGGAGCAGCATATAGGCCGTGTTTTTCCGAAGCTGGGTAAATCTATGTTTCTCTATTTCTTTTTTCTTTCGGCTATTATCTGTTCTGCTATTATTCTGCTATATCTATGTTGCGATTATTTTATATCTTCAGCATTAAATTTTTATAATTAATAGTATCACCCTATTCACCCCCATCTAGGGTGAAATCAATCCTACAAGTGGTATTAGAGCTAGGAACAAAAGCCTTTTTTGTTTTTTTTTAAAAAAATATTTTTCAAAAACCAATCTTTCCTAAAAATTTGAATTTTTAAAATGTCTTTATTTTAACAATGCTTTTGCAGAGGGTCAGTCCATAGTTAGACCGCCAATGTTCAATGGTGAATATGCTTACTGGAAAAATAGAATGAATTTTTTTTGAAAACCATTGATGCTTGGAATATTGTTGAGACAGGTTATAGGACACCAACTATAGTGGTAGATGATTAGGAAATATATAAATCGATGGATCAATCGACAGATCTTGAAAATAGACTACATAATGCTAATGCTAAAGCCATGAATTCTATTATTTGTTCATTAGACCAAATTGAATTTAATCGTGTCTCACATTGTCTAACTGCGTAGGAAATCTGGCACACACTTGAAGTGACTCATGAAGAAACATCTCAAGTCAAGGAATCTCACCTTGCCATGCTAAGTCGCGAATATGAGAATTTCACAATGGCCAAGGATGAAAATGTCAAAGAGATGTATAGAAGACTTTCCAATATTGTACACAAATTAAAACGCTCTTGGAAAATCATACACAGAACTGGAAATAGTTCTAAAATTCCTCAGAGTCCTTCCATGAAGTTTTGAAGCGAAAGTTACAGCCATTCTAGAGTCAAAAGATATGAAACAAATCAAAGTCAAACAACTCATCAGAAATCTCACCACTTGCGAGCTAGAAATGAATTTCAAGGAAGAAAGAGAAGGTGGTGATATTCGAAAGAAATCAATAGCCCTTAAATAAACAACGGAAAGTGATGATGACGATGGAGCAACTGAGCTAGCACTATTAATAAAGAAATTCAAAAGATGCAATCACAAATACGGAAATCCAGCTCTAAATCAACAATTGAAAAGCAGAATAGCAAAAGCACTAGACAATTCGGAAGACCAGGAAATCATCTGTCACAAGTGCAATAAACCTGGCCACATCAAGCCCAATTGTCTCCAGAATCGATTTATCCAAGGAAAGAAACTGAAAAGGAGAAGTTTTGCATCCACTTGGGTGGAACTGAAGAAGATGATAAAAGCACTAGCAGTGAGAGTAAAAAGCAGATCTGTGCCTTCGAGGTGATATAACTGACAGTGATGATGAGGAGCCAAGCGAGGTATCAAAACTTACTCATTCAAAGTTGCTTATATATTTTCATGAAGTAAATGGATGTTTCAGACGACGTAGGGAGAAATATGCTAAAATTGAATCATAAAGAGATACATTGATAGAATAAAGTAAGCAACTTGACCAATTGATTAAAAACTATCAAGCCAAGAGCCTTAAATGTGATAAGTGTCCATCATTTGAAGAAGAGATCAAAAAAATCAGAAATTAAAATAAAATCACTTGAAATAGAAATTCTTATTGTAAAAGAGAGTGAAATCACTAGAAGAGAAAATTATATTAAAAGGTGCACCCAATTATTAAACGAAAACGAATCACTCAAAACACAAGTCTAACAACTGTCAACGACTTTGGAAAAATTCTCTAGAGGAGAAAAATCACTAAATATGCTAATAGGAAAACACACAGTTAATATTGATAGACAAGGACTTTGGTATACTCACTCTGAACATGTTAGAAACAAAATTAATCAAGTCAATTCAAAGTGCACGATTTGTGGAAAAACTGGATACAATCACAATATTTGCTAATATAGACCTAAATACATGAATTCCAATTTGGGCTCCAAAAGGCACGAATATAAAACCCCTTAAAGTTAAATAAATCTAGGCATCGAAAGAAACATATATAAATAGTTTTGGGCCTACACAAACATATTTTCAAAATATTTTTCCACTAACAACCATGGACCTATAAAAATAAATAGGTCACAAAAATCTTTACTCGTGTAGGTGTGGTGGCAGGCTAAGGAAAACAATAGTGTTATCTGGAATCTGGCTGTTCTAGGCACACAACGGGCGAAAAATCAAAGTTTCTTAGCTAGTATAACGGTGGCAGAATCACAATTGGTAACAATGAAAAATTATCATAAAGGTAAAATAAATAATAATACATTTATCTTAAAACGATTTATTAAATGTGATAATCTGCACCATAATCTGAATTGAATCAGCCAGTTATGTGATAATGAATGTTGATTATGATTCTAACTTATTCAAAATTGTTGGCCAATTATATTAGGATACTATAAATATTTCTAGAGACTTTGAATTAATTCATATAGATGTATTTGGACTAATAATGATGTTTTATTGACTGGTGATTACTCATGATACACGTGGATATATCTGCTTATCTTATTGTTTCTGGATCTAACGCTGTGGTCACTGTTTGTAAATTTGCACGATTTAAATTCAAATTCCAGAGAATTTCATTTAAAAGCTATTAAAAATGATTTTAAGGCATTTTGTTGCACACTTCACGGTCGGGTTTATGACATCTAACTAACGATAGTCTTGAGTCAAAGAAAAATTTAGATGTAGATTACACTGGTAATCTAGTTGATAGAAAAATTACTAGGGAACATGATTTATGTTGAGATATTTGGTGGTTGCATTGTTTTCAAAGAAAATATTTGCATATTTTTCATTTCAAATAATTTTCAAATTGCAGACATTTTTCTTCTAAAACCCTTGTAGAAAATCGTTTTTGTTGATCTTGTTTCAGACTAGTCATTTTTGAAAATTTTATTTTATTATTATTTTGAATGACTAATCTGACTCCCTACTGATTATCGAAAAGATAAATAGTGATTAAAATAGTGATGAGTGTTGATATTAATCATATATTATAACTTGAGACGGTATAACTAGTAAATTTATTTAGAAATTTAAACGAGATTTATAATAACTTTTGATGGTTAAAAATTCCATGTCCTTCTCTATTTCTGTCATATTTCTAACGACCATCACTCATCAAAATCGAATATAGTATGTCAATATGTGGTATTTTAAACTGGAAATCATTCGTTTTTCATTTTAATGTATTTTTAGCAATAAAAACATTCGAAGTATTCACTCTCATTTAAATGTCCATACGGTTATACATGGGTTAATTACTTGAAATTTTTGATTATGTGCTTTCATTCTTATTTAAAAGTCCTTACTGTTATGCATGTATTGAATGCAAATCAAAGTTGAATATTAAATAGACAAATTTATTCTAATCCCATTTAAATCTTTACGGTTATGCGTGGTTAGAAGATGATTGAAATTCATTTTTTTAAATTAAGAATACTACTAATCTCATTCAAAAGTCCTAACGGATATGCATGGTCAGTAGATATTCAAATTTTAGCTACAAATATACCACAAATTGACACAATTATATGGTTTTGTATACCGACATATATGCCTAACAAAATATTTATGATTTTTGTTTGAATTTTTATTGAAATTTAATATTTATATTTGATTGGGTATTAATTTTGTATTAATGTTTATCACTTTATCTCTATTTTTCTAACACTACTACTCTTTTGCTGATAACAAAAGGGGAGAGAAGAGTTAAGATTTTGGCAAATAAAAGTCAAATATTTTATTTATTAATGTCTAGGTACATTTGCATATTTTTATTTATTTTCATGCAAATATAAAGGAGGAGCTTTATTGTAGTGAGGCAGCATTCAAATGGGGGAGCAAATAAAGTCTATCAATGATCAAGTACATTTAATAAATTCAAAATCTTAAATATATATTTGTTACCATCAAAAGGGGGAGATTGTTGTATATGCTTGTATATGATTTTTGTTTGATGATAATAAACATATATAGACATACATATATATATATATATATATATATATATATATATATTCATTTAAATGTATTTTTTAATGTACTATTCTATTTTTCACATGGTTAAATAAATATTTGCTGAATAAAATAAATAACACAGAATTTAAATTCAAACAGATATTTTATTCAAACAAATATTTTATTACGATTTTTGAATAGTACAAAATTTGAGCTCTCACTATATATGCAACATTTCACATTACAATATAACTTTTCACTATACAATTATCATTTACATCAGCACCTCACTACATATCACTCATTCACTTGTATTTAATCTTCAACTCTATTTTAGATTGAATCCAACATCTGAGCGATCTGCAAAATAAACACTGAAGCAGTAAAATTGAAAAACAAATGATTTTTGCAGTGTAAACAAAAATTAAATGAATATTTTTGAAAATATTATTTGCCTCAGTTATTTAGGTTGTTAATCATCATTTATTTTGAATTCATCATACACGAACAACCTGTGACATGCACAGTGTATCACTGTACATGCCACAAGGCCATGCGCACCTAATTAAACTACAGGGATAGATGAGCACAAGGACAAATCCAAGCGGAGGCTGGATTCACTTAAGTGTGATACAAATAAAGTCATAATACGAGCACAAGGCCAAACCCGAGCCAAAGCTAGGTTCAACTCAGGTGCATGCAATATAAATCAATAGGTTAAGTTTTTAATGACTCAAACAAGCCTCGACCGAAAAAATCAAATGTAAACTTGAACCCAGTCTGGTCAGAGAAACCAAAATGCAATGACCAGAATATAGCAATAAACTTTAAATGGAAATATACAATGCACACTGGAGTATGCAAGCATTTAGAAATGAATCAATTGTGACATGACAACATGTATACATATACTTGCAGCTACCACCTGATGAAGCAAAGTCATAAACCAATAATCAAGTACAGACTCAAATACAAAGTGCAAACCTCACTAACACACATATATACAAAAGACGACAACAAGTAACATATATGCAACCGGATCGGTCATATGAAAATAGTGCACTTGACCAGTCCAATAATGAATGCAACCATGAAGTACACAAGTAAATCCAAGCATTAAGTATACATGACTCAATGCAATGCATCCTGAACTAGATAATAAGATCAATGAACAAGAACTAAGTACAACATGAACCAATGGTCAATGACAACACAAATGCTCCAGACCAGACCAACAAGAAATGTGCAACAGTCAAATGGTCAAGATTACAATTACAAAGAGCAACAAGATTGATGATATATAAAATGTACACGTGACAACATTTCAGTTCATTATAAAACAGTGCAGACTTGATTGCAATGACATGATGTCCAATACAAACTCGAGTGTGCACAAGCTTCAAAACCAGTACGTTTCAAGATTCAACATTTACAAGTACATATGAAGTTGGCAATATGAGATACAATGGCATCAAATGCAAACTGACTCGAAGGAACAACCCCATGAAACATCGCACAATATAATAAATGCAAGGCTACCAAGTTAAACAACAAAATGAATATGGTCAAGCAACAGAGTATCAAGTCGAGTCAAAGATAGAGCTACAAAATTTATAAACAGTTTGATAAGTCAAGGCAGAATTCAACAAGTGATTGTGATCAAGCAGTGCAAACCGAAGCAAAAACCGGAGTCAATATCAAAACAACACTGCAACACCAACATTGTACAATGAATAATGAAGTGCAGATCAATAGTGAAACAAATGAAAATGACCATCAACCAAAAAGAAGACTACATGATGAACACAAATGCCAAATTAGACTCACTATCGAATAAGTAAAAATCAAACAAACAGTGACAATATTCAAGCAACAGACACTACATGAACTGACTCGAAGGCCGGATACAGTAAACAATGTGAAGCTATAAGGAAAAAATTTCCAAATGTTGGAAGTCAGATAATATAAGGAATACGAATTAAACAAGTCAAGATAAATCAACATCATTGGAGAATTCAAAGCCATGGTGATTAAGGAATCGAGCAAATCAGAAATCAAGCCGTAAGAATCAAGCAAACAAATTTATACGAATTGAAAAGGTCAGAAATATTACCAGCGTTTAAGCATAACCGAATAGTCAAACAAAATTATCATGATGAATTCAAATATTATATTCGAACAAAAATAAAGGATATCGACCCCTATTTAACCCTATCATCATTGGCATTCAAAATTCATTAGAGTTCAAGTAACAACAGAGAAGAATAAACCATTCAACTCGAATCAAAGTCAAGTGTAATATAAATCGAAAAGGGGACAAACGTACCAATTCAAAACATCATTCAATCTCGACGAATTGAAGCAGCTGCAAGCATAAATCAACAGAGGGATCAAATCGAAGAGTATTTCATCACTGCAATATCAAGCGGCGCCTCATTTCCCAAAGCCCTAGTTTATAAATTTGGATGAACGAGTAAAAAAAGAAAGCAGCCATTTTTAACGCAAATGAAAGAAGGCCGAAGGAATAAAATGAAAAGGAGATATCATATTTACTTTGGGCCGGCTATAATGTTTTAATTTGGGCTTTAGATTATAAAATTAGGGTTTTGATTTTTAAATTGTTTTTAAATTTTGTATTTCTCTTTTACACATTTGTAAAGTCTAGTCGTGTGACCAGGGGATGAACTATAGTGGTGTAGTTCGAGAATTTTCAACCCAATGGCTGATTTGCAGCAGGGTTTTGAGTGTAGAGTTAGGTTAGTCGATAGCGGGTGGCGCGAGTTTATGTGTGTAAGCATCTGACTACTTAATTTCTAGTAGAAACCTTGGGGGCAACACATAGGTAGGGCTTTGCCGAAGCTACGTAAATCTGTATTGTTCTATTTATGTTTTCATTTTGCTATTATCTATGCTATTATTATTCTGCTATATCTGTGTTGTGATTATTTTATATACTTTTGCATTAAATTTTTATAATTAATTGTATCACCCTATTCACCCCCCTCTAGGGTGAAATCGATCCTATACATTATTTATTCATATTCATTTATTTACTTACTATGAATTCTTATTTTCTGAATTTACTGCCTTTATTTCTCCTATCCATTAATATTATTAATGATAATTATTTATCATGCATATTTAGTTTTCTTTATCATTTCCATATTTGGTCTCTATAATTAAATACACAAAATGGTTTACTACCCATATTGGCTTAATTACAATAACTTCCCTTTTACTTCTTAATTTATTATCTTATTCGTATTTAGCATTTTTATTCATAACTAGTATGATAATGTACAATTAGTTAAATGTAATGATCTACCATTTTGAACCATTCAAATCGACAATCATCCACACATGTCAGACTTGAATTTCTCAAAACAAAAAATTATTTATTTATATTTGGCAAAACTTAGCATATACAGTAAATAAATTAATCATAGAATCACAGACACAGAGTAATACAATAGCAAGCAGTGGAATGAATAAATAGTAGTTTATGAAGCAATAATAGAACACTAGAGCCTGCACAAATATAATAGAAAATCCCAAGTGCATAGAAGTCACAAATACAAATTCAACAGACAAATCTGAACATAAACAACTGGAAACAACTGGAATAACTGAAAGCAGAATAGATAAAAGATAGATCGCCAAGCAAAGCTCCAAGCTCTAAAGGTTAGTCCAAGACGCTGTGACACCCAGTGTAACCTGAGCATAAAGCAAAACATAAAATACTCGAGTTGGGATTAACATTCTTATGCAAGTAAATCTACTCAAGTGAAATCTCCAAGTGAAATGCAATATAATTTAAAGGATGTTTGGGATTTCCATCCTTCAAGGATCCATGAAATATCTACATACATAATACAACATGTTGCATAGATAATGCCTACAGTAAAGTAAAATATTAAAATAACGTTAAGGCGTTACCCATATTCCTCTTAACACATTTTATATAAATGTCGTAGTCTATACAGTACCGTAATTCCTCCATAAACTGGAGGGCTATAAAAATATATCTGACATTGTATTCTAAATCACGTTTGAGTGATTTCTATAAAGGTATATCAGTTGGTGACGGAGAAGGCAACTTCTTTTAGCTTAATACCCTTTCCCGAGACATACAAGCTTAGGAAGTTATACTTTTCTAGAAATCAGTCATGTGACATGGAATGACAATGTCGCATTCAGAGTGGACCCTGTTATGATCAAAGCATGGTTTTGTATGAAAAGCGTGGCTTTGAAGAAATTAAGCGTAGCCTCACATCCTGGAAAATGATATGGGATACTATGTGGTCCGACAGACACAAATTCAGAATAAGTGAGTATGTAAGGCGGTGTCCAATACGTTGGGATCTTTGGGGGAAAACGTCCCTCAAGGCATTTTTTGCCCCATTTTGATAAAGTGGTTAGCTTGAGAAAAGAAGGGAACTACCGGTTATCTGTGTTAGTATAGCAAGTACAATTCCAAGTGACTAGCTTGAGAAAGGCTATTAAGGCACCGCGGTAACTATGTTTGTTCTGCATGGATCGGAGAAAAGGCCACCAGTTTTCTATCATGTTGGAAATCCAATCCCAATACGAGATTTACCGTTTTTAATGTATTCCAAAAATAACTGTAATGACTTGCAAACATTTCAGCTACCCCTTTTTGTATCATATATTCGGTTCAGTATATTCCATTGACCTAGTCAGGATATATTACCTTAGACTTAACCTGGGCATTGATACCTTATTTTGATAAGTTTATTTGAAGGTGTTTTTAAAGGAATGTCATTAAAAATAATATCAAATTATTTTGGTATAAAAGTGTTTTGGTTATCATAAGGTAAAAACCATCTGTGTTTATATATGGGCTTGGTCTTATGAGATACCCTTCTTTTCAAATGTTTTGATAGCGTCATCATGATCTATGCATTTAAAATTTTGAGCATCTCACGTTGGTTTATCAAGCTTGATCCGAGTATTTTTTTTAATACTCGGGTTAGATCCAAGTACTTTCTAGTTTAGTTGAAGACGGTTGGAGTTTCCAAAGGAGAGCTAAAGATCTTCATCATCATATGGACCTTTTCTATTATCCGCTATATTTATTGCATTTGTTTTATTGTTTTCAGCATTTGTAAGGATAGAAGTTTATAATTATCCAGGATGAATGTAGGTTAGACTCTGATATTGTATTTTAAAATTTTCCACTGTAAAGGTTATTATTGAAATAATATATGTTATTCCATTCATGTGAGATTCTGTTATGTCTTTATTTTCTTTTTACCCTTAATAATCCGTCTTTTCATGCAATTTGAGTTAAACATGTGAGGTTTATTGTCGATTCAAAGGATACGAAAAAACGGGCCATTATATTTAGAGGGCACGAGCTGTGGGGTCTATTGGCAGTTAGGGATCGCCTGCAAGATGCCTGAGGTGCCGCGACTAGGGGAGATGAAGGCTGTGGTCACGGAGATGGCGGGCGCGAGGGATCTCGGTTGTTGCGTGTGTGGGTGGAAGGGGATCAGACAATGGGGCATGACGATAGGGGGGAAGGCCAGGGCTGTTGCGTGGGCAAGGCGATAAGGCAGAGGAGAGGGTTTGTTTGGTGATGGGGTTGTGGGTATGAGAAGTTAAGGGAGGGTGAGCGCAAAATTGAAGAACGAGCAGCTTACTGAAAAAAATGCAGCCTATATTTTTTTTGAACCGGCAGAAAGAAAAGAGAGAAGGGGAGAGAAAGAGTGGAGGATGAGCTAGAGGTATAATGAAACGTGGAATAGAAAAAGCCAATAGCTAAATTCAGGAAATATATTAAAAGCTAATGACCATTGATTTCTCACGTGGACAACTGAAAGGACACAAGAAAACTAAAAGGTTAAAATTAGGTACCGATACAACTAATCGTTTTACAGATTTCACCGCGTATCGGATGTTGAAATGCATAAATGAATATGCCGCGGAGATCGGCATGATGAGACGAACAAAATGATATACAAACATGAGTAACACGACCCCCTGTCAAAACTCAATATTTGCTTCCGAAAGTATTGCTAAAACGTTGAAATTAATATAAGCGGAGCTAGAGCAGTCCAAATTGTGCGAAACGAATTATGACGTCTTATTCAGAAAATGATCTACATTTTTCTTCTATAAAAATATTCAAATCTCAATAATATTTTAATTTCATCAAATTTTAACTAATTTAAATTATAAATTGAAATTTACAAAACAAACTTACATATTTTCAATGAAAATCTACTACTTGCTATGATTCAATGGACACATACCAAATATCAAATTTTCATTGCAAAGTTTTATCATTTTATTTAATGAAAAATTTAGTTAATTACGTTATTTAAATCGTTCAAATTTTCAGGTCGTTGCACTACATGTTAGCATACGCATTAATGTTGTAATAATGTTTAATTATTTATTTCTTAAATTATACTTTACTTTATAAACACACACACAAATATATATATTTAATTGGTAACAAGATTATTTATATTTCTCTTTATAAAATTTTAGTTTCTACATTTAGGGATTTCTAGAAAGACATTTATATGTTAATTTCCTAAAAATCTTTATTTCTACATTTTTATGCATTAGGATCGTATATTTTCCAAAATAGAAATGTTACCGCTACTACTTTCTATGAATTACCAAATGTGGGATTGTCACTTGTAATTACAAGGAATTATCTCTTTTTATTTTTATGGAAATAGACAATGCAGACTATGGAAAGATATCCCTACTTTGCACATCTCATTCCTTTGGATATATGAATATTGCTTGTAATTTTAAACGATGCATTTTTCATATATAACTGTGATGTTGGTTTATATGGAAAGTAATACAACTAGATTATACATTCTACAATCCTAATGAATTAAAACATCTAAATTTAAATCCAAAATCAAATTAATGCATCTTTAATTGATGATTACCAAGTTTAATATTTACAACCCAAATAAGAAAATTCTAGAATTAAGCACCCAATTTATTCAATGTTATATTTCATAAATTTTAGGGATTATTTCCCCCAAATTCTAAATCTATGGTGTATATACCATTTGATCAAAGTTATTTAATTTATTAAATATATCGGTAAGGATTCAAGTTATATTTATTCAATTATGTCTACAAATGAATGGTTTTCACATAAACGTAGTGACAAAAATAGAATTTCATCGATATACGTATGTGTGTATGTATTATGTAAATTACATAATTTCTCACTCACTTTGGTTTTCAAATCTACAAATCAAAACTCATTCTTCATACTTGACCCCTTTTTCTTTTCAACCTAAATATGCATACATACATACATACATACATACATACATATATATATATATATATATATATATATATATATATAGACACACATAAACCATCAGAATTACATATCTGAGCGGAGATTTGGGTTAAGTGGAGTTTAAACTTAAAATGTAACGACGCGGATTTTCGTTGCCGAAAACCGAGATGTTATGGGTTTTTTAAAAAGAAAAAGAAAAGAAAGAAGAGAGAAGAGATAGGAAATAGAGAGGAAAGAAGATAGACAATTTTTAGAAAACAGAGAATTAGAAAAACAGAAGATAGAAAATTTTAAAAATAGAACGGGACAGAGGAAACAACAGAACAACAACAGAATCTCACAATTCGCAGCGGAACAACATATAATAATAAATGAATAATCTTTAAACAAAGAACTATATCAGTTATTACATTATATACATTACATTACATCAAATCATCAGAGTGTACAACATCATACAACAATAAACAGTGCAGCGGAAAAGAAATACTATATATTATTAATATGCTATGCCATCCAGCTTGCCTCCAGCAACTCCAGAATATCCAGAATATCCTGATAAACCTAACTCTTAACTGCCCGTGTGGAAATTGGTGGGCACCCAGAGTTTAGG
Source organism: Allium cepa (assembly GCA_030765085.1). Taxonomy (NCBI): domain Eukaryota; kingdom Viridiplantae; phylum Streptophyta; class Magnoliopsida; order Asparagales; family Amaryllidaceae; genus Allium; species Allium cepa. The sequence continues at coordinate 237,562,601 of CM060929.1, read as the reverse complement.
AAGGAAAACAATAAACTCCGAGTCAGTCATGTGACTGGTGTGAGAACTCAAAACAGTTTATTTTCTTTTAAAATCAAAATAGAGGAATATTTTCAAATTCAATTCGCAATGCTTTTAAAAATGAGACTACCATAAGGCCTCCCGCACACACACACAATGCAAACGCAGAATCGGAGGAGATTTCTCCTTATGATAGTCAAAGATGCTTGATACGCATTTAAAAGAACATTTCATATTATTATTAGTGCATAGTGTAGGGGAAAAATTCATTTTGAAAGTGGAATATAAATCTTAGCCAACATAGACATTTCGAACTATGCCTACTATAGCTACTATCCAAACAGTGGTGACCACCATAAGTGAATAGCAGGTTCTACAACTAATACCGTACAAGTTTTGTATTGGGAATTGGATTTCCAACAAATGGTCAGGCCAAGGAACTTCCCATTGCCACATGAGAATGCCTCTGGATGGACATCCCCGAGAACCAAACCGGATCTCTACCAACACAAGGCCGGGTTACTCCTAACTGAGTAACAACTGACCGAATATGCCATCCCCCGGTCCTTTGGGACCTTTATCAACCGAGCGCTCGTAATCAATTCACACGATCATAAAGTGTTTTCAACATGAGTAAGTATCTGGGCTCCATACCATGATACCACCCTTTTCCAGAAGGAAATGGACACATCCTAAAGGGTGCTACCCCTCATAACCTTGCTGCTTCTTTCCTGTTTTGACCATTTCCGGGATGTGAGGCTCGACGAATTCACGTCCACAAAAACATACTTTATACAAAAGCCATGCTTTGGGTCAACAAATGATCAACACAATGATCATTAAGATAGACGATCAAATAAATGATCCTATCACAAATAATCAACACAATGATCATTTCAGCATCACTCAGCATGTCACATTACCAAATTGGGAATATATCGCTGATAACTTCAACTATATAACCTCTGAGCTCGTACGTCTCAGAGAAGGGTGTTAAGCTAAAAGAATAAATTCTCCGCCACTACAGAAATATATTTGAAAGAAATCGGCTTTATATCTCAACTTGTAATGTCAGACATACAATCCATACAAGTCTGTTCCGGGCTCGAACAGAACCGAAGGCACTTACAAAGAAGTCCTTGCAATCCGAATAATTTCTAATTACGTTCGGATTTCCCATCACTTATGGAGATCTCTATACCGGGGATCAGCCAGTGCAGAGACAATCAATAAGAAATCCTTTCGCTTTCGAAAATATCCGGTCTTCAACACCGGTCTTCGAATGCAATTCATAACGACGTATCACATATTCGGAATGGGTTATACGACCCCATGGTCCTTTCCCGGTTAACCCGAATAGTGAGCGCTTATTTTTAAAAATAAGTGTGGCATTCAATTTCAAACAAATTCACAACAAATACCTATTTAAAGGTAAATATCGATAGTCGGTTATTGATCTATCAATAGATATGCCAACATCACCAGAATCCAAATAATTTTCCAAATTATTTAATTCCAAAAATATCTTTTAGAAGATATAACCTTCCACATTTCAAAAATAAATCAATATTTATTTTTAAACCGATTTTCCCAATTCCATTTATAAATTCCATATTGAATTTATACTTCCAAAATATTTATGAATATACGATTTCAAATATTCATTTTCAATTTATCTTCAAAAAGATAAATTCTCTAAACTTTCCATTTCTCATTGGAAAAAACAATTTCCATACTTATTTATTTTATAAGTAATCCACAAACTTTATTTATTTTCAACCTTGGAAAATATTCCATATACTCTAATCGAAATTAAGTATATATTTCATTCTTTAAGGAAATCATTCACTTAACCATATTTATTTGGGCCAAAACGAATGTTGCGTAAAACATCGTTACAACAACCCAAAATCACTAGTATAGGGATTCGAAATTAAAATAGATATATAAATCCCAATACTATACAAAACATTTCCTTTCGGAAATTATCTATTATAACAACAGTGTTATAATCTATTATTTCCTTCTATTTCTCGAAAACATCTATTTCTACAATAAATGTTGAAATCTATGATTTCGAATCTCAATATATTTTAAAACATCTTTAGATCGTTTTAATTATATTTAAAACATCATGTTCAAAATAATTCCTTTAACATATTATTCACTATTCAAAAACGTGAATATATTACGTTAACAAATTTCATCTTTCTATTCATTTTATTTTAAGGAATTATTCACTGTCTAAAACATGAATATAACTCTATAAATAAACTACAACAATTTTACTTATCAAAATAAGTCATTTCGAATTTATAAAACAACGTTTATAAATTCTATTTCTATTTATTTTATAACAACTTCCTTTTATAAATTTCCTTTATTAACCTATCTCAGTTCATATCACAGTGATATATTAAAAATTCATATTATAAGTCAAATACTTATAATTTATTTATTTACAAAATTGTTTCTTTGAACTTCTCAAATTTATAAATTTTATAACTTATAAGATTCATTTATTTATCCAACTCATTCCTTTAATAACTTTATAAATTTTATAAACCTATTGCTTATAAAATTATATTTATAACTTCACCGTTATAATTCTATAATTCCAATTTATGAAATTCATTTACAATTTTTTTTTTCTAACACTTAGAAAAGTTCGTTTTACACTTCTAATATTTTTAATTTACAAATATAAATTTATAAATCTTTTAATACAAATGAATTTGTATTATTATTTTAAAACATCTTTTAAACTCCTTTAGAATTCCATCATTTTGATTTATAAAATAATCCAATTTCATAAATCCTATTTTTAAACTTTTTATAATAGATTCAAAAATCTCAGTTTAAACTATTTTATAAAATCATCAATCCCATATTTTCAAAAATCAACTTTTAACTATATTTCTCAAAAATCATAATTTTTATAACATAAAAATTATAACGTCTATTTATTTAAGATGAATCAATTCCAAAAATATTTTATAAACGTATTCTTTCAAAAATCACTTTAGAAATTAAAATCGTTGTTTTTAAATTTCAAAAATTGGATCCGATGATGCAACACATCAAATAGTCAATCACGATTTTCCAATATCATATATCGATATGATAAACAATCAAACATCACAATATTTAAAATCAATAAATATTTGTGAGGAATCCAGTTGGATCCCTCCAACCTGTTTCCCTGCATCCACAGACATTAGCACAATACCATTCCGTTTCAAGACGGAATATCGCGGTATATGGGATTTTATAAAATATATATCTGCTTACTAACGGCGCAATAAGGTCTCATCCGCTAAAAGAAAATGCGGGAAATCAATCCACTGCAATATATACATATGCCAATATATATATATTGCTATATATATAATATAATACCAATTCCACTTCAAGGTGGAATATCGCGGTATATGTGTGTAATAAATAACCTACGCTTACTAACGGCGTATAGGGTCTATTCACATCCAATATATATATAACAATCATCATTCAATAAATCAATCAACACAGTCAATTAATTTTAAATCTAACTATTTAAAATTTAAATAAACAACAAAATTCCTTTTGAGTGAGAAGTTCTCACCTTTGCTTTTATTAGCAATCCATTTCCATCTTGACTCGATTTCCTTGATTTATACCTTGTATAAATATTTACACAATTTATTAATATTCGAATCTATCGAATAATAAATTTTCATTCTTGATTGTTTAATTAATCAATAGTTTTATTTAAACCAATCTCTTTTTAAATAAATTTATTTTAACAAATTTTTCCTTTGAAAATAATTCTAACTATTTATTTAAGTAAATTTTCCTTTGATAAAATATCCTTTAGTTATTAAAATAAACAGATAAATTTTGTTAAAATAATTAATCCTCATATTATGTATTATTTTAATATAAACTTAGTAAATTTAAAATCTATCTGTACATTTATTTTACATTTCTAACTAATGACTTATTTATTTATAAGTTAAATAAATCATTCTTTTAAAATCTACTTTAAGTTTAAACCTTGTTTTAAACATTTAAATATTTAAACTTTTATTTCAAATTAACTTCTCTTTTTATTCTAAATCAACTATTTTTTCTTTAACTAATCTTTTTATCAAATAAATTTGAATTCTTATCAAATTTTCTTTAATAAAATATTTTTCATTTGAAACTAAATTTATAATTAACTGATAATTTTGTTTTAACAAATAAATTTAATTTTAAACATATCTTCTTTTATAAATCCCTTCACTGTAATAATTCTATTTATATCCTTAACTATTTAAATTTAACTTATATACATTTACTGTAAATAAATTTCTTTTCTTTCAAAGTTTTATCCATATACTCATTTACTGTTTTCTTAAATACATTTAAATTGAAATTTACATATGTATACAGATTCAACCAAAATTTGATTTGAATAATAGGTGACAAAGCAAGGTCACTATTTAAAACAAATTGATGCAGCTAAAATGATTCAAGTTCAAATATACAAGTGTAGCTAGTAAGAATCAAAATGGACAGCAGCTGTTACCCAATTGCAAGAAAGTCAAGCCACTGGACTCAACACAGCTGCTAAAAAAAATTGCTATCAAGACTTCAAGTCCCAAGCAACAGAGAATTCAAAGAACAGGAGTAAACAAGCACAGAGGCCTGCATGACCCAATACACCGAAGACCAGATCATAAAAAAAAAATATTATCATAACAGTGAACATGAAGACTGGAACAACAACAAATGCAAGACCGAATGATAGCACCTGTTCTTATCAATTTTAAAAAAACAAAACCAATTATACAGTGTGTTATCTGTTCCTATCAGTTTAGAATTCAAAGTAGCCGAGCAACTGAAAACCACCAATCATCAAAACACAGCATGCCAATTAACCCAGCAGATGACAACGAACAACCCCCAAATTCATAGTATGAAATCAAGCACGTATCTGTTCTCATCAGTTACAGTTCAAGAAATCGAGCAAGTGATAGCAATTAGCCCCAAATCATAGCATGAAACCAACATTCAATTCAACAAATTCAAACACTTGCGTTAAAATCAACCGTGAGCCAAAAGACTCACCTTTCACCGAATCGAAATGGAGCGCACGCGATCGATATTGAAGCCGAAGCCCTAGCTGATGAAGGCGAAGAACGAACGAAGAATCAAAGCTCCAAATTTGCAAAGCCCTAATTTCTGAAGGCGAACGAAAACGATTACACGGCCGCCATTTTTATTTTTCCTTTTTTTTTCTTTCGTATGAAATCTGAAATGATGGTGGGAGGGTTCGCGTATTTTTAAGGGGAAGAGATCGTGGTTGTGGCGTGATAAAAGGCATGGAACACGGCGTGTTAACAGCTGATGTAAGTAAGGTAATGTATATACCTTATTATTTTATTTTTTTTTTATTTTTTTTTTTATTTTGATTTATTATTATACAATTATATATCATTTCATGTTCAATTGTTTGGTATAATTCATTTTCTTTATTTTGTTTTTGTTTAATCTAGTTGTTAAAATTTTAACTAAATATTTTTTTTTTATGTTATATTATTATACATATATTTCTTATTTTATTTAAGTTAAAGAATGTTATTTAAACTAACCTCAAATTTATAAATTTACATAAATAATAATTCTCAAATCAAAATTATTATTCCTAGTCATTTGTTCAAATTTTAAATACGAATTCAATATTCAAATTCAACTCCAAAGTCAAATTCAAATTTTTATTCAACTTTAAACAGATTAAATTCTAATATTTAATCGCCAATTTATTCTGATAATAAGAAATTCAATTCAAACCAATATTCAAATATTTAAAATTAATTAAATATTTCAATTTAAATTATTCAAAATTCAGGGTCGTTGCATAAAATCTAGAATTTATCTTTGCCAAAGAATTGATTCACTTCTTATATTTTATTTTCCGTCCTTCTATAATATATTCATATACATATATATACAGTATTTTTATAATTATAGAAATGGGGGAGTATGAGAAATGGCAAATCTCCGTTGCTCTGTTCAGAAAATATGAGAAAAAAAGCAAGGGGTTAGGCTTGTATTTATAGACCCTCAAGTCAATTATGTATGTTCTATTAAAATTTATTAAATCCAGGTCGTTTACGTCGAAATTTAACCCTAGCTGCCACACTTAATGTTAGCGTACCACGTTAATTTTTATTTCTTTATTTAATTTTAAACTAACCATTAATTAGACATTAAGTATTTTATCAACATTAACCTAAGTGTTATGTTATTAATATTTATTTCTTTTGTTGGTTTTGAATTATTTTCGATTTGATAACTTTAAATGTTGATAACTTCTAAGTTTAAACTCTGATTAAGAAGCTTTATATATGAAGTTGCTAAGAAAATCACCACGAACTTAATCATGTAGGTTTGGTAGCGAATTCTAACATTTGCTCAACTCTATTTTTGATTCTTATAAATTACATATTTAATATTTTTAGATAATTCTTATTAATTTTAGGGGGTGTTATAGTTGAAATAATTGTATACAATTGGATGATAAGATGAGGATGACAAATGTTTGCCATAAACAATTATGTTAGTAATTGCTGGATATGTTAGAGAACTTTTACCGCAAATACTAATAATGTCATTATTTGCCATACATGGTTTTGATTGATTGTGGATTTTAATTATAGTATACAATCAGATGATGAAATGAGGATGGAAATATTTTCCACAAATAATTTTTTTTTAAAGTTTGCTAGATATATGAGATATTTTTATTGTGAATGCTGCGAATGCCAAATATTCGACATACATAGTTTTGATTGTTGGTATGTCAAAATTGTAGTGTACATTTACATTAAAAGTAGACAATGTCAAATATTTACCATGCCAACATTTGTAGTTATATATACGTGGCACCAAATTGATAATATTAATACATTCACAGGTACCCCGAAGAAGATATAAAGTCGTTGCAATAAAAAAAGACTATCACGCTAGGTCAAGAGGTTTTCTCACAAACCTGTTCTTGAAGAAAAGGAGCAAGGCAAAAATGCTGTCGAAGAAAAAGCTAAATTAAATGAAGAAAACAAGCCTCCAACATCCGAATCATCTAAATCTATAGAATTTGGTGAAGATAATGACCAATTTGTTCTTCTTCCATCACTCAAAAGAAAACAACCACCAAGGTAAAGTAGTCCTACAAAAACACGTGTAAATATATTTAAAAAAGAAGTGCAAAAAGCTATTGAGAAAAAATTATAGGAGTAGCTTAAAAGCTTTCCATGCATTGATGGAAGAATTAATAAAAGAAAAACTAATTTTGGAAAAAGAATGTAACGCAATTAAAGCTAATCCATTCTTCAATAAGATCAATCCAATCTTAGAAGGAGCTATAACTATTGAAGATTTATCGAAAGAGTTTGCTCATATAGATTTTATCATAGACTCATTTTCAATAAATGAAAATTGTTTATATTTTAGAGACATGAAAACAGCTTTAAAAGAAACTAGCATAACAACAATTTTTGGATTCCCAAATAAAGGCATCACAACCAACACATCATCTCTTTTGAAGGAAACCAATATGAACTCTTAAATGAAAACGTTTAAATAAAAATATTTTGGTAATTCAAAATTGGGCAAAGCAAAATAAATTGAAACAAGCTTATAGGAAGCTTTGAACAGCAAAAACACAGAAAATACGATTAATGATATGAGGTTGCTGGTAATCTATTTGCTTTCAACATACTTGTTCTCGAATATAAACTCTGAATTTCATTTAGTGCATCGACAATTTGTTCATATACTGAAAAAAATGAAAACTATTTCATGGCCAGAAACTATAGAAAAACAAGAAAAATAAATTGAAACAAGCTTAAAGGAAGCTTTGAACAGCAAAAACACAGAAAATACAATTAGTGATGTGGGGTTGCTACTAATCTATTTGCTTTCAACATACTTGTTCTCAAATATAAGTTCTGCATTTCCTTTAGTGCATTGATAATACGTTCATATATTGAAGAAATGAAAACTATTTCATGGCTAGAAACTATAGAAAAACATCTGATTGAACTGGTGAGAAAAAAATCCAAGAAAAATACATGCTTGTACAACTCTATTATTGGTAAACCATAATAATTCATTTGTTTTTTATACTTTCTATTATAAACTAAACTTAATATTGTTTTTTGTTTGTGCAGTGCTAGTTCTATGACATGATGAAAATAATAAGTCCGAAAAAAGTTATCAAGAAAGTGATCCAACATTTGATAGACAGGCACTATAAGAAGTAACTCTAAACAAAATGAAGTACTACCTCATCAAAAAGAACAAAATGACAAATACATACCTTTGAAATTATGTAATAAAAATGAACGGAAAATATTTTCTGGCCAATATTTGACATCCAAATATTTTCTTGGAAAATATTTGGCATACAGCATTTGATAGAAAAGTTATTTGAATGTCTAATATATGACATCTTTTTGATAGAGTTGAGGGTATGGCCTAGGGGCAATTATGTAATTTTTTACATATATTTAACTCTATGATCAACCATGTTCAAAATAAAAGGTGTTTTCTTTCTATTATATATTTGTTATATAGTGGTATAAATAATTAAGTGATTGATTTAAAGTTCATAGACGGAAGGTCCTTAAATGATATACTATGCGATAGTAATTATAAAGTGTTGTAATCAAGATAATTTTATCACATTAAAAATAACATATTGTTATAAATATTCCTAGTCATGATGTTTCGAGAAAGGACATTGATTCATCCATTGAGACTAGATTATGTAGCACTGTCCAAATGTTGGATGGTGCATTTTTCGTGGTTTCTTGGGACACCAAGGGGTTAAATACTCATCGTTATTGGTTAAATATGGAATGAATCATTCGAGATTTTTTATATTAGTTAATAACTAAGATCATATAGAGAATCTTAAAGTGACAATGCTATACTGTACCCTCGACTTGTGAATACTTTAAATTACGGTAGCATATTTTAAATTGTACTAACTATTTATAAACAATCATAGCATCCTTTTGGATGTATGTTTTCATCCTACTATGTTGTAGCACATCTTTTAAAATTCATACAATTATGTACATTTCTTCTATTAATTCTATTTTATAGTAGCATTTTATGAATTGTAGTATCAGTTTCTAAATTATAGTAGCATATTTTAAATTGCTGCAACAGTTTATAACCAATTGTAACGTCTTTCTATATAACGTATATATTTTGTCTCATAATATATTTTATAGTGCCATTTATGAATTTTAGTATCAGACTATGAATTATATTAGCATTTTTTGATTTGCAGTAGGTTTTTGTGAATTGTAGTATCATTTCTGAATTAATATTTTTAAATTCTACCTTCTTGTATATTTTATGTTTTTTGTAAATGTAATATTAATTCTACTTTAATTATTCAAAGTTTTAATATGGTTTTTCATAAATTAATTTATATTGCAGCTATATAGCTTTGTAATGATGGTATCAATTTTATTTAATTTTCTATATATATATATATATTATTTTTTCATAAATTATTTAATAATGTTGTTTTGTAGTATTAGTTTTGTATTAACAGAATTATAAAAATACTAATATTTCAATTTTATCGTGTAATAGTTACCTTATGATAGCATTTTATGGTTAAATGACATGACTCATTAGCATTTTGTACTTTTCATATTTTTTTTACATCATCTTTTCATATAATGATACTGTACAATATCACTATTTTACATTTTGCAATTTTTTGCAGTAATAAAATATTTGTAAGTAAGATGAGGTGAGTAATGATATTGTGATGTGCTAAACGATGTTGGCAGATGCTAGTGAGTAGAGACATGATTTTGTTTATTAGGCATAGGTTTTTAGACGATGATAACTATGGGAGAAAGCGACTATGAGCAGTGGTGGAGCATAGGTGTTGGCGCCGTGAAGGGTGCAACGACGTAGCGTGTAGTGGATTGAGAAGTGGTGATTTGACATATGCTTACATAAGAAACGAGATATGGAGAACATCTCCTTATGATTTGAATATCACACTACTTGCTAGGAGAAATGTTTGGGTATTCACCAAGCATAAGTCATTGAAATATGTTTTCTCATAGAAGGACTTTAACCTATGGCAACTGAGATGGTTAGAGTTTCTGGCCTCCTACGACTTTGAAATTACCTATATGCCTAGTAAAAGAAATGTTTCCTGGTAAGAGATATGCAATTCCATATGCACTGAGTCGAAGACATGCCATCTTGGGAGCTATGTTCCTAGAGTGGACTTAGAATATATATAGTGGGTATGATTTTTGACCAAAGTGAGAGCTTGATCTAGAAAGGTTGGCAAGGTTAATGATCAGACCAAGTTCTATAAAGCGGATTGACACTAGTTAGAAGCGTGATGTCAGACTAGCAGAGATTATTACAAAGCTAGACGCAGGAGTACAGTTTGAAGATTTTAATTGGTCCAGATTTGACCGAAACGGTTGGCTTTATAAAGATAGGAGATTTATATTCCCTATATGGATGGATATAAAGATGATGTGCTATGAGAATGACATTATTCAAAGTTGACTATCCATCCAGGAGGTAATAAAATACATAAAATATGAATGAAACATTTTTATTGGGAAGGAATAAAGAAGGATATTGGGACATTCATCTTCAAATATATGAACCGTTTGCTAGTAAAAGCTGAGCAAAAGAAGCGAAGTAGTTTGCCGCCATCACTTGAAGTTCCATAACGGAAGTGGGAATAGACACTAACTGGCTTCGTTGATGGATTTCCAAATGCTAGAGGAGGGTATGAAAACATATGGGTATAGTTGATAGATTGATGAAGATCACTCGTTTCATGCCTTTGAAGTCCAGTAAATGGCAGCAAAATTGGCTGAGTTGATTGTGCTTTAGATTGTATGATTCCATGGAGTATCAAAGTATACTATATGCGAAAGAGACCCATTACTCGCAAATGAATTTTTTGAAAGCTTCCAAGAGACATCAATGATGGAGCCGAGTTTGTGTACATCTTATCAACCATAACCTCAAACACATAGAGTGAATCATCTACTTGAGGATCTTTTACGAGTGTGCATACTAGACTTTGGAGGTTCATGGGAAGATCACTTGAACTTATTAGAATTTGCCTACAATAGTTATTAGTCAAGCATTAATATGATAATTTTCAAGCTTTATACAGCCTGCCATGCAATACTCCTTCATGTTAGTGGGAAATGGAGGAGAAACTAATGCTTGGAATAGATATTATTATTGAGGATTCAGAAAAGATAGAGATCATCTAGAAATGAATGAAAGATGCATAGGATAGGCAAAAGAGTTATTTGGTAAGAGATGATGAGATTTAGAGTTATTTTTTGGTGATATGGTGTTTGTTAAAATTTCTTCCTTAAGAAATGTAGTTTAATTCGGTAGCAGGATATGGTCGACAACGAGATTTGTAAGATCTTTTTGGATACACGGGAGGATTAGGAATTTTGCACACATGGTTGTGTTACCTTGGAAGATGGTAGGTGAGTATAACATTTTCCATGTTTGCATCTTGAGAAGAGTATGCAAGACTTAAGTTTGATAGTTGCACTAGATCAACTCAATGATTTAGGAGTTGAACCTGAAGCTGTAAGACCTTGCAAGCTTATTTGTATAATCGAGCAGAGTATGAACCATCATAGGAGGATGACCATAATACTAGTAAGGATTCAATGGAGTAAGAATGAAGTCAATAGTACTTAGGAGACCAAGGAGGGTATAAGACTTACTTATCATGAGCTCTTGCATGGTAAGGTTACATTTATCGCATTTGATATCACATTTGGTATCATATTTAATTACTAACGTCATATACATGACATAATGTTAGTATATATTAATTTCTATGCTTTGATGTTATGCATGTTTGTTTGCGTACTTGTTTTGGTTATTTGCTTAACGTTGGAACTTTGAGAGCGAAATTCTTAAATGACGAAAATGTAACGACTCACGCTTTTATGTATTGGTAGATAGTTTAAATATTATTCACATAATAGAGCAAACTTAAAATGAGTTAAAACTTTAGGTAGTATAATAATTTGACCTTTTTGGACTTTAGAGTAAATTCTGGATATTTTTGGGCGATAAAACTTGCAAATGCCTATTTTACAATATAAGTCAAATTAGACCTAATTCTTGTTCCAAATGAAATGTTTGACAATTTCTCTTTCCGTAGAGTGATCATAATAGTAATTTGGCCTAGCCTTTATAGAGATATGATAGTTTTAAGTTGAGACATATTTAGGCACATGTACCCCCAATTTCGAGACCCAAATTAAATGCTAATAATACTACAATCATCATAGAAATACTTTCAAATGGAAAAATGGGATTTCTTTTTTCCAATAATATTAAGTAAATAGAATAGCTAAATAATCTTCATTAAATAAATTAAATTTACATTTTCATATCCCAATTTGTGCCTATGTAAGGGTAAATATAATATTAAATATAAACAATAGGGTCATGCCGGACATATGAAGATGGCAGAATAAACATTTAACCTGTTACATAGTCTGGTTTTACAGTAGTGGAATTAAAAATAAAAATTTATTGTCCACTACGACTTCTACTTTGTCTTTGAAATTCTTATTCATCTTCCAAAATTCTTCCTATCTGATCCTTTAAACTCAACTTACTTAAATGAGTGCATGTGAGTTTATAGGGAAAATAATAATAAAAACATGGATCATATATAAAACTTGGTATAAGTAATATTTTATCCTAAATACAAAACATAATGAGACCACACCGCCTAGTAGAACATGTTTTCTCCTCACTAATTGATCAACATCAATTACATCATCTTAATTAATATAAACATTATAACATTAACATAATCATGTATGTAACATTTCAACCATAATTATGCCCCACACTTAGTATTATATAATGACTACGTTTTATCGTCATTTTTTTAGGTTGCCACTCTGGCCTTATACGACCTCTCTAAAACAATGTAGGTTTTAATATTTCAGGTTGCCACATAGCTCTACATCATTATTCCAAAATTATGTTAAGTTTTATCATTTTAGGTTTCCATATAGGCCTTATACCATCATTCCAAAATAATATTAAGTTTAAATATTTTAAAATTTTATTGCTTTACTCTCCCAAATTCGTACAATAATACTTTACTACACATCATGGGATCTAGCCCCTAAAATTCTTAAGCTATCACATGTCTAGTTGCTGAGCTTCTAACAATATGTTATCACATGTATAACTTTCAAGCATTTAAGAGTATTCTATTGCACATCTAGGTATCAAAGGTCTAGGTTATTGAGCTTTTAAGGCTAGTTATCGAAGATGTAAAATAGGCTATCAAATATATAAGCCTGGAATATCTATCGAAGGTGTAACATAGGCTATCGAACATCTAAAATAGTTATTGAAGGTTTAAGATGCCACATCTGGAATTCAGAATAAAAGCGTTATTTTTCTTAATAAAGTAATAACTTTTTGACTCTACTTATTCATTAATTTTATATTACAATAGGAATCTATGCTACATCCATAGTATACTTCCTTTAATATTTCCTTAATCAATCAATTTCTTTAGCTATTTCATCAGTGACGGACAATTTCTACCATATCATTTAATTCGTATAAATTTGAAAGTGTAGGAATATTCCTAAAAATTCACATAAAATCTATAACACTTTCCTTTACCTTGTTAATAATTTAAAATCAAAATATTAAAATTTAATATTTTTAAATATTTATTTACAGCCAAAGTCACAAATTTTTGTCTTAGAAAATTCATAATAAATCAACTTCTCATCTTTTTTTTTTGAAAATTAAACCCTTATCTCCATGTTAATGTATTAAATGTTAATCTCTATGAACATGACTAAAGATAAATAATGTAAATGTAGCGGAATAATATAGTAGATCACATTATCGATTTTTTACTGGCTCGGACCTCCCATCCTACATCTAGTTTAGAAGTCCCCTTTTGGTATTTCACTATCAATGCCCTCACTTCACCTAGAGGAACAGGTTTAAAAACTCTGGCTAAACAGCCAAACAGGACCTCAACAACAATTATAGGTAGTGTAACAAAAACGTTATTCTCTGACACAATGTATCTTGATATACAAAATGTCAGTTTGATGTACAATGACTCTTATAACCAAACCAAATGATATGGAGTGGAGGTGTAGAGGCTAAGGAGTTTATTTGATTAGAGTATGAGATATAGAGATGAGCAAACTAGTAAAAATTTCTAAATCAGATGAATTTCTTGGAACTCAGACAAATGCTTTAGAAATTTAGAGTTTTGGGGTTAAAATTGAAGCATAGAGTTATGTTATGCTTCAGGGATGGTTAGGGTTTTATATAGACATTGTAGGGATGGTGGTGCACCCATCCAGTTTCGCTATTGATGAAGAGAAGTGGATGCAGGAGCGGAGATATTTTGGAGCAAAGAGACACAAAGACATCTCTTCAAAAAACTAGCCAGTTTATATTTGGTCAGTCGACTGAAAGAAGGCTTCAGTTGACTGGCTTGGTGTGAAAATTGACTCCGAGAACATTAACAAAAACAGTAGACAAGTTGTTCATATTTAGTCCATAGGTTCGTTCGATTGGACAAGGCTTTCAATAGACTGAATCATAGTATTTTCCAAAAGCTTGTGTAGTGTACTAGTAAGGGCACGTGCCTATCTCTTATCATACCCAGGTTCGAATATTTTTACCCATTTTATTTTACACCTTTTCCATCATCGATTTAACCTTAAAACATCATGCGTTTGTGTGTATGTGTATATTTGGTTCTTTCATTCCCTCCTTTTGATGATGACAACCAAACAACTTTAATATAAAAAATAGCTCCCACTAGATATATGTAATGTATGTTTATTTCCCTCAACTTCGTACAAATGCCAATATAAAATATGTAAAACATACTTTCTTCTCCCCCTCTGTCAACAACAAAAAAGGATAAGAGCATTGTGTACTATAAAAACTCCTTGTAAATATTTTGTTTCTCTTGATCTTTTAACCATGTACTCCTCCCATCAATATGCTCATTATTTCTCCCTCTTTTGTAATTAACAAAATGTATGAGAAAATTAAAAATAAATAGAGAATATCATAGAAAAGTCAAAAATAAATAATTTTAACATTAATGCAAAGCGATGAGTATCCAATAGACATGTCAAATGTAAGTAAACTGATACTCATTTTACAATAGATATAAGCTTTACGACTTAGGGAACCATATCTAGTTGGATGTGGTCGATTTCTTAAAAATATAATTTTCACCATTAATCGTAGTATTGTAATGATTACTAATGCATAATTGTCTATCATAATTAGTTATATTAGTAGGACATATATCAACATTAATTGCCATTGATTTAGTATTCAAAGGATTTTTTTCCTTTTTATAAGCATAATAATATTATGACATGGATTGGTTTTAGAACTATTTCTATTTTTAGTACTAGCATTAAAATGTGCATACAGGAATGCATATCTAGTACATTTTCTACAATTATCTTGTTTATAATCTAAACTTGTTCTATTATTGCGAGGTTTGCTATTAACAGTTAAGGAAGATAAACCATTTTTTTCTCTATTAAAATTTGTGGTTTTCTCATTTAATTTATCAAAAATAGCTTTGGAATCACAAATTTAATTTTGCAACATAATATTATTACCTTTTAGGAATTCATATGCTTTAATTTCTAAATTATTATCATTTAAAGCCCTATTCTGTTTTTTAAGAGATAAAAGTTTAGAATTAGAATCATGTAAAGAATTTTCCAAAAATATTTTTTAATCTTGAAATTTTTTGATTTCCTTTAAAAGATCAGTATTTTTATCATTTAAACATTCATTATTTTTTAAAGAAATTCTTTTTGTAAAATAAGTTCTTACAATGTATTTTAAGAAAATTTCAGTTTGTTTTACTAAAAACTTATTTTCTTCCGTTAAATTACTAATTTTATACTCCCAATCATCTAATTTAGCTAAACCAATAGAATTGACCTTTTGTGATGCTTTAAAATCTTTTAATATCTTCTAATGTGTTTGTAGAAGATCATTATATAGAAACTAAGCATACCGATTTTGATTTGAGATTAGCCATGCAGCACACGTTCCTTGATTGTGTAGATTTTTGCTCGCTTATAGAAATTTTCTTTTTCTTGACTACCTTTGAGCTCTGACTGGATCTTCTCTTTTTGGCCATTGTCTTATGATGTTGTGACGATCGATGAATTCCAGCCTCTGATACTACTTGTTAGTCGCTATGAATAGGATCAAAGATGGCTAACAGTAATAAATAATGTAAATGCAGCGAACGAGTATAGTAGATCACACAATCGACTGAATCATAGTATTTTCTAAAAGCTTGTGTGGTGTAGTGGTAAGGGTATCATCTCTCAGCCAATCTAGGTTTGAATCCTAGCTCTGCGTATTTTTAGCCATTTTAGTTTACACATTTTCCGTTATCGTTTTGGCCTAAAATAACTCAATAAACATATTAGTGGCATTGTTGTGTGGTTGTTATGATTAAAACATTATATATATATGGTACTTTAAGTAAAAACCATATTAAAATTGCAATCTGTATAAAGATGACTAATTCATGTTTTACTCTTATATATGTCATAAACAACTTCATTTTGTCAACCAAACTTGTATACGATTGATCTTTTATCATTAAGACACATGTATTACCGTTTAAAATAGCAAAAGATCATAAGTATGAATCAAAAGCAACTGGAATACATAGAAAGGATAATATTACTCATCTATGTTAAAACTTGATAAAAATCTGTTCGTCTCTTTAAAAATAAAACTTTAATCTTTTTTAGTTTTCCCTCTTCCTTCTACCTTTGAAGATAGAGACCTAGATTTTAATTTAATTTAGTTTTATAAAATGAATGTGAATAAAGAGAATGACATATGTTTAGTGATATAAGGATTAATAATTTGGGCTTAGGCTAAAATCCCTTTCTAGCTTAATCATATGAATATATTAACCCCTTTATTATAACATTCCTTTTTTTGATAAAATGAGTGTTCCTTTTTTTGAGGAGGAGAGCACTTATATACTTTTATTTTACACTCAAGAAGGAGCTGCTAACAAGTGTCGCAGGCAGCTCGTCCCCATTATCATACACAAAAAAAATATAAATAAAAAACCCACCCAATCCTAATAACTAGATTCCATTTAATAAAAAATAATACAAAACTAATACCTAAATGAACTAGAGTCCAAAAATGTAAACATAAAAACCTACAATACATTAATATGAAAAAGTGCAACCCAACGTAGCAAAAATAATAATAAAACTAGAATAGTAACTATCCATACCAACAAGATCAAAACACATCATAAGAGCCAATCAATAATAAAATCCCAATAACAGTAACACATTCTCATCGATAATAATTCATAAATTGAATACTAAAATATAAAAAAAAAATTTAAAATATAATTAGTTACCTAAGTGTAATACATCATCTGATTCATTAGCACATATATCAATTAAAAATTTATTTAAGGAGTTGTTATTATTTCTACCTACGAATACCATATTTTTCCTAACTAAATTAACATGAAATTTTACCTTTTCAAGATATTCCTTGAAACTAGTATTATTATCTTCATTAAAGCTAGAGTTAGAAATCCAATTAAAAGAAAATGAAGTAATTGTATGGATTAAGTTAACAATTGGAATATTTATATTATTAAAAACTCTTTGATTCCTTTCAAACCATATATACCAACATATTATAGTAAAAATTGGATCAATTACTAATCGACGAAATCCAGTATAACAAAACCTAATCCTATTCCAAAATGAATCACAATTAATAACATTATTAGTGATATTAAAGTGAAAAATATTAATACAATTTATAAGAATATAATTAGTTTTATGAAAGTCAAAATGTAAATGCAAGATATTTTCCAATCCCATATTATAGAAAAAACATTTATTATTTGTAACTGTATTTTTCTTTTTTAAAGATCAATAGTAATGGCTGAACCAAAAGTTGGCATAAACACCCAAAGATTTATATAGAGAGTAAAAGTGAAGAATGAAATGAAGATGAGTGAGAAATAAGTAAATAATGTACACATGGGGTTTATAGTGATTCGGCAAAGCAATGCCTACGTCTAGTTTAATACTTTGTTACTGATTTTTGACTTGGAGGCAGAAGTTCTTAGGAGTTGGTACAACTCCAACACTTAGATTTTTAGAATTACAAGAATATAAGATAGGATAGTACTACAGTAAAAAGATCCTGAAAATGAGCTTTGCATCATATTTATAGAGGTAGGGAGCCTAAAATCTTGCACAAAATATCTCCAAGCCGTTATATACAATTTAGACCAATTCTCCTACGAAAATAAGTGCCTCATCATCTCTTTTTAGAAGTCGGTACCGAATCATAGGTAGGGGTCAATACCGATCCCCAAGTTCGCTAAAATGACGATCTTCGGCTCTTCATCTTGGACAATCTTGTGGTTAGCTTTATGATTCCATAGGTGTTTGCGTGACGACCCAGAATTTTTGGATATTTGAAATCGGAATATTTAATTGATTTTAAATATTTAAAATTAATTTTTAACTTGAATTCAAATATAACTATTTGTTTGATAATTTAATTATTAAACTAAATAATTTAAAGTTGGATAAAATGTTGTATCTGGAGTTTTAAGCCTGTTAAAAATATTTTGAAGGCTTGTAAAATTTATATTGGTAGTGCTGAAGATAATAAAAGATTTTAAATTGAAATTGGAAGTGTTTTGTTAAGTTTTGAAATTTATTTTAAATTGATATTTAAATAGCCTTCCAAGGCACAGTCTCAGATTTCGACGAAACCAATTCCATTGGATCCCTAATTTTGTATTTTTATCGGATTTCAAATTTTGTAGTATTTGGAGTTGTCGTGTGGGCGTACGACATATAAACGTGCTGACATTTATATCGGAAATTTAATAAAATAATTGGGTTCAAAAAGCTATATTCTCCATACAATCAAGTTAGGACTCAAAACCTTTTCCATTGTGTTCGGAATAGGGGTTCAACATTATAAACGCCAACGGCAAGCCTCAATACGATGTCAAGATTTTAAGATTTGAATTGAAGATGGTTTGAATTTAAATTTGAAATTTAAATATAATATATAGTGTGATTGGTCAAAATATCCCATCAGCTGCCTTTCATTCATCATCGTAGCCTTTTCCCTTCCTTTCAAAAATACTGTAGCAAAGCATTATCTTCACGTAAACTTATTCAAGCATGCAACCTTCCTCTTAATTTTTTTTAAGTGGCCGAGCCATTCATTCCAAACTCAGAGAAAAAAATAATTTTCTTCTCCAGTAAACCTTAAAGAAAATCGAATGGCCGAAATCAAAATCCTATGGCTCACGAAAATTTTTGAAAGCGGCAAATGCACGAACCCAAAATTTGCGTTCTTTTCGTTCTCCAATCGATTTCCCAGATTGATAGAAGAGCATCCCTCCTTTTCAATTCGCAATGCCGCCTCAGAGCTTATGGAAGTCAGGTCGGTTCGATATCGAATCAAGCATGGGGGGAGGCCGACGATGTTTGGTTGTCGCATGTTGGGAGGTTAGGGCTTTGGTCTCGAGTTGGTGTAGCATTAGCTGGCATGTCGCGATGTTGATGATGAAGCGATTTGTGGAGCTTGAGTTCGTGGATGGGCAGCGGCTTGTTAGGAAGGTTCGTCAGCGTAGCGAGCGTAGGTGATGGCGTAGGTGTGGAATGGCAGGGATGGGGCCGCGACATTTGCGAGGACTTGGAATTCGAGGCCGAGGTCGGTTTGTATTTTCGGTACGACTTCCTCTTTCTTTACCCTTCAGATTTGTGTATATAAAGATTAATTATAGTAATTTTGTTGTGGGCAATAAAGATAGTGAAATAATTTACAGTAAAGCATAAAACCTATTTTAGTTAATTCTATACACACACACACACATATATCTATGTAGATTAAGAAGAGAACAGAAAAAAAAGAATTATCTCAGTAAAGGTTTATATGTGTGCTAGGTCAGAATAATATATGTAAACATATATGCATATTTTGATTTAAAAATATAAAAGTAAATACATACATACATATACATATAAATATATATATGTATATGTATATGTATATGTATATGTATATTGGTTTTGGAAAGAAAAAAGAAAAATATAGGGATTATAAAGTTTATGTAAGAATTAGATTTACTTTTAAAACCTATATAGATTATTTTGGAAAAAAAATTTATTAGATTAAATTGAATTTATAAAATGAAAATTGATTGTTCGATTATTTATAATATTATTAAATTGTATAAATATTTATACAAGGTCTAGAATCATGGGGAACAAGTCGAGATGGATTGGATTGCAGGTTAAAAAAATCAAAGATGAGTTAATCTCACTCTTCTGGATTGCTATTTAAATTTAAATGGTTAAATATAAATAATTGGTTGGATGATTGAATTGATTTGATGTGCTATATTATATATAGTAGTATATATATAGTATATATTAGAGTGATTGATTTCCCGCATTTTATAGCGGGTGAGACCCTATGCCCCGCATAATAGCGGATGCTATTATATTTAAAACCCATATACTGCGATATTCCACCTCGAAGTGGAATTGGTATTGTGCTAAAATCTGTGGATGCAGGGAAACAGGTTGGAGGGATCCAACTAGATTTCGCAAAATTATTTAGATTGTTTAATATTCTGTGTTATGAATATTTGATATTCTGTGATGAATTATATTTGTAATATTGAATGCTATGGTTTGCTTGAATATGTTTCGGTACACTGAGTTATCAACATATATAGAATTGGAATTTTGAAAATAAAATAAAAGAGTGAATTTTGAAGTAAAATAATTATAGAGAATTTGAATAAATTTAAGAATGAATTGGAAAAGAATGAAAGTGATTTTTTAATTTCTAATAACTAAGTTCCGAGTATGGAAAAGGGGATTTTGAATAAACAACATAATAATGAAATTTAAAACTTAAGTGATGCTATTTAAAGGAATAAAGAAATTTACTTCAAATTCAAGGTTTAAATTTATTTGAAAGGATAAATAAGAAATTTGGGAAATCTGAAATTGGTGTTTTCAGTTAAAAAGATTATAAATCATAATTAGGTTATAAAATCAAAAGTTAATGGATTTTGAAAGAAATTGAGTAAGTAAATAAATTTATTTTAAATGGAGTAAATTGGGAATTGGAATTTTAAAAGGGAAGTTCAGTCTATGAAACTTATAAACTTGGTTTATAAAAGCAAAGCAATATATCAGTGGATATTTGAAAGAATAAATTCACGATGGGAATTTATTAAGGGAATGAGTAAATTCGTTTAAAAAAATAGTGATTTATTTTTAAAGGATGTGAAAGATAAGTGTATTTCCCGGGATCGCCAAGTTCGTTTTCGAGGCAAATTTTAAGTATAAGTAAAAGTTTTAAAGTTGATTTAAAGGTATGTTTTAGAAAATTTATTATTTTTAAATGTTTAAATTCTAAAGTGAGTATTTTTCAAATCTATTATCGTAGTAATTATTTAAAGGTGACTTGGTATTTTGTTTTAAAGGAGAAAATCTAGTTTTATATTTTATAAAGTAACCTCAGTTTAAATATTCCTAAAGTATATATTCTTAATAAAGTATGGAAGTATTTTTCAATTTAAATGTTAAAGTATATATTTATAATAAAGTGTTTTAAATTATTTCAAAAATCTAAAGTATTGTACTTGGTGTTTTCAGTGGAAATAAATATTTGGGAATTCACTCCATGAGAAGAGTGTGGTCGGAAAACTGTTTTCAAAACGGGTTTGAAAATGGAAATATATCTTGTGAAGATATTTTGAGATTAATAAATAATTTGGTGAAATTATCTACCGTTTGATGGTTATTTGTGAATGTTAATTGATAGTTAAATAACCGACTATCAATATTGGCCAATACGCTAATCGTTTCGAAGAGACCGGGATCGGGATTAATTTCTCGAAACAACTTCGATCCGTTTGTATGTTTTCATGTGGAAAACAAGAGTTTGGATTCGAAGATGGTGTAGTGAAGTGCAAAGGGCTACTCGCTACTAATGCTGAGGTGATTCCAAAATGGATGTAGTAGGAGTAGTGCCTTCGGTTCCCTTCGAACCCAGGACAGACTTATATCGATGAATGCTTTCAGAACATCGTTAGGTGGACAGTGAGCATTCTAAGTGATATGTTCTAAAAAGGTAAGGTTAGCCTCGAGCCTCATCAACCGAGAATGACTAAAAATCAGGGGTTATGCAGCAAGGTTAAGTGGGTAGCACCCATTAGGGTGAGGTCATCCCTAGAAGTCCCTTTTTATTCGGCTTAGTGGTGCGGTTGATGATCCCAACCGTGGGGTGATCTTACTCGGGATTATCCAATAAAGGGTATTCCTGGTCTTGTGTTGCAGGGGATTCGGAGTAATCCTCGGTACGGTGGTCTAGGCCACGTACTGTGACAGGTGGTACCCCAGTGCCTAGTCATTAGATGGAAATCCATTCTCCCTACGTGCTTTTACGGTTTTGTTTGTATTACCCACGACTGTGGCTTGTAGCTAGAATTTAATTAACACAACAATTTCGGCTATTTGAATAAGTATTTTTATATAGATACTATTATAATATCAGAGGATATTATAATAAATGTTTTAGCTATCGTAAGGTAAAACCCGATATGTTTATTTGTGGCGTGGTCTTATGAGATGCTTTTGATTTTCAAAGGATTTTTGAAAACTTTAATAATTAATTTGAGTTTGTTTTCTCACGCTGGTTTTCCAGACTGACTCGGGTGTTATTTTAATATAATGCTCAGGTCAGACCGAGTATTATAGATTACAAGAAAGCATGCTTAGGAGCTCAGGAGACGAGTTGAATGGCGATACGTACTCCTGTACTTGTTTTAAATATTCCACTATGTTGATTAGCTGTGCATTCAGTTTTGTGAGGACAGATTATGATTATTGACCAGCTGTGTGTTATGCATACTCTAATGATGTAATGTATAAACAGATATATTTGCTTTCGTTTAAAGATTAGTTATTATCTATTATATTTTATTCCATGGCGAATGGTAAGATTCTGTGTCATTTGTTTTCTCTTCTTCCACCTCTTCTTCTTTAACCCTCATGGCTCGGTTTTTGGGGCATCGGAAAATCGGGTCGTTACAGTTGGTATCAGAGCTAAAGGTTAAGCGAGAACCTTGGCTCTGGTGGGGAATACTCATTAAATAGAATTCTAATACTCTAAATGAGTTTGAGTGTGTTAGTAAATATGAGTGCGTATTTGTTAGTGAATATAAAAGTTGTTTTAATATTGTGTTGACTTATCGGTTGAGTGTTGATGGATTCTGGTCGATATGTGAGATGCCATGTCATCAATAGGGGTTTCTAAACTCTTAAACAAGATAAACCGACACAATATTGTTTTAAAATAGGGTAAATGAAATAATTTTACCTAAATTATTTTTGTATATAAAAGAAATAATTTTTGTAAATTATAATAGGCATATATGGTTGCTTGATTGTTAGGAATGATAATATTAAATTATTATCATTGTCGTGTAAAATTGAATAAGATATTGAAATTATAACTAAATCTAAGGAATGGATTCATATACAAAGAAAATTTGTAAATGTAAACTGTAAATGTGATTTATAAATTGAAATAAGATTTCAGAATAATATTTGAATATGAAAAATTTAGAACTTGAAATTTTAGGGAAGTTTAATTCCTTTGGGTTGAAAATGATTTTCAAAGATTTTAGGGAGGAATAATAGGAATATTATTCGGAAATATTTTGAATTGGATTTGAGATCTGGTGAGACTTGAAATTAAGAATATTTGAAAATGTTTTAAAGAGATAATAGCATTGAACTCTTTCGGTTGTTGGGAAAATAACTTTGGTGATGACTGTAGCATCATCGATGTTCATTTTCGAGTTTCCAAAGGAGAAATTACTGCTTTAATGTTCTAAATGGGAGATGTTTGCAAAAACTGGGTTTTGGTTTTGAAATTCAAAGAGGTAATTGAATTTACCAAAGAGTTTTGGATATAATTGATTTTAAATGATTTTTGTAAATACTTAAGTGATTATTGAGGACTTTGGAATTGGTTTAAACATTTTAAGTGTCTAAGTAATGGTTTATACTCTAGAGGTTTAACTGAAAATGTTTATGGATTATAAAAATATTTAGAAATTTATAAAGTTTGAAAATTTCCTGTAATGGAATTAACTTGTAAAGTTAATAAGTTAGAAGAGTAAGTCGAATTAAATGAACTTAAGCTAAGTTTAATAATAGATTGTGATTAGATTTGAATTAAAGTTGAAATATAATTGAGATGAAATTGTATCACGTGGTGGATACATTAAATCAAATTAAGTTCGTACTTAATAAAATTTAAATGAATGGTGTGAAGTCAAAAGAATAGTAGGAGGTTAGGTTTAACTGGAGTTTAGTTAAATAAGATTGAATGGGAATAAATAGATTTCGAGGGCATATAAAAAAATTGAAAACCCATTGAATAAAAAGATATATTCTTGGCTTAATAAAATATATAATCCCGAGTTAAAAAGTGAAATGTGAGCGAGCTTGATTGTAATGGATGAAAGTATGGATATAAATAAGCTGCGACTGATAAAACCTAGAAGTGGAATAAATAAACCAAAATAAAATTGTTTGTATTTTGGGAAATGAACTAATTTGAATAAATTGGTTAAGTGAGTATGTTAATGGAATTTTGAATTGGCTAAATGAAGGTTGAATTATGAGTTAGTAATGAAATTGGATTGAAATAGTGATGATTTGAGTTGTAAATAAAATATAAGTGAATAGAAATAAAATTGAAATGCAGCAGAAGTAACTTTAAATAAAGGTCAATTGAGGAAAGGTCTAAGTAGACAAGACTAAGTAAATGGACATCGAAATAAAATTTATTAAGTTGGGAATAAATTTGTGAATGAACAAATTAATTTAATTTGTATCCAAATGGAAGTGAAATTTAATGTCGGAATTAAATTTAAAAATTGGCAAGCAAATAGAATTGAAATTGAATATTGAAATTTAATTTATATTGTGTATGTAAAGTAAAGTGAAAATTGAAGAATTTGTTCGAAGGAACTAAAGGATGTTAAAGTTTGCATATAAACTTTTATTTGAGATTTAGATAAATTAGTAGTGAGACTAATTAAAGGAATGATTAAGTGAATATGGTTTGAGATAAAGGTAAATAGAATTCAATATCTAAAATGAAGGTAAATTGAGTTCAAATGAAATTGGAAATCCAATTTAAAAATAAAGTGGATAAAAAGGCTAAAGTGGTAAAGTAATAATATAAGAGTATATAAAATACTTATATTGAACTAAAGAAGAAATGGTGAAATTCTTAAGTAATATGGGTGTCGGGAAAATATATTGAATAAGCATTTCAGTGAAGATTTAATAAAAATATGTGAAATGATAAGCATTGATAAGTGTATAGAAATCAAAATGAATGTGAAATGGATATAAATACGTAAGATGTATGTATATTATTTTATTCGCATAGTGATTTGATCCAGATTCGAGCACATAATTCTGAGATAGTTCTATCGATCCGAGTTAGGATTTTTCACTTGATTTTCGACGGCGAACCCTGGATATGGATTTTGATTGATTCTGGAAATTCTTTATCATAGTTATTACTATGCAAGGAGAATGACGGTTTTTGATCAAGTAACTAGATCTGAGTCCGCACTAGGAAGTCAGGTAGACATACTAGTTCGGAAGTGAAATTGTGTGTTCGAGCGAGTGATCGAATTTGATATTGCATACGGATGATATATGTACATCGTACGGGCTTAAATGAAATGAATATTGAAATTTTTGAAAACAAGTGTATAAATTGATTTTGGGATTCTGTGATTGGATGTTATGGCCAAATAGGATATATAGGTGTTTAAAGGCAATGGATAAATTGGGATTTTTGATTTCAGAAGATAAATTTGATTTTCCCAACAAAAAGGTATGTATTTAAATTTCTGTATGAAATTTGATGATTTTCTAGTCTGGCCACTTGGCGTTTTGTTTTCTTTTGAAATCTGGGGGCCTGTAGAGGCATTTTGTAGTTGTTCCGAGCTAGCTGCGCAAAGGAGACGCCGGCGAAATTTTTCGGAAATTAAGGGAGTTAGAAAATTTTTGAGAAAATTTTGATAATTCGAAATTTGGTTTTAAATTGAAATTTGAATAAATGAGCAAATAGTATTGTTTGAAAACTATTGGAGATGTTTGGAAAGTTAGTAAGGTTGATGATGTTCTTATTAAAAGATGATTTTGGGTATTGTTAAAAACTGTTTGGTTTGGGTAGTTGTTGAAACCAGATTCACTAGGAGAATAATAATGGGTTATGGACCATTCCTTTTAACTAGTAATTTCGGGGATGAAATTCTTTTTAGGGGGAATGTAACGACTCGGAATTTTTGGATATTTGAAATCGAAATATTTAATTGATTTTAATATTTAAAAGTTAATTTTTAATTTGAATTCAAATATCACTATTTATTTGATAATTTAATTATTAAATTAAATAATTTGAAGTTGGGTAAAATGTTGAATTTGGAGTTTTAAGCCAGTTAAAAGTAATTTGAAGGCTTGTAAAATTTATATTGATAGTGCTGAAGTTAATAAAAGATTTTAAATTGAAATTGGAAGTGTTTTGTTAAGTTTTGAAATCTTATCATTTAAATTGATATTTAAATAGCCTTCCGAGGCATAATCCTGGATTTCGACGAAACTAGTTCCATTGGATCCATAATATTGTATTTTTATCGGATTTCAAATTTTGTAGTATTTGGAGTTGTCGTGTGGGCGTACGACATATAAACGTGCTGACATTTATATCAGAAATTTAATAAAATAACTGGGTACAAAAAGGTATCTTCACCATACGATTGAGTTAGGACTCGAAACCTTTTTCATTGTGTTCGAAATAGGGGTTTAACATTATAAACGCCTAGCGGCAAGCCTCAATACGATGTCAAGATTTTAAGATTTGAATTAAAGACGATTTAAATTTAAATTTGAAATTTAAATATAATATATAGTGTTTGATTGGTCAAAATATACCATCAGCTGCCTTTCTTTCACCATCACAGCTTTTTCCCTTCCTTTCAAAAATACTATAGCAAAGCATTATCTTCAAGTAAACTTATTCAAGCACGCAACCTTCTTCTTTAATTTTTTTTAAGTGGCCAAGCCTTTCATTCCAAACTCAGAGAAAAAAATAAATTTCTTCTCCAGTAAACCTTAAAGAAAATCGAATGGCCGAAATCAAAATCCTATGGCTCACGAAAAAATTTGAAAGCGGCGAACGAAAACCAAATCGCGAACCCAAAATTTGCGTTCTTTTCGTTCTCCAATCGATTTCCCAGATCGATCGAAGAGCATCCCTCCTTTTCAATTCGTGAAGCCGTCTCAAAGCTTATGGAAGTCAGGTCGGCTCGATATCGATTCAAGCATGGGGGGAGGCCTACGCTGTTTTGTTGTCACGTGTTGGGAGGTTAGCGCTTTGGTCTCAAGTTGGTGTGGCATTAGCTGGCATGTCGCGATATGGATGATGAAGCGAATTGTGGAGCTCGAGTTCGTGGATAGACAGCGACATGTCAGGAAGGTTTGTCAACGTAGCGAGCGTAGATGATGGCGTAGGTGTGGAATGGCGGGGATGAGGCCGCGACATTTGCAAGGCCTTGGAATTCGAGGCCGAGGTCGGTTTGGATTTTGGGTACGACTTCCTCTTTCTTTACCCTTCAGATTTGTGTATAAAAAAATTAATTATAGTAATTTTTTTGTGGGCGGTAAAGATAGTTTAATAATTTACAGTAAAGCATAAAACCTTTTTAGTTAATTCTATATATATATATATATATATATATATATATGTATACACATATATCTATGTAGATTAAGAAGAGAACAGAAAAAAAGAATTATCGTAGTGAAGGTTTATATGTGTGCTAGGTCAGAATAATATCTGTAAACATACATGTATATTTTGATTTAAAAATATAAAAATAAATAGATATAGATATATATATATATATGTATGTATATGAGTTTTGAAAAGAAAAGAGAAAAATATAGGGATTATAAAGTTTATGTAAGAATTAGATTTACTTTTAAAACCTATATATATTATTTTCAAAGAAAATTATTAGATTAAATTGAATTTATAAAATGGAAATTGATTGTTCAATTATTTAGAATATTAATAAATTGTATAAATATTTATACAAGGTCTAGAATCATGGAGAACAAGTCGAGATGGAGTGGATTGCAGGTTAAAAAAAATCAAAGGTGAGTTAATCTCATTCTTCAGGATTGCTATTTAAATTTAAATGGTTAAATTTAAATAATTGGTTGGATGATTGAATTGATTTGATGTGCTATATTATATATAGTAGTATATATATAGTATACATTAGAGTGATTGATTTCCCGCATTTTATAGCGGATGAGACCCTATGCGCCGCATAATAGCGGATGATATTATATTTAAAACCTATATACCGCGCTATTCCATCTCGAAGTGGAATTGGTATTGTGCTAACATCTGTGGATGCAAGAAAACAGGTTGGAGGGATCCAACTGGATTCCTCAAAATTATTTAGATTGTTTAATATTCTGTGTTATGAATATTTGGTATTCTGTGATGAATTATATTTGGAATATTGAATGCTATGGTTTGCTTGAATATATTTCGGTAAGCTGAGTTATCAAAATATATAGAATTGGATTTTTGAAAAGAAAATAAAAGAGTGAATTTTTAAGTAAAATAATTATAGAGAATTTGAATAAATTTAAGAATGAATTGGAAAAGAATGAAAGTGATTTTAAAATTCTAATAACTAAGTTCCGAGTATGGAAAATGGGATTTTGAATAAACAGCGTATAATGAATTTTATAACTTAAGTGATGTTATTTAAAGGAATAAAGAAATTTACTTTAAATTCAAGGTTTAAATTTATTTGAAAGGATAAAGAAGAAATTTGGGAAATCTGAAATTGGAGTTTTCAGTTAAAAAGATTTTAAATCATAGTTAGGGTATAAAATCTAAAGTTAATGGATTTTGAAAGAAATTGAGTAAGTAAAGAAATTTATTTCAAATGGAATAAATTGGGAATTAGAATTTTAAAAGGGAAGTTCAATCTGTGAAATTTATAAACTTGGTTTCAATATATCAGTGGATATTTGAAAGAATAAATTCACGGTGGAAATTTATTATGGGGATGAGTAAATTTGTTTAAAAATAAACAGTGATATATTTTTAAAGGATGTGAAAGAGAGGTTTATTTCCCTAGATAGCCAAGTACGTTTCGAAGCAAATTTTAAGTATAAGTAAAAGTTTTAAAGTTGATTTAAAGGTATGTTTTAGAAAATTTATTATTTTTAAATGTTTAAATTCTAAAGTGAGTATTTTTCAAATCTATTATCGTAGTAATTATTTAAAGGTGACTTGGTATTTTGTTTTAAAGGAGAAAATCTAGTTTTATATTTTATAAAGTAACCTCAGTTTAAATATTCCTAAAGTATATGTTTTTAATAAAGTATTGAAGTAGTTTTCAATTTAAATGTTGAAGTATATTTTTATAATAAAGGGTTTTAAATTATTTTAAAAATCTAAAGTATTGTACTTGGTGTTTTTAGTGGAAATAAATATTTGGGAATTTACTCAATGAGAAGAGTGTGGCTGGAAACTGTTTTCAAAAAGGGTTTGAAAATGGAAATATATCTTGTGAAGATATTTTGAGAGTAATAAATAATTGGTGAAATTATTTATTGTTTGATGGTTGTTTATGAATGTTAATTGATAGTTAAATAACCGACTCTCAATATTGGCCAATGCGCTAATCATTTCGAAGAGACCGGGATCGGGATTAATTTCTCGAAAATAACTTCGATCCGGTTTGTATGTTTTCGTGTGTAAAAAATGAGTTTGGATTCGAAGATGGTGCAGTGAAGTGCAAGGGCTAGTCACTACTAATCCTGAGGTGATTCCAAAATGAATGTAGTAGGAGTAGTGCCTTCGGTTCCGTTCGAACCCGAGACGGACTTATATGGATGAATGCTTTCAGAACATTGTCAGATGGACGGTGAGCATTCTATGTGATATGTTCTAAAAGGGTAACGCTTAGCCTCGAGCCTCATCAACCGAGAATGATTGAAAATCAGGGGTTATGCAGCAAGGCTAAGTGGGTAGCACCCATTAGGGTGAGGCCATCCCTGTCTAGATGTCCCTTTTTATTCGGCTTAGTGGTGCGGTTGCTGATCCCAACCTTGGGGTGATCTTACTCGGGATTATCCAGTAAGGGATAGTCCCAGTCTTGTGTTGTAGGGGATTGGGAGTAATCCTCGGTACGGTGATCTAGGCCACGTACTGTGATAGGTGGTGCCCCAGTGCCTAGTCATTAGATGGAAATCCATTCTCCCTACGTGCTTTTACGGTTTTGTTTGTATTACCCACAACTGTGGCTAGTAGCTGGAATTTAACTAATGTAACAATTTCGACTATTTGAATAAGTATTTGTATATAGACACTATTATAACATCAGAGGATTTTATAATAAATGTTTTAGCTATCATAAGGTAAAAAAACCTGACATGTTATTTATGGCGTGGTCTTACGAGATGCTTTTGATTTTCAAAGGATTTTTTAAAACTTTAATAATTAATTTGAGTGTGATTTCTCACGCTGGTTTTCCAGACTGACTCGGGTGTTATTTAACTACAATGCTCGGGTCAGACCGAGTATTATATATAACAGGAAAGGATGTTGAGGAGCTCAGGAGACGAGCTGAATGGGATATGTACTCCCGTACTTGTTTTAAATATTCCGCCGTGTTGATTAGCAGTACATTCAGCTTTGTGAGGACAAGTTATGATTACTGACCAGCTATGTTTTATGCATACTCTGACGATGTAATGTATACACATATATATTTGCTTTTGTGTAAATAATAGTTATTAACTATTATATTTTATTCCACTGCGATTGTAAGATTCTGTGTCACTACCTCTGCTTCTTTAACCCTCATAGTTCGGTTTTTCGGGCATCAGAAAATCGGGTCGTTACAGTTTGTATCAATAATAGCTTATTTGCAGGTCTAAATGATGGATTTATAGGAGAACGAAGTTGTAGATTCAGGATTTCATGAAGATCATAGAGAATTACCTTAATTAAACAAATCAACATTGGAAATAGGCTCAAATATCATGTAGGTAGCATAGGTAGAATATAGGGTCCACCTGAGGTAGAATCAAGAGTCAATACTGATCCATGGATAGGGGTCGGTACCAATCCCTAATTTTGGTGATCACATTGCTGACTTGGCTTGGGTTTGTCTTGTATTAATCTTAGGACTTTGTCTGTGCTTGGTTTCTGGACTTCTAGGCTATCTCTTTGGGCCTCCTGCATTGATAACTTCAAGTCGCTTCATTCCATCTATCCAAATATTATCTGGTCAAAAGGTTGGATAACACTTGCCCTTAGTTTATATCTTATTGCAAACAGGATGTGCTTTGAATCGTGACAAGTTAGGATTGCTAGAGTGTATCTCACTCCGTACATCGAATTATCATTATCCTTTCATCAAATGGCTTTCACAAAGAGTCGTATCTCTAATCATCGATTGTCATGCTTGGTCAATATCTAATATTGTAAAATTAGAATGTGTTTTTTTGGCAGTTATCTATACTCTGTTCCATTAAGCAAGCTAATTGAGTTATTAGGCCTCAATTATCCAAATTGATTTCTTTCTCAAAAGTTTTAGGTAAGAATTCGATTCCCGTTAATTTAGGAAATTGCATGTCAAATATACACCCACTCGCACGTCAATGCACATACTTTTGCCACTAGCTCGCAAGCATGTTCATGCACCTATAGGTCGTTGCCAACTTCCATGGAATTGTAATCACAAGTCGCATCAAACACTACGCCCACGCCATGGTGTTAAGTTTTCATATCCAGCTTTCAGGTGATTATACTCCTACCCCCAATCTTAGGTGAATGAGGTTAGCGTACAGACAGTCGAATCTCATTCTAATGAAGTTATAATTTTCTTATCAGGTCTAATGTCCGAGTTAGCGAATGAGTGGCCAATTCACACCCATATTAAGCTTGCACTCCCTCTGTTTGATCAAAGGTAGGAGTTGATGAATGTTAAGATCGTAGATAGTGTCAGTTGATGGATGGTCGGATCATATCAATCTCGAGTTATGCTTCTGCTCTAGTGTTAAGGGTAGAAGTTGGTGAGTGAAAGATCCGTCATGTCCACCTTTATTTGGATGGTCAAAGTTGGTGAATGGACGGTCATGTCACATCCATTCTAATTTCATACTTCTCCCATCGGATCAAAGGAGAGAGTATGCTGATGGATGGTTAGTCGTATCCATCTTGGTTTGAAATCCCCCTGATCAGGTGATAGAGTTAAGTTGATGGATGGTTAGTCACATTCATTTTGGTTTGAACTCCCTCTACTGGGTCAATAGATGGAATTAAGTTGATGTATAGTTAGTCACATCCATTTTTGTTTGAACTCCTTTATCATGTCAAGGGGCAAAGTTAAGTTAATGAATGATCTGTCACAACCATTTTGGTTTGAAATCCTCCTGTCGGGTCATGGAATAGAGTTAAGTTGATGGATGGTTAGTCACATCCATTTTTGGGTCACAGTCTTGCCCCCGATTCAGGGGCAAGAGTTAGCTAATGAGCGGCCGGGAAACGCTCGCCTCAGTAGAGCTCCACAAGTCTGCTCATGTGCCATGGAGATTTGGTGGGCATCTAACTCTAAGAACATGCACATCTGCATCATTCATATGCAATTTCATTCGAGTTGGTCATGGTTTAGAACAAAATTGCATAAAGATAAAGTTGCATGGATGGAAAGCCATTTTACTAAAAAATAAAGAAGTCTGTCTTATTAGATAGTTCTAAGAAATTAAACATAAGTTTATTCTAAGATGAAATGACATCGTCACGCTCTTATTTCCACCTTACTCTAGCCCTGCTTGGCTGGGAGACGACCGTCAACGGTCTAGTTTATAATCAAACTCCTTTCAGGCCGCCTAGGTTCATCAGAACTATGATCGGTCTGTCCTCGTTAGGGTTGGATGTTCCTTACCCTCCTTCCTATGGGTTTTTCATAAATTGTTGGATTTTTTTATTTTGGATCAATTCCTTGATCATACAACAAAGATGTCTACACTCATTCATGTTACGACCATGTGTTTCATGAAATCTATAGAATTTTTCAGATTTCCTCTGCTCTTTAACTGACCTTCCAAGGGCCGGTTTCTTATGCTGCTCTGATTCGCAAGTATCTAAGAAAATATTTTCGGTTGATTCATTCAGCGGAGTGTATGTGTCGAATCTCGAGTTTCAGTCATCTCCTAGAATCCGAATTTTCATCTAAGGCCCCACTATGGCCTCTGCTTTTATTTTTTACATTCACAACTATGTTCTCGAGCTTGCTCTGGACTGTCTTACAGCAACGTTGCTTCGCACTGCTTCTACCTGATGCCTGTATCAGTGCATCTCCTGGTCAGTGTAACCTCCTCCTTGCATGATTATTGGGCAGCATGAAAAAACAATCCAAAGTAGCATGAGGATTTCTCAATAACCATTCAAAAAAGTCCGTATCAGGGTGGATCCCCTTGACCAAAGCCATCAAGATTATGTTGTCCTAAGGATTGATTACCCCAATCATAGCGGTATTAAATCTTTGTAAGGAATTACCCCTATCCTTGGAATAAGTTAGATAATGACATGACATCCTTGGGACGAGTCATGTGCATTCCGAACCGCTTGATGAATTTCCTTACCAGCTGACCAAAGAAGTGATGGACCTTGGTGGTAGTCAAGAAAACCACATGGTCACTACCCCTTTTAAGAAGATTGGGAAGCATCTACATTTGGTTGCGTCTGATTCTCTGTCAGAGTCCATATGCCACCCGTATTTCATAAGGTGATGTCTAGGATCCTTATTTACTAAGTATGAGGGCATTTTCGGCATGTTGAATCGCCGTGGGTACTGTTCGCATAAGAATGCTCCATTGATGGGATTTTGACTAGGGGAAGTGCCTCGGTCGTCGTTAGTTTGGCCTTGACTTTCTCTAACAAGTTGCCTTACCATCTCGGCCAAGTTTGGGTCTTGGGTACCAGTTAGGTTGTGGTAATCATCATCTATTCCTTGGTGCTTAGCCTGCTAAACGGTCCCGGTTGGTGCCACGTCTCCTAAGTCCTCCTAGCTTCAGAAGAACCATTTGCTTGGCAGCTCTACATTCATTCCTCAAGGACAATTTAGCAACAAACTCCTGACTTTCGACACCCTAGTCGACCATGGTGTTCCCATGCTTCATGCCATAACAAGCTTCGAGTCCCGACCCTTAGTGAGTGGGTTTGGTACCGACCCCCTGTTGAGATTGGTGCTGACCCTTATGCCTTGGTGAGGAACGGTCGCGTGTTCATGCTTGGATATTCCTACTTCATATGCCTCCGTCCCTTGCCTCCTATTCCTCTAGTAATGGTTAGATGATGAGGAACTTTCAAAGTTTGAATATGGAGGAATCTTCTCTCTCGTTATCTGCCTATGGTGAGTAGTTAGCTGGGTCATCAATTTTCTGTTTTTTTTGGATTTGCCAGTTCAACTCTGCATGGATATCCTGTAGCTCTTTCATCATATGCCCAAAATCAATCCTGGTGGTAGTATATGAAGGATTCTGAACATTAATTGCTTCTTGCTATGCATCTTTATCCAGGATGTTAAGGTTAGCATTCTCTATTTCATTAGTAGCTCTAGAGAAGGCAATAGCTTTGTATTTTTAGAGGCCATTAAAGATAGCTTCTTGTAGACATATGCAAATCTGAATAGCATGGAAAGTAGTTAAGCAGGAATAGGATCTCTTCCTCGGATTATAAGAAATCCAATAATAGACAAGGATTCATATAGCCTAAGAATTGATCAGTGAAAGCATCAAAAATATTGAACCAAAATTTGGCACAAATAACAAAAGATTTATGGAAATAGTAAAAGTGAAGAGTTAAATGAAAAATGAGCAAGAAACAAGTTAACAATGAACAAACAAGGTTATAGTGGTTTGGAAAAGTAAGACCGACATCCACTTTGATAACTTGTTGCTGATTTTTGACTTGAGGACAGAAGTTTTTATGAGTCGGTACAACTGTAGCACTTTAGATTTTTAGAATTAGAAGAATATAAGATAGAATATAAACAGATGAAAAGGATACTAAAAAATGAGCTCTACCCTCCTATTTATAAAGGTAGGGAGCCTAAATTCTCAATAAATTTTCTCCAAGCCATTGTACATGATTTAGACCAATTCTCCTAAGAAAACAGGTGGCACATCACAAGTTGTTAGGAGTCGGTATCGAACCATAGGTAGGGGCCAGTAGCGATCCGTAAGTTCGCCAAAATGGCTATCTTCAGCTCTTCATCTTAGATCGTCTATGGTTAGCTTCATGACTCCATTAGTGTTTGTACCAATAATAGCTTGTTTCGAGATCCAAATGATAGAGTTGTAGTAGAACAATGTTGCAGATTCAGGAGTTCATGGAGGTCGATAGAGAATTGCACTGATTCAACAAACCGATATTTGAAATAGGTTCAAGGCATCATGTAGGAGGCATAGGCAAAAGATGGTGTCCAGGCAAATTAGGAGTCATACAGGCCCATAGGCAAGGGTCGGTACCGATCTCTAATTTTGGTTATTCCATTGTCGACTTGGCTTGGGTTTGTCTTGTATTAATCTTATGACTTTGTTCGTGCTTCGTTATTGGACTCTTGGGCTATCTCTCTGGGTCTCCTGCCTTGATAACTCCAAGTTTTGCTCATCCCATCTGTCTGAATATTGCCTGGTCAAAAGGCTAGATAACATCTATTTAATTTCTCATATACAAGTAACCACATATGTAATTTTGCTTTGGGTGGAGTATTACCATTCCAAATATGTCTAAATATATTCGATTTTGTACCTGAATAATTAAGAAATTTATAAAAAGAGTGTGATGTATAAATTTTATTATTATCCTAACACCATAGGTTAATGTCATTTTCATTATCTATGTCATATAAATCTAATTTACCATAAAGTAAGGGAAACTTAAATAATATTTTTCCAGCTGAAGTACGATTAAAACTAAATTCCTATGGAGTTGGTTTATGTATTTCTAAGATCAACACATTTTCAAAATTAAAAATTTCATGAAGTTCTTTAAATTCTACTTTAAGGTGATTAACTGAAATCCAGCTATCATGCCAAAATGAGGTGTTATTCCTCGAATGTACCACAATATTAATTCCTAGCTTGTAAATATCATACTTTTTTTATATTGATTTACAAAAATGAGAAATATTATTTGTGTTATTAGTAGAAACTTAATGAGACTATATGTACCACTGTACCTTTGATTTGATATTATTTCATTCCAAATTAGTTTCTCATTACATTAGGTAAAGTTCCATATCCATTTTTCTAATAAAGACGTGTTTAATTATGTAAATTTGTAATACCTAACCCTTCCTCATCTCTAAATTTACGTACTATTTCCCAATTATCTAAACATTTTAAACTATTGTTAGAATTATCATCACTTCATAAACAATCTCCTCTAATTTTATCTATTTTGTCAATTACCCATTCCATAAAATGATAAAATGACATCCAATATATGGGTAATGCTGATAAAACAAAGTTAATATGGACTATCGTACCCGCCCTTAATAAAAATTTACTATTCCATTAAGTTAATCTTTTATTAATTTTATCTATTATTAATCAATCATCATGTTTGAGTTTAGTTGGCCTTATTAAAAATCCTGAACATTTCACAGGAAATTTCATAATTTTGTAGTTTAACATACAAGCGACTATAGACTCTATCTTATTTATATCTTTTAAAACAAAAAAAAGAACTCTTATCAGAATTAATCTTTAGTTTAGAAAACTACTCGAAACTATATAAAATAAACTTAATTGCTATAATATGTCTAGGAAGGTGTGATGTAAAGAGCATGGTATCTTCCGTAAACTAGAGAGTGGAAATACCATTATTCGTAATTCCATTTCCAACTTTACTTAAAATCCCATTACTAGTATCTAATTTAATAATCCCAGCAAAAACATCCTTGGCTAAATTAAATAAAGGAGGTGACGGTGGATCACCTCATCTAAGTCTATGTTTCAATTAAATTTTATTTCCTAATATACCATTAACAATAATAATTGAATTTCCAATTTTAAGTAAAGCCATAATCCAATCAACCCTTCTAACACTAAAGCCCTTAGCTAATAATAAATTCTTAAGAAAATCCCAATAGGTTGAATCAAAAGCTTTTGCAAAATCGAGTATTAAAAGTGCGCAAGTGATATTATTCTTACCGCAGTAATTAATAAATTCTCGCACTGCTGCTACCTCATCTGTATTCTACCCTTAATAAATATTGTTTGAGTTATGTCAATTAATTTTTTCACTTTAGTACTTAATCTATCAGTTAAAACCTTAGAAATAATTTTAAAAGAACAATTTAATAATGAAATAGACCTAAAAATCTTTTAACTCATTTGCTCATGCTTTCTTGTGTAGTAAGATCACATTAGCAAAATTAAACCTACCTAATTGTAATGTAACATCACAAAATTCATTGAACATGTTAATTTTATCATATTTTAAAACACACCAAATTTTTTGATAAAAAGAGTATAGGAAACCAATGTGGGACATGTGATTTATAATTTGGCATATCTTTTATGTTTTCAAAATCTCCTCTTCTATAAATGGAGAATCCATGCCATCTAAGTTAGTCCTAGTGTATTTTTGATATAATTCACCCCAATTAGCTCTAATCTATGATCATTTTTAGTGCTACAAATTTCTTTATAATAGCCATTAAATGCCACATTTAATTCTTTTTGATAAAAAATCTCTACATTATTAACTAAGATTAAGTTAATGGTATCATTACATTTTCCAACTTTTGCAACTTTGTGAAAATTTCTAATATTCTTTTCTCCCTTGTCCATTCATTGAGTCTTAGATCTTTGTTTCCACATTACTTCTTCTTTTGTTATAATTGTACTTAAGTCATCTTTTAGATTTAAAAGCGTGTTTTTTCTGAATTACTTGAATATTTGAATTCTTCTATTTAATTAGTATTAGAATTTCATTTAGTATCTTATCCTTTTTAATTCTAATATTACCAAAAACGTCTTTATTCCATTTCTTTAGAAAACTTCTCAAACCTTTAGTTTTACTTATGAATATTTTACCTATATTTCTTCAGAAAAATTATGACATTACTTTTTTTATTCATTTAATACTTTATAGACAAAATTATTCTTATAAAAATTCTCTATTTAAGATTTAATCAATCTTATTGTTGATTAATATCATATTATAATATTGCAAAATATGGGGCGTTATGTTCCCATAAGGATATTTTGAGCCAGATTAAGGGACTCCAGGACTTGTGCTATTCCAAAAGTTAGAGTAGGCACTGGAACATTATTCCCTCTTTCCAAAACTATATTTAAACCACCATTATCATATCTCTATCAAAATGATCATAAAACTTACTATTGAATAAAATCAAGGGAAAAAGAAAATCAAGCTTAGAGAGCCATTAAACATCATTAAATATCCATTTTGAGAGGCATTTCATCTACTTTGCTGTTCATTTTGGATTTGGATGGACTTGGACCAATTTTGATTATTTTTCCATCGGTAGATAAGTCGTTTATTGCCCCTTACTCTTACTATGATGTTATATATCTTTAGGAAATGCTTTGGATCCATTTTTAACCAAAAATTATGATTTCCATATCTAACCTAATTTGAAAACGTGGATTAAAATGTGCTTAATTATTTTAAATTATCTAAATCATATGGTCAAATGATATGACCTTACAGATGCATATTACCTATATGTTAGAATGTTTTAAATGATTGTATGACTTGATATGATGATTGTTTACTATTGTTGTGTTTGCATGTTGTATGTTTTTATGGATGAAACACTCACTTTGAGCGATGGAGGTGAATTATTCTATGGATGGAGAACTTCAATGTCCATGGGAAGGCGACTTGATATGATGATTGTTTACTATTGTTGTGTTTGCATGTTGTATGTTTTTATGGATGAAACACTCACTTTGAGCGATGGAGGTGAATTATTCTATGGATGGAGAATTTCAATGTCCATGGGAAGGCGATTACGATGGAGTCTTTGATTGCACTAGGACAAGAAGTTTGTAATCATAGAATAACTACAATGGAGTAACCTTAGATTTTTTTAGTTGATTACTACAAATAAGAGATCAAATCGAATAGGAAAAGCGAAGGATGGTCTTTTTCTCGAAAGATACTTAGTAAATTTGCACTAAATGGATGGATTCCCCATATCCATATTGGTCGGTGTTGATCCATGCCAATCGATGGAGGATATAGCATTTTGGAGCCAGAGACTATTAGGATCGATCACAAGCCAAGAAGATGAAAATATGTTTTTTTTATGGTTCAATATCGATCCATGATAGATCAGTATCGATCAATTGATTTTGTCTAAATGGGATATTTGAAGCTAGAGGAAGATAAAAGGAGTTAAATTTGATCAAGTACATAGACTAACTTCGATCGATGATGGATCATCACGTATCATTACTATAGTGGTTGATCGATGGGGGGATATTGTGGAAGCTAGCTGGAGCATTTGGTGACCATACAAATAGACAAGTTCTATATGACGATGATTTAAGGAGTGGCGCAAGGGTGTTCTATTATCTATAGTTGTGCTAAGGGATCATTGATGACCAAAGTCGCTGATGAATGCTCGTAAGGAGTTGGTAGGTGTTCTCATTATGGATCGTCTAAGTGGATTTATAGCTTTCGACGATCTGAATTGGTTTGGTTCTTTGTTGTCTGATTGTATAACATTTGTATGAGAGATGCCTGATTGTTTGATGGTTTCTATATTTGTTTTGATTGTCCATATGATGTAGGTTTTACGAGTCTCACACCCTAACACCCTAATTTTATGTGGATAGGGTAGTGCAACCAGATTGATGATGGTAGATTAGCGCATGATGTTATTATTGGCAAACTTATTAGATGTAAGAATAGGTGAGGTATGACTTTCTATATATTAATGGTCTTATTTATGATATATCAACTTTATATTTAATGTTTAAGGCTTGTAGATTTTTAATACAATGTTATTGTCTAACTTGAGGTTATTTTCATTATTTTTTATATTCTCGAGCACTCTTAAATAAGTAAATTGAGAAATAGGTTTGAGGATAGCACACGGAGCAGTATAAAGGATGGACATGAGGCTTGTGCTTACTCATATATACCATGTTATGTAGTTACTACCGCTTATTCTGCTATGCACTGCTATGGAGTTACTAACACTTTTTTTGTATAGATTTAGTTTTATATTATGTATTTTATGATGTGTTGGAGATGTATAAACTCATTTGTATAATGTGATGTATAATATGATGTTTTGGTTTATTTGATTGTGCTGCTGCCTTGTCTGTTTTATATCTATGTTCTGTATTATATTTTGCATATGCGCTATAAAATATGTGATAGGTTATCGATTACTTTGTTTGCCCTTGACAATATCCCTTCATCAATCAAGTGCCACCACATTACTACTACCTATTTAGAGCACATTAGGTATCAAAGGTAGAGGGTGGTACCCCGCATGAACCAATCAACTGATTATAAAATTTCAATCATATATTATGCACGTATTAATTAATATTTTTGAATCTTTGAAAAGACACTTTGTGATTTTGAAATCTCGAACTATTATTTTGTATTTGTTCATTAAAATTTCTTTTCGAATGGTATAACAATTTCTTAATGGATATACTCTTAGCAGTAACCCTTGGCTACTATAAATAGAGATACATAATGTGATTTTTACAATTTTTCTTTAACTTAGCATCACTTTCCCGAACCCTTGATATCTAATTCTTTCTACTTCATGTTCAAATTTTTATCAAAATTCACATAATTTTACTTGACCACTTAAACATTCATGATATAAAACTTTTGCACTCGTTATTTTCCTACATCATGCACACACTATTCTTGTAGTATGAACTTGTAACGCTCCTATTTTTAGTTATTCAAGACATTTAGTTGGATAGATTAAATATAATAATGTAAAAGGGAAGAAAAATGAAATTTGAAAATTCATAAGGTCGTACCATACTTAATTAGTTAAGATTGTTTAAACTTAATTGATGAACGTTATTTTCTGCATTTTTTAAACCACTTGTTTCATATATTTTTATTTTAATAAAGCAGTATTATACGGGTATTTTATTGTGGTTTTGCAGATTATAGATTCCGAAGTGCAACGTTGAAATTAACCGGTTGTGCCGTCCGTTGGTTCAAAAGACACTTCAATTTATGACAAGTCACATTTCCAATTCCAAAGCACATATTATAGTTCAAAGTGCATCACATGGACTTCAGTTCATAAGGAAATACATAGCAATTCACGTTCAAAGAAAGGCTACATGCTGGCAATTCATTAAGTCATAAGAAAATAATTCAAAGTAGCAGCTCACTACCATTTGTTCACTTCAAAGCATGGACCAAAAATAATTAATTCAAGCAACGTGGACCAACCAAATGCTCAACATATATTTTTCAAGCAGTGACGTGGCCACATTATTCTCCAATTCCAAAGCTCAACCTTGTCATGTGAATGCCACATTCTTAGTTCTTTTACCAATTCAAACAAAGATTACGTGCAACTCAAGTAATATATTCAAAGGCAAACCAAGTCAAAGCAACGTGGCCACACATATTTTCAGCAACAAGACTTATTTTTTGGGGACGAAAGTCTATAAATAGGGAACGAGACAGGAACTAGAGGGCATCTCTTACCTCATCACTTTTCTTCAAGTTTAGATTTAAATTCAGCACTGTTTTTATTTTCGAACAGAATACGTAGGATTGTTGATTAGATTTAGTAATTTATTTATTCTTGTTCTTAGTTATTTTTTGCACTCTTTTTAGTTAGTTAATAATTATTTCAGTTGTTTGCTCCATTATTTTCTTTTCCGCAACTTCAATTTCTGTTCTGATTTTTACAATTTTATATTTTTCTGGTTGCAATTTCGATTAGTTTCGAAATCGATTCGTAGTATATTATTGTTTATAATTTTTGTTCAAATTCACCGTCGAATTCGTTTAACACGCCTAAGATTTAACTATGGATTTCAAATATTTTAAAACACAATTCCCTGTGTTCGACCTGCATACTACACGCCTGTGCGCTTGCAGAATTTATTAAAATTTGTGCTTTTCTAATCAATAGAAAAGTCACAACATTAATATATAAGAGAATATATGAAGGATGCAATTTAGGAAATAGAGCAATCCTTTGCCTTAAACACTCCCCCTCATACCATTCTTGTTTTATTCATAGAAAACCAATCAATAGAAAAATATAAAGAGGTCGACCATTAACAAACTTAGGGATTCAAGAGCTAAATAAAATCTCAACTCCAACAAATAATTTAAAGGTGACTAATACAAGGCCCATTTCTTTTATCTCTTGAGTGATGCAATTATGGATAGTAAATGAATTCAGCTTATTTGTTTTGCTAAGTTATGGCCGAATAATTATAATTTGGATAGAGCAATGATTTATGAAACTATTATAAAATTATTTTAGTAGGTTTTAAGGGAAAAATCTTGGTTTATAAGCTTCAAATGATTCACATTTTTGATATGTTGTGCAAAGTGATATTTTGGAGAAGAATTTTTTATTTTATAATTTTTCAAAATTAAATTGAATATTTTACGAATTTCTTAAGGAAGAGATTGGGTGAATTTTGGGTTTTAATTATTAAAAACAATTGAATATACTTTTGGCTCTGAAATTTTAATATGGTAAAGAGAAGGATATTCTCTAGTTTGTATGAATTTTTAGGATTTTTTCCAAGTGATTTCAGTTCATTATGAATTTATTACGCTAAATATGCATTTACAAGAATAATTAATTATTTTAAATATGTTTGGGAACTTAAAATTTTAGTGTAGCAGTAATCTCTAAAAAGGATTTGTAAAGAAATTGCTTTATCCAATAGAATTGAATAAGAAATAAGATTTAGTGAATTTTTTTGCTTAAAGTAGTAATAAAATAGTTTTTGCAAGAATTAAGATAATGACATGCCACCATACGTCATCGAGCCTAACGATGAGGCTGCAACATTGAATGTCGAAGTCGATGAAGGAGAAAGCACATGATGGCTGCCTCCATATCTATAGAATGATTCCTTCAACATCGAAGTGGACAACAATGCTAA
Organism: Allium cepa; assembly: GCA_030765085.1. Lineage (NCBI taxonomy): Eukaryota > Viridiplantae > Streptophyta > Magnoliopsida > Asparagales > Amaryllidaceae > Allium > Allium cepa. Next base: position 237,519,126 of record CM060929.1, on the reverse strand, counting down.
TAAATGATTGGCGGATGTTGTCTTAATGATTCATCTAAGAATTTTAAAAGCTCAATGTCGACGTCAACTCCATGTCTTAATCGTCGCTTTCGATGATGCCACACCTAATCACTCTACTGTTTTCAATACTAGTCAGTAATGTCATCTATTATAACCTCAACGCTTTATATATTCTTTAACGGTATAGTAGCCAAAGTAAGTTAAGCCAAGATTTTTATAATGACGTCGATGGTCTTGATTTCGTTGTGCATCAAGGTCGACGACCTTATATATCTTTCTTTAATGCAGATGCCGCATAGCAACGATGTCGCATCTCTTTCTTTGATGAAAAAGAGACTTGTTTTATAAAGAGTAAAATATTTTAAAGGGACGAAGAGCCCCATGTTTCAAGAAGGTCGATGACCCTATACCTTCGGCAGTTAGTCATATAACTTATAAAGGTTTTAAGTTTTGTTTGAAAGTTGGATAGCCTATAGTTTATGAAGGTCAAAAAAATCATCTTCGACATTGTATATTATTACTACTTTATAGGAAGATTGTACTTAACTGACTTATCAATGATATTTAAAGAGCATACTACCCTTTTAGAAGGTCAATCTACCACATGACCACCTCTATTCAGTGGAATGAACTATAAATATTGGGCTACTAGGATGAGAATCTTTATACAAGCAAGTAGTTATGAAACATAGAATATTATGCAAACTGAATATATTATTCCTACTACTGAATATTCAACATCGTCTAACACACAAAATTTAGATGCTACTGCAAATGCTAAAGCTATGAATATGTTGTATTATACATTAGACAAAAATGATTTTAATAGAATAAGCATGTGCAAAACAGCTCATGAAATTTGGGGTACTCTTAAAGTTGCACATTAAAGAATTAACAAAGTCAAACAAAGTAAAATTTCTATGCTAAAAATTCAGTTCCAGAATTTTAAAATGAAACAAGATGAGACTATAAATGACATGTACTCTAGATTTCAAGATATATCTCAATCTTTATTAGCACTAGGAGAAACTTACACAGATTTTGATATTGTTTCAAAAATCCTCAACTCACTAACGGATGAGTTGGAATGAAAAGTTTTAGAAATTGAAGAAGCTAACGACTTTTCGACCATAAAACCAGAAGAGTTGATTGGAAATCTAATGTCTTATGAGGTTAATCTCCAAGCAAAACGAGTACAGGCTCAAGATAAGAAAAATATAACATTCCAGGCAAAAAAATGAATTAGATTCGGAGTAAGAAGATATAGCGTTCATTGCTAAAAATTGCAAAAAGTTTTTGAAATTTAGAAAGAGCAACAAATTTAGAAATAATAAGAACAACTCCAGTAACAATAACATCACCTGCACCAACAAACCATCAACATCTGCTCTAGAATGTTATGAATGTTTACTTGAAAGGTCACATCAAGAAAGATTGTCCTGAGAAAAAGAAAAACAAGTATAAGCACAAGAAAGACAAATCCAAGAAGAAACCTACCTCTGTCACTTGGGACGATACATAATCAATTCATCATCAGAATGTGATTCGGACAGTGATTTAGAACAAGCCAACATTTGCTTTATGGCTACAAAAGACAAGGTAAGTGATCTAACTTTTAATGGCCTTTTGGAAATCAATTCAGAATAACCTGAAAAATTAAAAGGCAAAAATAGAAAGTACAAAGAAGCTCTTGAAAAATTGAATAAAATTGAAATCAAAGTATAAATTCTAAGAGATGAAAAGAAAATTTTATAAGAAGAAAAGTCAATTCAGAATAACTTGAAAAATTAAAAGGCAAAAATAGAAAGTACAAAGAAGCTCTTGAAAAATTGAATAAAATTGAAATCAAAGAATAAATGCTTAGAGATGAAAAGAAAATTTTATAAGAAGAACTCCTAGTTATTCAAGAATCTTGTTCCAACACAACGGCCTAACTTTCTCTACTAAGTCAAGAGATAAAAACTTAGAAAGAAAAGAATGATTCCTTATTAATTGAAAATCATGACCTTAAATCAAATATCAAGATTTTTTATTAGATAACTCTAGCTTTAAAACAAAGTCAGAGGACATTACTAAAAATGTTTCTAATTTTAATAAAGGTAGAGAAAATCTTTCCAAAATTTTAGAAAAATTATCAAATTATTTCAAATAAAAGAGGACTAGGATATAAACAATCCTCTAAAATTATTCCAAAGAAAAAGAATTCGTTGTATAAAAATAAAGTTGAAAAACCTAGTTCTAATATTTCAAATTTTACCACATCTTTTAAAATTTGGGTTCCTAAAACAAATAACTTTTCAATCAGAAATAAGTGTATAAAATCTATTACAAAAACTGTTCATAAAACAAATTTTTTTTTTCAAAAGGAATTCTAAACCCTCTTGGGTTTGGCTTCTTAAGACCTAACTCTTAGGACCTAAAATAAAATGGTGGGTACTAATGTTAATTCTATACTTTGCAGGTACCACCCAAAAAGAGAGGAAAATAGATACTAGACAGTGGTTGCTCAAAACACATGATAGGAAATAAAGGAATGCTAACAATCATTGTTTACTCAAATGGTGGTTCTGTCACATTTGGAGATAATTCCAAAGGATATGTCATCGGCAAAGGCGATGTCAGCAATAACGGTATATCTAATTCACCTCTTATTATAGACGTCTTATTAGTTAAAAATTTGAATCATAATTTACTTAATATGCGTCAATTATGTGACAAAGGATCCAATATTTCTTTCTCTGAAAATAAGTGTAGCATTTTTGATCAAAATAAAAATCTTATTTTTGAAGGTTTTAGAGATAAAAATATTTATGTTTTAAATATGAATATAAATCATAATACAAATATGTTTTTAATAGCCAAAGAGAATTATCCTTGGTTATGGCACAAAAGATTTTTTTCATATTAATTTCAAAATTATAATAAATTATCAAAAAAAAATTTAGTAAAAGGTTTACCAAAAATGAACTTTAAAGTAAACAATATTTGTGATGCTTTTCAATTAGGGAAGTTATCAAATCATCCTTTAAATCAAAGAAAAATATTTCTACTGTGCAATCACTGGATCAATTGCATTTAGATTTCTTTGGTCCAACTCAAATTCAATCTATAAACCATAGTAAATATGTGTTTGTTATAGTAGACGATTTCTCAAGATATACTTGGACTGTTTTCTTAAAAAATAAAAGCGATACTTTTGAAAATTTCAAGAATTTTGCAAAGAAAATTCAAAATTTGAAAAATTTAAAAATTTAAAATATTAGAAGTGTTCATGGAGGTGATTTGAAAATGAAGCATTTGAACATTTTTGTAATAAAAAGCGAATTTACCACAATTTTTCTTTTCCTAGAACACCACAACAAAATGGTGTTGTAGAAAGGAAAAATAGAACGTTACAAGAATGTGCAAGAACTTTGTTAAATGGAAACACATTACCAAAGTAATTCTGGGCAGAATTTGTAGCAACTGCTTGCTATGTTCGAAATCGTATTTCCATCCGACCTTTAACAAAACAAACTCCATATGAACTTTTTCATCAAAGAAAACAGATCATTTCATATTTTAAAACTTTTGGTTCAAAATGTTTTATCTTAAACACAAAAGATCAGCTTGGAAAGTTCGATCCAAAATCCGATGAAGAAATCTTCGTAGGATATTCAGAACGAAGCAAAGCTTATCGAATTTTCAATAAAAGAACAAAAACAATCGAAGAAACTCTTCATGTTTCATTCAACAATAATTTCAAATTTAATAAAAATTATAAGGATGATGAGGATATACATAAGACGGTCACAAATACCGTTACTCAAAATACTTTTGAAGAAGGTGATAACATTGTTAATAACTTTGAAGGAAATGAAAACATTGTTCATAATGAAAATGAATTAAGATCTCCACCTAGGATTTTACAAGATTACCCAGTAGAAAATGTTATAGGAGAAATTGATTCACATGTTAGATAAAGAAATCAACTTAATCAAATGGGCCATGTAGATTTCTTTCTAAAATCGAACCTAAAAATGCAAAAGAAGCATCTACTGATGACTATTGGATTGTAGCTATGTAAAAAGAGCTAAACCAATTAGAACGAAAGAAGTTTGGCAACTAGTTTGTAGACCAAGTGATCAAACAGTCATTGGTACTAAATGGGTCTTTAAAAATAAAGAAGATAAACAAGGTAATATAACTAGAAATAAACCTAGATTAGTTGCACAAGGATATAATCAAGAAGAATGAATTGATTACGAAGAAACATTTGCTCCAGTTGCACGACTTGAAGCAATACGTTTCTTACTAGCCTTTGCCCATTTTCATAGTTTCAAACTTTATCACATGGTTGTTAAAAGTGCTTTCTTAAATGGTTATATAAAAGAAAATGTTTACGTTGAACAACCTCCATTGTTCATTCATGAAATTTTTTCAAACCATGTCTATAAACTTTAGAAAGCCTTATACGGTCTACAACAAGCATCTGTGCTTAGTACGAACGTCTTAAGAGCTATCTAATAGATTCTGGTATTGAAATTGGGAAGGTTGATCAAAATTTCTTTATTAGAAGAACTAAAAATGATATTTTAATTATTCAAATTTATGTAGGTGATATTATTTTTGGCTTTACAAATGAAAAATTATGTCAGGAATTTTCAAAAATTATGACCAAAGAATTTGAAATGTCACATGTGGGAGAATTATCTTATTTTCTTAGACTAAAAATTAAACAACTAGAAAATGGAATTTTTATTAATCAAGAAAATATTGTAATAATCTAATTAAACGCTTTAATATGGAAAATACTTCTGCTAAATCAACTCCAATGATTACAACAGTTCGTCTCGATAAAGATGAAGATGGCAAAAGTGTTCACTAAAAATTATATAGAAGTATAATTGGATCATTACTCTATCTAACTGCTAGTAGACTTGACATAATGATGAGTATTTGTTTATGTGCACGGTTTTAAGCAAATGCTAAAGAATCACATATGCAAGTAATAAAATGCATATTGCGTTATCTAAGCAAAACCAAAGGAAGTTCTTTTGGAGACATTCTTTTGTATAGAAAAGTCCAAAATCTTTGGTTTTGCTTAGATAACGCAATATGCATTTTACTCCTTGCATATATGATTTTTTAGGATTTGCTTTGAAATCGTGCACATAAACAAACACCCATCATTAATGTCAGGTCTACTAGCAGTTAGATAGAGTAATAATCCAATTATACTTCGATATAATTTTTGGTCAACACTTTCGCAATATCCATCTCTATTGAGATGAACTGTTGTACTCATTCGAGTTGATTTTGCAGAAGTATTTTCCATATTAAAGCGTTTAATTAGATTATTATAATATTTTTCTTGATTAAAAAATATTCCATTTTCTAGTTGTTTAATTTGTAATCCAAGAAAATAAAATAATTCTCCCGTATGTGAGATTTCAAATTCTTTGGTCATAATTTTTGAAAATTCCTGACATAATTTTTCATTTGTAGAGCCAAAAATAATATCATCTACATAAATTTGAATAAATAAATATCCTTTTTAGTTCTTTTAATAAAAAGATTTTAATCAACCTTCCCAATTTCAAAACCAGATTCTATTAGATAGCTCTTAAGATGTTCGTACTAAGCACGATGTGCTTGCTTTAGTCCGTATAAGGCTTTCTTAAGTTTGTAGACATGGTCTGGACATTTTTCATGAATGAACAATGGAGGTTGTTCAACATAAACATTTTCTTTTATATAAACATTTAAGAAAGCACTTTTAACATCCAGTTGATAAAGTTTCAAATTATGAAAACGTGCAAAGGTTAGTATGATACGAATTGCTTCAAGTCGTGCAAATGGAGTGAATGTTTCTTCGTGGTCAATTCCTTCTTCTTGATTATATCCTTGTGCAACTAATCTAGCTTTATTTCTAGTTATATTACCTTGTTCATTTGCTTTATTTTTAAAGACCCATTTAGTACCAATGATTTTTTGATCACTTGGTCTAGGAACTAGTTCCTAAACTTCGTTTCGTTCAAATTGGTTTAGCCTTCTTGCATAGCTATAATCCAATAGTCATCAGGAGATGCTTCTTTTGCATTTTTAGGTTCTATTTTAGAAAGAAAAGCTACATGGCCCATTTCATTAAGTTGATTTCTAGTTCTAACATGTAAATCAATTTCTCCTATAACATTTTCTACTGGGTGATCTCGTAAAATCCTATAAGGAGATCTTAATTCATTTTCATTATGAAAAATATTTCATTTCCTTCAAAGTTATAAACAATGTTATCACCTCCTTCAAAATTATTTTGAGTAACGTTATTTCTGACAGTCTTAGGTATATCCTCATCATCCTTATAATTATTATTAAATTTGAAATTTTCATCGAATGAAACATGAAGAGTTTCTTCAAATTGTTTTTGTTCTTTTATTGGAAATTCGATAAGCTTTGCTTCATTCTGAATACCTTATGAAGGTTCCTTCATCGGATTTTGGATCGAACTTTCCAAGCTGATCTTTTTTGTTTAAGTCAAAACATTTTGAACCAAAAGTTTTAAAATATTAAATGTTTGGTTTTTTTGATGAAAAAGTTCATATAGAGTTTTTTTTGTTAAAGGTCAAATGGAAACACGATTTAGAACATAGCAAACAGCTGCTACAGCTTCTACCTAGATATGTTTTGGTAATATGTTTCCGTTTAACAAAGTTCTTGCACATTCTTGTAACATTCTATTTTTCCTTTCTACAACACCATTTTGTTGTGGTGTTCTAGGAAAAGAAAAATTATGGTAAATTCCCTTTTTATTACAAAAATATTCAAATGCTTCATTTTTAAATTCATCTCCATGATCACTTCTAATATTTTAAATTTTAATATTTTTGAAATTTTGAATTTTCTTTGCAAAATTATTGAAATTTTCAAAAGTATAACTTTTATTTTTTACGAAAATAGTCCAAGTATATCATGAGAAATCGTCTGCTATAACAAACACATATTTACTATGGTTTATAGATTGAATTTGAGTTGGACCAAAGAAATCTAAATGTAATAGTTCTAGTGTTGCATAGTAGAATATTTTTCTTTGATTTAAAGGATGATTTTGATAATTTCCCTAATTCATAAGCATCACAAATATTGTTTACTTTAAAGTTCGTTTGTGGTAAACCTTTTACTAAATATTTTTAGATAATTTATTTATAATTTTGAAATTAATATGAAAAAAATCTTTTGTGCCATAACCATGGATCATTTTCTTTGGCTATTAAACACATATTTTTATTTTGATTTATATTCATGTTTAAAACATAAATATTTTTATCTCTAAAACCTTCAAAAATAAGATTTTTGTTTTGATAAAAAACGCTACACTTATTTTCAAAGAAAGATATATTGAATCTTTTGTCACATAATTGGCTGATACTAAGTAAATTATGCTTCAAATTTTTAACTAATAAGACATCTTTAATAAGAGGTGAATTAGATATACCGTTATTGCTCACATCGCCTTTGCCGATGACGTATCCTTTGGAATTATCTCCAAATGTGACAGAACCTCCATCTGAGTAAATAATGTTTGTTAGCATTCCTTTATTTCCACATGTATTTTGAGTAACCACTTTCTATTATCTATTTTCCTATCTTTTTGGCTTGTACCTGCAAAATATAGAATTAACATTGGTACCCACCATTTTATTTTGGGTCCTAAGAGTTAGGTCCTAGGAAGCCAAACCCAAGAGGGTTTAGAATTCCTTTCGAAAACAATTTTTTTGTTTTTATGAACTATTTTTATAAAAGATTTTATAAACTTATTTCTAATTGAACAGTTATTTGTTTTAGGAATCCAAATTTTAGTAGAAGTGGTAAAATATGAAATTTTAGAACTAGGTTTTTCAACTTTATTTTTATATGAAGAATTCGTTTTCTTTTGAATAATTTTAGAGAATTGTTTCCTAATCCTCTCTTATTTGAAATAGTTTGAGAATTTTCTATAATTTTGGAAAGATTTTCTCTCCTTTATTAAAATAAGAAACATTTTTAGTAATGTCTTCTAACCTTGTTTTAAAGCTAGAGTTATCCAACTCTAAAATTTTGATATTTGTCATATTGGAACAAGATTCTCGAGTAACTTGGAGTTATTCTTCTAGTATTTTCTTTTCATCCATTAGCATTTCTACTTCGATTTTAGTTCTATTCAATTTTTCAAGAGCATCTTTACACTTTCTATTTTCGCCTTTTAATTTGTCAAGTAATTCTAAATTCATTTCCAAAAGGTCATTAAAAGTTAGATCACTTACCTTGTCTTTTGTAGCCAAAAAGCAAATGTTGGCTTGTTCTAAATCATTGTCCGAGTCACTTTCTGATGATGAAGATGATTCTGCATCGTCCCATGTGACAAAGAAAGCTTTCTTCTTGAATTTATCTTTCTTGTGCTTATACTTGTCTTTCTTTTTCTTAGGACAATCTTTCTTGATGTGACCTTTCTTGTGACATTCATAACATTCTAGAGCAGATGTTGATGGTTTGTTAGTGTTGTTATTGTTACTGGAGTTGTTCTTGTTATTTCTAAAATTGTTGCTCCTTTTAAATTTCAGAAACTTTTCGAAATTTTAAGAAATGAATGCCATATCATCTTCATCTGAATATGATTCATCTTTTTCTGCCTAGGATGCTATATTTTTCTTATCTTGAGCCTGCACTCATTTTGCCTGGAGATTAACTTTATAAGACACTAGATTTCCAATCAACTCTTTTGGTTTTGTGGTCGAATAGTCGTTTGCTTCTTCGATTGCTAAAACTTTTCGTTCCACTCATCTGTTAGTGAGTTGAGGATTTTTAAAACAATATCAAAATCTATGTAGGTTTCTCCTAGTGCTATTCAAGAATGATATATATCTTGAAATGTAGAGTACATGTGATTCATAGTCTCATCTTGTTTCATTTTAAAATTCTAGAACTAATTTTTGAGCACATAAATTTTACTTTGTTTTACTTTGTTAGTTCCTTCATGTGCAACTTTAAGTGTATGCCAAATTTCATGAGTAGTTTTACATATGCTTTTTCTATTAAAATCATTTTTATCTAATGCACAATACATCATATTCATAGCTTGAGAATTCGCAGTAGCATCTGAATTTTTGTATGTTAGACCGCGTTGAATATTCAGTTTGCATAATGTTCTAGGTTTCATAACTACTTGCTTGTATAAAGATTCTCATCTTAGTAGCCTAATAGTTATAGTTCATTCCATTAAATAGAGGTGGTCGTGCAGTAGATTGACCTTCTAAAAAGGTAGTGTTAGAAACAGTACTGGTGTTGTTTTCCATATTAAAACAATATCAAACAACTATATTACGGTTATATGATGGCCTTGCTCTGATACCAAATGTAAGTTACTATGCTCTGATACCAAATGAAAGGTACTATGCTACTAAATGAAAGTTAATATGCTATAAGATCGTGTAATGTGGATAAACTACTTGTGTGGAATATAAACTTAGTAAGTAAATAATTAAAGTAATAAAGAAAATGATACCAGAGATTTTTATACTGGTTCGAACTCCCGTTCAACGTCCAATCCCAGACTGCTTCAGGAATTAAACTAGCAACCCTCGCTTGACCTGGAGGAATAGGTTTACACCGCCTGAACAACCGAACAGGACTTCTACCGCTTGAGCAACCGAACAGGACTTCTACCGCTTGAGCAACCGAACATCACTTCTACCGCTTGAGCAACCGAACAGCACTTCTACCGCTTGAGCAACCGAATAGGACTTCTTCCGCTTGAGCAACCGAACAGGACTTCTTTACAAATAACAAAAGTACCTTAATGTAGTAAGCTCTTTTAAATACATTGATAAGTCAAATAAGTACAATTTTCCTATAATCTTCTCTTTTATGATATACAGTGTAATGTGCTTTGAGAATTGTGAAAGATAGAGTGATCAACGATCAGAGAATGTAAGTAGTTTGAGTGTAGTTTAAAAATAGAGAGCAGATAAGAATTCAAGAATATTAAAATCAGTTTCGATTAATTGTTTGTTGTATTCTGAAATTTATTTATAGAGATTAAAAAGTCGTAACCACTGTCAAATGGTAACGATGAAATGAAACAGGTGCAACTGTTGGATTGAAGATGTTTCTCTTCGATGAAGAGAAGTGTCTTTTCATAAAATAGCCATTGAAAAAATTCAGCCGGCTGAATTTATTAGTTCAGCCTTCTGAATTAAAAATAATCATAAACAGCAAGGAAATAGGCTATTTTTGAGCTGATTCAGCCGGCCAAATAAGCTCATTCAGCCGGTTGAATATTGTGAAACAATAAAAAAATTTCAGCATTCAGCCGATTGAATTAATGTATTTAGCAGTCTGTTTTCAGCCTATTGTGCATGGTAGAATATGTGTGTATATGATTACACACACACACACACACATATCAATCTAAGAGAGATTTTAACATAATGCTAAATGATATAAAGACTCTAGACAAGGAACTTAACAGCTTCAAAAACACTCTAAATATGAATCTACAACAGAACTTCTGCATAAATGATTAGTATGCACAAAGTATTTTACATGGCTTGTCATTAATCAAAACAATGTTAAATTGAGATTCCAACATAGATAGCAGAGAAAAATGTAAAGGCTAATTTAAATAATTTACTTAAGTTAGTAAGCAAAGATGAAAGTAGGATATGTATCAAATAACATTCCCTATTAGGAAAAATGGTGAGCCTAGGACACACTTATGCTAAGAATGGTAGTAATTGGTCAAATAGAAATCCAAATCACGAGGGATTTGAATAAGGGGCGCAATTTGATATAATTTGTATGAAGGGTCAGTACCAACAACATTTCCCCTATAGATTCTATGGACACACAGTGATCTCACGTTAGCCTGAAGTGGGATGATGGGCATGCTTATGCTAAAGTTGGAGGTAATGAGAAGACCCAATGGGTGGAGCAGAAGGTAGCATGCGCATGGTGGCAATTACGGGTGCGACTTCCATTTGGGTGCTCAGTAATAACAATGAGTTCCAAGCGCTTAGTATGGGTGTCTTCCATAGACGCCATTGCCTTCTGTGTAGGGAGCTATATATGTCGTCTGGTCCACAACAACATTTTGTATAGGGAGTTATATATAGTATCTGGTCCATAGTAAATAAATGCCTTCTGTGTTAGGAGCCATATATGTCGTTCGGTCCACAGTAACATTTGGTGTAAGGAGTTATATATAGTATCTGGTCCATAGTAAATAAATGCCTTATGTGCAGGGAGCTATATACATCGTCAGGTCCACAGTAACATTTTGTGTAGAGAGCTATGTAGCAGCTGGTCCACAGAATGGTACTATAGATTAGCAGGCCGACCAAAAGGGTAGGATTAGGGTTATATCCTAATTATAGGATTAGGAATTCAGCCTAATCAAAGAAGAAATAAAGGACAAATGCGAGCAATCAAAGTTAACATATCTTATAAATTGAGCAATATTTAAACATACTTATTTTCAATTTATTTCTTTCCTATTTTCTTTATTATCTTTATTTCTGCTAGAACTATTGTAGAGTCTATTACTTTTACCTTGCTTAAAGACTCTAGTAATTACTATCATTCACCAGATTTTTAGCTCGACCCACTCCTCTATTTTACCCTTTTCCCACTAGGCAATCAAGGGAGAAATTAGTAGATTGTTGTTGCTTAACAATTTCTTAGAGGAGTTCTCTACTATGTATTTCTTTTATCTCAGCTTTAGCTCTATTTGTATACTGATTATTATGAGGGATATTATATACTCTGATTTTGAGACTATGAATTTTTATTTCATAAAACATTATGGGTTTTGAGATACGGATGTTGTATTTGGTATTTGACTTATTTTTGAAGTAATTATGAAGCTTTGTTTTAATTAAGTTATTGTTTTAGTTTCTACTATTTTTACCTCCTTTTGTCTTGTGAATCTTAGTCTCTATTAGTTTCAGTTATACATACAATGCACCGCGCCTTTTAATACGTCCTTTTGGGTACCTTAAGGGGTGTGGGGTATTTCACTTAGTATTAGAGCCTAAGATACATGATTCCTAAAAATTTATTTTCGAAAGAAAATTATTTCTCAAAATAAATTGTTTTAAAAGTTTTTTTAGGAAAGTACCTTTGGCAATGATTTTCTTAGTATAAAAGGAATTTTTATAAAAATCCCCTCATAAGTCCAGTCCAATCTCCCTTGACTCTTTCCTAAACTATCCTTTTCTTTTCATAGAATGGCTGATGCCCCATACCTTCTCGAAAGCATTCTAATCTCAGCCTGGTTTCTTAGGTACTTACAAGCCACGACTTCAGAGGTGCATGGGCCAGTGCCCAATCCTACATCAAAAGGTGGGAATCCTATCAACCCATCTGTCACCATCAATTTCTCTAAGCTTGGTAAAGGTTTTGTGAGTTTGGGCGGGAAGAATTTTTCTAGCAAGGAGAATTTTATGGAGACAAAAGTATGGCTTAGGGACACAGAGAGTATTTTTGGTCTTTTGGGATTGGATGGTCAGCAACAAGTTCAGTTAGCCATTTGGCAGCTAAAGGAGGAGGCATCTTATTTGTGGGAGGTGATCGAGTTGGAGGGTAGAAATGTTACTAACAATGGATTCTGGGAGCGATTCGATAGGAATTTTCTACCTCAGGCAGAAGAGAGTGTTCAGCTGGAGAGGTTTATCAATTTGAAGCAAGGGAGTTTGTCTGTTATGGAATACATTGATTAATTCAATGAGCTGTCATGGCTTGGTATGGATTTGGTGAACACACATCACAAGAAAGCTATAAAGTTTGCGAAAGGATTGAATCAACCCTTTCAGGGATTATTCCTAACTCATGTATCGATGAGAGCTACTTATGAGTCTGTGGTAGAGATGGCACTGATGTCGGGTGCAGTAAGGAAGAGAGAGTCTAAAGAGGAGGTTAAGTCAAAAGGTTCAAAGATGAAGTGGTGGAAAAATAATAAGAGGAAGAAGAAAGGTGATGGTTCTCAAAAGCAGATTAAGGAATAAAGTGCCATAGTTGTGGAAAGGTTGGATATATGACCAAGGATTGCTGGAAGGAGAAGATGAAGGGTAAGTACTATACTTGCGAGCAGTCCGATCATATGAGTAGGAGTTGTCCCTAGGGAACGAGTGCACCAGTTGTGCAGATTCAGATATTAGACGCAACACCTTCGAGTAGCCTTCCAAACAGAGGTAGGAAAGTCACAGTTGGAGGTTTGATTTCTATATCTGATTTTCCCATTCAGACTTTATTTGATTCTGGAGCATCACATTCTTTTATCTCTAGTTCTCTAGTAGATTGTTTGCACTTGGAAATATGATTAGTAGTAGACCCCATTATTGTTTCAAACCCCAAAGGAGGATCGATAGACTTATTTATGGTTTGTAGGGTTTTGGAAATCTTTATCCTAGGCATAGAATTTGACTGCGACGCCTATGTTTTGGATTCTCAGGTTATGAGATGATCTTAGGATGGATTGGCTATCCACATACAGAGCTAACATAGACTATGAGAGGAGAGTCGTTGGACTTGAGACTTGCAGTGGTAGGACTCTAGAGGTATCCTGTGACCCGCAAGGGTCAGTTACATTGAGTTTTCTCTATTCCCTTGATTCATCGTCATTAGAGTTGCATTCATTTCCTGTCGTCAGTAATTTTCTAGACGTCTTTGAGGAGATTAAGGGACTACCCCCTAAGTGAGAGATTGAGTTCATGATTTATTTGACCAGGAATGCCATGCCAGTAGCATTACCTATGAGTCACATGGCACCTAAGGAGAGGAAAGAATTGAGCAAACAGATTCTGAGAAGGGATTCATAAGAAGGAGTATATCAGAGTGGGGAGCGCCAGTCGTCTTTGCCACTACAGCGGATGGTTCTCTCCGACTTTGCATAGATTATAGGGAATTAATTAAGCTCGCCAAGATAAACCAATATCCAATCCCTAGGATTGATGATCTTTTTAACCAGCTGGTAGGTTCTTCAGTTTTCTCTCAGCTTGATCTAGCCATGGGATTCCATCAGCTTAGAGTTACCGATGATAGCATAAATAAGTCTGCCTTTAGGACACTCGGATTCTTCGAGTGGTTGGTTATGCCTTTCGGCCAAACCAATGCTCTAGCCTATTTTTTTTGATTTGATGAGCCATGTCTTTAAGGATGGTCTAAATAAGTTTGTGGTGTTATTCACGGATGATATCTTGGTATTTTCTAAGAATATGGAGGAGCACGCTGTCAATTTAGAAGAAGTTCTTCACACACTTCGTAGTCATCATTTGAGAGCTAAGTTTTCGAAGTATCATTTTCGAAGAGAGGAAGTTCGTTTCTTGGGGAACGCAGTCTCGAAGGAAGGTTTAGCTGTTAGCCCCACCAAGATCATTACAGTGCAAGAATGGAAGCCCCCCAAGAATGTTACCGAGGTTAAGAGCTTCCTAGGATTGGCAGGCTACTATAGGAAGTTTATTAGAGACTTTTCCAAGATTTTGGTACAACTCACACGCCTTACTTAGAAGAATAAAGCTTTTGTATAGGATGTGGATTGTAAGGATTCCTTCATGAAGCTTAAAAGAGCCATTATTAGTGCATCGGTATTAGTTTTACTCGACGGAGCTAAGCCTTTCACTGTATACACTGATCCATGTGGAACGGGTCTAGGAGCAGTGTTGATGCAAGAAGGGAGGGTAGTGTGTTATGGTAGTAGGCAGTTGAGGGCGCATGACAAGAACTACCCTACCCACGATTTGAAATTGGCTGCCATAGTTTTTACACTTAAGTCTTGGAGGAACTATTTGATTGGAGAGTGGTTCGAGCTTTTTACCGACCACAAGTCGTTAAAGTACCTATTCTCGCAGAAGGACTTGAACTTGAGGCAACAAAGATAGATGGAGTTTTTAGCCTCGTATGATTTTGAGATAGCTTATACCCCTGGCAAGGGTAATGTGGTTGTAGTTACATTAAGTAAAAAGAAAGCAACCCTTAGTCCTTTGTTCGTAGAGTGGAAAAGCTTGGAGATTATTTCTTTTTTTATTTTAAGCCCTCTATGGGCATTACTCCCAAATTGTTAGCATCATTAGAAGTGATGCCTAACCTTATGGATCAGATTGGCTTAAGGCAGCAGGAGGATTCAAAGCAAATGGACATTATGGTTAGGATTAGCCAAGGAGAAGCCACGAGACATCTCCAATGTTATTCCATTGATAGTAGAGGGTGGCTTAGGAGAGATGGGAGGCTTTGTGTTCCACGCGCCAGTGACTTGTTAAGAGAAGTTTTGGAAGAGGCGCACCATTCTCGAATGACTATTCATCCCGGTGATGACAAAATGTTTCGGGATATGAATAGGATATTCTATTGGGGTGGCATGAAGAAGGACGTGGCGGAATACGTAGCTAAGTGTCTCATATGCCAAAGGGTAAAAGCAGAGCAGCGGAAGCCCGGTAGATTACTTCAGCCCTTAGATGTGCCGGAGTGGAAGTGGGACAGTATTTCAATGGATTTCATTGATGATCTACCCCATTCTAGGAAAGGGAACACTCGCAGTTGGGTGATTATTGAAAGATTGACCAAGAATGCTTACTTCATCCTAGTTAAGAATAAGCATACAGCTTCATATTTGGCATCCTTGTATATTCAAGAGATAATCCGTCTGCACGGAGTTCCTTCTAGCATTGTTAGTGATAGAGATCCCATTTTCACTAGTATGTTTTGGAGAAGCTTATAAGAGGTGCTAGGGACGCGACTTAGGTTGAGTACAGCCTATCACCCCCAGACTGATGGTCAAACAGAGAGGGTAAATAGGGTGCTTGAGGATTTTCTACGGATGTGCATTTTTGACTTTGGAGGTACTTGGGAGGAGCATCTTCCATTGTTTGAGTTCGTGTACAATAATAATTACCAAACAAGTATAGGAATGGCACCATTTGAGGTTTTATGTGGGAGACCTTGCAAGTCCCCATTATGTTGGGTTGAGTCTACGGAGAAGTCATTACTTAGACTTGATATGGTTAAGGAGACCTCTGTAGGGTGGATTTGATTCGGTAAAGGATAAAGACGGCTCAAGACAAATAGAAGTCATATGCAGACAAACGGAGGAGAGGCTTAGAGTTTGAAGTTAGAGACTTATTTTTTTATCAAAGTATCCCCCCTTAGGAGGGTGACAAGATTAAGATCTAATGGAAAGTTAGCCCCTAGATTTGTTGCACCATTTCCTATCACAGAGAGAGTTGAGAAGATGGCTTACCGAGTGAAGCTACCAGAGAGGCTCGTAGGAGTGCACAACGTTTTCCATGTTTCGCACTTGCGAAAATGCTTATCGGTGGAGGTTGTAGAGCCTATTCAGTTAGAGGAGGTGGACGTAGAAGGGAAGCTTCTGTTCGGCATATCCCTACAAAGATTGTTGGAATAGACATCAAGCAATTAAGGAATAAGGAGGTTCCACTGGTGAATGTGCAATAGG
Source organism: Allium cepa (assembly GCA_030765085.1). Taxonomy (NCBI): domain Eukaryota; kingdom Viridiplantae; phylum Streptophyta; class Magnoliopsida; order Asparagales; family Amaryllidaceae; genus Allium; species Allium cepa. The sequence continues at coordinate 237,502,667 of CM060929.1, read as the reverse complement.
GAGATGATGTTGCAGACGCCACTTGGGAAGCTGAAGAGAAGATTCGTACTTCCTATCGTCATGTTTTTAATAGTAAGTTCAAGAATTCCTTTTTCCAACTTTAGATTTGAATAGGTTCTTTCCTTTATTATCCATTGGAAAGATAGAGCTTAAGATTTAACCTATGGATGGTAGGATTTGACGCGGACATGTTAATAGAACAGGTTATGAATGATATATGCTAGTAGTTGCAAGTGTTTTCTAGTGGATGCTATGGACGCATATAGGTACACTAGGCACTATCATTCCTTAGGGATGGGCCAAACTAGGATACCAGAGCATATGCATATTGATGTATGCACATTTTTATTGTATTTCCATGATTGCTATAAATGGATGTTTATCACATGATTGTTGCACTTGGATGATGTTTGTAGCATGGATATAGAATTATCAATATCATTAGGAAATTTTTGCATTCATTTGGATACATGGCACATACATGATTGCATAAAAGGAGGTCAACTGAATTAGTGGGTCGCCTGATCATTTTCATTAATTAGGGACAATTACATTACACTAATTTCATAAGTATCATAAATTGCATTAGATAAACTAAAGACAATGAATGAATGGTTGATGATTGAGTAGTTGGTTGTAGAATTTGATGAAAACATTTAGTATATTCTTTTATCCTTAGAGATTTCGAGGACAAAATCCCTTAAGGGGAAGAATGTAACAACTCAAAATTTAACCCGTAATAATTAATTCTTTACTTAATTAGATAATAAAATAACTTTGTGTAATTATCATAACTAAGCCATGGAAGTTGCACCATTGTGTCCGTGGTAATTTTCTAGTCAATTTCCAAATATAGAACGTCAGAATCCGAGTTAATATGAGCTAAGAAAGAAATAATCAGCGAAATGAAAAATAGCAATAGCAATAGCAATAGCAATAGCAATAGCAATAGCAATAGCAATAGCAATAGCAATAGCAATAGCAATAGCAATAGTAATAGTAACAGTAATAGTAATAGTAATAGCAATAATAATATATACAGGTCGACTTGGGCAAGGGGACGGTTGACCGCCCAGCCAACCCGCCTTACCAATTGGCAACCTAACGGACGTTCGTTCGAACGAATCTACAACGATTGAAGATGTATTTTGCATCGTTTAAACTTGTCTAGACCCTTCGTTTCAACATCTAATGGCCTATATTCAGCCTATGGCTGTGGTTGCATCCTATTCAATCTTCAAATCCAATCGTCCGAGATCTACTTCTACACCTATAAATAGACTCCTAGACCTATCATTTTTTCTCATTCTAGGTTTTCTCCACTTGGGTTCACCTTCTAGGAAGGATGCTAAATGGAATAATTTTTCCAAAGGATAAAATCGTTATAAATTAAATTATTCTACAACTCCATGTGGATCCGGGAAGACCAAAGAAAGAGCTCAGGACCGGAGGTGAGTGATTGTAATTATTTTAAGATTTCTTTAATTAATTTAGAATAATTGGATTTCCAATAGTTGTATGGAATAGCATTTTCAGTAGTTTATTTACAGTTTTTAAAATTATTTTTAGTCTATTTTCTTTCAGCTATTCTTTTCAGCGATTTAATTCATTTCTATCAATTATAGCTTTTCCGTTTATTTATAGTATTTTAGTTTATTTATTACCTTTTATGCATCTTTCCGCGCTTTGGATTCTCTTCGGTCTTCTTTTATTCCTCCTTCTTCTTCGCGTATGGATTTGAATAAGATTAATGCGAATACTGATTAAATTGTAAGAAAACTTAAATAATGGAATATAAAGATGTAAAATTCAAAGACTGTAATATAAATGGAACTGGACTGCAATTACGCCTAATTATGACGTTAATTGGACCGAGTTAAAATGATTGGCCTAGTTATAGCTTATAGTTATAGCTAAAAAGAGTAAAAGATGAAAGAAGCTTATTTTCACACCTAGACCTTGAGTTAAGTAATAAGCATGATTATAACGTAGGTTATAATAAGAAAAAGAACAGAGTAAGGCTAATTTTAAGACTTAGGAGAAATTAATATGCACAAATAGTAGAGAAAAATATAAGTAAAGATGAAAGTAGGACCTGTATCAAATAACATTCCCTGTTATACAAAACAGTGAGCCTACGACACTCTTTTGTTAAGAATGATAGTAATTGGTCAAATAGAAATCCAAATCATTGGGATTTGGATAAGGAGTGGAACTAGATATTGTTTGGATGAAGGCCTGTACCAATAGCATTTCCCTATAGATTCTATGGACACATGGTGATCTCACATTAGCTTGAAGTGGGTGAGGGCACGTTTGTGATGGAGTTGGAGGAAATAAGAAGACCCAATAGGTGGAGAAAAAGGTGGCATGGGCATGGTGACAGTTACGCGTGCGACTTTCATTCGGGTGCTTAGTAATAGCTATGAGTTCCAAGCGCTTAGTATGGGTGTCTTCTGTAGGCACCATTGCCTTCTGTGTAGGGAGCTATATACATCATCCGGTCCACAGTAGCATTCTATGTAGGGAGTTATATATAGTGTCTGGTCCACAGTAAATAAATTTCTTCTGTATAGGGAGCCATATATGTCGTCTGGTCCACAGTAACATTCTGTGTAGGGAGTTACATATAGTGACTGGTCCATAATAAATAAATGTCTTCTGTGTAGGGAGCTATATATATTGTTTAGTCCATAGTAACATTTTATTTAGAGAGCTATATAGCAGCTGGTCCATAAAAAGGTACTATAGAGTAGTAGTTCGATCAAAAGGGTAGGATAAGGGCTACATCCTAATTACAGGATTAGGAATTCAGCCTAACCAAAGCAGATATCAAGGATAAGTGCAAGCAATCAAAGTTAACATATCTTATAAATTGAGAAATATTTAATCGTACTTATTTTCAATTTATCTCTTTCCTATTTCCTTTATTATCATTATTTATGCTAGAACTTTTGAAGAGTCTATTACTTTTATCTTAAAGATTCTAGTAAGTACCATCATTCACCAGACTTTTAGTCTGACCCACTCCTCTATTTTCCCCTTTCCCCCTTAGAAAATCATGGGAGAACTCAGTAGATTGATGTTGCTTGGCTGGAGGAGTTCTCTACTATGTATTTTTTTTATTTCAACTTTAGTTCTTTTTGTGTACCGGCTTATTATAAGGGATATTATACTCTGATTTTAAGATTATGAATTTTTATTTCATAAGACATGATGAGTTTTGAGATATGGATGTTGCATTTGGTATTTGACTTATCTATGAAGTAATTATGAAGCTTTGTTTTAATTAAGTTGTTATTTTAGTTTTCTCTGTTTTTACCTATTTTTGTCTTGTGAATCTTAGTCTCTGTTAGTTTCAGTGATACCTACAACGCACCATGCCTTTTAATGTGTCATTTTGGGTATTTTAAGGGATGTGGGGGTGTTTCAAGCTAGTGGACCTAGAAGGAAAGAGTTTTATTAGACCAATCAGTTCGCCTTAGGGAGCGGCTATGTTATTCGTGAATGAACTTGATGGGTCATTAAGATTGTGCGTCAATTATCGTAAGTCCAATGAAAAGATGATAAAAAATCGATATCCTTTGTCGAGAATTGATGATTTATTTGATCAGTTGAGCGATGCTAAAGTATTTTCCCAGTTGTATTTGGCGAAAGGGTTACGTCAATTAAGAGAGTAGAGGATAGTACCCCTTTAACAGCGTTTCAAACGAGGTACATTTCATACGAGTGGTTAGTGATGTCACTAAGATTAACTAATGCACCACCTTTCTCCGTAGACTTAATGAACCGTATTTTCCAAAAGCACTTGGATAGGTTTATGTAGGTGTTCATAGATGAAATTTTGATATATTCTAAGAATGAAAGAGATCATGATATTTATCGTAGAATAGTGCTTGAGACGTTGAGGTGGCATCAGCTTAAAATGAAGTTTTCGATGTGTCATTTTTAGAAGATAGACGTGAAGTTCCTTCGTTATGTAGTTTTAGAGAAAAGGTTGTCAGTCGATCTAACCAAGATTGAAGTTATTAACAGTTGGAAAAGACCTAAGACGGTGACCGAGGTAAGAAATTTTCTTAGATTAGCTGGCTTTTATCGGAGGTTTATTAAGGATTCTCGCGGATAGCAATGCCTTTGACTAAGAAAATCAGAAAGGATGTGAAGTTTATTTGGTCTGATAAATATGAAAAGCATTCCTCGAGTCGAAACATTTGTTGATTAATGCGCCCTTGTTAGTAGTTCCATATGGAAATCAAGATTTGGTGGTGTATATGGATGCATGTGGAACAAGATTAGGTGCCGTATTGATATAGAGGGGGTAAAGTGATTGATTAAGCTTCTCTACAACTCAGGCCATATGAAGTTAGATATCCGACTCATGATCAGGAGTTGATAGTAGTGATTTTCACATTGAAAGTGTGGAGACACTACCTCTTAGGAAAACAATTCGAGTTGTATATGATCATAGGTCTTTGAGATATTTATTCTCTCAATTGAACATGAGACAACAGTAGTGGCTAGAGTTTTTAGCGGCTTATGATTTTGATATTGAGTATACACTAGAAAATGAAAATAAAGTTGCATATTCTCTTAGTAAGAAACATAAGAATGTGGTTTAGCTATGTTGACGGAATGGAAGGATCTGGAGGCACTGACTATTTGTAATGTGTAGTTAAGATCGACTGTTAATTTTAGTCAAAGTATAGCCATGTTATCTTGCTTGGAAGTTCGACCAATGTTGATCGAAAGGATTGCTTATAAGCAGAGAGTTGATTCATTTTTAGCCGAAAAGATTAGAAGATTGGAAGGTGGAATCGAGATTAATGATCTAAATGATTTTAGCCTTGACCAGAGGGGCTGGTTAAGAAAGTAAGAATGGTTGTGTGTTCCAAACTTGGAAACCTAAGGAGCGAAGTTCTTAGGGAGTATCATTGATCGAAGTTTACGATTCATCTTGAGGGTGCCAAAATGTATTAGGATATGAAGAGAAATTTTTCTAGGAAGGTAAAAAGAGGAATGTAAGCTTATGGGTGAAGCATTATGCAAATTGCCAAAAAGTGAAAGCCAAACATCAGAAGTCAAGCAGATTGCTTTAGCTTTTGGATATATCGATGTGGAAATGGGATTCGATATCCATGAATTTTATTGATGGGTTTCCAAGGTAGAACATAGGAAATAAAAGCATATGGGTTATGGTAGAAAGATTATTAACGGAGAGTGCCCATTTCTTTATCGTTAAGTTTACTATGGTGGCGCCTACATCAGCTATGTTATTCTTGAAAAATATTGTTAGAATGCAAGGGATTCCTATTATTATAGTCAGTGATAGAGATATCATATTTACTAACGAGTTATGGAAGAGTCTCCAGGAGGTATTAGGTACTAAGCTTAAAATAAGTGCCGCTTATCACCCACAAATGGATGGGTAGACACAGAGAGTTAATAAGGTACTTGAAGATTTGTTGAGAGCTTGTGTACTATATTTTGGTGGGTCATGGGAATACCATTTGCACTTAGTGGAGTTTTCTTATAATAATAGTTATCAGACTAGTACAGGAATGATGCCTTTTGAAGCTTTGAATTGAAGGCCATGCAAATCACCAACAAGTTGGTTAGAGTCTGGAGACAGATTGATCCTTGGTGCATATATGGTAAGAGAAGTCGTAAAGAAGGTTGATTTAAACCGAGGTAGGAATAGATAAGCTCAGGGAAGGTTAAAAAAGTTACGCAGATAATTTGCATAAAGAATTTGAGTACTAAGTTGGAGATCATGTTTTCATTAAGGTATCACTGATGAAGGGTGTGGTACGATCTGGAATGTCAAGAAAACTGGCATCGAGATATGTTGAACTATTCCTTATTATAGAGAGGATCATAAAAATCGTGTACAAGTAGAGTTACCAAGTAGTTTGGTAGGTGTCTATAATGTATTCTATGTTTCTCATCTTAGGAAGTATGTGCATGATCCGAAGACTGCTACTGCTCTAACTGCACTAGAAGATTTAGTAGTAAAATTGGATCTGGATTTTGTGAGACAACTAGTTTGAGTTATTACGAGAGATGAGAAGAGACTAATGAACAAGACAATCAAGTTAGTGAAAGTTCAGTGGATTGACAATGAGAAAGACTGCACTTAGGAAACATAGGAGAGTTTAGGATACTTATCTTGAGATGTTATGATGGTATGTTCTATATTTGATTGTATATATACTTGGTAGTTGGTAGGAAATACTAGCATCGGTTACATGTTTGATATACTTATTTTGTGGTTCTTATTGAATTTTGAGGAAAAAATTCTTTAAGGATGGGAGCCTGTAACACCCCTATTTTTAATTAAACATCATTGAGGACATTTAATTTGATAGATTAAATATAATAATGTAACAGGGTTAAGGAGAATGAGATTTGAGGCTTACTAAGATCATGCCATACTTAGTTAATAAAGTAAGCTTGCTTAAACTTAACACATAAGAGAATATATGAGAGGAGCAATTTAGGAAATATGCCTATCCTTTGCCATAAACCCTCTCTATTAGAACCTCTATTCTATGGTTTCAATGACAACAACTATACAATCATATATATTATATGTATCTTCTCAATTTACAGATATGCGCTACAAGAAATCACTATGCTCAAAGATATCGGGACTCAAAGACAAAAAAGATTTATGGACAATACTAAGGTCGTACTAATGTGTTAATAGTCTTAGATAAACAATGTAATATCTCCTTGAGTACACACACATTAAAATTCAAATATACATGATTTGCATCATAAACATATTTTACTTTTGGAACTGCAAACCACAGACGTTTGTGATTTTTCAATAGACACTAGGATAAGGCTACTGAAATTAATTTCTAAAGAAATAGACGTTTATGGAAAACCAATAGACGTCTATGATAAGGCTTGGGATCACTATCCTAAAGCCACAGACGTCTATGGTTTTCCATCAGAGGTCAATCATCTGGGAAACTGCAAAATTTTAAATAGATGCTTCTGTTAAATTGAATAAACTGATCTCTTCATCAAAATATTGCACCCATTAAATTGAATAGAGTTTATCTAATGGTAACAACCCCTCATCTGCATCTCCTTAATCCTATAAGTACTTTAAAGATTGAGATTTACAAACTAACCATTCTCTTGATTTTTGATTACTTTCTATTTACATATTTATGCATCTATTGCTTACATATTCTTAATCTATCATAACCAAAATACATTTTGGTACAACCACTTCCTATAATTCAAAGTATTTACGTTCACATACTCGAAGGAGATTATAAAAAAATTGTATAATTAGTAAAAATCCATGTTATTTGGAACACAAGATTGTAATAACCCGTAATTTCGCTACTTCGAAAATGAGATATTATTTATTTTAAATTTAAAAAGATTTAAAACTTAAGCAAATATGTTTAGAAAAATGAATAAGTAAGGGGAAATTATTTATCTTACGATTATAATGAAAATAAAGAATTTGGATTTTTATCACAAACCAATAAAAGTTAAGTTTTGTTAAAAATGAATAAATGCCTAAATAACTAGTTTTAAATATTTATTTGAAAAGTCAAACTATATCAAAATCACTTAATAAAGGTAATAAAAGTACAGTGTAGGTCTGAAAAATATAAGCGTTTACAAAAATATTCTAAATTTGTCACATTTTGTCAACGCAACTCCAAAGTTTAATATTTTGATATTAAACCTAATGATATGAAATTTTTACCTAACTAAACTTGTTTTAATTCATTTAATAAAATAGGAAATCCATTTTTAATTTTGGTTTACATTAATATATAGTTTAGCAAAAAGGTCAAGTTTTGACTGTAAAATTTGACAATAACAATGATGTTTTCAACTATAACAAGTCGTAGCAACGTTGTATGAACATATGCACTTTATAGCATGTATATTTCGTCTTTACAAACTATATAAACTATATTACACTTATGTTTATATCGTATAACACAAATGTCCCACTTTTTATAAAGTAAATAAAATAAAACATAAAAAATGTGTGAAAGCATAATTTGACAAAAGAGAGTTTAATTTAGCTCAAGGAACAACATCATTACACATATCCTCTCAAGTATAACCTGATGTAACTAATGTGTATAGAAATCAAGCAAACCATATTTTGAAAAGATAGCAAACTAAGGGAAATGAAGACACGTATGTTCACCTTAACTATACTCTTCCTAAGCATCATTTTATCCATTTAATACAAATCAAAACCATGCTAAAGTCTTCCATTTAAAAAGAAAAGTTAAGAAAATAAGAAGAGCAATGATTTCCATCCTTAACATCACATTAATTAGCCATCAATTCTCTCTTTTCATGCATAAGTTAAGTGTATATTTTATTGCAAATATGAAGAGGATAGGATGGTCATTAAACCACTTAAGCTCTAACTATAAATTCAATGTCAAAATCACTTCATTTCTTTACTTCATCTTCTTCCATCTCCTTCTCTCCTTCTCTATTTCCTTCCTCTACACTAGCCATGTATTACATCCCTCCACCCAAGCTCCACCTCGGCCAAACACTCCTTATGCAAGCCATACCCACTTCCCTCACCACCTACCCGCCTTGAAAACCCCTCCACCCATGAGCCCCACCATCACCCAACCCAAACCCATGAGCACCCAACCTTCATACCCACACACGGCTTACAAAACGTCGCACCCTTGACCTACATGCCTCCCCAAGCCAACCGAAGCCCACGCTCCCTCCATATACCCATGGTCATCTAAAAAAAGAAAAAAAAGAAAAAGAAAGGAGAGAAAAGAGAGTTTGGCTTTCCAAAGGAGAGGAATGAATTCAAAAGAAGCGAGACGCTAGTTCGTAGAATAGTTTGACGGAGTGGAAACAAAGGTAAGGAATTCTCATCGCTTTAAAGATCATGTTTTTAATATTGCTATAACAATCATTTTTGACATAGGAAGTATACACCCATTTTAATATGTTGATTTGTAAGTCGTGATATGGATAAGTAGAAGTATTGTCATCTCTTAATAATGAATCATTGCCATGTCATCATGATTGTTCACATTTTAAAAGTATCGTGATTATAAACCCATTATGGTAGTGATAATGAATGTTTGGATTTAAGTGATTACGTGATGCGATTGGTTGATTTGGATATTGTAGTGGTAATTATAAATAGTGATTATGTTCATTTCACCCAAGTAATCACCTTTGTTAAACATGACAAATTTTATTAATATGTTATGTGTTGGATTTATTAAGCCTTTTTTTGAATGGCGGAATTCAATTTGAAATTCAAATTGAAATTGAAGTGTAATTGAAATCGAAATCGGATTTGAAATTTTAAGTGAAATTGATCTTGAAATCAAAAACTAAGGTGAATAGTGAAATTAAAATTGAACTTAAAATCGATTTGAAACATAATTGAAATTGAGATTAAGGTTTAAATTTAAATTAGAATTGAAATTAGATTTGAAATATAAATTTGAATTAAGTTTAGTTTGAAGTAGAATTGAAACTGAATAAAAATTAGTTTTAAAATTTTAATATTAAAATAATAGGAATATAATAATATAATAATATGAGAATTGTGAAAAATACTTTATTAAGTTAAAATATTGACTTAAACTGATTTATAATGTTTTAATAAGTAATTAAGTTCAATTTGGAGAATTTATTTCAAGTTTTGAAAATTAAGTAGAAACTAGACGCGTCGCGCGATGATAGTTCGCGATTTCACGCTGGAAAGTTTAAATGAATGTACAGAATTAAATATAGCTCGGATTTCTTCGAAACAAGAAATTTCCAGACAACTATACCCATAGTTTTTAAGTGAAGAAAGAAAATAAAGATTTCATTTTGTATACTTTGAAATATGTCCAAAACAAATTTTCAGAAAAATTGTGCTTTTGCAGTGAAATGACCAAAGTCTAAAATTGATATTGTAAATGTTTTAAAAATATTAAGTAGATTCTATAAATCTTTTAAATATTTTAAAGTTATTTAAGTTGAAAAGATGGTTTTCTAAATGATATAAAAGTCCTTTTGAAGAATCTAGCTTTTAAAGCACTTTTTGTAACACTTTTTGTGACACCTTTCCGCAACGCTTTTCTATAAGTTTTGAAATAAATGTTAAAATTTAACAAGTCTTTCCCAAAATTATTTGTAAACATTTTTAATTAAATAATAAGCATTTTAAAAGAGATTTGAATGATTTAAAATTATTTCAAAGGTGGTTAAACAAATAATTAAGTGATTTAAAAAGGGGAAATGAGTATGCGGAAACGACTAGTACATTTGTCCCACTCGTGAGATTTAAAGATGAAAGCAAAGTGTGTAACTATGGTTAGGGACGGAACAACTAATGCCTTGAACTTACCTGGCCTCGGGTTTCTCTTTTAGGCGAGGAGTGGAATAGATCGAAAGGAAAGCCCGGATGCTCAATTTGGATTTTATAAAAATGTTCTTCTCATCCTCGCTATTAAAATATGAAGAGGGAACTCATTCTATTCATTGAATTTAAAAGGTGATGTCGCCATCATTCCACCCATAGCACTTGTTGAACAGGGAAGTTGATTTTGAATAAAAGTAGAGTGATTTTTACGATCCTATTTTATTAAAAGATACTCTTAAAAAAATGATTTGAGAAACATTCAAAAGAGAGTTTTAAATGATTCTGTATTTAAAAAAGATGATTTTAAAGATATATATCTCTTGAAGATATTTATGATGAAGTGAAATGAATGAATTAATCAACAATCATCTAATTGCATCATTTTTATCGATGATTGGATTTCTAAGGAACCGGGGTCGGAATTGGGTAACTCCTGTCCGAAAACCACTTCGAACTAGTTTACGCATTCGAAGTAAAGATATGGATATGATATTTCGGACTTTCATAATAAAGAACTACTTGTTGATCATTTGGGGATAAAATCCTAATATACATAGAGTAGGGGTAGTTTCTTTGTTATGAAATATTCGATGCAAGGACTAATCGCTACTAATCCTAGGTTGAATTCCGGATAGGATATGATAGGAGAGTGCCTTTGGTTTGTCTTATTCCTGGACAACTTATACGGACGAACGTCTGACATTTCATTCGTAGTTTCAAAAGTGATCTCTATGAACGTATCATCTGTTTCGTGGCAAAGAAGGCAGCTTCTCTTAGCTTAACACCCTTTCCTGAGACGTACAAGCTCAGGAGTTATATGTTTGTAGAAATTAGTTGTGTGATTATGGAATGACAATGTGGCATTCAAAAAGGAAAGATGATGTGCTATGTGAAAGGTAATCGTTACCTTAGGCCTCATACCTGAAAATGACCAAAACAGGGTAGATGCGACAATGTTATATGGTTTGAAACCATTAGGGTATGATCATCCCTTCTAGATATATTTCTACTCGCTATGATGTTCAAGTTTAAATTATTGTAGTGTATGCTAGGAGACATCATGGATACATCCATAACGATCGGGATGACGACATATTCGGTACTACCTAGGAAGATGTAGGCCGGTCTTGCGTTGGTAGAGGATGATCTGTTGGACCTCGGTACATTCCTCTAGAGGTGTACTATCGAAAGGTAGTTCCTTCACCTGGTCATTTATATGAAAACCCATTCTCCAAAAAGTGCATGCATTTTGTAGAACTTGTGGTTAGTATGCTAGAATTTAATAATATAACAATTTCGGCTAAGATTAATAAGTTAACTTGCAAATGCTTTCAAAGATTTGTCATTAGAAATACAATCAAATGTTTTGATATACAAAAGCGATTTAGTTATCATAAGGTAAAACGCATCCATGTTTACATGTAGACGTAGTATTATGGGATACTCTTTCTTTTCAAAGGATTTTATTCAAGGGCTGATATATGACATTGTTATTTATTATCCTCTCACGTTGGTTTGTCAAACCTGATCCGGGTATTTTCAATACTTGGGTCAGATCCAATAGTTTCAGGTTTAGTTGAAGACAATTGGAGTTAATAGAGGAGAGCTAGAGATATTCATCTACATATAGTCGTATTCTATTATCTGCTTTACTTATTTTGCATTGATTGATGATTATCAACATTTGTAAGGACAAATGTTTATTACCGTCCAAGCTGAAATCAGGTTAGACTCTGATATATGTATTTTAGAAGTTTTTCATTGTAAAAATATTTGTTCAATATTATATGTTATTCCATTCGAGTGAAATTCTTTTCTTTTCTTCTATTTTCTTTACTTTATCCTTGATGATCTGACTTTCTGTTCACTTTGGGTTAGACATGTGTGGCTTATTATTGACCCGAAGGGTATGCATTTTCGGGCCATCCCATTTGGTATCTGTGCTTTTGGTTGAGTAAACACCAAAGCCTAATAGGGTAAGTCTCATCAGAGATAGGATTAGTAAAATCCTAGAATGAGTAACTCATTAAAGATTGGGTTAGTAACACCCTAGAATGAGTTGAGAATATTATATATGAGCGTGTATTTGTTAATTTTATAAAAATGGTTTTATCTTAAAAAGATGGTAAATGAAATAATTTTACCTAGGTTTATATTTTATATAAAAATAAATATTTTTGTATAGTTGGAAATAAATGATTGTTTGGAATATAGATTAGTAAAATATGAACATCTTGTGATTAGAATTCAAGATTTGATTGTAAGATGTTCCATAAAAAGAGTTAAGGAATTATTGGAATCAAGATCAGTAAATATAAATATAATCATTTTGTGATTAGAATTTCAAAAACTTACAGAAGAATATTTTACTAAAAAGATTAAAAATTGATAAGTTAGGAAAAAATTCTTTAAATGGAAAATTTGGAATAATATGGTAAGCAGGTTGATTATTGGATGAGAATGTTTAAATAACAAATACCATGTGAATTAAGGTTCACGATTTGACTATAAGGTATTTATTGGATTTAAGGATAAGAAATTTGATTAGAAAAAGGGATAGGTAAATAAAATTCTAAGTTAAGTCGATAATCATGGAATTAGTAAGGAAGAATGCAAACTTAGTAAAGTTGTCTTATCGATATATGGATAAGAAAATAATGTCGGATAAATTAAGACCTTAGGTAAATAAATCTAAGGATTAAATCTTATAACTTATTAATTTGAAATAATAATAAGATTCCATATTTGTTAAAAACACTAATTGAAGTAAAATAGTTTGAAGGTTGGGAATTTATACCCTTAGGATGCAAAGGTATATTAGCCAAATATAGATTTAAAATTATGAACTATTTCTATACTTAAGCAATGATGCAAGAGATAATACAAAAATGGATTAAGTAGCAAGTAAATGGTTGTCGAATAAACTTGGATTAATAAAATAACCAATAGGAATAAATATTTAAGTTGTATATAGATCATTTCGTCATACAAATTTTGAAATTTCTATTTGTAGAAAGTAATAAAGGCAGAGAAACTAGCATCAAGGAAAAAATTTGGGAAGGCATTGGCCAAATACGGGGGTTTAAAGGTACTAAACACTACTATTACTAGTCATGAGGAGGATGCTCAGACAGGCGAGCCATCAGGGAAAGTAGTGGGGTCATTCAAGGATCCTATCGATATTCCAAACAATGAGGAGCCAATTTTTATTTCAAGTTATGAGGAGATAATAACAATCTCTAATGATGAGGAGATGATGGATGGAGTAGCAGTCATGGTTGAGGTTAATGACGATGACATTGTCGACCTTGTGGAGGGCAGAGAGATTGGGGACGATAGAGCCGAGGGTGATGATGAGATGTATGATTGTGATTTGTGGTTCTCTGATCCTTTGAGTGAGGAGGATTAGGAAAAGGAGCCAATGGATGATGAGCCTTCTGAGGCATAGACTGTAGTTGAGGTGCATGTTGAGGATGAGCTCATACTGATAGAGGGAGTAGATGAGGACTCTGGAGCTTATGACAGTTCGATATATAAGAGTTCCCATGACAGCAATGAGTACAACATATGGGAAATGGGATCACCTATCCCAAAGATCGATTCACCAATCCTAGAGTAGCTAGAAGATGTTGGCTTAGAGGAGATTGGAGAGGCTGCAGATGACGATGACGATTACGTACTTGTACAGCATATGCATTGGGTCCCCAAGGGACCACAATGGCACCCACCAGGTTGGTATGTAGCACTTGAGGTAGATGAGAACGCTGAGGCAGAGGATGATGCACCGATCGCAGTTCTACCTGATGAGATTGACTTTTAGGCAACATCAGATGGAGGGTCGGATGAGTGATGATAATGGGGATGTTTAATGGTATTTTGTTATATATATATATATATATATATATATATATATATATATATATATAGTATGATATTTTAGGTCTGCCATGTAGTAGTTAGATAGTTATCTTAAGTGCATAATAGCCCTAAGATATGAAGGTTAGACTTATGCTTCTGTATGTATATATAGACCGCAAGTATGTAGTACATGCTTAGGTTGGGGGATGGATATAGGATGTATCTGTTTATGTTGATATAGTATCAGTACGATTGTTTTCCTTTACTTCATATGCATTTCTCTCAAATGATATTTTTGATAAATCTGGCTTTTATATCGAGGACGAAATACTTTAAGTATGGGAGATGTAATACATTGGTGATTACCTTTAAAATTAAATTATAATGATAGTTATAGTTTAATATTGAGAATAAAATAAATTAAAGAAGATAAATTTTTTTAAAATTGTTTATTTCAAATAAACAATGTGTTTGAGGCAAAATATTGGGTTTCAAATTTGATTGTTGGAGATTTAGTTAAATAAATTGAAAATATTGGAATTTTGTTAATTTTGAGCTAATAAATTAAATAAGTGAATTATTTTTCCATTAAATTGTTGAAATAAATATAAAATTTGAAAATAAAGTTTTAAAAACTTTATTTTGATAATTTGGGTAGAAAATAATCATTTTGTAATTTTATTTGGGTAAATATAACAGTACTGGAAATTATCGTCATATATTACCCTTTTATTGAATTTAAAAGGAGAAATATGAAGGAATTATGTATTTTATTAATATAAAAGACGAAATATGGTTTAAAAATAATATATTGATGATTACAAAGAGTTAAAATGATTTATTGTAATTTGTTTGACAAGAAAATAATTTTTGTACAAATTGTCGTATAAAAATAATGCTTTTGTAATAAAATAGTGTAAATTGTGTAATTTGATAAAAATATGGTTTTGCCCATAAAAATAACTTTTTATTGGTACAATAAATTTCATTTTGTTATACTAACAATTTTAGTTACATAAAAATTGGTTGTATACATTTTATATGGTTTTAAAATAGAGAAATTTGTGCACTTGTTGATAATATAGGTTAAAAGTATATTTATTTCAATTTTTCTCTAAGTATTATTACTTTTGGGCTTATGGGATTAGGTTTTAAAATCCAAAAACCCTAATCTAAAAACTTCTGATATGGAGAAAACATTCAGTACGTAGCTTAGTTTCTTCTTCTCCTAAAAAGACATTTATAATAAATAGAAAATAAGAAACTATGGCCATCCTCTTGTAAATTCATTTTCCACTCTAAATTTCTACTAATTCAAAGAATAAATCACCAAAACAAGAAAAGAGAAATGTAATCACAACCAATACCATAAAAATTTCATTCAAATCTATGAGCTTGATATTAATTTGTCTATAACATGCTCTATTTCTTTTGCATGTCTCTTTTCAAACTTCTACAGGTTGTTGAAGGTCATTTCTCCACCAAAAGCCATCATCTCCCTCTAAAATCGCACAAAATCTTGCTTATTTGTTAAGATGATTTCCAAATTCACAATGGATAACAAAATCATGTGCTGCTGTAAAGAAAATTGCTCAAAAAAACTTACTGTATACATATATTTCTCTGTTTCTTGTTTCTATGTGTTTTTCATTTCTGATTGCTACTTTAAGAAGCTGCAACTTCTTGATTTTATCTCACATTACTGCCAGATCATTTTCGAATTGTAGATTAGCTGTTGAACTTTGATCATGTCAATTTTCATTGCAAAAGTCCTCTGTTCGATATGTCAAGCCGATGTTGGAAACCAATTAGAATAAGGTTTGCACCAGAAAAATATTCATGTAGCCTAGGTGACTTCATTGTCGACCTTGCTACCCTCCTGGTCAATAGGCCTATCAACCAGGCTCTCTCCAGGTTGACCTAATGGTCAACAGACCCAAAGAAGGGTGTTGACCTCCTTGTCGACCCGTATACGTGAGTTGTGTTGCCCTTTTTCCCTTATGATTCCGCAGCTTTTTGCCTTCGTTCGCTATGCTTTTGACATTATTTCTTTTGCAGTTTTGAGATGTTTTTGAATGAGTTTAAGGGTTATGATTTCCATCAATGGACTAGCCAAGATCTGGTGGAATTTAAAGTTTAAATTTTGATTTAAATTTGAATTTAATTTGAACATTAATTTTGGAGTATTTTTTATGTTTTTCCTCGATTTTGAGCATGGTTTCTTCCAAACAAATTTTTAGTTAACTTTTTAATAAATTAGCTTTAGAAATTATCAATAAATAATATTTTTAAATTATTTTTAAATTATTAAAATATATTTATTTCCTATAATAAGGAGAATTGTTGATAAATTGCTTTCAAATTGATTTCGAAAAATTGTTTTAAAATCCCATTTTCTCTAATAAGTTATTTTATAAATAATATATGTTATTTTTACACTTTTCGAACGTATGAGGAAGGGAATTAAATGATTTATTAAAACATGTGGTATGGAACATGTGCGTTAACTTTTTCGGTTAATTCCAGACTTGTACGACCGAAGCAATTCTGGGCTAATGATTTGAGATGATTTCTGGGACTTGCCATTTTGTGGCGTGTTCTGAGATTTATATTTCCTACTTTTGGGAATCATCTGAGATGGCAATTATTTGGTGAGGATTTTGGTTCGAGATCTCCTAATTGTGGAGTTATAATCTACGAGAACCCGATATATTATTTTACTTGCCGATGAGATGAGGCAAGTCATGAGATTTCTGAGTTTTGAGATTTTTGATGATTTTTTTTCTAATGTGGCACTAACTAGCAGTTAGGTAACCATTAAATGAGAACATGTGGTATGGGATGCACTGTTACCACTCTTTGGGTTCCTCTCTGGGAGTTTGTGACACATTCTGGGTATGCCGATGCTATAGACCTTCAGGTCTTCTAAGTTTATGACTTCGCTCGTCTGGGATTTACGACTTTAGTCGTCTGGGATTTTCGAATTCATTCATCTAGGATTCATGACTTTGGTCATTTGAGTTTTACAACTTTGGTTGTATGGGATAGGTACCTAATGTATAGCACTAGACAAGAGATGGCACGTGCAGCATTGCTTCGGCATGCAATCGGGGATCTAGCCAATCCGGGTTTTCCTAAGTTTTCTATATTTATTATGATTTTCCAAGATATTTTTATTACATTTATAGCCTAGATCTATATTAGATGTTATACATTTATGGTGATTTCATTTTATGAGGTTTTGAACTCTTATCGAGTTCCTTAAGTTATGAGTTTTCATGATTCCTTGATCTTGAGGATATATTCTGGGTTATGCCATTTTGGCTCATTTGAGTTTTGAGTTACATATATATATATATATATATATATATATATATAGAGAGAGAGAGAGAGGTTTTGATTCTTCCTTTTATGGCTATTATGTTGCTTATTTGCATTTATTTTGAATAATCTTGAGTAGGAATCACTTATGGTATGTTAAACCTATTCATGAGTTAACTTTGAGCCATTATACCATTGCTCCCTTGAAATTGTGAATAGAACTTCATTTTTATCATTCCTTTCTGTTCAAAGGAATGTATTCCTTATACACTTATATCCATTTATCTCATGCTAATCATTATGTTCTAGTTAGCCTGACCTTTGTATTTATATCTCGGGTCAGACTGAGTTGCGGAATAGACATTTGGACTTTTGCTAGCTACCTCTTTTGGGCTTCACTATCGACCTTGGATAGATGGCATAGTTTTTGTTCTTAATGGGAACTTTGTTACGTATATTCTTTTGTGGAGACGTTTGTATATATATTGTGGTTGAGTACCACTTATGACATGTTGTATTACATTTGATGTATACGTATATGTATATCCGTCTATATTGCTATTCTGTGACTTGTGATTGTTGTTGTTGTTATGTTTTGTTTTCTGAATTGATCCTATAGCCACCATAGTATTGTATTCTATAGGAATTAAGTATATCGAAACACTTGAGAAAAAATAAAAAAATTAGTACCAAATTGACATACTTACCTCTTACATAGTACAAGACTATGATGGTCACCCTTAACCAGCCTTATTCTCCGCATTATCTGATGGAATTACCTAGTAATTCTCTTTGTTAATGTGGTTCTCAGGGTGGGGCGTCACAGCTTGGCATCAAAGCTGGATCCAAACCAAAATGTAATGAACACAGAACAGTAAACACAATTAGTATGCATCAAATATAATACAAGTGTAAACATTGTCCCCCAAATCGTTGTAAACCCAACTTTGTCCTTAACCCTTTCGAGTCCTTTGGGGGTCGATAAGAGGAATATGTTTAGGAATATTAATTTTAAATTCCGTATTATTCCTTATTTAATAAATTCAATTAATAATATCTACCTTTGTGAATATCCTATCTTATGTTAACTTTCAGCTACTGATTGGAAGAGGAAGATGTCGCACTTCGGAGGCAAGACCGTCCAGTGGTTCTCGTCCCGAAGGAGTCTATATGTCGTCCGATCAGATTTTTTGGCTTCTTAGGAGCACTTAGCCTCCCGCTCCTACTCATCCCTCTCTTCCGCATAGATCTGCGTTTGCATGAATGTGTAGCGACTTCACCCACCTTTGAGGTAGGCCGTTCAAAGGCTTCGAGGCAGTTTAGAGGTTTAGGCTTGGCTCCGAACATGCGAGCGCATCTTTACTCGTATGGAAATCTCTGATCATCACTGTGTCCTTATGGCATTGAATATGCTGCAAGAACAAGCACTGGACTGGTACGAGCTCCTTATAGCTGTAATAACCCTGTATTTTGTGATTTTTTTTAATCGAGTTTTTGATCTAAAAACTTATTTTATTTATTTTGAATGATAAACTTTAGTTTTGATATGAATTATCATTCCAAAGCATGACTGAAAAGAATATTTTCCAAAAAGTGAATTTTTGGTCAAAATAGTCAAACTTTGACTTTCAATTTAAAATTTTAAAAGTTTGAAAATTTAAATTTGATCTTTTATTATGAAAGTACATAAAATTTTAAGAACATTGCCTTTTCTTTCGTTGGAAACGGATTTAAATTGTGAAAGTTATGTATATTTCAATATCGAGTGCAATTTGTTTATTCTGCAATTTTGTTATTTTAAATAGTATAAAATTTATTTTTCTTTGTCATATTTTATTGTAATATGTATAGATATGTTATTTAATGTATGTTTTTGTCTTTTAATATTTTTAAGTGAGGTAGGAATTTTTCTAGAGCTAGTAGTATTTTTCTTGTAATTTCCATGCCCTGTTTTCAATTTTTTAACATTTTCTTTAGTTCTTTTCTATTTTTCTCCAGTTTAATTAATTATTTTATTTTATAAATGATAAATAAATTATTTTATTTCAAAATTTTGCTTTAGAATATTTTTAAAATGAAGTAGATATTTTTTCAAAGCCATTGATGTTTTAATTGTAATTTTTGAACCCTGTTTTCAATTTTTTAGCAATTTCCTTAATTCTTTTTATATTTTATTTAAATTTAATTATATATTTTTATTTTATTTCACTTTGTTTCAGTTTTTAGATGTACTTACTGAAGTTTATTTTGTTTTACTTGATTTAAAAGAAAATAAAGTATGGAAGGTTTTAAAAGCTACGAAACGTAAAGTCGTTTCACCGTTTCTTTTACCGTTTCTTTTTCAATCAATACACAATTTATTTTGGCCGTACCTTTCTCTATTCATTTCAGCTGCATTCTCTCATTTTTTCACGTATTTTCAAAGCTTATCAACCCTAAAAAAAATCATGGCCTCCATCTTGCAAAAATTTGGTAAATTCTTCTTCTCTTCTCTTGTTTTCTAGTTTTTCTATGTGATTTTTCAACTTGTTCTCAACTTCATGGCTCCACTCCTCCTCAACCAGATCTAGGCCAACCTCCACCACTTTATTCTCTGATCATCATCCACCCTAGATCACCACCATGGCAGGCCAAGCAACCCCAAGGCAAGCACCACCACCAAAATCCACAAATCCATCACCTATGCACTCAAGCTGACCTAGTTTTGGTACCATCACCTTCATCCACCTTTTGCCGCCACTTCCACCACCAGCTCTGACCTGACCACCACCCCCTGTCACATCAGCCATCACCACCTGAGTCTCTGACCATGACCCTAGAGCCTATGGCCGAACCAAATTGTAGCATAGAGTTGTTGAATTTGCCTTGAAATTGCCTTGTAGTGTTGACTTGTTGCACCTATAAATCTCCACACTTTTAAACCATGATAGGCTGACCATTATGGACCCAAACCAGACATTTATACATGCCTTGGCTGTGCTATTTCAGTCCATAACTGAAGTATGCGAAGTTGAGAACAAGTGCAAAGCATTTGTCTTTGTTTTGGGCTTTGATTCCTAGTGTCGTTTGGTGTAATTTGGCTTTGAAAAACTTATATATTTTGAATTGTTTTGTTTATATGTATACAAGGCAACTATATTTGTCTCTCCACTCTCAAATCATGGTAGTGTTGTCGTGCCTTTGTTGTGTCTGTATCATGTGCTTTGGTGTCATTCTCCAGCTTGTGACATGTGAGTATTTCTCACCAGATGTTTATACTTATACAAATGTGAATTGACACCCTATGAATCTGTAGAACTATATTATCATGTTATATATGCTTATGTTATTATCATATGATGTTCACCTATGCTTAAACACCTGTTATATCATATGTTACTGTTATTTCATGCTATTCTGTATATTTTATCAGTTTATCACACTACAAGTTCCCTGTAAATTAGAATCACTATTGGTTGAAATGATACATACCTGAACAGACTTTAGAATAGGGAAAAATCGTTATGGGCTGAAATGATAGGCTTGAACAATTTTTATTTAATTTATTTTAACTTGGGATTGCGGGTTTGAAATGATAAAACCCGGATTTTTCTTTGTAAATTACGGGTTGAAATGATACATTACCCGTATCACTTTACCTAGCGTAGAAAATTATATACAGGCCCGTAGTTAAAATATGTTTTCTAAAAAATTTAAAATATTTTAGAAATTTAATTATTATAATATTTTGATTTAAAATTAAATAAAAATATAATTTTTGTAAAGTATTATTGATTTTCTAGAAATCTATAAGTTAAATAAATTATGGAAAAGTTGGAAAATCTGAATGTAAGTTATTTTGGAAATTTTGATTTAATTTTTAATGGAATTTAAATTAACTTTGAAATACGATAAATTTATGATATTTTGAATTTAAATTAATTTAAAATGATTTTATAACATATTAATGATTTTTGAATAAAGTTAAAATGTTAATGAGTGAATATTGAGTTGAATTTGGAAATATAACTTAAATTGGAATTTATGAATTTGGTTTAAAAGTGAAATTTTAAGTTAAGTTAAATAAAATGGAATTAAGTTATATTTGAAATTTTAAACTTAAGCGTTAAGTTGAAATTTATTGTAATGAATTTAAATTTGAATGTTGAAATTTAATAAGCGAATTATTAATAAATATTGATTTTTAAAAGGAAACTCAACTTTATAAAATCATGAATTTAAGGAAAATTAAATGATGCTTATAAATGTGAAAATGTATGATTTTATAAGTTAAAAATGATTTAAATAAAAATATATGTGTTTGTGAAATTCTATTAAATATTTAAAGTTAATTAACAGCATTTTTAATACCGTCTTTTGTTAAATTTAATTGTTTTTTTGAATGTAACTTTCTGTAGCATTTTGTAAATGATACGAAACTTGAATTTTCATTATTTTAATAAAATTTAAGTGCATAAATGAACACTGAAAAGTTTAAAATTTTGGCATTTAATAATTTAATTATTAAATGTAATAACTTCATTTTTATGATTTAATAATGAAGTAATTTGTTTTGAAATATAACTATTTGATATATTAAAATGATTGAAATGTGGTTTCGAAAGATATGATATTTTGATATTAAATGATTGAAATGTGGTTTCGAAAAGATATGATATTTTGATATATTAAAATGATTTGAAACAAAGTTTTGAAAGATATGATATTTTGATATTAAATGATTTGAAAAATGGAGTTTTGAAAGATATGATATTTTGATATATTAAAATGATTGAAACAAAGTTTTGAAAGATATGATATTTTGATATTAAATGATTTGAAAAATGGAGTTTTGAAAGATATGATATTTTGATATTAAATGATTTGAAAAATAGAGTTTTGAAAGATATGATATTTTGATATTAAAATGATTTGAAAGAAGTTCTGAAAGATATGATATTTTGATATATTAAAATGATTTGAAACGAAGTTTTGAAAGATATGATATTTTGATATTAAATGATTTGAAAAATGAAGCATTGAAAGGTTATGATATTTTGATGTATTAAAATGATTTGAAAGGAAGTTTTTAAAGGATATGATAATTTAAAATATTGAAATGGTTAGAAATGACTTGATATTTATTTTGATAAATATTTGAATTGAAAGATATGGTATGATGATATATTGGAATGGTTTAGAAATGATTTAATCTTTATTTTGATAAAGATTTGGGTTGAAATGACATTTTATTTTTGAAGTATAAAATATTGTTTTAAAGTTATAATTACGGGTTATAATAACGATTGGTTGTTAAAGAGACCGGGATCGGATATTGTCTTATAGCCGGCCAATACTGAAAACCACTTTAACAACTGTGTACGCGGTGGAGATTGCAGAATGAAGTAGGATGGTGGCGACGTTCTCGAGGTATATTACATGGACCCAACTCCCGTGAGTTGGCATAAATGACTAAAACAGAAGCTATACCGAGCTACACAAAGGGTCGCACCCTTTCATCGAGCATGCTCCATCGAAAACCATTCTATTACTTTTGTGATTCGATATGTGGCGCCACTTTGATTCGGGGGTATTGTTCGAGGTGGGCGGAAGCTGCTGGCTTGCCGTCACCACTGGTCCGGGAGTGCAAACGGTGTATCCACCCTGGCATTGCCTCGCGTGCCGTGTCATCTCCTTATATCGAGCCCACTACGATTTTGGTTTTAAAGATCCGACCGCGTTAAGGTTCACCATCCCCTTAACGCTATTTTCTATATGATTATACTTTACTGATTAGACATTACTGTATATAGCGTATATTACTACATAGTAAATAGTTTAACGGATCCTTAAAGGATGGGCGGTCCCAAGCATCTTCTAAGTTACTTGTATCTTTGCTACAGTTCACTTGAGTTGGTTTACATTGTATAAGTATGTATGTCCTGACTCGAGTGTTTGTATTTTTTATTTACGCTCGGGTCAGCCTGAGTTATTCACAGATTTGGATTTCCACTTTCTGGAGATTGGAATCGCTGGAGATTATCTACTTGTCAAGTTTTATCTTTTGCAGCCTGTTGGTCCTTTCAGCTCTTGTATTAGTAGACTTCTATGTAGTGAGACTTCCTTTGTACTTTATTTCTTCTGTTGTATTTTATGTAACTCTGATATATTTATATAGTAGCTTCATGAACTACTATCTCTTTCAATTCCGCTGCATTATTATTACTCTATGTCTGTGATCTGTGATTATTATTTACTGTATATTCTGAGATTTGCCAAATTTTTATTCACAACGCGGTATTTTGAGCAATTCAATTCCGGCATGAGTGTCTACCTATGCACTTATAATGGATGCGAATGGTTGAAAATACCTACAGGGTTGTTACAATAGCCGAGATGGATGAGTCTACCCTCACATGGCAGCATTTCAGAGACCGTTTTGAGCTTAAGTTCGTATCGAAATCCAAGTAGGTTTTTTTTGCCCGTCGCTTCCTTGAATTTAAGCACGGAAAATCATCCACTTCATATTATGTATTCTTTTGTGAGTCCTTATGCAAGTATGGGCTCGAGTTCATTAGTACTCTATACAAGAAGAATCTTAAGTTTTTTTTTGGACTTAAGAAATATTTAAAGAAGCCGCTCATGCTTCAACTTAAGCTCTCGTTTGAAGAGCTTGTGGATTAGGTGCTTCACCTCGAAGCCATCGAAAAGGAAAGGGATGGTATAATGAGGCCGAGGTTCAAAAGAACCCAAATAAGAAGAAATTTCCCTTTCAGAGATCCCAATCCTTTCCTCCAAGGAAGAAGGAAAAACAAGGCAGTTCTAGTTCTCATCCTCATGCAGCTCCTTCTTTAGCTAGTGTTTTAGCTTTCTTCAATTGTGGTTCTCAAGATCATCTAGTTAGAGAGTGTCCTCATCCCCGCAAATGTGCCTATTGCAAGAAGGAAGGACATATGTTTTCTTCTTGTCCAAAGAAAAGGAAAGGTCCTAATTTGGGGAATCTGAATGTGGCAAAGGCTTCTGGTAGTGCATCTCAGTCTCGAGGTATATCTCCTACCAATTTGGAAGGTTCTATTCTTTCTTATAGACATTCTATTCAAGTCCTCTTTGATATGGATGCTTGAAACTCATCCGTATTGGAGGAATTTGTTGATGCTTTTCGTTAGTTCTTTTCTTGTTCTTCTTTGAGGATTGCGAATCCTCTTGAAGGGATCCTCAATATTCAGGTATGATGTTGATAATTTTGTGATTGTTCCTTGTAGCTTATATTTTTGTACGTATTGGCATGCTATTTTCTATCAAGAGTTGGAGTGAATTGAGATAGAGTGGCTTGCATTTTATCAAGTTACGTTCTGTTGTTTGAAGGATCCCATATTTAGGTATCCTAATTTAGTTGGTTTGTTAATTCTTGTCTTTAGAATATTGATTATGATTTTAAAGTATCTGTATGCACTCTTGAGTTTTGAGACGTTAATAATATATCTCGAATCCTTGTCGTTGTTAATTTATGGATTTCTATGAGTCGTTTCGGGTATGACACCCAATCGGGCAATCGAATATTGTATTGACCTCGTTTTCGGTTCTTAGACTTTCGGTCATCCTTCCACAATGATATCCCCTAAGGAAATGAGGTAATTTATTGAATTGTATTGATATTGCCCTTATGACCTCTTTAAGATACCCTTTTTGAATACCCATTTGTTGATAGGCTTTATGATCTTACTTCATTTAGAGTAATGATATGTTGTTAAGTGTTCTTCTTCTCATTTGAGAAGATGTCTTGTCCTTACCCTTAAGTCTTATTTGTTCCTTTTTTAATCTACCGAGTAGTGTTAGGGTCATACTTCAGTTAACCTTACACCGATCTCCTTGAGTTACGAGTTGCAGAGGATAGCTTTCTTCGTACCATAATCTGCACTTGTATAGGTCTTGCGAATGGTTAGTTATATCGTTCGGAATAACAAACACACCAGTCTATTCCATCAATCTTGTGAATCACGTATTCTAGGAATACCTCGATTATTTCTTTTTATGTTTTAGATTTTGAGTATAAGCAATAAAAATTAAGATATCAAATTTTTCAAAAATTTAAGAAATGTTTTCAAGAGAAAGTGGATTTTGTTTGACTCAGATATTGAACATGAGGTGATTTTTTAAAGAAAATGATCTTTGTGTTGGGTTGTCCATCGAGTGCTTTAAGAATTCCGGTCGATGCGCCTGATCAACGTTATCGATAGGAATTTCCTAAATGTTGTGATGAGACAATCAAACAAGATAAACTGAGTTTCAATAAGATTTAGTTTGTAAATTAATTATTGTGGGATAGAGAATTAAATTTTATTTAGATGACATAAGCAGCCATTAAGCCATAATAATTGTTAGACAAGTGGTGAGGCATTTTTGATCGTTTGGTCAACTCTACAGCCAATTGAAGGTCATTCATCATAAACTAATGGCGAGGCATTGTCATTATGTTAATTTCAATTTATGAATTTGAATATAGTTATGTTTTATTGTAAAAGATGTACTTTGGAGCAAATAATACTTTATTTGAAATCTATATGTTCATTGTATATTTTAGTATGAATTATTCATGGTGCATATGAAGCTTGTATTGATTTTTTTTGGGTGTTTGAAATAAAGAGTAGTAAGATTTTAAAATTTTACCTTAAGGATTGTTGAAATGAAATTATAAAATTCTTTTATAAATTTAACTTTCGAATAAAAGGGAATATGAGTTTGAAATTATTTTTCATTTTATAAGTGATATAGTACAGAGTTTATAAAATTTCCTAGTGTTGAAGATTGAGATTATGACGCTAAAGATAATGAGTTTTGGAACTTTAAGAAATTTTAATTGTAAACTAATATTCTGATTCCTTATGTTTGTCTTGCCTTGGTGCAATGGTTTAACGACTTGCACTATTGCAGTTGTTTAAGTCTGGAGGCCTTCAAAGAAACCACCTCTCATCGAGTTTCATATCTCTCTTGTCATCAAACCAGTACTGAAGTAGCTCTTTCCTTAGTAACATATGGAAGTCATATTGATGATCACCTTATTGATTGGAGTTTGGTATGAAAGTTAAATTAAATCCCGACTCTATTTGAGAAGTTTCTGAGAAACCAATCTCACATGATTGGTTTTTGGGTAGTATTTTGATTTATGTTCTTATTTCGAAGATAAGATGCCTTCAAAATCATGGGTCATTGCTTATACAAATTCTGTATTCCGCTAACCCCGATGAATATCTTTGGGAAATCATAGAATTTATTGAGCAATTTCGGTCTTCTTTCATTTGAGTTAGAAGTAAGAAATCTTAATATCAAACTTGTCTATCATTCTTTGTTTGGTGAAATAAATTGAGTTGAATACAGTCCTTCCCTTAAAATTGCGAGGATGCAACTTTTATAAGGGGAGAGTCTATAACAACCCTGCTATTGGTAATTACCTATGAAAATAAATTATAACGATAGTTATAATTTAATATTGATAATAAAATATATTGGAGAAGATAAATTTTGTTAAAATTGTCTATTTCCAATAAACAATGTGTGTGAGGTTAAATATTGGGTTTAAAATTTGATTGTTGGAGATTTAGTTAAATAAATTGAAAATATTGGAATTTTGTTAATTTTGAGCTAATAGATTAAGTAAGTGAAGTATTTATCCATTAAATTGTTGAAACAAATATAAATAGTTGAAAATAAAGTTTTATAAACTTTATTCTGATAATTTGGGTAGAAAATAGTCATTTTTTAATTTTATTTGGGTAAATATAACAATATTGGAAATTATTGCCAATATTACCCTTTTATTGAATTTAAAAGGAGAAATATGAAGTAATGATGTATTTTATCAATATAAAAGATGAAATATAGTTTAAAAACAATATTTTAATGATTAAAAAGAGTTAAAATGATTTATTGTAATTTATGTGATTAGAAAATAATTTTTGTACAAATTGTTTTATTAAAAATAGTGTTTTTGCAATAAAGTAGCGTAAATTGTGTAATTCGATAAAAATAAGGTTTTATTCATAAAAATAACTTTTTATTATTAAAATAAATTTCATTTTTGTATAATAATAATTTTAGTTACATAGAAATTGGTTGTATGCATTTTATATGGTTTTAAAATAGAGAAATTAGTGCATATGTTGATAATATAGGTTAAAAGTGTACATATTTCAATTTTTCTATAAGTATTATTACTTTGGGATTATTAGGTTAGGTTTTAAAATCCAAAACCCTTAATCTCGAAACTATTGGTATGGAGAAAACATTCAGTACATAGCTTTGTTTCTTCTTCTCCTCAAAAGTCATTTACAGTAAATAGAAAATAAGATACTATGGCCATCCTCTTGAAAATTCAATTTCCACTCAAAATTGCTGCAAATTCAAATAAACCACCAAAAAAATAAAAGAGAAAGGTAATCACAACCAATACTATAAAAATTTCATTCAAATCTATGAGCTTGATAAGAATTAATCTGAACCTGCTTTATTTCTTTTCCAAGTCTCTTTTCAAGATTCTACACGTTGATGAAAGTCGTTTATCCACCAAAAGCCATCATCTTCCTATTGAAAATCGCACAATTGCTAATTTTCTATGATGAGTTCCATGATCACAATAGCTAGTTAAATCATATGCTACTGCAAAGAAAATTGCTTAGAAAAAACTTACTGTATACGTATATTTCTTTGTTTCTTGTTTCTGTATGTTTTTTGTTTCTGTATGTTTTTTGTTTCTGGTTGCTATTTTGGGTAGTTATAACTTCTTAATTTTATCTTGAATTGCTGCCAGATCTTTTTCGAATTGTATTTTAGCTATTGAACTTTGTCTAAGTCAATTTTCATTGCAAAAGACCTCTATTTGATATGTCAAAACGATGCTGGAAAACCAGTACAAACAAGATTTGCATTGGAAAAAAATTCAAGTAGCCTAGGCCGACCTCACTGTCGAGCTAGCTACCCTCTTGGTCGACATGCCTATTGACGAGGCCTCTCTCCAGGTCAACTTGGTGGTTGACAGGCCCAAAGAAGGGTGTCGACCCATATACGTGAGCTGTGTTGCTCTCTTTCCTTTATGATTCCGTAGCTTTTTGCCTACGTTTGTTATGCTTTTGACATCATTTCTTTTGCAATTTTGAGATGTTTTTGAATGTCTTTTAGGTCTATGATGTCTATCAATGGACTAGCCAAGACTTGGTGGAATTTAAAATTTAAATTTGATTTAAATTTGAATTGAATTTGAACATTGATTTTAGAGTATTTTCTATGTTATTCATCGATTTTGACCACGGTTTCTTCCAAACAAATTTTGAGATAATTTAAATAAATTGGGTTTTGAAATTATCAATAAATAATATTTTTAAATTATTAAAATATATTTATATCCTATAATAAGGATAATTTTTGATAAATTGCTTTCAAATTGATTTCGAAAAATTGGTTTAAAATATCTTTTCTCTAGTAAATTATTTTATAAATAATATATACTATTTTTACACTTTTTGAATGTATAAGGAAGAGAATGAAACGATTTGGTAAAACATGTGGTATGGAATACGTGCGTATACTTTTTCAGTTATTTCCAGACTTGTACGATCGAAGCAATTCTGGGCTATTAATTTGAGATGATTTCTAGGATTTTCCATTTTATGGCATTTTTTGAGATTTATAATTCCTGTTTTTAGGAATTATCTGGGATGGAATATATTTGGCGAGAAATATGGTTCAAGATCTCCTAATTTTGGAGTTACAATCTATGAGAACCCAATATATTATTTTACTTGCCAACGAGATGAAGCGAGTCATGAGATTTCTGAGGTTTGAGATTTTTGATGATTTTGTTTCCTAATGTGGAATTAACTAGCGGTTAGGAAACCATTGAGAATTATGGTATGGGATGCACTGTTATTACTCTTCGGGTTCCTCTCTGAGAGTTTGTGACACATTCTGGGTATGCCAGGTCACCCGAAGGTCTATAGCACTGGCATACCCAAAATGTGTCACAAATTCCCCGAGAGGAACCTAAAGAGTGCTAACAGTGCATCCCATACCACACATTCTCACTTAACGTTACCTAATCGCTAGTTAATCTCATATTAGAAAAAAAATCATCAAAAATCTCAAACCTCAGAAATCTCATGACTCGCCTCATCTTATTGGCAAGTAAAATAATATATTGGGTTCTCATAGATTATAACTCTAAAATTAGGAGATCTCGAACCGCAGATCTCGCCAAATATTTACCATCTCAGATAATTCCCAAAAATATGAATTATAAATATGAAAAAGGCCATAAAATAGAAAATCCTAGAAATCATTTCAAATCAATAACTCGGAATTGCTTCGATCTTACAAGTCTGGAATTAACCAAAAAAGTAAACACACGTGTTTCATACCACATGTTTTACTAAATTTTTTTTTCTCTTCCTTGTATGTTCAAAAAGTATAAAAATAGTATATATTATTTATAAATAATTTACTAGAGAAAACGAGATTTTAAAACAATTTTTCGAAATCAATTTGAAAGCAATTTATTGAAAATTCTCCTTATTATAGGAAATAACTATATTTTAATATTTAAAAGTATTATTTATTATAATTTCAAAATCCAATTTATTCAAAAATTATGTCAAAATTTGTTTGGAAGAAACCGTGCTCAAAATCGAGGAAAAGCGTAGAAAATACTCCAAAATCAATGTTCAAATTCAATTTAAATTTAAATCAATTTTAAATTTTAAATCCTACCGATTATTAGCTAGTCCATTGACAGACATCATAGCTCTCAAACACATTCAAAAACATCTCAAAATTGCAAAAGAAACGATGTCAAAAGAATAGCAAAATAACACAAAAAGCTGTGGAATCATAAAGGAAAAAGGGCAACATAACTCGCGTATACGGGGTTGACACCCGTCTTTGGGCCTGTCGAGCTGGAGAGAGGCCTGGTCATCAGGCCTTTCGACCAGGAGGGTAGCTAGATCAACAGTGAGGTCAACCTAGGCTACGTGAATTTTTCTGGTGCAAACCTTGTTTGTACTGATTTTCAAGCATCGTTTTGACATTTCAAACAAAGATCTTTCGCAATGAAAATTGATATGGAAAAAGTTCAACAACTAAACTAAAATCCGAAAAAGATCCGACATCAATTCAAGGTAAAATCAAGAAGTTACAGCTACTCAAAGTAGCAACCAGGAACGAGAAACACATAGAAACAAGATAGAGAGAAATATACGTATACAGTATGTTTTTCTAAGCAATTCTCTTTACACCAGCACATGATTTAGCTAGCAATTGTGAGTTTGGAACTCACCTTAGCAGATTAGCAAGATTTTGTGCAATTTCAAGAGGAAGATGATGGCTTTTGGTGGAGAAACAACCTTCAACAACCCATAGAAGCTTGAAAAGAGACTTGCAAAAGAAATAAAGCAGGTTACAGACAAATTCATATCAAGCTCATAGATTTGAATGAAAATTTTACAGTATTGATTGCGGTTACCTTTCTATTTTTTTTTTTGGCGATTTATTCTTTGAATTAGAAGCAATTTTGAGTGGAAATTGAATTTACAAGAGGATGGTCATAGTTTCTTATTTTCTATTTATTGTAAATGAATTTTGAGGAGAAGAAGAAACTAAGCTACGTACTGTATGTTTTCTCCATATCAGAAGTTTCTAGATTAAGAGTTTTGGATTTTAAAAACTAAGCCAATAAGCCCAAAATGTTATAAACTAAAAAGAGATAAGAAGCCATTAGGAAAGAGGAGAAAATGTTATTCACGCTGATATAAGTTACATAAGATTGATTGTTGCAATTACATTACATAGGCTCCTTTATATATAGGCCTTGGAGCATGAGATTGAACATATCCCATGATATGTGACTAAAAAGAAAAACAAAAAAAGCATATTCGCTTTTATATTTGCATATATTATAATTCTCCCCCTTGAATATGCATCTTCAAAATCTTGGATGCTCATATGGTTGCCAGAAATTATTCCTTTTGAAACATCCATGACTTGCTCCCATTCATTATTATCTTGCTTTCATACATCCATTTAGTCGTTATGAATATTGTATGTTGCATCATTAAAAACCTCTATCAGGAAAACCTAATGGAAAAACCTTGAACGAGGAAAAGAGTGCAACTTGAAATCATCGATATCATACAATGATATTTCTTCTAAGAGTTCGATACTTCGGGATCAATATAATGCCTCATTAAAACCCTTACTAAGAAAAACCCAATGGGAAAAATCTTAGTGAAGGAAAAAAAGAGTACAACGACGTATCTTATTTTCTCATTTCTTCAAATGAAGTTTGACACTTCTGGATGAAACTAATGCCTCATTAAAACCTTACTAAGAAAAACCTAATGGGAAAAATATTAGTGAAGGAAAAATAGTGCAATATAGTATGAGATATTTCAATAATTTATAGAATCAAATAGAGTTTGATACTTCTGGATCAATATAATACTTCATTGAAACCTTATAGAGGAAAACCCAACGGAAAAAAAATCTTAGTCAAGGATAAAAATACAATTTAACTTAAATAACATATGTGAAATGTTATTTCTTGAATAGACATTTGATTCTTCTAGATCAAGACAATGCCTCATTAAAACCTTCGTAAGAAAAACCCAGTGGGAAAAAACTTAAATAAGGGAAAAGAGTACATTTTAACTTATTTTCAAATGTTATTGGGGAGTTGATACTTCAGGATCAAGATAATGCCTCATTAAAACCTTGCTAATAAAAACCTAGTGGGAAAAATCTTAGTTAAGGAAAAAGAGTGCATTATAAAATACTTATAGATGCTCCCCTGATTTAAAATTTTCCTCTGAATTCATATTCGTCTTTCGATAACTCAAATTGGTTATAGATACTTCTGGATCTATAAATATGAATCTCATTAATAATACAATTTTTTGATAGTTTCCTTCGATAATCAAATTTTCTAAGATTGTTTCTTCCAAATATGGTTTGCATTTTATGCATTTTATATGCTACTTTTATGAAAAACGCTGCTTATGCTTTCATTTTTGTGCTTCAAATTAGTTTTGCGCATTGCAACTATACATCTTTCATGACTATTAAAAATTTCAAAACAACATTACTAGAAAGCAGGAAGTAATCTACTCATCTTGAAGTATATCAAGATTTCCATTACAACAACACTTAGAAGAAATTTATAATCTACACTTTATGTCTTTTGCATTCTTTATAACTACAAAAGTTGTATATATTCTTCAGAAATTTGTATACTCTAATAATTATTTGCATATCGCAACTATCACTTCAATGGATATTAAGAGTTTTATTACAATGATACTTAAAAATAGGAAGTAATCTACTCATCATGAATTATATCGAGATTTTCATTGCAACAATACTTAAAAGTAGGTTGTAATCTATGCTCCTTGTTCTTTGCCTTCTTTATAATCACCAAAGTTATTTATATTCTTCAGAATTTGTGTACTTTTACCATTTAATATGATTTAATCCATATTTATACCTTCGGTGTGTATTAAGCATTTCAAGTACTTTTGCTACTTTACGGACTACATGTCCATATTTCTCTATTAGTAAAGGATTCATGACGGCCAGTCATGTTTTCCCCTAATTAAAGATCCTTAATTTATTTATAAACATAAGCACTTTATTATTTACAAATTTATCACCGACGATTATTTATTTTCAGTTGTAACAACCCGTAAATTTTCAGTAATTATAATTGTTAATTTAATAAGTTTTTGAAATTTAATATTGATGAATTTTTTTTTAGTGAATTATTAATAAAAATTGTGATATAATAATGAAAATTAACTAAGAGGAAACGTAACAAGGTTAATTAAAGTTAATAATTAATGAACTTGAATGAAATTCCAATTAAATAAAATAATTCAAATGTTATGACTTGATTATAAATGGAATTGAGAAAACAAATGAAATTATTGGATTAATGTATAAAATAGGGTAATAGATGGAAATCATTTGTGAAGAATAAGCATACATGCATTATAAAGGGAAAACGGTGACAAATGGTGGTTGTTACCAGTGGTTTACCAATTTAAAATAAAAGTTACTTTAATGATAATTAATATAATAATAGAAGTGGGAATGTAAATTGAATAGAAACGGAAATTTATTTATAAGGCAGTAATTGATGTAATAAAAAGCATGAAACCAAGTGTATAAATTTATTTAGAATATTTAATCATGATTAATGTATATAATTGGCAAAGATATAATATATGGAAATAAGATGGTTAATAACAAAGGAGTTATAAATTTGAATATATTAATGTAGCATTTATGCAAATATAAGATGTAATAGGCGTAGATTAGTGTAATAGATAAGTACCCATGTTGACATCACCTTTAAGATGGTAAGTTTATAATTGATTCATAATAAGGAAAATCTCAAATGAATGGATTTATTTGGGATGGCAATTGACAATTAATGAATTTATTTAAATTAGTAAGTTATAATTGATGGAAACTAGTAAATTGGGGAGTGAATTCAAAGGGTATTAACTAAGGAAGAAATACGTAATAAATTGAATAAAATCAATATTATATAAGAATTGTAGCATTTGTTTGTGAATAGTGGATTCATATGTGTAATTAAAAGTTATGATAATGGTTGTTTTAAGTTATCCATTTATTTAGTCTATTAAATTAAAACGGGTAACTAATTTGCAATAAATCTGAATTTAATGTAACGTTAATGTAAATTAGGGTAATAATTGGGAATATAAATTTTATTCAATGTTATGATGATTAGTTGGATATAACATAAACTTAAGTGTAAATTTAAGGTTATGATAACAATTATTATAAATTACCTAATTAATTTGTCAATGAATTTATTGGAATCAAGTTCATTAAATGTCAAGCAAATGAAGGGTAACAACAGGAACTAGGTATCGAGTGATAATGGACTTAGTATACAGATTGAAACTAATCAAATCAAAGTTATTTGGAATTTATTACAATTAATTGGAACTAAAATTTTAATAAATGAATTTATTCTAAATGAAATTTAATTTATTACGCTAATTGAAATAAAGATGGAATGTGATAATATTAACGTAAAATATTTTGAATCCAATATTTATTTCAACCGTTGACAATAATGAATTGAATAGTAGAATGAAAAATAAATTTAATAGAATTTTTGGAAATTAAATTTGTAATTTCTGAATTTAATGAAATTGAAAATTTAACGCTGAAATTGATAACTTAATCAACTCTAAATTGACATTGGAATTTGATTAAATTAATGTAAATGATTAAGAAAGTTAATTGATGAAATTTGTTAATTATAGAGTTGAAATTGAAAAGTGATTCAATTAATTTATTTTTAATTTATTAATATAAAAATAGCCATTTTGGCCACTAACTCAGATTTCGATGAAACAAGTTTCATCGGATCCGTAGTGGTGAACTATTATAGGATTTGAAGTTTCGTGTCGATCAGACTTGTCGTTTGATCGTATGGGCTTGAAACGCCTTGAAATCGATTAATTGAAATCAATTGAAATCAGTATGAAAAATATTGATTTTAGCATAACTTCTCCATATGATGGAAATTGGACTTGAAACCTTTTCCGTTGCGTTTAAAATATTTTAAAACACCTTTTTGATATATGGATTGACCCAATTTCTTCCAGAGTCAGAACGGGCTTTTTGGGCCATTCATCCTTCAACGCATTCATAAATCGGGTCCATCTACTGGTTTTCAACCCTACCTATAAATACCATGTTATAAACCATAGCCTACCTCTATTTCTCATTTGTATGTGCATACAATTCAGCTACCTCTCCTCCTCAATGGCAAACAAACAAATTCTAAATCTAAATACAATTCCAAAAAAAATCAGAAAAACTATATATCGAGGCTCTCAAAGAGCATAATCTTCTGGTGTAATTCATTTTTCAAATCGATACGCCATTTACCTAGAATTCGCCAATCAATTTTTGGCCATCCATTGCGTCGAAATCAACTGCGACGGATCATCAGATCGATTGAGGGGTTGTGTAGAGATCGCCAAAGGGTTTGCATCAGCATAGTTTGTTTGGCGTTTTGATGGTTGGATTAGCGGCTTTAATTCGATTAGGGTTCGTGCTAAGGGGGCGACAGCTGTTGCTGCAGCGTTCATGGTCGAGCGAGGAAGTAATGGGCACGGCGGCTGTGCTGACATAGGCCAACGGCGGCGATAGGTTGGCACGTGTACTTGTGGCGCGGCGCAACGGTGAGCAGGCCGAGGTGATAGCGGGTACGATCGAGTGTATGAGGCAAGATTCATTTGTGATGAGAGTGCTGCTGACGTGTTGATGGTGAAGGCTCTTTTCCCTTTCCTTTATTTAATATTCCAATCGTTCTTATTATCATAACTTTCTCATACGTTGTCCAATTTACGTGCGGTTTCTTGCGCTAGGTTCGTATTGAAATTTCGGACATTTTAACCCGAGGGAAGATTTGGAGACTGTTCAAATTTTGGGTTTAAATTGAATTTAAATTCAATTTAAATTCAAAAGGTGAGTGTTTTAACCCACTCACAACTTCTAAAATTTCTTATCTTTGTTAAATTTAATTTTCGTTGTGATTATGCATTTATTTATGATAGTTTCATATATTTTAATCATCGTCTCAGTTAGTTGCATTTATTTAAATTAAATCATTATTTAATTTATTATTGAATATAACTGCCAGTTAATTACCTGTTAAATATTATTCATTATATATTGATATTGATTGATTGTTTTGGATGATGATTGTGATGGATGTATAATTTTACGATGGATGAATGAATGTTTTATTTGTATCATCATACTCTATAAGTTCTTTATTGATTTTTCATTATTAATTCGAGATTGCGGTTTGAAATGATATACAACCGTATTTTTATTTTAAATTACAGATTGAAATGGTAGATATCCATATCACTTGACCATAGGATAGAATTTTTTTTACAGAACCGGGGTCAATATATATAAAAATAATTTGAAATTGATTTCTATGGTTTTGGAAGAAATATACGGTTTGATAAATATTAAATTTTGATATTATATAAGTATTATTTGTATGTATATATATAGTTAAATTCTTGAATTTAAGCTATGAATAAATTTGTGTAATAAAATTGACTTTTAATGACTTAAATAAAAATTAAGTTGGAAGATAAATATGAAATTGATTTGAAATTTAATAAAATTGAGGATATAAAGGGTATGATTTTTATAACTTGATTTTGGTTTAGAGCGATTTAAAGAGATATCAAGTTGATTTAAATAAATATATCAAGTTAAATAATTAAGAGAATATCCAGTTATTTAGAGTTTAAAGTTTTACTTAAATGATATTTGATTTTCTAAGTAAACATTTCAAATTTCAAATCTAAATAATAGTCATTGAAATTGATGTATATGGACTTATCAAAGAATTAATTTTAAAATGGTGGAATCTTTAAAGCTTTAAAATTTTAAATGGTTTATTTGGGGTTTTCAAATCTGTATTTGAAACTTATTTATAAAATTAAAGGAGCTATTTTATTATATAAATAAATTTTATGTTTAAACCATTTACGTATTAGAAATATGTTTCAAAGCTATTGGTTTCAAGGTATATAGATTTGAAAGTGCTATGATTTTGGAAAAAATATATATTTGAAATAAAAATGATATCATATTGATTTGGGTTTTAAAATAGAAAGGATATCGTATTTATATGGTTTTGAAAAGGATATTATATTCTGGTTTGGAAGTATAATTATTTTAGAATGACCGCGGTGTTGTAATAACGTTTGGTTGTTAAAGAGACCGGGATCGGAAGTTGTCATACTCTCTGCCAACCCCGAAAAACACTTTAACAACCGTGTACGCGGTGGAGATTCCAGAATGAAATAGGATGGTGGTGGCATTTCCTTTGAGGTAAATACGTGGACTCGACTCCCGTGAGTTGGCATAAGGTGGCTAAAACAAGAGCGATTGACGGGTTAATAAGGTAGCTCCTTTGATCGGACACATCCCTTCGACATTATACTCTGACTTTTGGATTGTTTCGGTGGCCACTTTTGATTTTCTTTTTTAGGGTGGTGGTTTGAGGTAGGCGGTAGCTACGTGCTACGCGTTACCACCGACCCGGAATCGTAATTGGTATATCAACCCTGGCATTGCCTAATTGTGCCGTGTCACCTACCCTAGCGCGCCTTCTACGAGTTTCTATTTGTGTCGTACCTATGGAGTATCCTTTGGTAGCCTCCCGATCAGGAGGTATTACGGTACTGCATAGACTATTGCCACTATTACGTGTTAAGGTGGAAAATGTAAAGCCTTAATGCTATTTAAAAGTAAGTTTATTTTACTAATAGACATTATTATAATTGCGAAATATTACTACATAGTACATAGTTTAATGGATCCTTAGGAGATGTGAATCCCGAGCATCTCTTGAGTTACTGCACTCACGTTAGACACTGGATATGAGATGTCAAATCCCATAAATATCTCTGACGTGGTGCCACTCATATTGTTTATTATTGATTTAACTTACATAAGATCTTTTAGTTCTGACTCAAGTATTTTGTCTTTTCAATTTGCTCGGGCCAGTCTGAGCATTTCAGGATTTGAAGCCTTTATCTCTGGAGGACGAAGACGAAGATTTATTATTATTTATTATAGTATTCCACTACATCCATACTATTCCGCTGCATTGTTATTTATTATTCTCTAGTATGTGTAACTCTGATATGTATTGTATAAGTATAATCGAATATTTTTGTAAAACAGCTTCATGAATTGTATATTTGGTTATTATATTTTATCGTTCCGCTGCAAGATTCTGTTTTGTTTTATTTCTTTCTTCCTTCTTCTTATTTACCCCATAACAATCCGCCCTTCTGTATGGTTTACGTCTGACGTGCGTGGTTTATCGTCGATGTAAACCGTGCGGAAAGACGCGTTACATCTGGTATCAAAGCTTTGGTTTAGCGATAAACCTCAGCTTTGTAGGGTTTGACTCTTTGTTATTAGGGTAGTAATACTCTATGATGAGTCATTGAGTGTATATATATGAGAGAGCGTATTTGTTAGTGTTATAAGAAGGTTTAATATTGTGTTAATCTATTCCGTTTTGTATTTATAAATTCTGATTGATGCATGGGACGCTATGACATCAATAGAGATTTCTAAACACTTAATAGAACATACCGACATAATATTTGTTTTTAATAGAGGTGAATGAAATAATTTTGCCTATTTTATTTTCTATATATATAATAAAATTTTATAAAGATTATATTTGGTTGTAATAGATTGGTTGTCAGGTAATAAAATTTATAAATAATAGTTGAAATGAGATTGAAATAAAATAAATAAAGAATTTGGGAATTTAGAATTTAAGTTTTGGGGTTTTGAATATTTCTTTCGAATGATTTTGGAATATAGTAATAATATTTTAGAAATATTTTCTGATATAAATATTCAATATAATTTGAAAGAATGTTTAAAAGAAAATTTGGAAAATAAATAAGTTATGTACTCCCCTCTCTGTCGCTGGAAGAAAAAAATTCGGTGATAAGTGCACGCATCATTGACATTCATTTTTGAGTTTCGAAGTAGGAGTGCCACTGTAGTAGTTTTATTTTGATAAACAAATATGAATTTTAATTGTTTAAAATATAATTGGATATATATGTTGTAAGTATATATTTATCTATTATTTTAAAATGGTTTTGGATGAAACATGTTATTTAATTCTTAAGTTTCCATTAATTAATAGTTTCAATTATTGTAGTGAATTGGAACGTAGGTAATTAATAATTGAAACCTCTAAGGGAAATAAGAGATTTAATGCTAAGTTATAAATTAAATAAAAAGAAAATTTAAATTTTTAACATATAAAACAAAGGAAATTATTATTGAATATTAAATTAATTAAAGGAAATAGAATAAACTTGTATAAGTTTCAATTACATCCTTAAAAACATATATATAACTTACCGACTATTAAAAGTTGAAGTGTTTAATAACAAATTGTAATGGAAATTGTACAAGCAAAAGTAGGTAATGAAAGTGTTCAATAAATTGCTTTTATTTATAAGAATGATGTTATAGAGTTATAAACTTAAGTTGTAATTAAAATGTTACTATAATTAAATATAATAGAAATGTAAGCACTAAATAAATGAAATTGAGAAATGCATAAATGTAATGCAATAAAAAATAAACCTACATGACCTGAATAACTGAAAATGAATAATTGTAAGCAATAAATGAAAATGAATGGAATTAATAAGAATAAATTTAATCTGTTGTTTGAAATCGTTGTTTGTTTCGGTTTATGATTGTTTGGGTAAGGATACTTTAAATTGTTTGGATGAATGAATAATCTATTTCATTTCATCTAAGACTGTTGAGTAATTGGTGTACTAAGTAGTTTATTTTTCATTTTATGCAATTTAAGGTTTAAACCCGAACAATTATTTGTTTTGTTTGATATGCTTGGATGGTTGATTTGTGTTTATGATGTTTGTTACAGTTGATTGTTGTTGTATTGATTGTTTGCTTATGGTTGAAACAACTTTGGATATTTCATTTTATATAATTGTTAACATTTTTGGATTGTATAAATGAAATACAGGTTATGAAAGCAATTGCTACTGCTTTTGGTTTCATAAATAAGCGTTATTTGCCCGACAAATAGGTACATTTTTCATATCGGTTTTATAGCATTATCATATTATTTTTCCCGTGTTGGGATATTTATTATTTTGGAAAATATGTGTATATTGTTATATTTAATATTATATTTTCTCCCAAGCCTCTCCGTACAAAGGAGACTCTGCCAAAATTTTCCTTAATTTTTGGACTTAGAAAATATTTTGAAAAATGTTTTCCAAACTTTATTAATTTGAGTATAAGAGATTTAATGGTTTTAAATTGGTATATTTTATTTAAAGTAATTAATTTTGTAAATTTAACTGTTTATAAAGTTAATATTTTGATAAGATGTATTATTTATTTAATTCTTCTTTTCCCTTCTTCTTCCTTTTCGGGGACGAAAAGTTTCGAGTGGGAGAGAGTGTAACGACCCATAAATTTTCAGTAATTATAATTGTTAATTTAATAAGATTTTTGAAATTTAATATTGATTAAAATAAAATTTTAGCGAATTATTAATAAAAGTTGTGATATAATAATGAAAATTAACTAAGAGGAAACGTAACAAGGTTAATTAAAGTTAATAATTAATGAACTTGAATGAAATTCCAATTAAATAAAATGATTCAAATGTTATGACTTGATTATAAATGGAATATGAGAAAACAAATGAAATTATTGGCTTAATGTATAAAATAGGGCAATAGACTGAAATCGTTTGTGAAGAATAAACATACATGTATTATAAAGGGAAAACGGTGACAAATGGTGGTCGTTACCAGTGGTTTACCAATTTAAAATAAAAGTTACTTTAATGATAATTAATATAATAACGGAAGTGGGAATGTGAATTGAATAGAAACGAAAATTTATTTATAAGGCAGTAAGTGATGTAATAAAAAGCATGAAACCAAGTGAATAAATTTATTTAGAATATTTAATCGTAACTAATGTATATAATTGGCAAAGATATAATATATGGAAATAGGATGGTTAATAACAAAGGAGTTAGAAATTTGAATATATTAATGTAGCATTTATGCAAATATAAGATGTAATAGGCGTAGATTAGTGTAATAGATAAGTACCCATGTTGACATCACCTTTAAGATGGTAAGTTTATAATTCATCCATAATAAGGAAAAATTCAAATGAATGGATTTATTTGGGATGGCAATTGACAATTAATGAATTTATTTAAATTAGTAAGTTATAATTGATGGAAATTAGTAAATTGGGGAGTGAATTCAAAGGGTATTAACTAAGGAAGTAATATGTAATAAATTGAATAAAATCAATATTATATAAGAATTGTAATATTTGTTTGTGAATAATGGATTCATATGTGTAATTAAAAGTTATGATAATGGTTGTTTTAAGTTAACCATTTATCAAGTCTATTAAATTAAAACGAGTAATTAATTTGCAATAAATCTGAATTTAATGTTACGTTAATGTCAATTTGGGAAGTAGTTGGGAATAACGTAAATTTTATTCAGTGTTATGATGATTAATTGAATATAACATAAATATAAGTGTAAATTTAAGGTTATGATAACTATTATTATAAATTACCTAATCAATAGGTCAATGAATTTATTGGAATCAAGTTCATTTAAATGTCAAGCAAATGAAGGGTAACAATAGGAACTAGGTATAGAGTGATAATGGACTTAGTATAAGGATTGAAACTAATCAAATCAAAGTTATTTGGAATTTATTATAATTAATTGGAACTCAAATTTTAATAAATGAATTTATTCTAAATGAAATTTAACTTATTACGCTAATTGAAATAAAGATGGAATGTGATAATATTAACGTAAAAGATTTTGAATCCAATGTTTATTTCATCCGTTGACAATAATGAATTGAATAGTAGAATGAAAAATAAATTTAATAGAATTTTGGAAATTAAAATTATAATTTCTGAATTTAATGAAACTGAAAATTTAACGCTGAAATTGATAAGTTAATCAACTCTCAATTGACATTTGAATTTGGTTAAATTAGTGTAAATGATTAAGAAAGTCAATTGATGAAATATGTTAATTATAGAGTTGAAATTGAAAAGTGATTTAATTAATTTATATTTAATTTACTAAATTAATATAAAAATAGTTATTTTGGCCACTGACTCGGATTTCGACGAAACAAGTTTAATCGGATCCATAACGGTGAACTATTGTAGGATTTCAAGTTTCGTATCAATCGGACTTGTCGTTTGATATGGGCTTGAAACGCCTTGAAATCGATTAATTGAAATCAATTGAAATCAATTTGAAAAATATTGATTTTAGCATAACTTCTCCATACGATGGAATTTGGACTTGAAACCTTTTCCATTGCGTTTAAAATATTTTAACACACCTGTTTGATATATGGATTGACCCAATTTCGTTCCGGAGTCAAAACGGGCTTTTGGGCCATTCATCGTTCAGCGCGTTCATAAATCGGGTCCATCTACTCTTTTTCAACCCTACCTATAAATACACTGTTATAAACCCTAGCCTACCTCTATTTCTCCTTTTTATGTGCATACAATTCATCTTTCTCTCCTCCTCAATGGCAGACAAACAAATTCTAATTCCAAATACAATTCCAAATCAAATTAAAAGCTAAAATTTCAAACTCCTCAAAAAAATTCAGAAAAATTATATATCGAAGATCTCGAAGAGCTTAATCTTCTGGTGTGATTCGTTTTTCAAATCGGTACACCCTTT
Source organism: Allium cepa (assembly GCA_030765085.1). NCBI lineage: Eukaryota > Viridiplantae > Streptophyta > Magnoliopsida > Asparagales > Amaryllidaceae > Allium > Allium cepa. The sequence continues at coordinate 237,459,722 of CM060929.1, read as the reverse complement.
GCCCAGAATTCGCTAATCAATTTTCGGTCGTCCATTGCGTCGAAATCAACTATGACCGATAATCAAATCGATTGAGGGGTTGTGTAGAGATCGCCGAGGGGTTTGCATCAGCGTAGTTCGTTTGTCGTATTGATGGTTGGATCGACGGATTTAGTTCGATTAGGGTTCGTGCTAAGGGGGCGGTGGCTCTTGCTGCATCGTTCGTGGCCGAGCGAGGAAGCATTGGGCAAGGTGGCCGTGCTGACATAGGCCGGCGGCGGCGATAGTTGGCACGTGTATTTGTGGCGCGGCGCAACAACGAGCAGGTCGAGGTGATAGCCGGTACAATCGAGTGTATGAGGCGAGGTTTGTTTGTGATGGGAGTGCTGCTGACGTGTTGATGGTAAGGGCTCTTTTCCCTTTCCTTTATTGTTTATTTTATTTAATATTCCAATTGTTCTTATTATCATAACTTTCTCATACTTTGTCCAATTTACACGCGGTTTTTTGCGCTAGGTTCGTATTGAAATTCCAGACATTTTGGCCCTAGTTTAGGTAGATTTGGAGACTGTTCAATTTTTGGGTTTAAATTCAATTTAATTCAAAAGGTGAGTGTTTTAACCCACTCACAACTTCTAAAATTTCTTATGTTTGTTAAATTTAATTTTCGTTGTGATTATGCATTTATTTATGACTGTTTCGTATATTTTAATCATCATCTCAGTTAATTGCATTTATTTAAACTAAATCGTTATTTAATTTATTATTGAATATAACTGCCAGTTAATTACCTATTAAATATTATTAGTCACATATTGATATTGATTGATTGTTTTGGATGATGATTGTGATGGATGTATAATTTTATGATGGATGAATGGATGTTTTATTTATATCATCATACTCTGCAAGTTCTTTATTGATTTGTCATTATTGATTATATACAGACGTATTTTTATTTTAAATTACGGATTGAAATCATAGATATCCGTATCACTTGACCATATGATAGAAAATTTTATACAGGCACCAGCGTCTATATATATAAAAATAATTTGAAATTGATTTCTATGGTTTTGGAAAGAAATATACGGTTTGATAAATATTAAATTTTGATATTATATAAGTATTATTTTTATGTATATTGTTAAATTCTTGAATTTAAGCTATGTATAAATTTGTGTAATAAAAATAAGTTTATTCACGGAGTTTGATTGTTTTTTATTATACGGTTGAGTACCTGTTTAAGTTATTGTATATATAGAGTTTTAACGACTTAAATAAAAATTAAGTTGGAAGATAAATATGGAAATTTATTTGGAATTTGATAAAATTGAGGATATAAAGGGTATGATTTTTATAACTTGATTTTGGTTTAGGGCAATTTAAAGAGATATCAAGTTGATTTAAATAAATATATCAAGTTAAATAATTGAAAGAATATCCAGTTATTTGGAGTTTAAAGTTTTACTTAAATGATATTTGATTTTCAAATTAAACATTTCAAATTTCAAATCTAAATAATAGTAATTGAAATAGATGTATATGGAATTATCAAAGAATTAATTTTAAAATGGTGGAATCTTTAAATCTTTGAAATATATGAAAATTTAAATGGTTTATTTAGAGTTTTCAAATCTGTATTTGAAATTGATTTGTAAAATTAAAGGAGCTATTTTATTATATAAAGAAATTTAATATTTAAACCATTTAAGTATTAGAAATTATGTTTCAAAGCTATTGGTTTCAAGGTATATAGATTTGGAAGTGCTACGATTTTGGAAAATGGATATATATGAAATAAAAATGATATCGTTTTGATTTGGGTTTTAAAATAGAAATGATATCATATTTATATGGTTTCGAAATGGATATTATATTATGGTTTGAAAGTATAATTATTTTAAAATGACCGCGGTGTTATAATAACGTTTGGTTGTTAAAGAGACCGGGATCGGAAGTTGTCATACTCTTTGCCAACTCCGAAAACCACTTTAACAACCGCGTACGCTGTGGCGATTCCAGAATGAAGTAGGATGGTGGCGGCTTTTCTTTTGAGGTAAATACGTGGACCCGACTCCCGTGAGTTGGCATAAGGTGGCTAAAACAGAAGCGATTGACGGGCTAATGAGGTAGCTCCTTTGATCGGACACATCCCTTCGATATTATACTCTGACTTTTGGATTGTTTCGGTGGCCACTTTTGATTTTCCATCGGTCGGGAAGTGCACCCTGGCATTGCCTAGTTGTGCCGTGTCACCTACCCTAGCGCGCCTTCTACGAGTTTCTATTTGTGTCGTACCTATGGAGTATCCTCTGGTAGCCTGCCGATCAGGAGGTATTACGGTACTGTATAGACTATTGGCACTATTAAGTGTTAAGGTGGAAAATGTAAATCCTTAACGCTATTTAAAATTAAGTTTATTTTACTAATAGACATTATTATAATACCGAAATATTACTACATAATAAATAGTTTAACGGATCCTTAGGAGATGTGAATCCCGAGCATCTCTTGAGTTACTGCACTCATGTTAGACACTGGATAGGAGATGTCAAATCCCGTAAACATCTCTAACGACGTGCCACTTATATTGTTTATTATTGATTTAACTTACATAAGATCTTTTAGTTCTGACTCGAGTGTTTTGTCTTTTCAATTCGCTCGGGTCAGTCTGAGCATTTCAGGATTTGAAGCCTTTATCTCTGGAGGACAAAGATGAAGATTTATTATTATTTATTATAGTATTCCACTACATCCATACTGATCCGCTGCATTATTATTTATTATTCTCTGTTATTTGTAACTCTGATATGTATTGTATAAGTATAATCGAATATTTTTGTAAAACAGCTTCATGAACTGTATAATATATTATTATATTTTATAGTTCCGCTACAAGATTCTGTTTTGTTTTATTTCTTTCTTCCTTCTTCTTATTTACCCTATAACAATCCTCCCTTCTGTATGGTTTAAGTGTGACGTGTGTGGTTTATCATCGATTTAAACCGTGCGGAAAGGCGGGACGTTACATCAGCCTTGGACATGATTTATTGAGATCTCTTTAATTATCGTGTTTTAGGTACCTACACCACTTCTAGGGTAATTTAACAATCATGTCATTAGTCTCTTCAAGTGCACCCTTAAGTGTTTCTTCAAGAACACTCATACCTTTTATTTGGCATCTTTATTACTTACTCCAAAAGTATTTCGAACTGATTTTTGTACCATATTTCAGATATAGTTTACACATTTTGATCCTTCAGGGATTCAAATCTATATTGGAGAAAGTCTATAGTGATATTACTAATAATTTATTCAAGTTACTTAATATTTTGCGTCATTATACATGTTAACAAATATTTGACATTGATGATCAAAATGAACTTGTATCCCTTTATCCTCCCTCTCAATGTTGAGGAACATTAACACATTAAATAATAATCATCTTTAAATTATCTTTTTGATCCATTATCATATTGCTACTAGCAAATACACCATACATATTAATGATAGGAGGATAATTCTTTTATTAATTGATAAGATGCATTCAAGCGATATTTACGAGCTTCTGGCTCATGTTTAAATATGGGATTCAATTATGCCAAATTTCGTGAAATATAACCCAGTTGAAATTGTACCAAATTTTTCTAAAATAAGCTTCCAGCTTTCAATTTGTAGAGATAACGCAAAGATATTCTTTGATGTTTTCATTATAGTTCCAATATGGTAGCCATTCATTTGTATATCCTCAAAACTCAACAAATTTCTTTAAAATTTTCCTTAGTATAATGTATTTTGAATTAAGATATATGTACAATTTGGTAATACTACATGGGCTCTTCTGGACTCTTTAATTATATAGCAAATTTGCTATGGCTGAAATATTTTAGCTATAATATTTTCAGATAGTTCAGAGAAAAACTTCTGGTTTTTCGAAGTCATATGAGTCGTTGTACTATCTAGTAGGCAAATATTACCACTCAAATATTGATGGTCCATATCTAAAGAATTAGAAACAATATAGTTAGTCAACTATTAAAATTTTGTAAGCATTAAATAAATGCTAATATTTTCCAAAATAAAATAAAATGGACTACTGGTTAAAACACAACATTCATCGGTATGTTATTTCAATTAGTTCTGAATAAAAACATACAAGCACCAACTTCCAACTGGTTGAAACTTCAGGTTCAACCACTCTTGTTTAGGTTTGGAAGTATGACCATCTTCTAGTAGTTATAACACTCCTTTAAGGAGTTCCATAAGTAAAGATGATTTTTTTCCAGTTAAATGTCTTGTTTTAAGATTGTCGTGGATATGACACTTTAAAAATAAAAGAGCCTATAACAACCCTGTATTTTGCGATTATTTTAATTATATATTTCGATTATTTTAATTGGATTTCTAATTTTAAAACTTTACTTTATTTGTTAAAATGGAAAAAAAAATTATTTTAAATATAAATTTTGATTTTGATGTAAATTATAATTCCAAACATAAATAAACAGAATATTTTCCAAAAATGTGAATTTTTGTCAATATGGTCAAAATTTGACTTTTAATTTAAAATTTTAAAATTGGAACTATTGAAATTTATCTTTTTTGTATGAAAGTAAATAAAATTTTAAGTATACTGCCTTTTGTTTCGTTGAAATCTGATTAATATTGTTTAAGTTTTGCTTTTTAAACCATTGTATGTAAATTATTTTATTTAACAAAATTGTTTATTTTAATATATATAAATAATATTTTTATTTATCATGTCTCTAATTTATGTTTACATGTGTAACATGACATGTTATGTATATATATTATATTTTTAAAACATTTTAAAAGTGTAGTTGGAATTTTTCAATGTTAGTTATATTTTGTTTACAACTTTAATTCTAGTTTCAACTAAAGTATTTTCTTTATTTATTTTCTATTTTCCTAAAACTATTTATTTATTTTCATTCCTACTTTATTTTATTTTTATTTTTATTTTATTTACTTAATTTTTATTTGTTTATATTGGATTTAAAAGAATTGGAAATTCGAAGAGACTTAAGCTTTTAATCTTGTGACTTTTCCTTATCCTTGTCTCTTCATTACCTTGGCCTTTCATTTTCTCTTAGTATAGTCGTGTATTCCCATTGCCTTTCACGTGAAAAAAACCTTCTCACTCTCTTCATTCTCATGACATTTCATTTCTGAAAAAAAATTGTAAGTTAAGGCTTCCATTTTCCTACTTTTCTTCCTCATTTTTGCTTTGATTTTTGCCTTGCTCTTGTCTAGTTTGCTCGGCCGCACACACCATCACCTTCACTGACCACCACCATCATCTCCTCCTCATCATCCACGGCGTACAACCTCCCCTTCCTCTGACCACACCAGGCCGTGACCGCCAAGTGAGCAAGCAACACCAAAACTTTGCAAAAACCCCAAACAATTCCTAGCCAAGCCATGTATTCCCATCACCTTCATGTTTAGCCTTGGCCACCACCTCTAACACCACCACCACTTGCTTCCATGACCTCTAGCCATCACCATCAGCCTCTGACCTGACCTATAGTGGCATGGCCGAGCCCAAATGTTGGTATAGGCCGAGCCTATGTTGCACCAAAACCTTCCATCCCTTGACCCCTTGCTTACTTTTGCCTCTTCATGCCTTTGCCTTCCATTTTCATGTCCATAGCCATGTCTCATGACTCATGGCCAAGCATACATGACCTAGTACGAGCCAAGGTGTGGTTAGATCAAGCCCATTTGCATTTTGGCCAAGCTTATATTGTCTTGTACAAATCTTTTGCTCCTAAGGTTTGGTTATCTCTCTTGTTTTGCAATTGTTTTGCAAACAGAAGTTGTTAACTTTATTTGTATGTCAATATTAATATTTGTGCTTATGTGTGTTATATTTTGTGTTGTTTACAAGGATCTCCATCCATTCAAATCTAATCGTGCCTGTCATGCTTTTGAAATCGTTCTTGTGTGTTGTTTTGGGTCTCTAACTTTGATAAAGGTAAGTCCTTCTCACTCTGACATTATTACTTATGAAATGGTAAGTGGATTAAAAATGATTAGTAATTAAAATATTTATGCAAGTTAATGATGATTATATGATATGTATTTCATGTTATTACCATGTTAACTTTGTTAATTATCACCTGACATATGATATATGACAGTATATTGTGACATTGACATGTTAATATAATTGTTTATATTGTTTATGCATATATTTACACTACAAGTTTCTTGTTAGAATAGAATCACTACGGGTTGAAATGATACATACCCGAACGGACATTAGAATAGGAAAATATTATTATGAGCTGAAATGATAGGCTCAAGTGATTTTTATTGCATTTTATTTGACTTAGGATTGCGGGTTTGAAATGATAGAACCCGGGGTATTCTTTTTAAATTGCAGATTGAAATGATACATATCTGTATCACTTGACCTAGGATAGAAAATTATATACAGACCCCGTGGTATATTTTAATTTTTTTATATAAATATGTATTTTAAAGCATGAAATTTTGATTTAAATATTTTTCTTATATTTTAAGAAAGTTAAATATTTGAATTGAATTTAAGTATGTAAATTTGAAGTGAATGTGATTTTTGGCTTCAAATTTCATTTTTAAAAATGTAAGTAAATAATGGTAATTAAATTTAAAATTTTGAAAAGATATTCGAAGTAAAATGTTAAAGTTTTGTTAAATTAATAAGTTAAGAAAACAGTGAAATTTTGACCTAACAAATGAATTGAGTTTTAAATTGGATTTTAATTATACAATTTTGTTGTGATAAATCATATGTTAAATTGATTTAAATGTGAAGTTTTGAAGCCTAAAAATATGATTTTAAGTTTGAAATTTGCTAAAATTGAAGTTTTATCGTTTCTGAAAAGTTATAATAAATCTAGAATTTTATTGGCAGCATTTCCAAAAATGCTATGGTTTTACGATGGCATTTGTTAAGTGCTATCACTTCTGAAATTTAACTAAGTTCTGAGATAACTAAACATCTATTACGGCATTTATAAATGCTATTGTTTCTGAACTGAAATATTTTGGAAATTAAATACCTACTGTAGCACTTTATAAATGTCATCGTTGCTAAAATTTGACAATGTTTTGAGATGTTATAGGTTTTAACACTATTTGAGTTATATTTTAAAGTGATAATGATTTAACTTTTGGAATTGATAAATTTTCAAATTTAAGGAGTTTGAATATATTTTAGTATTTAAATTTGAATTTTTAAGGAATTTAAATTGAATTTGAATGTAAATAATGGTTACTTTGTTATGTGTTAAATGGAATGAAATGAGATGAATGAATTTTTGAATGGAATTTTGAAATGTGTTTTGTAATGATATTTGGAATAATAAATGAATGACATATTTTGTTTTAAAATGATATTTAATTTGAATATTTGAATTAAAGAATGATAATGAATTGATAAAGGATTTGAAATGAAATGATTTTGAAATGGTTTTGGTTTTGAAGTATAAACTATTTTGATTTGAATATAGTTTTGAAATAAAAATGGTTTTAGTTTCGAAGTATAAACTATTTTTAAAGGAATATAGTTTGGGAATAAAATGATTTGATTTTGAAGTATGAACTATTTTGAAGTGACCACGACATTATAATAATGATTGATTGTTAAAATGACCGAGATCGGAAGTTGTCATACTCTCTGCCAGCTTCGAAAACCACTTTAACAACCGGGTACACGGTGGAGATTCCAGAATGAAGTAGGATGGTAGCAACGTCCTTTGAGGTATTGTAACAGGCCGATATTTCAACCATTCGCATCCATACATGTCAGACTTGAATTGCTCAAAATACCGCGTTTTAAATAAAATTTGGAAAATCTCAGAACATACAGTAAATAATAATCACAGAACACAGACATAGAGTAAGAAATGCAGCGGAAGTAAAAGAGATAGTAGTTCATGAAGCTACTATGTAAATATATCAGAGTTAAATAAAATGCAATAGAATAAATAAAGTACAACAGAAGTCTCAAGATGATAACCAAATACAAGCTGAATAGAACAACATAACTGAAATAGATAAAACTAGTTAAGCAGATAATCTCCAGCGATTCCAATCTCCAGAAAGTGGAATCCAAATCTGTGAATAACTCAGGCTGACCCGAGTGTAAATAAAAATACAAACACTCGAGTCAGGACAATATATACTTATATAATGTAAACCAACCCAAGTGAACAGTAATAAAGTACAAGTAACTTAAAGGATGCCTGGGACCGCCCATCCTCTAAGGATCCGTCAAACTTTTTACTATATAGTAATATTGCGCTATTATAATAATGCCTACGGTAAAATAAACTTACTTTAAAATAGCGTTCCGGGCTACCCATATCACCCTTCACACATAATAGTCCTATTAGTCCATCCAATATCATGATATCTCCAGATCGGGAAACTATCAGAGGATACCACACGGGATACGGGAGAAAAACAAACTCGCAGTAAAGGCTCGGTATGGTAGGTGACACGGCACACAAGGCAATGCCAGGGTAGATATACCAATTACGCACACGGGCTGGTGGTAACGCATCAGCCACATACGCCCACCTCGGAACATAATAACATAAAATAAAAATGCATTCACAAAATAAGTAAATAAATTTTAATTAAGTATAATTTAAATGGAGAAAATAGCAAAGAAAATAGAAACTAGGCTTTAAAAATAGAAAATAAATTCAATAAGCTTTGGAAAAATTCAAACATCACTTTAAAAATATTTAAAAGTCAAAATAAACATAATATAACATAAATATACAAATTGGAATAAGATATATCAAGTAAAAATATCATTTATATAAATTAAAGCAAAGAATATTGTTAAATAACCCTATATACATACAATATTGTAAAGGGTATAACTTTCACAATTTAAATCCAATTTCAACAAAATGAAAAGCAGTATTCATGATATTAAATCTGTTTTCATAACAAAAGATAATGTGAAAGAAGTCAAATATTTAAATTTAAAATTTAAAAGTCAAAGTTTGACCAGTTTTGACCACAAATCCATTTTTCAGGAAAATATTCAATTTATACCAGTTTGAAATTATAAATCATATAATAATTAAAATTTGTATTTGAAAATGGAGTGTTTGAAATAAAACAAGCTAAAATAATTTCAAAATAAAATAAAGTCAAATTTAAATTATGTGGAAAAATGATCTAGGGTTGTTACACTCTCCCCCACTCAAAACTTTTCGTCCCCGAAAAGGAATGAGGTATGGGAAAGCACAGAAAAAGATAAAGTGAAATAAGATTAAGACAAGATGACAAGGAGATTGAAATTATACCTGATAACTATTGTTATAGGTAAGTTAACAAGGTGGAGATTATCAAAGATTATAGAAAGATTTCTAAACAGAAAAATTATAGAAAAATGCCTACACCAGCCCGAAGCAAGATAAGGAAAATAAGGACAACCAAAAGATAGTTTGAAAAACAAAATAAGATAATAAGTTAGAAACCACGGAAATTTCAATCTCAAATTTCATTATCTTATCTTCTAATCATCTTAAATTGACAATTTCTAAGATCATGGATTAGAAGAATAGTCATTCATTATACTCATGATGTACTCAATAAAATTTAATTCTTCTTTATTCCTACTTAAAGTTAAATTTATTCCTCTCAATATATTTTGTCATCTATGCCCATTACACTTACTCTTATTATAACTGCTTTAATTTATTGTTAGTTCCATTAACATTATTTTATATTGTAAATTATTCAATTAACATTTTTCTTTATTTAACACTGTTAATCATTTTATAACTTAAATTTAAGTGTATAACATTTATTATAACCACTCAAATTTTATTTATAAAATCTTTTTTTATATTGTATATTATCCAATTACATATTCAATTTTTGAAAATTTTAGCAAGTTATACTGTAATGAAATTGTGTATTATACAAATAAACTTTCCAATTCAATCATTTCAAACTTGAATATTTATCCAAATCTTGAAATTATACTTAAAATTATCCTTCAAGATAAAATTTAGGAACTAAATTTCCAATAATTTCCAAACTATTTAGAGATAACTAAATGCAGATATACTATATATATAAATATCCATTCAAATTTAAATCATATATCAGCATATGTTATAAATCCAGTCTTATTTTAGAAATTCAAATCAATTAAATTCCCCAAAACAAAACTGCAGCAAGACTACAGAACAGTCTCTTCACTTGAAAACTCGAAAATGAATGTCGATGATGCTGCAGTCAGCACAGAAGTTATTTTCCAGCGACAAAGAGAAGAGCACTAATTTTAAAGTTTAAAATTCTTTGGAAACAAATTTCTATTCGAAAATACATTAAATAGTACATCCTTTAAAACTTTAAACACAAGGTTTGGAACCATTGGAAATTAAATTCCTAAATTCTTGTTTAAATTCATTTTAAATTTCCAAATAAATTTATAACCATGTTTATAGTTCAATTATTTATAAATGAAACAAGAGGTAATATATATAAAATCAAATATTATTTCTTAACAACCAATTCAATAAAATCCGAAAAATGATTTATAATATAGCTACAAAATTTATTTCACAAAATTTATTTCATTACTAAATTTGAAAACACATTGTGTCAGTTTTCTTTGTTCAAGTGTTTTGGAAATCTTATCGATAGCGTTGATCAGACGAATCGATCAGAAACCCAAATCAACATCAACAACTCAAACAACACAATATATAAAACATTTAAATATCTGTTTACAAATACACTTCAATAATGATTTGAAGATATGAAAACAAAGATGAGATGATTAAATAACAGAATAGGGACATGGATAAGCTTATATAAACCGCGGGCAACCCTAACCGGGTCAACCATGACTTGAAGAATAAGAACGATGTAGATTTCTAGGGTAAATCAACATTCGATCTCAAGATATAGAGTTCGAAATTATAAGAGATACAAGCATCTAAACCGAGGATATAGAATCTCTAGTGAATCGATGCTGTTGTAAAGTAGTTTCCCCCTTTACAAATAAATTTGAGGTTGGCGAGACCGCCGACTCATTATGAAGATCTTTTGAAGTGGAGTTATGGGATACTCCAGAATCAAAAGAAGATAAATAGTGAGGGACACGAATGGATTTTGGAACCGCAAGAAATGTTCCAAAATTCAAAGGAATCGAGTCAAAATGGAATAGATTTAAACTCGAATGAAAGTGATTCTGTAAGTACATTTACCCTATATACTGAGTTTTTCCTAGAGCTACCAATGCGCTGATACCAACTGTGACAACCCAATAGTTTCAACCATTCGCATCCACACACGTCGGACTTGAATTGCACAAAATACCGCGTTGTAAATAAAATTTGGCAAAGCTTAGAACATACAGTAAATAATAATCACAGAACACAGACACAGAGTAAGAAATGCAGCGGAAGTAAAAGAGATAATAGTTCATGAAGCTACTATGTAAACATATCAGATTCAAATAAAATACAATAGAATAAATAAAGTACAATATAAGTCTCAAGATGATAACCAAATACAAGCTGAATAGAACAACAGAACTGAAATAGATAAAACTAGATAAGAAGATAATCTCCAGCGATTCCAATCTCCAGAAAATGGAATCCAAATCTGTGAATAACTCAGGCTGACCCGAGCGTAAATAAAAATACAAACACTCGAGTCAGGACAATATATACTTATATAATGTAAACCAACCCAAGTGAACAGTAATAAGGTACAAGTAACTTAAAGGATGCCTGGGACCGCCCATCCTCTAAGGATCCGTCAAACTATTTACTATATAGTAATATTGCGCTATTATAACAATGTCTACAGTAAAATAAACTTACTTTAAAATAGCGTTCCCGGCTACCCATATCACACTTCACACATAATAGTCCTATCAGTCCATCCAATATCATGATATCTCCAGATCGGGAAACTATCAGAGGATACCACACGGGCTACGGGAGAAAAACAAACTCATAGTAAAGGCTCAGTATGGTAGGTGACACGGCACACAAGGCAATGCCAGGGTAGATATACCAATTACGCACACGGGCTGGTGGTAACGCAGCAGCCACATACGCCCACCTCGGAACACACTCCCATATCAAAATCGGAGGATGGCCATCTAATCAATCACAAGTAAGAGTATAGTATCGAAGGAATGTGTCCGACCAGAGGAGCTACCCCTTTTGGCCCGAGATCGCTCCTGTTTTAGCCACCTTAAACCAACTCACGGGAGTCGGGTCCATGTAATATACCTCAAGAACGTCGCCACCATCCTACTTCATTCTGGAATCTCCACCGCGTACACGGTTGTCAAAGTGGTTTTCGGAATCGACAGAGAGTATGCTAGATATTCGATCCCGGTCTCTTTACCAAACAATTGTTATTATAACCCATGGTTATAATTTTAAAAATAATATTTATACTTCAAAATAGAATATCATTTCAAATCCAAATCATTATCAAAATAAAGATTAAATTAATTCCAACACATTTCAAAAACATCATATCTTTCCAAAACTTCCTGTCAAATCATTTCAATATATCAAAATATCATATCTTTACAAAACTTCATTTCCAATCATTTTAATATATCAAAATATCATATCTTTATAAAACTTCATTTCCAATCATTTTAATATTTCAAAATATAATTTCTTTACAAAACTTCGTTTCAAATCATTTTAATATATCAAGATATCATATCTTTATAAAACTTCATTTCCAATCATTTTAATATATCAAAATATCATATCTTTACAAAAGTTCATTTCCAATCATTTTAATATATAAAAATATAATATCCTTACAAAACTTCATTTCCAATCATTTTAATATATCAAAATATAATATCTTTACAAAACTTCATTTCAAATCATTTCAATATATCAAAATATCGTATCTTTACAAAACTTCATTTCCAATCATTTCAATATATCAAAATATCATATCTTTACAAAACTTCATTTCCAATCATTTTAATATATCAAAATATAATATCTTTACAGAACTTCATTTCCAATCATTTTAATATATCAAAATATAATATCTTTACAAAACTTCATTTCAAATCATTTTAATATATAAAAATATCATATCTTTACAAAACTTCATTTCCAATCATTTTAATATGTCAAAATATCATATCTTTACAAAACTTCTTTTCAAATCATTATTCATTTCATCCAATTTAAAATACCATTTCAATTCACATTTCAAAACAGTTTATATTTCAAAAATCATTTTAAATCATTAAAAATGAAGTTATTATATTTAATAATTAAATTTCCAAAATTTTCAACTTTCAAAGTTCATTAATTCACTTAAGTTTATCAAAACAGTGAAAATTCACTTTTCGCGGCATTTAGAAAATGCTACGGAAAGTTACATTCAAAACAGTTCAATTTAACAAAAGACGGCATTTTAAAAAAATGTTGTAATAGGGTTTACTTAAATTTCAAATAAACTTAGTTAAATTCAACAATTATAGCACTTACATAAATTGCTATAATAGCCTTTAATTCAATTTAGATTTTTAGTTCATTATCATCAACTACAGCATTTACAAATGCTGTAATATCATTTACATTGCAATTAATAGCATTTCACAAATGCAGTTAATTAACTTCAAATATTCAATATAATTTCACAACCGATTATATTTTTATTTAAACATTTTTAACTTATAAAATCATACATTTTCACATCTATAAACATCATTTAATTTTTCTTAAGTTCATGATTTTATAAAGTTAAATTTCCATTCGAAAATCTAGATTTAATAATAGTTCACTTATTAAATTTCAACGTTAAATTTTAAAGTCATTGAATCAAATTAAACTTAACACTTAAGTTTAAAATTTCAAAATATAACTTAATTTCAATTTTATTTATTTAACTTAAAATTCACATTTAAGCCAAATTCACAAATTCCCATTTGGTTATATTTCAAAATTTCAACTTAAATAATCATTCGTTCCACATTTTAACTTTATTCAAAAATCATTAATATATTATTAAATCATTTTAAATTCATTTTTAAATTCAAATTATCATAAATTTATCATAATTTCATAATTAATTTAATTTCTAGTTATAATTAAATCAAAATTTTCAAAATAACTTACATTCAAATTTTCTAACTTTTCCATAATTTATTTAACTTATAAATTTCTAGAAAATCAATAATACTTTAAAAAAATTATTTTTAATTAAGTTTAAATCAAAATATAGTAATATTTACATTTCTAAATATTTTTTAAAATTTTAGAAAACATATTTTAACTACGGGTCTGTATATAATTTTCTAGCCTAGGTAAAGTGATACGGGTAATATATCATTTCAACTCAAAATTTACAAAGAAAATCCGGGTTTTATCATTTCAAACTCGCAGTCCCAAGTAAATTAAAATAATTGAAAATCATTCAGGCATATCATTTCAGCCCATAACGATTTTCTCCTATTCTAAAGTCCGTTCGGGTATTTATCATTTCAACCCATAGTGATTCTAATCTAAAGGGAATTTGCAGTTTGATAAACTAATATAAACAACAGAACAACATAATATAACCGTAAAATATGATATAACATGTGTTTAAGCATAGGTGAAAATCATATGATCATAATATAGCAGATATAATATGGTGATGCATTTTACAGATTCACAGGTGATCGATTTACTAGTTATATAAGTACAAAACTGTCTGGTGAGAATAACTCACTGGTTTGAGCTGCAGAAACAACGACGAATGTACAAATGAGATCTAAACAAGCACGATAACATGACACAAAGATGAGTGGAAGAGCCAAAGTATTGATTCACTTGAATACAAGTCAAACAAAACAATATACATAAGATTTCAAATTCAAATACGATAAACAATGTGAGAATTGAATGTACAAAACATCTCCAAAGTATTTGCACTTGTCTTCAACTATCCTAGGCTCGGCTATGGATTAAAATACATGACTAAAGCTTGTGATTGGATCTAGTAGTGGACTCATATGGGTCGGCCTAGCCTAGGGAAAATGGTGCTAACATAAGTATGCATGAAGCTAACACTACAAGGCAACATACATGGATTCAAGGCCATATAAGGCTCGGCCAAGGGCATAAAGGTCACAGCCTTCACTGTGGGGGTCCAAGATGATGATGTGGCCAAGAGTCCAGGTGGTGCTGGAGGTGGTGGAGGTGGTGTTGGTGGCGGCCATGGGTGGTGGAAGTGGATGTATGCATGGTAGTGCTCGGCTAAGGACAAAAAGTGGAGTTTTGGTGAACTTTAGGTGATGGATCAGTCAACCATGAGGTACGACTTGGGGTTTGGCCAAAGAGGAGGTGGCGAAGGAGGTGTTCTCAGGTGATGGTGGAGGCAGCAGGGCATGGTGATGGAGGTGGCCGAACCTATGATGAAGGAGATTAAGTGCAAATCATTATCAAAGAAGAATAAAAGTAAAACAAAAGAAAAAAAATTTACCCAAACTTTCCTCAATGGCAATGGATAAATTTTTTTTGTTAAAGAATGAGAAAAGAAAGTACGTGAATGTGAAGAAGAGTATGCGGCTGAAATTTGTGAGATATTATGGCTAATTGGTGAAAAGTTATGTTAAATGTGAAAAGGTGGAAGATAAAGAGCCATAGGAAAATCAAAAGTCGTAACCTTTTCAAATTACCTTTAATTTATTAAGTTTAAATTACTGAAAATAATAATATTTTCAGTTTAAATTTCGAAAATGCAACAAAATATAAAATATAAATAAATAAATAATAATTATATATGATAAAAATAGGAAAATAGCACAGAAAATGCAAACTAGTCAAGAAAATTTGAAAATAAACAGAATAAATTTTGGAAAGGTTATATGGACTTGGAAAATAATTATAAATAAGAATAATAACTTAAAATAAAAATGCATTCACAAAATAAGTAAATGAATTTTAATTAAATATAATTTAAATGGAGAAAATAGCAAAGAAAATAGAAACTAGGCTTTAAAAATAGAAAATAAATTCAATAAGCTTTGGAAAAATTCAAACATCACTTTAAAAATATTTAAAAGTCAAAATAAACATAATATAACATAAATATACAAATTGGAATAAGATATATCAAGTAAAAATATCATTTATATAAATTAAAGCAAAGAATATTGTTAAATAACCATATATACACACAATATTGTAAAGGGTATAACTTTCACAATTTAAATCCAATTTCAACAAAATGAAAAGAAGTATTCATGATATTAAATCTATTGTCATAACAAAATATAATGTGAAAGAATTCAAATATTTAAATTTAAAATTTAAAATTCAAAGTTTGACGAGTTTTGACCACAAATCCATTTTTCAGGAAAATATTCAATTTATACCAATTTGAAATTGTAAATCATACAATAATCAAAATTTATATGTTTGAAATAAAACAAGTTTAAAATAATTTCAAAATAAAATAAAGTCAAATTTAAATTATATGAAAAAAAGATATAGGGTTGTTATAGGTATATACGTGGACCCGACTCCCGTAAGTTGTCATAAGGTGGCTAAAACATGAGCGACCTCGGGCCAAGGAGGTAGCCCCTCTTATCGAACACATCCCTTCGATAGATTTTTGGATTGATTCGGTGGCCACTTTTGAATTTTTATTTAGGCGTGTGGCTCGAGGTGGGCGGTTGTAATTGCTACGTGTTACCACCAGCCCGTGTGCGTAATTGGTATATCTACCCTGGCATTGCCTTGCGTGCCGTGTCACCTACCCTAGTGCGCCTTGTATGAGTTTGGTTTTCTCCCATAGCCTATGGTGTATCCTCTAGTAGCCACCCGATCAGGAGGTATATTCATACTGGATGGACTACTAGGACTATTACGTGCTAAGGTGGAAAATGTAAAGCCTTAATGCTATTTAAAAGTAAGTTTATTTTACTGTAGACATTATTATAATAGCGAATATTACTACATAGTAAATAATTTGACAAATCCTTAAAGGATGAGTGATCCCAAGCATCCTTTAAGTTACTAATGCATTTTGTTACTATTCACTTGAGTTGATTTACAGTTCATAAGTATGTATGTCCTGACTCGAGTGTTTTGTGTTTTGCTTTACACTCGGGTCAGACTGAGTGATTCAGCATTGAAGACTCACCTTCAAAGTTGGAGCTTTGCTTGAAGATCCCACCATCCGTTTTTCTTTCAGTATCCAGTGATTCCAGTGATGTATTCTGATTTGTACCTGATGTACCCTATTACTCTTCTGTTGTATCTTGTTTAACTATGATGTATCTTTTGTATATAGTAGCTTCATGAACTACTATCTCTTTTACATCCGCTGCATTATTATTTAATCTGTGTCTATGATTATGTGATTATTTATTTACTGTGTATGATGAGATTGCCAAATTTTATTTACAACGCGGTATTTTGAGCAATTCAAGTCCGACATGTGCGGATGCGAGTGGTTGAAAATATCGGGCTGTTATAGTTGGTATCGAAGCTTTGGCTCTAGGCAAACTTAGCATATATAGTAAATTTATTTACAGAATCACTTTCGTTCGAGTTTGAATCTCTTCCTCTTCAATTCGAATTTATTTGAATTTTGGAACGTTTCCTGCGGTTCCAAAATCCATTCATGTCCCTCACTATTCATCTTCTTTTGATTCTGGAGTATCCCTAACTACACTTCGAATGATCTTTATAATGATTCGACGGTCTCGCCAATCTCAAGTTGATTTGTAAAGGGGTGAAACTCCTTTATGAAAGTATCGATTCACCAAAGAATTTATATCCTCGGTTTAGATGCTTGTATCTCTTATTATCCCAAATTCTATCTCTTGAGATCGAATGTAGATTTACCCTAGAAAATCCACATCGATCTTATTCTTTAAGTCACGGTTGACAGGTTAGAGTTGCCCACGATTTATTTAAGCTTATCCGTCTCCCTATTTTATTATTTAATCTTCTTATCTACTGTTTCCAATTTATCTCCAAACATTTTGAATTGTACTTGTAAATCTGTATTTAATGTTTTGTTTTATATTGTGTTGTTTGAGTTGTTGATGTTGATTTGGGTTTTCGATCGATTCGTCTGATCAACGCTATCGATAAGATTTCCAAAACACTCGAACAGAGCAAACTGACACAATATGGTTTTTCAAATTTAGTAATGAAATAAATTTTGTAACTATATTATAAATTTTTCTAGATTTTTATTGAATTGGTTGTTAAGAAATAATATTTGATTTTATATATCATTATCCCTAGTTTTATATATTAATAATTAAGGTATAAAACATGGTTATAACTTTATTTGGAAATTTAAAATAAATTTAACAAGAATTTGAGAATTTAATTTTCGATGGTTTCAAACCTTGTATTTAAAGTTTTAAAAGGATATACTATTTAAAGTATTTTCGAATAGAAATTTGTTTCCAAAGAATTTTAAAGTTTAAAATTAGTGCCCTTCTCTTTGTCACTGGAAAATAACTTCGATGATGACTGCAGCATCATGGACATTCATTTCAAGTTCTGAAGTGAAGAGATTGCTCTGTAGTCTTGCTACAGTTTTGCTTTGGGGAATTTAATTGATTTGAATTTCTAAAATAAGACTAAATTTATAAAGTATGCCGATATATGATTTAAATTTGAATGGATATATAGTATATGTGCATTTATTTATCTCTAAATAGTTTGGAATTTATCGAAAATTTAGTTCCTAAATTTTATCTTAAAGGATAATTTCAAGTATAATTTCAAGATTTGGATAAATATTCAAGCTTGAAATGATTAAATTAGAAATTTTTATTTGTATAATACACAATTTCATTCCAATATAACTTACCTAAATTTTACAGAAATTGAATATGTAATTGGATAATATACAAAATAAAAAGGATTTTATAAATAAAATTTAAGTAGTTATAATAAATGTTGTACACTTAAATTTTAGTTATAAAAAGATTAACATAGGTAAATAGAGAAAAAGGGTAATAGAATAATTTACAATATAAAATGATGTTAAAGGAACTAAGAACAATAAAGCAGTTAATAAGTGTAAATATATTTAACATAGGTGAGAAAATATATTGAGAGGAATAAATTTAATTTTAATTAGGAATAAAGAAGAATTAAATTTATTGAGTAGATTATGAGTATAATAAATGATTTTTTTTTTCAAATCCATGATTTTAGAGATTGTTTATTTAAGATAATTGGATGATAAGATAATGAAATTAGAGATAGTCAAGATTTATTTAACTTATGTAAAATTAATTTTCAATTAAGTAGAAGTTTTCATGGTTTCAAATTTATTATCTTATTTTGTTTTTCAAACTATCTTTTGGTTGTCCTTATTTCCCTTATCTTGCTACAAAATGGGGAAACTATTTCTTATACCAGTCTGTTTGGAAACCTTTCTATAATCTTTGGTACTCATTTTGAATTTGAGCACTGCTGGCCATACACAGACCGTCGGTCAAGCAAAAATGGTGAATCAGACTCTAAAGGATTTTTTTTCGTGCTTGTGTTCTTGATTCTGGAGGATTGTAACGATCCTAAATTTTGAACAATTTAAATTGTGAATATTTAATTAATTTTGAATATTTGAATGATAATTTAAACTGAATTTCCGATATAACAATGAAATTGGTGATTAAATATTTAAAATTTAATCTATACAAAGCTGAAGAAAAATTTAAACTTGACTTTGGAGTTGAAATTGAATATTTAATTTGTAATTGAAATTCAAACTAATGACTTAAGAAAATAATTTGGATACAAGAATTTTTATTTATGTAAATTAATAAATTGATGGTTAAAATTTTAATAACATTCTTTTCTTTAGCTTAAATAAAAAAAAAAAAAATCAATACAAAATAAAATAAACAAATACACTTAGTAAAAAAATTTAACAACATAACTTAAACAAAAATTTACAAAACAAAGTAATGAAAATAATTAGACAAAACAAATTGGATTTAGATAAATAGAAAAAAATAATAAGAGGAAAACTTGTTTATGGTTTGGGCTTTGAAATTTATACCGGCCCACGTTTGAATACTACTGCCTTTATCTTTAACCCGATCCCCTTCCATTTCACTTTACCCGTTCCCATTTTTTTTAACCCTAAAACAAAAAAAAAACACGAGAAAAAAAATATGGCGGCTTCGTTCTTCTCGACTCGTTCTGCTTTGGAAAATTTGGGGCTTTACTTCTCGCGATTCAAAAACTAGGGCTTGTAATCAAATTTGGGGCTATTTCGACTTTGTTATGGTGAGTTTTCTGCTCACGATTAATTTTTAATTCAGGTGTTTAAATTTGTTTGGATTGAATGTTGGTTGCATGCTATGATTTGGTGATTATTAGCTTTCAGTTGCTCGGTTAAATTTGAATTTTAAACTAATAAGAACAGATAACTCACTGCATGTTGGATTGTTGGTTGCTATTCGTTATCACTTGCTCTGATGTTGTGTTTTTGAACTGTTAAGATCAGATTTTACTCAATTTTTGATTTTAAACTAATAAGAATAAATGCTATTTGATATTTGTTTTAAATTGGTAAGAACAGACACTGTTTAAATTTTAATTTAAACTGATAAAAACAAATGCTATGAATAACCTGATGAGAACAGGTGCTTCCAAATGTTTGATTTCAGATTGTTGTTTTGAAAATTTGTTTTTCTTAAAAACTGATTTGAACAGATGCTATAAATTTAAATTTTTTTTTACTGTTGAGAACAGATGCTATCATTTTAAGAATCTGATGAGAATAGAGGCTATTAAATCTTGACTTGCTTTGTGTTGCTGCATGTGTTGGATCTTGCTTTGTTAATGAATATTTATATGGAAACCTCTGAACCCAAACCTTCTTCTTTGTTTATCCGTGAATCAATCACTTAAGCCTATAATATGTTGTGATGTTTTGGTACCTGAAATTGTTTTTGTTAAGTGATAATGTGTTTGCATGCTTGTTTATGTTGACTGTCCCTCTGTTTTGAAATGCATGTGAGTTTTCTAAGCTCACGATAATCTTCATGCAAGTTTTTGAATTTGTTTGAAGTGAATTCCTTGGTTGCATGCTATGTTTTTGGGGCGATTTGATTATCTTTGGCTCGGCTAATTTAATTTTTAAAACTGATATGCTCAGATTTGTGACTGCATGTTGAATTTTTGTGCTAGTTGCTGTTATTTGCTCGATTTACTTGGATTTTAAATTGGTAGAAACAGATGCTAGTAATTATTTTAAACTATAAGAACAGATTCTACCCATTTGATTTAGTTTTTGAACTGTTAGGAGCAAATGTTTTTTTGATTTCTTTTAAAATTTAAATTTGTAAGAACAGATGCTGCCCAGTCTTAATTTTTAAATTGATTAGAACAAATGCTACCTGACTATTTGTGTTTGTTTTAAAATTGATAGGAACATGTGCTATTTGTGTTTGTTTTAAAATTGATAGGAACATGTGCTATTGGTGTTTGTTTTAAAAATTGATAAGAACAGATGCTATATTTATTTTGTTATTAAATTGATAAGTACAGATGCTACTAAATATCTTGTTTGAAAACTGTTTGCAAACAATTGCATTATGAATTTAAACTTGCATGTTTGTCCCATGCCTGGTAACCATTAGACCATTTATTATTTTGCACTTGAGTCTTTTGGTACTGTTGTTGTATTGGTGTTGCATTTGGTCTGCATTGTAGTTGTATTCATATATACTTGCTACTGTTGCATTACTTGCTTCACTTGAGTTTTTTTTGTAACAGTAGTCTACTGTGTTCATGCACTTTGGTTTGTGGCAGTTTGCATGTCAAGTTGCATCCATGCTGTTGCACTTGTAGTTGTACCCCATGCTGTTGCACTTGGGTCTGGTCACTGTTCTCTTGGTTGTTCTAGTCTTCATTTCCATTGTTGTTTGCATCCTGATATATGTTGCATTGCAGTTGATTCATTTGGTCATTTGGTGTCTGCATCCTTATCTGTTGCATACATAAGTTTGGCCACTGTTGTATAATTGCATTTGATCTGCACTTGTGTATATTCTCAGGTTGCACACTGCAACTGCACTTGCATTTGTGACCTTTATTTGCCTGTTGTTTGAATTGTGCATTATTCATGTGTAGCTTGGTCATTTTGATGCACTGCCTTGATTTATTTTGCCTCTATCTTTATAGTTACAGGTTCTAAACTTGATTTAAAAATTCAAACTATCCACCTAAGTGTTTTTTTTTAGTTTTTAATCCTTAAACAAAATATGTTGTATGTGAGTAACATTTTATATTAAATAAACTTAAGTAGAAATTATTTGCCTGTTTTACTCTAGAAACAAGTGTGTTTGCATGAAAACACAATTTCATACTGGTAGATACATGAATATATTTAGTTGAGCAAGCTGCTGTGAGTTTATTTCTTTCAGTGTGAAGATTTAAGGTTTAACAAAATGTGGCTATGAACATTTGTCAAAGTTTAAAGTTCTATTTAATATGAAAGTTCTGTATTGTCTCTGTGAATTTAGAAAATAAACAAAACAAATCTTATGGGTTGTCTCTGTGAACATTGGAACAAATCTTGATCATTTTGCTGTGTCAATTTGTGTATTCCCTGTTGTTAACTCTGTCTGGTTGATGGGCATGTCACTGACTTGCTGTCTTATTCATCTTGGTTTTAGTTGTTGTAAATCCTATGTGATGTTTGCCTAGTTGTGGTCTTGTTTCATGTTTAATGCAGTGCTTGGTCATCGCACTGGTCATTGCTTGTGAAGTTTGGTATTGCATTGTTATGTACGTGATATGTTGACACATTCACCTATGCTTGCACTACTTCATTCCAATGCATACTCTTGTCTGCAATTGTTCATCCTGAAGCTTGATCATTGTTTCACTTGTCTTCACTTCTGTTTTCTCCTAGTTGCTGTGGCGTTGTGCCTTTGGTCTGCATATTGACTGTTGCAGTCCAACTTGTTGTTGGTCTTACTTATAATTTGTAGCCAGTTGGTCTTCAGTTTCATCTTCAATTGTAGCTTGTTATATGGAACTGGTAGTTGTTGCTGAGCTTGCATACTTCATGCTTGTTGTTGTATACCTGTCCACTGTAGTTGTGTCTTGCCACTGCTGCCCCTGTGCACTATTGATCTGTGCACTGTCCATACTTGTAGTTGTATGCCCTGTTGCATTTGGGGCTGCTGAAACTGTTGTGCATTTCGGCCTGTACTTGTGCTCGCTGCCTTGACCTGCTGTGTTGTTTCTGTTCGGGCTTGTTATTGTATCTTTGTGGTCTTTGTGATTACACTCGCACACGTGTTGGCGAGGCAGTGCACACGTGTGTTTGTCAGAACTTAAAAATTTGAAATTGTTAATGTGAAAAATCCGTAATAGATTTTAAATTGATTTATCTGTTTTACCATATCTGTAACCATATTATTCAGTTCATTTCAAATTTATTTACTTGAATAAAGATTAATCCTGACTCGAGTGTTTTTGTGTTTTGCAATTAACGCTCGGGTCAGACCGAGTATTTTTGCAGCTTAAAGATTTGCTCGCAGCGAAGTTAGAGAGAGGGGGATTTCAGCACCACTAAAGTTTTAGCTAAATTTTTTTTCTCTTGTACTTAAATTTATAAATTGTTTCCGCTGTATAAAATGTAATGTATTGTAAACTCTGATATTTGTATATAAAAGAAAAGTTTGTTTATAAAATATGATTACTATTCTGTGATTCTGTAGCTGATTCTGTTTAAATGTTATAAACTAAATAACAATCCGTCATTTTGAACGTTTCTAGTTGGTTTAATTACCGACTAGAGGCGGTCAAGGCGACGGGTCGTTACAAAGTGGTATCAGAGCTTTGGTTTACACAAAGCTTAGTTTATGGCGTTTAATATGAATAGTTACTAGAATCACTTTAAAGAAAGTGTTTTCAAATCTAAAGAAGTTTAAGATTGTTTTCTTTAAAATAAAAGGTATTTTGAAAATTAGAATTATTTTTGAAGATTCCCCTCTCTAAATTTAGGTTTGCGATAGTTTATATTCGGTGAGGTCTCGTTAGACTTGAGTTTCGATCGTTCGGAAACTCATTATCAAATTGTTGAGATTTATGGAAACTGAAAATATGAGTTAATTGAATTAATGAATTGGTTTAAATTGGTTTAAATCAAATATTTTGAATATCTTCAAAGTAGTAATTGGAAAATAAAATGATATGTCAATTTGATTATAATCAAATGGATTATTGAACTATAACTTGGAAATTTAATTTTGAATTCTTTTGAAAATTGATTTCAAATGTGGTGAAGAACGATTTAGTAAATGAATGGATTATAAGTATTTAACTTATAATATGGACTTTTGGTGTATATAACTAAGTTATATAAATTGAATTGAATCAAATTAAGAAAGGAGATTATAAAACGAAGTTTTATAAATAGAAATGGAATTTCTAGAGATGTTTGTAAAATCCGCAAACGACTTATTTTGATAAGTAAATTGTTGTAACTTATTAAAGGAATTATATCTATGGTTTTTGAACGGTGAATAAAATATCAAAAGAGATATGAATCTAATGAAAATTCGAAATAGATTTAAATAGATTCAATGATGCATTTGAATTTGAACGGGCATGGAATTAAGTTGAGTGGAAAACTTAGTATTGGGAATTTGAAATCGGTTTAAAACCAATATTTTTGAAGTGTATGTGGAATTCAAACCATGAATTAAGTTGAAGTTGAAAACTTAAATGGGAATGTTTTTGGGAAGAAACATTATGTAAATGAAGATAATTCATTTTGAAATGTGTTAAGAATCGAAAGCATAGATTTCAACACTTGTTGTTGAAATAGACGTTTTCGAGTGGAAAAATGGAAATGGTAGATTATAACATTTGTTGTTATAGTAAATAATTTCAAAAGGGAAATGATTTTGTTTAGTATTGGGATTTACATATCTATTTTTAAATTTGAATCCTTATACTAGTGGTTTTGAGTCGTCGTAACGATGTTTTACGCAACATTCGTTTTGACTCAAATAAAATGTGTTTAAAAGAATGGTTTTTTTAAGAATGAATATATACTTGATTTTGGTTTGAAGTATATTGAATATTTTCAAAGTGTTGAAAATAAGTGGATTTGTAAATTACTTATTATTGAATAAGTATGGGTATGTTTTCCTATATGAAATGAATGGTTTGAAATTTTATCTTTTAAAGATAAATTGAAAATGAATAGGTGAAATCGATTTGAAAATCGTATATTCATAGATAATTTGGAAATGTTTCCGTTTAAGGAAATCGCTTTGAAATTTGTTTTCAAAGATTAAAAGGTGAAGAAATGGTTTGAAATTTGTTTTCAAATGGTTAAGTGTGAAATTATATATCTTGTAAAGATATTATTTTTGGGAAATTTGAACAATTAGTTTAATTTGAAAATTTTCAAATGATTGAAATTTGAGCTAAATTGAGTTTAACTTTGTCACCCAAAACAAAGTAAGTTGAACTTTGAATTTTAAATGGATGATTTGGATTGTATGTCTAACGTCGTGAATTGACGACATATCAGTTGATTTCTATTAAATATATATCTGTTGGTGGCGGGGAATTTATTCTCTTAGCTTAACACCCTTCTCTGAGACGTACGAGCTCAGAGGTTATATATCGATAGACATCAATTATGTGTTGAGAATTGACGATGTAGCGTGAAATCCAAATCGAGTGTGTGAAGTCGATAATAAATTGGATTGTGAATGTGTATTAGGCTTGATATAACCTTAAAATTCCAAATCGACTTAGAGGAAAATTTTAAATGGTTAGTGAAATGGAAAATTGTGAATCCTCTATTTGTTATGGGTATGAAATGTTGTGGTTTTCATAACGTATATGTGTGAATACGATAAATTCGAAAACCAATTAGTTTGGAAAAGTAATTGTTGTGGAAAACTTATTTAAGTACATGGGTTGTACTAAGTGTGAAGTGAAATATTATATATGTATGTATAATATTATGTTTTCCAAAATTGAGGATATGGAAAGGTACCTTCCATTTATACTGTGTGACTGTGTGATGGTGATGGAACTCGAGATGAGTATCCATTTAAAAATCGTAGCTACGTAGTATTTCCATTAGTTGGATGACCATTTATATTTCCATTAGTTGGATGACCATTTATATTTCCATTAGTTGGATGACCTTTTGTATTTCCATTAGTTGGAATGTCCTTTTGGACTGGTATAGTGTGCTAGCGTAATTCGAGGGGCGAGATGCCTATGGTTACAAGCGATTCCACTGGGATAGTGGCGTAACCGCCGAGTATACCGCGATCTAGTTACACTCGGGTGGTAGCGTAATTTGAGGGGCGTGATGCCTACAGTTACAAGCGATTCCACTGGGATAGTGGCGTAACCGCCGTGTAAACTGCAATCTACAAACCAAAGCGTAATTCGAGGGGCGAGATGCCTACGGTCACGAGCGATTCTACTGGGATAGTAGCGTAACCGCCGTGTGAACCGCGATCTTTGGCAACAACCATGGCGAAATTCAAGGGATGAGATATCCACAGTTACAAGCGACTCTACTGGGATAGTAGCGGAACCGCCGAGTAAACTGTGATCCATGGGGGAATGTGCTTTCCATATCCATTTTTAAAAGAATTTTTAAAAGTATTTTCACTGGGAATTGAAGCAAGTATATTTAGTACTTGGGGATTGTTAGACTTGCGCCTGGCCAGCGTATGCCTAATGTCTTTAAGAACGACAGTAGACTTGTTAAATTTCGAGTTAGCAAGTATTTTCGAACTTTAATAGAAAATCAATTATCTAGAATTAGAATTCGCATAATTCCAACCTAATGAATTAAGGAAGAGGATTTTTGAAGGGTTTTGAAAGTCCACAGCTTTGGAAAAGTTATAATATGTAAATCTCTAATATAAAGTGTTTCAAATTTAAAATTTTGGGTTGTAAGTTGAAAATTTTAGTAAAGATTTTTGTGTCTTGATTGTAGAAAATAATAGACAAAAGAGTTAATTAGCAAAGCTAGCGAGATAAAACAAATAGAATGAATCCTATATTCATTCATCTTTAATAAGTGTTGAACTTGATAAAATTGAGTAAAATATAAATATTAGTGAAATTTTAACAATCATTTTTCCTTACTTGTAATTTCGGGACGAAATTCTTTTAAGGAGGGGAGATTGTAACGATCCTAAATTTTGAACAATTTAAATTGTGAATATTTAATTAATTTTGAATATTTGAATGATAATTTAAACTGAATTTCCGATATAACAATGAAATTGGTGATTAAATATTTAAAATTTAATCTATACAAAGCTGAAGAAAAATTTAAACTTGACTTTGGAGTTGAAATTGAATATTTAATTTGTAATTGAAATTCAAACTAATGACTTAAGAAAATAATTTGGATACAAGAATTTTTATTTATGTAAATTAATAAATTGATGGTTAAAATTTTAATAACATTCTTTTCTTTAGCTTAAATAAAAAAAAAAAATCAATACAAAATAAAATAAACAAATACACTTAGTAAAAAAATTTAACAACATAACTTAAACAAAAATTTACAAAACAAAGTAATGAAAATAATTAGACAAAACAAATTGGATTTAGATAAATAGAAAAAAATAATAAGAGGAAAACTTGTTTATGGTTTGGGCTTTGAAATTTATACCGGCCCACGTTTGAATACTACTGCCTTTATCTTTAACCCGATCCCCTTCCATTTCACTTTACCCGTTCCCATTTTTTTTAACCCTAAAACAAAAAAAAAACACGAGAAAAAAAATATGGCGGCTTCGTTCTTCTCGACTCGTTCTGCTTTGGAAAATTTGGGGCTTTACTTCTCGCGATTCAAAAACTAGGGCTTGTAATCAAATTTGGGGCTATTTCGACTTTGTTATGGTGAGTTTTCTGCTCACGATTAATTTTTAATTCAGGTGTTTAAATTTGTTTGGATTGAATGTTGGTTGCATGCTATGATTTGGTGATTATTAGCTTTCAGTTGCTCGGTTAAATTTGAATTTTAAACTAATAAGAACAGATAACTCACTGCATGTTGGATTGTTGGTTGCTATTCGTTATCACTTGCTCTGATGTTGTGTTTTTGAACTGTTAAGATCAGATTTTACTCAATTTTTGATTTTAAACTAATAAGAATAAATGCTATTTGATATTTGTTTTAAATTGGTAAGAACAGACACTGTTTAAATTTTAATTTAAACTGATAAAAACAAATGCTATGAATAACCTGATGAGAACAGGTGCTTCCAAATGTTTGATTTCAGATTGTTGTTTTGAAAATTTGTTTTTCTTAAAAACTGATTTGAACAGATGCTATAAATTTAAATTTTTTTTTACTGTTGAGAACAGATGCTATCATTTTAAGAATCTGATGAGAATAGAGGCTATTAAATCTTGACTTGCTTTGTGTTGCTGCATGTGTTGGATCTTGCTTTGTTAATGAATATTTATATGGAAACCTCTGAACCCAAACCTTCTTCTTTGTTTATCCGTGAATCAATCACTTAAGCCTATAATATGTTGTGATGTTTTGGTACCTGAAATTGTTTTTGTTAAGTGATAATGTGTTTGCATGCTTGTTTATGTTGACTGTCCCTCTGTTTTGAAATGCATGTGAGTTTTCTAAGCTCACGATAATCTTCATGCAAGTTTTTGAATTTGTTTGAAGTGAATTCCTTGGTTGCATGCTATGTTTTTGGGGCGATTTGATTATCTTTGGCTCGGCTAATTTAATTTTTAAAACTGATATGCTCAGATTTGTGACTGCATGTTGAATTTTTGTGCTAGTTGCTGTTATTTGCTCGATTTACTTGGATTTTAAATTGGTAGAAACAGATGCTAGTAATTATTTTAAACTATAAGAACAGATTCTACCCATTTGATTTAGTTTTTGAACTGTTAGGAGCAAATGTTTTTTTGATTTCTTTTAAAATTTAAATTTGTAAGAACAGATGCTGCCCAGTCTTAATTTTTAAATTGATTAGAACAAATGCTACCTGACTATTTGTGTTTGTTTTAAAATTGATAGGAACATGTGCTATTTGTGTTTGTTTTAAAATTGATAGGAACATGTGCTATTGGTGTTTGTTTTAAAAATTGATAAGAACAGATGCTATATTTATTTTGTTATTAAATTGATAAGTACAGATGCTACTAAATATCTTGTTTGAAAACTGTTTGCAAACAATTGCATTATGAATTTAAACTTGCATGTTTGTCCCATGCCTGGTAACCATTAGACCATTTATTATTTTGCACTTGAGTCTTTTGGTACTGTTGTTGTATTGGTGTTGCATTTGGTCTGCATTGTAGTTGTATTCATATATACTTGCTACTGTTGCATTACTTGCTTCACTTGAGTTTTTTTTGTAACAGTAGTCTACTGTGTTCATGCACTTTGGTTTGTGGCAGTTTGCATGTCAAGTTGCATCCATGCTGTTGCACTTGTAGTTGTACCCCATGCTGTTGCACTTGGGTCTGGTCACTGTTCTCTTGGTTGTTCTAGTCTTCATTTCCATTGTTGTTTGCATCCTGATATATGTTGCATTGCAGTTGATTCATTTGGTCATTTGGTGTCTGCATCCTTATCTGTTGCATACATAAGTTTGGCCACTGTTGTATAATTGCATTTGATCTGCACTTGTGTATATTCTCAGGTTGCACACTGCAACTGCACTTGCATTTGTGACCTTTATTTGCCTGTTGTTTGAATTGTGCATTATTCATGTGTAGCTTGGTCATTTTGATGCACTGCCTTGATTTATTTTGCCTCTATCTTTATAGTTACAGGTTCTAAACTTGATTTAAAAATTCAAACTATCCACCTAAGTGTTTTTTTTTAGTTTTTAATCCTTAAACAAAATATGTTGTATGTGAGTAACATTTTATATTAAATAAACTTAAGTAGAAATTATTTGCCTGTTTTACTCTAGAAACAAGTGTGTTTGCATGAAAACACAATTTCATACTGGTAGATACATGAATATATTTAGTTGAGCAAGCTGCTGTGAGTTTATTTCTTTCAGTGTGAAGATTTAAGGTTTAACAAAATGTGGCTATGAACATTTGTCAAAGTTTAAAGTTCTATTTAATATGAAAGTTCTGTATTGTCTCTGTGAATTTAGAAAATAAACAAAACAAATCTTATGGGTTGTCTCTGTGAACATTGGAACAAATCTTGATCATTTTGCTGTGTCAATTTGTGTATTCCCTGTTGTTAACTCTGTCTGGTTGATGGGCATGTCACTGACTTGCTGTCTTATTCATCTTGGTTTTAGTTGTTGTAAATCCTATGTGATGTTTGCCTAGTTGTGGTCTTGTTTCATGTTTAATGCAGTGCTTGGTCATCGCACTGGTCATTGCTTGTGAAGTTTGGTATTGCATTGTTATGTACGTGATATGTTGACACATTCACCTATGCTTGCACTACTTCATTCCAATGCATACTCTTGTCTGCAATTGTTCATCCTGAAGCTTGATCATTGTTTCACTTGTCTTCACTTCTGTTTTCTCCTAGTTGCTGTGGCGTTGTGCCTTTGGTCTGCATATTGACTGTTGCAGTCCAACTTGTTGTTGGTCTTACTTATAATTTGTAGCCAGTTGGTCTTCAGTTTCATCTTCAATTGTAGCTTGTTATATGGAACTGGTAGTTGTTGCTGAGCTTGCATACTTCATGCTTGTTGTTGTATACCTGTCCACTGTAGTTGTGTCTTGCCACTGCTGCCCCTGTGCACTATTGATCTGTGCACTGTCCATACTTGTAGTTGTATGCCCTGTTGCATTTGGGGCTGCTGAAACTGTTGTGCATTTCGGCCTGTACTTGTGCTCGCTGCCTTGACCTGCTGTGTTGTTTCTGTTCGGGCTTGTTATTGTATCTTTGTGGTCTTTGTGATTACACTCGCACACGTGTTGGCGAGGCAGTGCACACGTGTGTTTGTCAGAACTTAAAAATTTGAAATTGTTAATGTGAAAAATCCGTAATAGATTTTAAATTGATTTATCTGTTTTACCATATCTGTAACCATATTATTCAGTTCATTTCAAATTTATTTACTTGAATAAAGATTAATCCTGACTCGAGTGTTTTTGTGTTTTGCAATTAACGCTCGGGTCAGACCGAGTATTTTTGCAGCTTAAAGATTTGCTCGCAGCGAAGTTAGAGAGAGGGGGATTTCAGCACCACTAAAGTTTTAGCTAATTTTTTTTTCTCTTGTACTTAAATTTATAAATTGTTTCCGCTGTATAAAATGTAATGTATTGTAAACTCTGATATTTGTATATAAAAGAAAAGTTTGTTTATAAAATATGATTACTATTCTGTGATTCTGTAGCTGATTCTGTTTAAATGTTATAAACTAAATAACAATCCGTCATTTTGAACGTTTCTAGTTGGTTTAATTACCGACTAGAGGCGGTCAAGGCGGCGGGTCGTTACAAGGATCTTAGGAAGATCGTCTCCACCTTGTTAAGCTTACCTATAACAACAGTTATCAGGTATAATTTCAATCTTCTTGTCGTGCTTATGTAAGGTATATTTTGTGTTTTTTATAAGGCTCTCCATCCATTCAAATCTAATCATGCTTGTCGTGCTTTCGAAATCGTTCTTGTGTGTTGTTTTGGGTCTCTAGCTTTGATAAAGGTGAGTCCTTCTCACTCCGACATTATTACTTATGAAATGGTAAGTGGATTAAAATTGATTAGTAATTCAAATGTTTATGTAAGTTAATGATGATTATATACTATGTATTTCATGTTATTACCATGTTAACTTTGTTAATTATCACCTGACATATGACATATGATAGTGCATTGTGACATTGACATGTTAGTATAATTGTTTATATTGTTTATGCATATGTTCACACTGCAAGTTCCCTGTTAGAATAGATTCACTATGTGTTGAAATTATACATACCTGAACGGACATTAGAATAGGAAAAAATGATTATGAGATGAAATGATAGGCTCAAGTGATTTTTATTATACTTTATTTGACTTGGGATTGCGGGTTTGAAATGATGGAACCTAGGTTATTCTTTTTAAATTGCTGATTGAAATGACACATATCCCTATCACTTTACCTAGGATAGAAAATTATATACAGACCCCGTGGTATATTTTAAATTTTTTATATAAATATGTATTTTAAAGTATGAAAATTTGATTTAAATATTTTTCTTATATTTTAAGAAAGTTAAATATTTGAATTAAATTTAAGTATGTAAATTTGAAGTGAATGTGATTTTTGACTTTAAATTTTATTTTTGAAAATGTAAGTAAATAATGAAAATTAAATTTAAAGTTTTGAAAAGATATTCGAAAAAAAATGTTAAAGTTTTGTTAAATTAATAAGTTAAGAAAATAGTGAAATTTTGACCTAACAAATGAATTGAGTTTTAAATTGGATATTTAATTATAAAATTTTATGTGATAAATCATATGTTAAATTGATTTAAACGTGAAGTTTTGAAGCCTAAAAATATGATTTTTAAGTTTAAAATTTGCTAAAATTGAAGTTTTATCGTTTCTGAAAAGTTATAATAAAATCTAGAATTTTATTGATAGCATTTCCAAAAATGCTCTGGTTTTACGATGGCATTTGTTAAGTGTTATCACTTCTGAAATTTAACTAAGCTCTGAAATAACTAAATATCTATTAAGACATATATAAATGTTGTTGTTTCTGAACTGAACTATTTTGGAAATTAAACACCTACTGTAGCATTTTATAAATGCTGCCATTGCTGAAATTTGACAATGTTTTGAAATGATATAGATTTTAACACTGTTTGAGTTATATTTTAAAGTGATAATGATTTAACATTTGGAACTGATAAATTGTGAAATTTAAGGAGTTTGAATATATTTTAATATTTAAATTTGAACTTTTAAGGAATTTAAATTGAATTTGAATTTAAATAATAGTTACTTTGTTATATGTTAAATGGAATGAAATGAAATTAAATGAGATAAATGAATTTTTGAATGGAATTTTGAAATGTGTTTTGTAATGATATTTGGAGTAATAAATGAATGACATATTTGATTTTAAAATGATATTTAATTTGAATATTTGAATTAAAGAATGATAATGAATTGATAAAGGATTTGAAAAGAAATGATTTTGAAATGGTTTTGATTTCGAAGTATAAACTATTTTGATTTGAATATAGTTTTGAAATAAAAGTAGTTTTGGTTTCGAAGTATAAACTATTTTGAAAGGAATATAGTTTGGGAATGAAATGATTTGATTTTGAAGTATGAACTATTTTGAAATGACCACGGCGTTATAATAACGATTGGTTGTTAAAGAGACCTGGATCGGAAGTTGTCATACTCTCTGCCAACTCTGAAAACTACTTTAACAACCGTGTACGCGGTGGAGATTCCAAAATGAAGTAGGATGGTGGCGACGTCCTTTGAGGTATATATGTGGACCCGACTCTCGTGAGTTGGCGTAAGGTGGCTAAAACAGGAGCGATCTCGGGCCAAGGAGGTAGCCCGTCTTATCGGACACATCCCTTCGATATTATACTCTGACTTTTGGATTGATTCGGTGGCCACTTTTTTGATTTGGGAGTGTGGCTCAAGGTAGGTGATAGTAGCTGCTACGTGTTACCACCAGCCTGTGTGTGTAATTGGTATATCTACCCTGGCGTTGCCTTGTGGGCTGTGTCACCTACCATAGCGTGCCTTGTACGTGTTTGGTTTTCTCCCGTAGACCGTGGAGTATACTCTAGTAGCCTCCCGATCAGGAGATATTATGATACTGGATGAACTACTGGGACTATTACGTGTTAAGGTGGAAAATGTAAAGCTTTAACGCTATTTAAAAGTAAGTTTATTTTACTGTAGACATTATTATAATATCTAATATTACTATATAGTAAATAGTTTGACGAATCCTTAAAGGATGGGCGATCCCAAACATCCTTTAAGTTACTGATGCATTTTGTTACTGTTCACTTGAGTTGATTTACAGTTCATAAGTATGTATGTCCTGACTTGAGTGTTTTGTGTTTTGCTTTATGCTCGAGTCAGGCTGAGTGATTCAACATTCAAGACTCACCTTCGGAGTTGGAGCTTTACTTGAAGATCCAGTCATCAATTTTGCTTTCAGGTACCAGTGATGTATTCTGATTTATACCTAATGTATCTTGTTACTCTTCTGTTGTATCTTTTTTAACTCTGATGTATCATATATATATATAGTAGCTTCATGAACTACTATCTCTTTTACTTCCGCTGCATTATTTTTTACTCTATGTCCATGATTATGTGATTATTTATTTAATGTATATGATGAGATTGCCAAATTTTATTTACAACACGGTATTTTGAGCAATTCAATTCCGACCTATGTGGATGCAAGTGGTTGAAAATATCTGGCTATTATAGAGCCTTTGTTTTATCCTACCGGGATATATTATTATCATTTTTAATGGCATATTCTAAGCATTGAGATTGTAACTCAATGTTAGCATCCAATATCCATGACAAAAATTTATCTCCTAATAAGTCTAAAGTTTTAAATTCAAGCTTAGCTATGTTTATTATATTACCAACCATTAGTGGAAATAAAAATGCATAAGCATCAAAACATTTTCATGGGTATATAATTAATGCATAAGAACTCATATCTGATAGTAGTTACAGTGAAAGAATAAAAACATTACTGCATAATAGTAAAAGACAACAAAATATAATCTATAAAAACGACTATAATTTCTTGTTTACATCCTTTTGATAGCTCAAGATCCAATCTAATTAATTGCATTAATTAATTTCCTCGAAAATGCTAAACTACCCTTGAAAATACAAAAAGGCCTTTATATGGATTGATTGGTGGAGAAGGGATGAATTATAATCAAAGATTGTGCATAGCTTGCATGAAAATTATGATATGAAATATAGACCATCTCTTCAGCAGAATATTTAAAGATGTTTCTTCAAGAAATGATTATTCATATAATATTTCTTATGAAATAATAATTAGGAATATGACCTTTATGGTATAATTAGACATATGAACATAGAACAATGTATTCTTGAGATAATCTTAAACCTTTTGGATCTAATATAAACTAAATTAGGATCCTTCACAATCATATTTATGTACACTTATTTGGTTTAATAAAACTACCAAATATATAAATAAATCTCTTCTAGAGATATGTTATCATTATCAAATTTATAAATCTCTTCTAGAGATATTTTAGTATCACCACTTCTGGAGTGAACTTTCTCTTCTAGATATATATACATATATACGTATATGCACTATTGGAATGCCATATCAATATAAAATATTTATTTTATATAAATTACATAATTACTAGTTTACAGCGGCATAAAATATCCATGCTGGAGATTTTTGTGTAACTGCTTTTAAAATGGCATATCAAACTTTAAATATAATGACAAAATTAAATTCACCAACTGAAAGAAAGATGCAAGCGATAAAACCACTACTTTTAGAATTTTGACGTTGATCTTTGCATTGATATTTTTCTTTGCTTCCAGGATATGCAAGATGAAGATGAAGAAGAAATTTAGAAGTGAAAAGTGTCCTGACTTCTCACTTACATTTTTTTTAGAATTCTAAATCAAAAGAAAATTTTATTTTTATATTTTTTTCTTTTTGCCACATGTTCATTTTGTTTACACTTGTTTGTTACCTATGTCATTTATTTAAGCATTTGTCATCAATATGTACTTTTATTCCTAAACCCCACTTTGTCGAATTTATTTATAAATTATGTTTTTTTAAACCTTGTCATTTTAATATTTGCAAATTTATTTACCTCTTATTTTATTTTATTTCGACTTAAGTTAAAATATCCAAACCATTTATATTTCAGAAGAGATACACACACACACACATTTAAACAACACTTATTTAATTAAAAAAAAGTCTATTTAAATATTTTTATACCTATATATATAAACAGCACATTACTATTTTTGTTTGAAAGAACAATTTTGCCAATTTAAAATTAAGTAAATTAGGAGATTATCAAATAAATATTTATCTATATATTTGTAAATCAACATTTACTATAGATCAATTCACCAATATACATATCCAGATATCTTTATTTATCAAATTTTATTTGTTTAATCAAATGAAATCAATATTTCAATTGTTTAAAATCAGATAAATTTCCAAATTAACAGATGTTCTAAATCCGAGTTATCACATTCCTCCCCCCTTTTGAATCTTTTCGTCCTTGAAAAGGTACGAAGCCAAAATTTATTAAAATGCTTAAAATCAGATAAATTTTCTTTGGTTATTTTCAAAACACTTTTAAAATCCATATAATATTATCAAAATAGTTTTATAAAAATATCATTTTATAACTCGATGTTTCAACAAGTCCATCCGTGTTCTCATAGAGATTCGGTCATACGTTGATCAGGCGTACGACTGAAAGTTTATAAGTACTTAGCAGACCCAATTTCAACACCCAGTGGAAAATACTTGAAAAAATAATTTTATTGAAAATATAGAAAACAGTTTTTCTTTTAAAATAGAGGATATATCTTTGGTGAGAATGCTCTGCAAATCATCACCCTCATCCATGGTTGTAGTTACATCCTGGTTTGCATTGCCATTGCAGCAAATGTCCATGTAACTGTAGGCAATCCGCGCCCCTCGATTACGCCATGGAACCCATGACAGATCGCAGTTACATTCCAGGGTTACATAGCCATCACTGCAAAAATCCATGTAACTGTTGTCTCCCAATGACACACATGATTTTCGCTGTCAAAATGAAACTTCTCCACTCCTACATAAGTCGCAGTCTACGGATATAAAATCAAATGCAGACTGTTGGCTCTCAACGGCACACACGACTTTCGCTATGTTACCATAGGTCGCAATCTACCGATATAAAATCAAACGCAGACTATTGGCTCTCAGCGACACACACGACTTTCGCTATGGTACACACTACTCATAATCCTCAGGAACTAGTTTTGTCTGGACTCCTCACAGGATCAACTTTAGTACCCCCTTTGGGGCTCAAGGCAGCACCATCCGGTGGCACTCTTGAGAAGTTCAGTTTCAAGGGAGCGCCTTTTTCCCCAGAGCCATCATCGAAACACTTTATACTATATAATATAGTATCTTTAAATCATACACCTAGTATGATCTCATACAAAGCTCCTTTACACAAAATCGATTATCTCAAAATCGATAATTTTCAAACTAGGCTTTCCAAATTCAATATTGATTTTTCCCAAAATCAAAAGCCTTTCCAAATCCAAAGGTTCCCAAAACCTTTTTTTCTAAAATCCTCATAGGATCCTTTATATCTATATATAGATATATATATAACTTTAAAAACCTTTGAATCATTACAAACTTGTATAAAATTCCTTTTATACTTCAAACGCTTTTAAAATCCTTTCCTTTCGGCAATAGATTCAACAATGCGAGATTTATCTTATATAACAAAGATATATAACTTTGTTTTTTTATTAAATCAAATATTCAAATTTGATCATTCTTTTATAAAGCCACTTACCAAATTTACTCACTCCCATAAAGTAAATTTTTACCATAGAAGTATCCAATTTCTATTTTATTTCATCGTATATTTTTATCCAAATATATTTCATTCAAAACCCATTTCACATTACTTATCCACAAATTCCCAATATCAACTTCATTCAAATCCATACGATGTACACATATCATTCGTACGCTATACCAATCTGATCGCTCACTCGATCACACAATTTCACTTCCGAACTAGTATCGTCCACCCGACTTCCTAGTGCGGACACAGATCTGGTTTCTTGATCAGAAACCGTCATTCTCCTTACATAGTCATGACTATGATAGAGAATATCCAGAACCAATCAACAATCCATATCCAGGTTCGCCGTCGAAAATCGAGGAAAAATCCCAACTCGGATCGACATACTATCTCGAAATTCTGTGCTCGAATCTGGATCAAATCACTATACGAATAGAATAATATACGTACATTCGACGTATTTATTTTCATTGATTTTTTTTAGCCATAACAATTTCTCTTCCTATTCCCATTTCCTTTAGTTTCCATTCACTTATTTACAATTGATTCAATTCCATTGAATTATCACTTCAATTCTTATCTCAATTGGGAATTTAATCAATAACAGTTTGAAATCCGACCAGTTTATATTTAGAAAATAGCTTGAAAATTTTAAAATAGATAAGTAGTTGAAAAATAATTATTACTTTGCAAAATAGCTGTAAAATAGATGAATAGTTCCAAAAAATTTAGATAGTTGCAAAATAGTTGTAAAATAGTAATTAATTCATAAAATAGTGGAAAAATAGTAATTAGTTTATAAAACAGTGAAAATGGTTAAATAGCTCCAAAAATAATTGTAAAACAAGTATAAACTAATTTGGCTTTAAGAAAGAAAGGTTGTATATATTTAATAGCTTGGAAAAATAAGTTTTTATTAAAACAATTTATATTGAAAATAGTCAAGAGTCAAACTGTTCACTTCCCCAATAATTCAACTTAAATTTCCACTTCCATTTAGATTGACTTAATTCCAATTTAAATAACTTCAATTTCCGTTGAAATTGATTCAACCCCAATTCAACTTGAATTAACCTCAGTTTCTTTCCAAATTTAACTTTATTCAACTTTGATCTCAAATTCTACTAATTCAAATAAATTTCAATTGAACTAGTTCCAATTTCAGTTCATTCCAACTGCAGTTTGAATTAATCCCAATTTCAAACTCCATTTCCAAATCAAGTTGAATTATTCTTGATTTCCTCCCAAATTCAATTCAATTTTTCCTTTTGAATTTTATACTTATACATCTTCAATCACAATTTTAATTAATTCAAATCAAATTCAATTTGAACTAATTCAATTCCAATTTCAAATTTAAACCATCTCGAATTATATAAATTCGAGTTAAATCCTTTAAGTGTTGATTTAATCTTTTAAATCAAATCAACTTATACTTTTAAACCATTTAATTCTGAATCCAAATTCCATTTTAAACAACTAAATCTTTGAAATTCAATTTATCACCAAATTTCAGTTTTGAAACTAAACCTTTGAAGTTTTATCCTAAACATTCATATCATATTGTCCAAAATGATTCCATTTTACCTTAATAATGGACATATTACCACAATCCATTTCTTTATTCGTTTAAACAAATCCAATTTACAGTTTAAAGATTATCAATAACAATAGGATGGTATCATTCAAATTATTTTAAAATATTCATCCATTTCCAACTTCCAGATCTCAAACCCATTTTGAGATTATTCGAATTCAAATTAACCATTTAACTTCCCAAGTTAAATCTTAATTTCATCTTTGAATTTCCAAATCAGGTTGATCATTCCAACTTATTTAACTTTTTCCCAAGTTAAACTCAGTTCACTTAATCCAGTCAACCTTTCCCAATTTGAACTTCCATTTCAAATTTCAAACTTCTCATAAATAATCTTCCCACTTATTAAGTTCAAAAACTTATCCCTTTGGGTATCACATCTTATTCCCAATTAAAAAAATTTAAACTCAACATTTAGAGTTTATTTCAAACCATCCTTGATATTATGTATATTCCTTATATACACATACTATTTCCTTTGCACACCAAGTTATCCTTAAATTTTAAACCACCTATGGTTTTAATTCAAGCTAATTCATTTAAAGTCTACAAACAACTTCTTATTCAAAAATAAGATTACATTCAAAATAGTTTGAATAATATTATTTCCTTTAACATTTTGAAAACAATTTCAAATGTTTAAATTTAGAATTCAGAACTTCACAATTTGAAACCAACTTTAATTTACATCCTTTCTTATTTTGCAAGTTATTCTCTTTAAATGGTTACTTTCTTAAAATATTTTATTGTTTATTGGACAACGATCATCTCATTATTAAACATAATAACCATTCTATTTTTCTGGTTTGAAACCAATTCTAATTCATCTTATTTAGAAATTCTTCCCCGACTTCAAGATTTAATTTCAGTTTGAATCCATTTCAAACTTATCTTTATTCAATTTCAATTTCAGTTTGGTTGTATTCTATTACCACTTAATTTAATCCCAATTCAAGATTTCAATTTGGTTGTATTATATTACTTCTTAATTTAATTTCAAAAATTTAACAACCAATTACCATAATATTTATTAGAAATAAATATTGCTTTATATATCAAAATATATTCTTATATAAAATCATTTAAAATCTTTATATAAGAAAATAATAAGTACGCTCTCATATATATACACACACACTCAACTCATCCTAGAGTACTACGAAATCTATTTAATGAGTAATCCCCACCAGAGCCAAGGTTCTCGCTTAACCTAGCTCTGATACCAAATGTAACAACCCGGAAATTTTCATTCTTGAAAATTCCAGATAGTTAGTGAAAAAGAAGAAAGAGAAAGAAGAAAAGAAAAACAGAAAGCATCAATATCTCACATTCGCAGCGGATAAAATATAATAGCAAATAATAATAACAGTTATACAAAGAAAACTGTATCTGTCAATTTATATTTATATACATCAGAGTTACCATATCCCATAAAAACTGGATTGTATAACAACTTGTCCAGATAACAACAATACCATAGCAGCATACACCCCATACACTCCTGCCATCTAGCTCTCCACCTGAGCTCCAGAACGTCCTATCTTGAAAATCTGTAATACTCGGTCTGACCCGAGCATTACATCAAAGTAACACCCGGGTCAGGCTGGAAACCAGCATGAGTAAACTCATCTAACATGAAATTCCAGTATTATTTAAAACCCGAGGTAACTCGTATATACTTAACAATTTCAATTTTGTTATAGAAATCACTTAAATCACACATCAATTTCTAATTTACCAAATCTCAGTTTACATGATCCAGTTCACTTAAATCATTCCATTCCATTTCAGCCCATTGGTTTCACATATCAATTTATAAAGAGTCGAAGTGGTTTCTGGGTATTTATTAATACCCGACTTCGGTCTCTTCGGATCCAATGTCATCTAAACCCAAATTATCCAATTAAATATAATTCAACTTTAATTTTCGGATAACATTTTTTTTCAACAATTTATAATTGATAGATAATCACATTTTCATCGACCATCCAACGTATCATATCACAAAGCAATACTTATCAGAGATAACAAACAATCCAAAGCACTCATCAACATTCAATCATTCATAAGCAAGATTGAACATTTTCGTTAACTACATTAATTAATGATCTTCTAATCACTTTCATTAGCCAGTTATCCTTAATTTCATTTAATAATTAACCCTTAACTTAATTTCATTCATTAATAAACTTTGATTAACTTCCCTTGATTGCTCCGTCAATTAAATCAATTCCTTGGTTAATTATAGTAATAAATCCCTTTAATTCCACTGAGTAATTATCACTACATTTTTCTACAAAATAATCATCATTTAATTACTTCCCATCAAGTAATTTCCTTAATATTTAATTACATCCAGTAAGTATCCCTTAATTACCTCACCAAGTAATTACACCTCGTTAATTATCTTAAGTAATTATACGTAATCCCAACATCTAATGATTACCTTTAATTAATTAACTAAAATTTACCACATCAACTTAATTAATGACTTATTACTTAATTATTTCTTAATTCATTAATCCTAAATAATCTATCCTTAATTTAGTGATCACCTATAGTTGATTAATTTCTCAAATTAATTTATCTTAATTTAATTGCCCAAATTTAACATCATAGTTAATAGAGTAATTATAATTCCAATACCTTAGTTAATAATACATGATCAAGTTAAGATAAATTATTTATCACATTTTCCCTTAACTTCCATTTTACATTAAATTAAATTCGAAAGCTTGAATATGATTTATTAAAATCATCCTCCTTTGATTCAAGTTAAATGCTTTTTACCTAAACCAGAGTTATATTTTAACAATTATATTTAAGTTGAAAACATTTATAACTAATTACAAAATTACTCTAATGTAATGTTTATCAGACTATTTCAAAGCAAGATTTAAAACTTAAAAATCCATACTTCTAAAATTTAAATATGTTAAAACATCATTTCTAACTTAGACATTTTATACCTTTTTTTTATTTTTTTGTAAAACCCGTTAAAACTTGCTTAAGATTTAAGTCTACTTAAAAATTTGGAAATTAATTTAGTTTAAAAACTAAACAGGGTAAAATTGGAAACCAAACAAAATGTTTTCGAGTCCAAACCTCAATTCCTTAAGATATACTCGTGACAGAGTTTAAGTGTACTCGATGCACCCAAACAAGCTTTTCCCCACAATCACAACTTCGAGTCCAACGCGAGAAATAACATAAACTACTCCGGGCCAACCCCTTCTTCCCCAACAAACTTCTCAGGTGCACAAAAACATGCACGTTCACCTACATCGATGAACCATGGCACTATGACCGTCGACAATGATCTCGATACTTCACCGGCGATCTACGGAACCCCTCTCGATCAACCATCACACATGATTCATACGAGAATTGAAATCGACCTCAACCCACACGACCTGAAATCATACACCATCGGAAATTCGACCGCCCATGATGATCCAGACCTCGATACGCCACGCTGGCCTCACCATTGCTCCGCCGCGCCTTCCAGCACCCATGGCACACCTCGCGATCGACTCCGATCGCTTCACGTTTCCGCGAAGACCATCAGAACCCACACGACACACACCGGGTATAAAACCCTACCTCGTCCAAATACAATCGCCACAGCCTATAGAAAAATCCAACGATATTTTTCCAACATTCTACTCTACTCCATTTTCCTCTAAGCCAAAACTCGAACTTCCAATCGATGCCGTTCAACGGCAATACGCCAAAAACCCCAAACCAAGAAATTCACAAATTCTCGATCAAAACAATATTAAAAATCATAAGATTTCCACTAAAATTCATGATTTGTTTAGACAATTCAGTCTTTATAATTCAAAAGTGAAATTGTTGGTATTGATTTTTTTCCAGAACTTGTTTTTTACTGTAATCCAGATATTTACAGTATAATGATTAAATATAATTATCTTAAACTATTATTAAAAGAAAAATCATACTATTCTTCACATTTTATCTTCAGAATCCAAAGCCTAATGTTGAGTGTTTAAGG
Source organism: Allium cepa (assembly GCA_030765085.1). Taxonomy (NCBI): domain Eukaryota; kingdom Viridiplantae; phylum Streptophyta; class Magnoliopsida; order Asparagales; family Amaryllidaceae; genus Allium; species Allium cepa. The sequence continues at coordinate 237,416,537 of CM060929.1, read as the reverse complement.
AGATAGGAATTAATTTAATAAGGAATGTGTGAATTCTTACTGTATTTAAAACTTGTAATTTTGAAACAGAGGTGTATATATACATGCACACACATATTACTTCATATTTATAACATGAAGGTTTAAATTCACATATGCAATCTATTACCACAACATTGATCCTTAAAGTCATCATATACACCAAATATAACCAGATGTTGTCCTGTTTACTCAAAAGCATAAATTTCAAACAAGGATTAGAATTTAATGAGTATCAGTTTACTCATCAGCTAAGGACCAAAGGACAGAGCTGCACTTGATTAGATCAGATCATTCCTGAATTGATATTGAGTATGATTGATTCTTAGCATAGCTTTGCTCAAGTTTGAAGCTTGAAAACTGATCTGGGTTTAGAATTTTGATGTTGATCTTTGCATTGATTTTTTTCTTTGCTTCCAGGATATGCAAGATGAAGATGGAGAAGAAATTTAGAAGTGAAAAGTGTCCTCGCCTCTCACTTACATTTTTTTTAGAATTCTAAATCAAAAGAAAATTTTATTTTTATATTTTTTTTCCACATGTTCATTTTGTTTACACTTGTTTATGACCTATTTCATTTATTTAAACATTTGTCATCAATATGTACTTTTATGCCTAAACCCCTCTTTGTTGAATTTATTTATAAATTATGTTTCTTTAAACCTTGTTATTTTAATATTTGCAAATTTATTTACCTCTTATTTTATTTTGTTTCAACTTAAGTTAAAATATACAAACCATTTATATTTCAGAAGATATACACACATACACACACATTTAAACAACACTTATTTAATTAAAAAAATTCTATTTAAAATATTTTTATACCTATATATATAAACAACACATTATTATTTTTGTTTGAAAGAACAATTTTGCCAATTTAAAATTAAGTAAATTAGGAAATTATCAAATAAATATTTATCTAGATATTTGTAAATAAGCATTTACTATAGATCAATTCACCAATATACATATCCAGATATCTTTATTTATCAAATTTTATTTGTTTAATCAAATGAAATCAGTATCTCAATTGTTTAAAATTAGATAAATTTCAAAATTAGTAGATGTTCTAAATCCGAGTTATCACAAAACGCGTCATGTTGAGCATAGACGTCATTCGTATAGGCAAGGGCGCTCTGTTTGGCATGTCCTGGAATAGGGTGAATCGCCAGGAGGAATTTCAGGCCATCGAAGCAGATTTTCAAAAATTTATCTTTAAGCTCGGCCAGCCTCTCTGATACTGTTGGGTATGTTGCAGGAGCGGCGGGAGACGGCTTTGAAAGTTCACCCCTCCTGTAAGAATCTCGGGACTGTCGAGTGGAAGAGTAGTCGGAGTGTTAGTCCTGGGGAGCATCAGGTTGTGACCTCTTATGGCCGTGCTTGTCTTTATTTTGCTCCGCGTGAGAAGAGGTATCCTGGTGGTATTTTGGCTGATAATAAGTTTTCCTCCGAGATGATGAGTCCCGGGAATGATAGTCCTTATCGCCATCACCATCCCATCTCGACGTCTTCCGGAACCCGAGTCCCGTCCAGAGTGATGAAGAACAGACGAGCCACGAAGGCGATCGAATCCACGTGAACGCCCCATACCACCTGTACATAATTCAAATAACAGCGAATTAGCAAAGAGTGGTGTGACGACAAAAGTCTAAGCGAAAATTGAAGTGCAAGTATTCATGTGTGTCCTAGTGTCTCCCCCCAACGGACCAGTCGCTTTGCCAATAGGAGTTTTCTCTCCCTGACTCTGGGTTGGAGCGCCCGCGTCGTCTCTGATTGGCGAATGAAGTTTGAATGCCTCTGGATCGTCAAAGTCATAATTGAGCAGATCATTTGGAATGGAGAGGTTCGATAACCCCTTCAAAGAACTTTCTACATGCCACGAAGAAGCCTTTTTCTCCGTTGGAATAAGCATGACTTTCGAAGTTCCGCCAACCTTCTCCTTTCTGATCTTAAACCTCAATCCCTTTTCCCTCTATGAAGAAGAAAATGACGTTTCGATATCGTGCACTTCAACTATAGGATCTTGGGCTGGACCCAAATTCTCACCTTGTGCTTCGGGTGTTTCAACCTCCCTGATTTCCCCCTCTTCTTGTACATCAGGGGTGTAGTGTGCTGACGACTCCGCTAATTTTTTCCCTTTGCTAGAGACCGGCCTGGGTACAGTAACGCCTTCAGGAAGACTTACCCGACGACCTTCTGCTAACAATCCGAACCTCGATAATGACTCATTTGAGATAAGAGTTCGGATGTCTCATTTTTCGACGGGAAGAGCTCTAATAGCTTCAACGGCCTTAGAATATCCGCGGCCGTCGGGACGTGGATTGATACCTGAGAAGATGAAACAAGAGTTATAATAGGCATAGCTCGACCAAAACATGAGTATCGTTCCAAGAAGAAGACTTACTTCCTTCGACCCATCCCCTTGCGAAACCAGGGGGCAACACAAATAGAATCATTCCTGTTTGTACAGGGCACATTTTCTCCATGCCCCTGTTAAGATTTGGCATTTACGGTATGGCTCGAGGAACATGTAAGAGGGGCTATCTCCCCGCTTTTTGATCATGTATATGTATCTGATGTTGCCAGGAGTTGGGGCCCTAGAGAAAACGGTCGTGAAGAGGATGTAGGTGCCATAGATGAAGGCATGACCATTTGGGTGTAGCGGAGACGGGACGATATCGATGTATTGCAGCACATCCCGAAGAAATAGATTGAATGGTGGCACGTTGCCAACCCAGCACATGAATTTATTGCACGCTGTATATCTGACTGGGGGTAGGTGTGGCCGGTCGTGCCTCGTTGGAACCAGCACGTTGCCAAAAGGTATTCCATGAATGGAGCATATTAGCTGAAGCACGACTTCATTGATTTTTGAAGCCTGTGAGTCGACAGGGTTTTCCAAGAAAATCGATGCCTCCAGGGCATCGGGGGGCTATGTTATGTGCAGGGAAGGTGGATGGATTTGAGACGTCTGCGACTTCTTGTCGAGAGGATGGCCCTTGTTTTGTCAGAAATCGTGGCGGAGATGGATTTTTTCGACATCTTTAACAAATAGTGAATTTGGCTAAGTACCTGTGTGAACTTTACTTGAAAAATGTTCGACGTTAAGATTAACAACACAAATATTCCCCCCAAGTGGTGTGAACTAGTGCGATCAATCATATATAAGCATTGAAAAATTGAAATTCACAGAATCAGCAATACAAAACTGAACTTCGGATCGTCGACTTTAAAGACTGTCATCGCTGACCGTTTCCAAAAGCCTGCTTTATGGTGTTCACAATTTCGAATTCAGTAAATGTTGGAAGAAATTATCCGTTTATGTCGATTTAAGTCCAGACTTGTGACTACTAAAACTAGGAAGTTTATAGTTCGGATCAGTTCGATATGCTAATATGCTAGAGTCCTTGTCCTTGTTTTGTTATATGGTTTGGCATCCACGTTTGTTCGGCATTGATATGGTTCGGCATCTATGTTTGTTCGCCTTGATATGGTTCGGCGTTTATGATGGTTCGGCCTTAATATGGTTCGACATTTATGTTCGTTCGGCCAAACTGTCGTTCGGCCAAGCTACCGTTCGTCCTGAAACTTGTTCGGCCAAACTCTCGTTCGGCCTAACTATCGTTCGAACTAGTTAGCGCTCGGCAAAGTATCGTTCGGCCAAGATTCGGTTCGGTCGAAACAACACTCGACATCCTGCCCATTTCATACTTCCTACCTAACCCACTGTTCCACTACTCGGCATGTGGAGAGCCATGTCGAACCAAAGCTACACCGAGCCCCAACGCTCGGCACTCTGTCATCATTCGGCAAGTCATGCCAGAACATACCGTTTGGCATTCTAACATCTCCCACCCCTCCTCTATTCTTTTTTCCCAATCTCGTTCGGCATAAGGAAAAGTGCTAGGCATATTTTATCTGAACAAGAAACGAAGCAATGAGTTAAAATTGAAGAAAAAAACGTTCAATTCAAATTCAAATCCTATAGAATCAGAATATAAAAAGACTGTTCGAATCTAGCCGTACCATTAGATTATATTGACAATTCCAAAAAAGCTATTCATAATATCATTATAGTATGATGACGGTCGGGCGAATATGCCCCCATCGTCTAGCGGTTCAGGACATCTCTCTTTCAAGGAGGCGGGGGGGATTCGACTTCCCCTGGGGGTAGGGTACTACGAAAGGAAGTTGACCATGGATTATCAATAAGCATATATAGAATTCTTCCTGGGTCGATGCCCGAGCGGTTAATGGGGACGGACTGTAAATTCGTTGACGACTGTCTACGCTGGTTCAAATCCAGCTCGGCCCAAGAATTCACCGCCCCATGAGTAAGATATAATTAATTTATCCTATAGGAAAGCCGAACCACAAAACATCTCTCCCTCGCACGCTCGTCTCTAGTCATTCCTCCTTTCCTCCTCATCATTTAACTCTAGAAACCCTTAGAATACCTTAACCAAGGCCCGACCCTATCCTATCTCCTAAGGACTAGGGCATAAAAAACTTATCTAGTTATGAAAAGGACTTTGATGGAAGGATCAATACCTAATTAGTAGATCGAAACTTGGAAAGGATTGATGAATCGTTGGAGGTTGTTAACTGGAAAGGTCAGCAAGTACAAAGCAACGGGGGTAAAAATGTGGAAAGAGAAGAAGGAGGAAGGGGCCAGGTTTTATAGGGGAGAAGAAGAAGTTGAAACGACTATGACCGGTAGAACCGGTCAAGGCGATATCGTTCGGCTACCTTGGTTTGTTCGGCATCGGCTAATCTGGTTCGGTCGGCATCCCGGGGACTCGTCTTTAGCTAGATTGTTTGGCATACACATTACGTTCGACACGTGCCATAATCCTGTCTACAGAAGTTAACCAAGGTTCGAAGAGGAGCCCAGAGGACACGTAATTCAAAGTGCATCACGTTCGATCACGCGATATACTTTGGGAAGCAAGTGTTTCTTGGAGATTTGACCAGGAAACTTAGTATTCGGAATACCCTTGATCGGCATCTATTTACGAACGTCGTTTAGAAACGTCCGGTATCCAGGGAACGCTCGGCATCCAGGAGCGCTCGGCCAAAAACATCGCTCGGCCAAAGGTATCATTCGGTCAAAGGACATCCGGCATCTCTGGACGTTCAGCATGGTAGAGCCGTCCGGCATCAAGCGCTTCGTTCGACATTGGATAGCGCTCGGCATCAAGCGCCTCATTCGGAATTAGATAGCGCTCGGCATCAAGTGCCTCGTTCGACCTGCACCCCTCACTCAACACCACATCCCGTCCGACACATACCTCGTTCGGCCGTCACCTACCATTCGTCATCCAGAATCGTTCGGCATCAAGGGGTTCTCGGCATGTAGAGCATCTGGCCTCACTTTGCTCGGCATAAAGATGGAGGTTCGGCACTTGGCTATTCGCCATGTTTGGGTCGGCACACAGGGCTCATTCCATTTGGACCAATATATTCAGATACCAAGCCCACCAGGGAGTTCAACCCATTTTCGTCTATAAATAGAGGGGCAGGGGCACAGTAAAAAGGGGATCTTTTTCCGAGAACACTGGGGAGACTCTGCCATTTTTTATACTCTTTTATTCTTCATTCAAACTTGTATTCAAGCGATTGATTTACGAATTATATCTGTACTCAAGTAATGGAGAGAGCAATAAAGATTAACCTCAAAGTGGACGTAGGCAATTACGCCGAACCACTATAAATTTGGTGTTCTTGTTCTCTGCATTTAAATTCATACTTAGTTCTCTATTTTAATTTACTTTCTTCGTTAACCTCTCTACACAATCTTTCTATGGGTGTTAGTGACCAATTCTGGTGCTAACACTGTATTTAGACCATGTACAAAATTTGAAACTGATAGTTTGTTGTGATGACAATAAAAGAAAAGGGTATTTAATTTAAATAGATTTTCTCCTAAAGTGTTTGTTTTCATTTCATTGAAACGATTTAAGATGCAAATATGGACTAGTTAAATCTAAAGTATACCTTGAAAATAGAATGAAGGATATTTGAACTTCTACTCATAGCAAGATTATTTTATAAAGCAAGCATAGGTATGTAAAGTATTCTCATATTTATAAATTTGTTAGCTAATAGAAATTTATAAATTTACAACTCTCAGCTTTCCGAGAAAATGGAATTATAAACCCCTAAGACTTTGATTAAGTTAAAAAAATCTTGATGTTTTTGGGTTTTTTTTATAGAAATGAGAACTTTAAATGGTCTCGTTGCTGAAAGTTCATTATAAAAATAGGTGTAGTAGAAAGATCATACCTTTTGATTCTTTCACCCAATTTTGGTGATTCTTTTAGGTTTGAAAGATATTTCAATAAGTAACAGCTTTATTTAGACCACCTTATCAAATTTTATAGTTTCTTGGACTAAATCTATTTCAAATAGAATCTTTAATTCTGGCCTATTAGGCATTTCTAAAGTTAAAATAGTAAATCATTTTGGTCATAATTTTCTAACCATTAATGCTATTTCAGTAATCTTGTATATTCTAGAATGCTAAGACTACAAGGAATAAACTTTACTACATAAGTTTTACAAGATTTTTTAGGTTTGTTTTATGAAAACAGACTACTAATATAGGGAACTTAATGACTAGTGTGTCTTTTCAAGAGTTAGCAATCTGAAATTTAATATGTGTACACAGTGGTGCTAAATGTAAAATATTTTGAATATTTAGTAATCATCCTACAACCTAATTTAATCTTAATGAAAATTTTAATTCTTAGACATTATTTTGGAAAGAAAAGAGATTCGTATATCATTATACATCTACATTTTTAAAAAATAACATGTTGATGTATATTTTAACATCTTTATAAAACCAATGTTTTTATGAAGGCATGTGATAGATTAACTTTATGTTTTAAGTGTTGTGATTTTCGAGATACCCTTCATACCATAGGGATGCTTCGAAATTTTCGAAAATGTCAACATTTATAGAATATTTGATTGAATGTTTAAATAGAACGGTCTTCTAAGTGAGTTGGTGAAAACTCATAGTCCATAAAATATAGACAACGGGAAAGGAAAAAAGTTTTGAGTTTCTCGAAGCCATCGATATATGGGTCTGTTTGAACTACTTAATTTTGTCTTGACGGGTTAATGCAGATCCCGATACGTACTAAACCTAGAGGGTAATGTGGAGTTTTAGGTTATGTTTGTTGATATTTTATTATGAAATTTCTTAATGGTTATAGTTGAATGCGTAGTATATATATGTATATTTTGACGGATGTATTGGTAGAAGTATAAGCATTTTACCGTCTTTCCTTAAAAGAGAATTGCAAGGATGCAATTTTCGTAAGGATCGGAGTTGTAACAACCCTATTTGTAAATTGAATTCTAAAATGGAAATAAGGATTTTTAATTCTTTTTCTTTTGCAAATTTTGTAAGAAATTGAAATTTTGTGTTCTTCTGCTAGCAGTAACAATCAACAACGACCAATCAACAAAATTCAATCAACAATCAACCAATAGAAATAAACAATCTTTTAACAGTCAGTCAACAAAAATAAAAAATCAATCAAAAATCAAGAAACAAGAAGTAATCAATAAGCAATAAAATCAATAAACAATCAATCAAAATCAAGCAACAACAAGCAATCATAAGGATTACCACACAAACTTTCAATCATTTAAAAGGAGTCTATAATAACACACATGGTAGCCAATAATAGTCATAACATGCATAAAGCGATAAACTCACATGAGTCCATTCAAAATCCAGGATGAACCAAATGCCTAAGCGGTCCTACTCAATTCTTGAGTACAATACATGAAAGACTATTATGCCTCCTACTCTAAAAAGGAAACCTTGGATCCTCGACCTTTAAGACACTTGAAAAAACCTAGTAATCTAAATCTCAATTTTCCTGTTCTTTTGAACACAACTCCTCCTAATAATGAGAAAACTTTATAAACTGAATCATCACTACATAATGATCAACTAATACATGGGTTCGCTTAGGTCCAAACTCACCTCAACTGCCCAATGATAATAAGGATAATATACCAAGTGCACTACGACACTCTCCCAACTGAGTATCATTAAGACTTAGAAGTTTATGTAAATTAACAAAAAGTTAGTCGAGAAGTCCTTCCCTAAACTATCTCAAGATATTTTAACTAAACTATATAAGCTTTTACAACAATAAAGATAATCCAAAATAATATATGATGTACGATCCTATTCTTTGTTTGCTAGCATGATTTCCTCGTTAAACTATAGTCCGCTACCTGACTTTTCTCATGCAAACTTCGACTTGGTTCCATAGTTCGATTGTTGAAATTTTCTCACACGACAATAGACACATTTTGGAAATCTCCTAGTCACTCCAATAATCTAACTCGACTGCTAACCTTTAAGAATTAAGTTAAATACCCTTTCCCAACTGGTGAAAATCATGTAGAAACCTCACACTTGAACTAGGAATTAAGAACGGGTACGTCAATGCATTGATCCCAAAAAACACTAACGTAGTTCGTGGTATTAATTCCATCACTTTAGATAAGCTAACATAAGGATAAACACTTCTAATACAAATTAATCAATGCAAAACGTACAAAATCTAATTTACAGTTTGCTGAACAACCCCACTCTACTCTGAATTTAGCCAAAATGTTAAATTGGCTAAGAAACTCCTTCACTAACAAGTTACCCTATGGCAAATGGACGAAATGGTCAAGCTGCATGTCCCTTTCGATCTCAGAAATAAACCGTGACTCAAATGTGACATCTAGAATCAATCTAAGCCATGGTTTGCTCGCCAATCTCTTCCACCACTATGCCCCAAGGGCTTCACCACCTCTAACACCTATGGAAGTTGCTAGAATGTTCATCGATGACAAAACATTCCTTGCGGTATTCTAATAGTCTCTGAACCAATTAAACATCTCAAACTGCCTACCTTCAGTTGCTCATGCATGCCGTCAAATTATATAAATATCCTAAAACAAAGATATCTTAGCCATTAGAGACTGAGTGAATCAAACTTTAGTAGATAAGTACGGTATGCGGTATTATATAGTAGAAAAATAAAAGCACGCTCCCTCAATATACCATCATTTACAAGATAGCCTAACTCAAACTGGTCTATGCGGTCTCGACTATTGAGCCTAAGTTCTAATACCAACTATGATGGCCAACCCTTCATAATACCCACAATCAATGTCAAATGACAATGCATGACTCCTAAATACCAAAAAAAGACAGCTTGTCAGGGTAAAATAAAAAATAAAACACCAAACCAAGGCATAGCAATAGTATCTCATAGTGGAATGATAATAATATACTGAGTAAACATAAACATAATGTAGGATCATTTTTACCCTCGAGGGAAGGGGGGTGAATAGGGTCTACTGCTAAAAATTAGTGCGGAAACAAAAACAAAAACAAAAACAAAAACAGAAAGTAATGCATTAAAGATCACACATAGTTTTACCCAGCTTAGCAAAAATTTGCCTACGTGCTGCCTCCAAGGTTTCTACTAGAAATTAAGTAATCAAATGCTTACAAAAGCATGTAAACTTGCGACATCCGCTAACTTGATTAACCTAGCTTTGAGTTCAAAACCCAACCATAACTCAGCCACTGAGTTGTGAATTCCCAAACAACAAAATCGTAGTTTGTGAACTAGTTAATCTATAGTTTGACTTAAATAAAAAACAAACAAAAGTATTAAAAATAAATAAAAAAACCCTAGTATACAATACAGCCCAATTAAAAGACATAAGTGAATTCCCTTCTTATTTTTCTTCATGCTTATCCATGCCATCCGTTCCTCTTTCTCTTCGTTCTTCAAAATTAGTTTTTCTGAAAATTGAGGCTGCCACTTTGAATTTGAAGCTTCGAATCGTCTTTACTTCTTCGTTGATTGCGCTATTCGGTTTGCTGGTGTTTGGTGGTTGCTACCACTTTACTGAGTTGGATAGTTCTTCAATTGAGGCTTTGGTATGGTTTCGAATTTTCGGATTTAGATTATTTTCCTTGTGACTCAATTGATTTAAAGCCGATGATGATCTTGGGTATTTATAGGAATCAATTTCCAATATTTTCGTATATACTTTTGGTTTGAACTTTTCAGAGTTTGGTTTCGAATTTAACTTCGGATGTAGATATTTGATCGAATGGTTCACTGATTTCTAACTTGGTCATTTGTGATATATATTCGATGTTGAATTCTCTAATTCCATATGCGTTGAATGTTTTGATTTAGGCCTTGACTTTTTCAATTTGATATTTCGGTTGTTAATTTTTGAGTGTATGGTTGACAATACTTGACTTGTTTGCTCCTTACTGATATAATTCGAAGTTTATATTGAATTTTGATTTATTAGTTTTTGCATTTTGCTGGAGATATCCTAGCTATGTCATCCTCTGCATATGGTTGCCTTATTTGTGGATCATTCTTGTGTTGTATGTTTTCTTCACAGGTGTTGTGTGCATTTACGTTAACCCAATTGGGTCTAACATGTTTGAAGCTTCGCATATCCATATATATATGAGCATGTTTACTTCTTTGTTTGCCACTATATATGTATGCATATTTGTACAGACATGTATATATGTATGCTAATCTGTTCCTGCCTATTGTTGCTTTGCATTTATGTTAACTTATTAAACCTGAGCATTTTTTCATTTGAAGTCGGGTTGTGTTGATGCTCTTGTATCCCTGACCATATGCATTGCCATTGACATTTATACCCTGGTACTTGAGCCTGTTTCCATTAAATTCCTATGCACTGTTTGCTTGGTTGATAGGTTGAGTCTGTTGGTATGTTTATATTTTGTTGAGGTGGTTGTCATGTTGGTTGGACCTCAGCATGTTTTTAACTGGTTGTTTGATTTCTTCACAATGAACTGCTTGTCATACTTGCCTAGTGCACTTTGAAGTCTGGTGTGTTTTTTTGTTTTGCACTACACATCCACACTGGTTTGGTCTGGTTGCAGCCCTTCTGTTCATGATTGATTCCTTTTGTATGGTAACTTAGTTAGTTTTGGCTTGTATGTTAGTTGAGTCTTCATGGGTCTGCACTATGATTCTCAAGACACATGTGTACATGTACACACGTGTATATCCAGGCTCTTAATTGATTTTTTTTGACGGACCATTGCTATGTCATTTGTATTTGCACTTGATTTGAATCTAGTCTCGCCTTGGGTTTGACTTGGTACTCACCTGTCCCTCTTATTTTAATAAGCAAGTGTATATTGGTGTGCACAACCATATGGCATGTACAGTGATACACTGTGTATGTCACTAGTTTTTCACATAAGATGAATTAAGAAAAATGATGATGAACAACCAAAATAACAGAGGCAAAAAAATATTTTCTAACACACATTTCATTGTGCACTGCAAAATATTTCTTTTTCAATTTTACCGCATCAGTGTTTATTTTACAGATAGTTCAGATATTGGATATAGGCTGGAACAAAGTTGAAGGTCAAATATGAGCGATGAATGAATTATGTAGCAAGGTGAAGATTGTAATGTTAAAATTGTGTTGTACTTGAAACGTGTATTTGAAGTTGTGTAAATATAGTGAGAGCTTAAATTCGTACTATTTTAATATGTAATAAAATATTTGTTTGAATAAAATATTTGTTTAAATAAGAATTCCGAGTTATTTATTTTATTCAACAAATATTTATTAAATTATATGGAAAAATAAAATAGTACAATAACAAATGCATTTAAACAAATATGTATATGTTTATTATCATCAAACAAAAAACATAGGCTATTGTATTCTACACATAACACGATAAAGTATATAAAGGATTGCACTAATGGAAGTAACTAATAAATAAATATCAATACACAAATTTAGAATACAATATCTGATACAAGTCTTATATAAATTAGCATATTTTCATGTACTACTACAATATCAAGTACATATCCAAAGTATCGACTTCGTCTCCAAATTGCTCCAGTTGTCCAAAAAGCATTTCACGAAAAGCACCTAGCTTCTAAACTACTCAATCAAGTACGCAAGAGTTTTCATGATATAAAAAGATAAAGACAAAACGTAGGCCACACGTAAATCCTAGTGCAAGGGAAACTATCTAAAAATACTGTATATCAAAACCATATGCAAATAAATAGGAAACTAATGAGTACATCTGATCCTCTCGATAAATGTGACTAAGGAATAATCTAGATTACCTATGAACAATTAAAGTGAACCCAACTCAAAGGTAGGGAATCATACCATAACTTGCTCTTATCCTATCATAAACAAGTAAGCATAACTAGTATAGCCTGCCTGATACGTAACAGTATACTATAATAAAGGTAACCCAATTTAAAAATGCAGGGTTACTATAGATAACACAATTATGCTAACAATCAACTAATAAGCTACAAACAGCATAACAGTAAACAACAAATAGAGAATAAATTGATGCCCATCATTACTGATGGGTGGAATCTATTATGGACACTGGTTGATCTGATATCCTTATCGAAGCATTCAAACGCAAAACAAATACATCAATATAACAATGCTACTAATATAAAATCTACATATCCAAAACAGAAATGCGGATATCTATAACTGATAACCATCCAGAATTGCAAGTAGCTTCCAAAGAGACCTATCGAAAGCCACATCTAACTTATGAACTACTCTAAAAAACAACACATCAAAAGAAGTTGGCCTGTAGGTCAAGTCGCAACACTCATCTATACAACGAAATAATATATGACCAACTCTAGATTGGTGTCCCAATCTCTCTCAACCCCTTCTTCAGAGCCGCATCAATTGGTCATGAGGTTCAATGGTACATTGGGTTCCTTTTAAAAAACCAATATCATCCGATTTTCAATAGATAGACAATCCAGATTCAAAGCACCACACGTACGTCCTTCCTATACATATACACAACACCGATATCGTCATCCACATGAGGATTTTGATTCATTCTTAAAGTGCTTGCACTACCTGGTTGCCCTAAGTTAGGCACACCAACATAATATATGTAGACCGCCCAAACTATGCATCTATAATTATGTAATACATATGAATATAATAATCACTTGAATAACATATTTTGCATCAATAATATTTCGTGCACTATTAGTAACCTAAAGTTGGGCACACCGAACTATAAATACTCTTAAATTGCATATCCATAAATAATGCCGAATTTTCATTAGCTACCAAAAGAGACCTATCGAGAGGCATAACTAACTTGTGGACTGCCTTGAAAAAACTAACACCTCAAAGGAAGTTGATTTGTAGGACCTATCGGAACACCCCTTTGTATAACGCAAGTATGTATGACCTACTTTAGATTAACGTCCCAATCTCTCTCCGCCTCTGCTACGGAACCGCATCTATAGGTCGTGCACCTTAATGGTACAATGGATTCCTTGAACTAATCGATAGCCTCGAGTTGAACATACTAACACTATATATAAATGCTTTAAATCGCATATCAATATATATATACACACACACACACATAATATTCCTTGTATCTCCTAGTAGCCCCAAGTTGGACATGCCATAACTATATTTATACATATAGACATACATAAATCACATAAACTGTAAGTAGGTATATATGTGTAACCAATCCAAATTTATCAAACAACAAACACATATCTTGCACATTTATATGCACTAAGGTAATACACAACCAAATTTAAAAAAAAAATAACATCTCAATATAAATGACAATCCACACATACAATCATGTAAACAATTCAATAAAAACGTATCATACTTAAGTAACCAATCTAACAAATATATCTTCCTCTTATTATTTTATAGAAATTTCTAACTTATTTTATGAAATATTATTCTCATCGAATCAATCATATATAGCTTAAAATCACTTAATTCTTCTATTAAAATCAAGTTTAGCAAATGATAAGGTCTCAAAATATTATATAGCTCGTATAATACACACAAACGCATATAACAAACCATTTATTAGGGTCAAAAGTTAAATAAATCATTTTTAACCATAATCAAATCCCGAATAATACAATACTTCTTTTGAGATCAACTTTATAAAAATTCACCAGTTAGTTAATTACTGAATTACACCATAATAGACTAATAGCAAGGCCAAATAAACGTCAAAGCCATTTTAATTTAAGTGTAACCTGCCTAAATAAATGTTTAGCCTTACAGCTTAATAGCTTATTATAAAATCGTACTTTTAACTCCTGATTAGTAGAAAAATATATAACAATATTTCTATCACTAATAAAACAACAAATATGAGTTTAATTAATTTACAACCATGCTATAAATTAATATCAATTCCATCTAACTCTATTCATTACGAATAGAACATAATATTTATAAATGCAAGATATTATTCAATTACCCCGAACATTTGTAATAAAATATTCAATAATATTCTGTCACTGATATGATTACAAATTAGAGTTTAACTAATTTATAACCTATTATAAATTAATATCAACTCTTATCTAACTTTGTTCAATAAAAATAGAACGCAATATAATAGGATTTTTATCAATTAGCTTGAATATCTGCTCAAACCAATCCAATCAAATAGGGAATAATTACTCATATATTACCATACTTCTTTTAGGTAATATTTTTTCAGTGTATATAATTACGATGATTCATACTAAAATATAATTTCAGGGTTATAATTTCGTTCACCTAAACCATAAATTCCCAAATGTTCGAGTTTAGTCCAAGCCCATGCTAATTTGTAGATAATCGCACTACGAGTGTATTGGCAAAAACCGCATCTTGATTGAACCTCATACGCAAAAGATATGAAATTTATATGAATATGAATTATATAAATATATTAATTAACTAATCAATTAATTAATTAAATATTTACCTAATCCATCATCTCCCCCAAACATTTGCCTATGTAAATCGATGAACTTAAAATCCATTCACATGCAACTTCTCTCCACCACACGTGAGCTACGATCAATGGAATCATGCACCACCACCTCCAACATTCACATCGAGCGACGATGAACACAGCGACATAACCCAAACAAAGTCTGACTCCTCCTAGTGGAACGCAACATCTGGCTCCCCTTATGGCTACTCAACAATGCAAACCGCCAATCACAATGGACTCAAAGCAATGACACAAGAAGAAGTGTGCCATGAAGAGAAATATGACGGTGCCATTTGTTTCGCTTAACTCATCCTAAGTCACCATCAATCGCCAACCCTAGTTGATGACAAGACAAAGGGGGTTCGGCCATGCCTCATTGCACCAATCCCAACAACTATACCATAGATTTGAAGCTCTCACCTCCCAGAGTCCAATAGATCTAACTATAGCATCTATCATCAGTCATAGCTCCCAATAGAATTTGAAGAAGGAGGCGACTACTTGTGAAAACTAAATAAGAGAAAGAAAAAAGAATAAGGAGATAATATCTTGGCTAGAGCAACACACACATATATATAAACATATACACACATATACATATCTCAAATAAATAGCCACACGTTTTGAGTTGTACAATCACATAGCACCTCGAATAACCCAAAAACTCATTAGTGCACACCACCTCATTTTTCCGGTCCCGATGGTATAAATTTCATCGCCATCCAAGATGGTATTCTAGGATGATAATTTCATGCATTTTGAGATCGTTTTGACCATCGGATCGCTCGACCTCAATAATTCCTCAATCGTACATCTCATAATGGAGTTCTCATCCTAGAAACACAAGTCGTCTATCGAGATCCCACTAGACTCGACCCCATAAATATTTTTATAAAATATGTATAATAATATGTAAATAATAAAAATACCATGACTTTAAGTATAATGATATTATACTAATTTTGATTTTCAACGTTAATTTGGACTCAATGAAAGTGGCCTCGAGTCATTATTCATCCATATGTGGAAAGTCAGATTTTGGACTTTTAATTAATCAACGATTCAATATTTAAATCACTCATTCAAATAACCAATCAAAAAATGCAAGTTTTGACAATGGTTGTTGTGTTTGCTTTGATTGCTGTGTAACTAGGATGGATGTCCTGTGGTGTAGGTATTGTTGTGTTAGATACCTCGACACCCATATTGTACTTAATGTTGTATACCTATATGATAACAGTATATCATAAATTGTGTTACGAGTTAACTTGCTGGATGCAAGGATAGTTATGTGTGACTATTCATACTTTGTGTTCTTGTATACTATATATACTTTTATCTATTTTGACATAATTTATAGCTCACATCATATTGTTGTCTGACTTGAGGTTTTATGCTTTGATTCTTAGTATCTCATTTATTTTTAAAGACTCAAGGCAATAGTCTTGTATGAATGATCTACAGTCTCATATACTACAAAAGTCAATATTGGAAAATAGGATATAGGTTCTATAGAATCATATTCGACTTGTGCCTACATCCAAAGAGTTAGCAATAACATCAATGTATGCTAATCTGCTATCATAATCATATGGGTATACTACAATTCAAAGTATAGTGTTAGATGTCTAAGCATCGTGGTTAATAATACCTATGCCATGTGACATCCCTTGTATAAAAGAGAAAATATAACAACCATCTATCAATCCTCATACCACTCGCTGAAGTGCATCAGATATAAGACAACTCATATTGACTAATCATTTGCTAGAGACTGCTCAACCTCTTGGTTGCTCAGTGCTCGAATCTATGCCACTTTATAAGGATATGAACTAGACTCACAATCATAAAGTCCATGGTAAGGATATTCACATCAAACGATCTGGGATCAACATTAACAATCGAGCTAAGCATCTTACATCCCTCCTCTTTACATGCACATGTGAAACCTTCAAGAATCAATGATCTTTTTTCACATATCTCTATAGTATAACACATCGGTGTTCTCTGTAGTATAACACATCAGTGTTCCATTTCATTCAACTCCCTAGTAGATCACATCATATTTCTACCCACTAGTTTCCTTCATCGAACTTTGTCTTCATGAATCATCATCCCAACACATGGCATTAAGGCATCAAAGTTCGAAGCATCTCTAGACACTAATCATAAGTACTAGAGTCATCGCATCAAATTCATGACATCGCCAAACCAAAATGTGGCATTATCGCTTCACTTGCAAAACCGCTCGTTGTAGAACCATAACTTCCAAATCAAACGTTAAATGAACACGCGAATAATTATGGCATGCTCCCCTAGGTCCAACCTTCATCTCGGCAAGATTTAGCACCAAACATTAAGGTTGGTCCTGACCACTCTGCGGTGGTTATCACAAATCAATCTAGAGTGGTCATCATAGCCTAATTTGATCAGGTACTTAGCCAAAATTGGCTAAGTACAAGTCAAAGTAAAAACCTCTCTGTCCCCTTTATTTCCCCAAAGTTATGAGTTGTGCAACCTGAAGCCGAAATGCACCAAGCCCGAAGCAAAGTCTCAGACCTTAAAAA